>OW679199.1:60761748-61008858 GCA_940337035.1 Agriotes lineatus | reverse complement strand
CTCTGTATCTAGGAAACGAAGCCGTCATTTGACACAGCACTCTTTTTTAGTAACACTCGTCAAAATGTAATGGTTACTGTCTATTGGTTGCTATGCTCTTAATTGTTTTGTAAAGCAGTAGGTACGTGTTAGGTTCCGTAAAATGGAAAAAAGTGAAATCTACCAGTACTTACATAAGGTGAGTCTTCCCTTTCTTACAGTACGGTCAAAAAGTGGTCTGCAGAGTTTAAGCATGGAAGAGAATCTTCTAAAGATGCACCTCGATGTGGTAGTCCAATATTAGTGTCGACTGAATAAAATTCCTGCTTGCAGGGAATTGCTGCGATTGATGATCGTTTGGAAACTTATATTGCTGTTGATTACGTTCAAAAATTAACGTTGATTTGAGCATCTTGTTTGTTTCTTTATATATTAGGCTGCGAATACAGTGATGATTCCTCGTATGTACAAGTTTAATTTATTTTGTGTACAAACGATATAGAAGGTACATTTAACAACGTGTATGGGCAATAAAAATTTATTATGATAAATTTATACCTACTTCACAATGTAATGCACTCTGTCAGACAGTAAAGGTCATGAATTGTTACCAAATTAGAGCTGTTTGTTCTTGTACTCTTCAGATGGCCGATGGATAACACATTGCTTGTGAAAACGTCAGTAAAAAAATTGAAAGGCACACGGTACTTCGTTTTAAACATACTAAATAAATGTGTACTCCCCTTTTTTGGATGTAAATCAACCACTGACGTGGGACAAAGGGTACTACTTTAAAACTGCTTGGAGATGCAGTCCAATTATATGAAAATATGAAAAAACATTGTAACTAACTCGTGCATTAAACAAACGGTGACTGATATTCTCAACATTAACGTGTGAGCGCTAGCGAATACGTTAAAATGTCTCGATTATTAATAAACGTCTTAGTTTTCATTAAAACAATGTAGAGTATTAAGTAAAACAGTACTTCAAATTTGTGTCTAGAGATAATGAAAAAATAAACTTTTCAGCAATCTAATACTTCTTTTAACGACTGTAAGTGTACAATAAATAGTTCATATTTCAATATTACTAGATATTATAAAAAAATAACCAGGGCATACCTAGAAATAGGTATTAAAAATCGTTATTTTAATCATTCCTGGGCAATATATAATCAAAGGAAAACCAATATGTAAAAAATTACAAAACATAGGATTCCAACTTATAAAATACCAAAAAAACTTACAAACATAATTAAGGTTAACTGTAACTTTTTGGTGATCCTGTAACATGCAATGATTTTATTGACCTACATTTCACCAATTATAATCGTAACAAATACACAGCAAAGGCGTTAAAAAATAGAAGTTCACGACCCATTTATATTTCAAGGTAAATGTGAATGCAGCTAAAAAGGTAACAACTTTTGTACTAACTAATTTAGTAAAACATGGTTAGGTATAGTCCGGCTGAAATAATTAATTGTGTTTTTTTTTAATTTTAAGCGCAGTTAAAAGCTTAATTGGTTCATAAATTACTATCTTTAGTAGGTATTTGTTCTTAAAGTTCGCAACCATTAATCGCAAATATATTCTTCTGAACTCTTTCCTGCTACTGAATCAATACAGTACAAAGAATTACGAAACGTTACGCAAACAAATCAACATGAAGCACTTGTTAAAATGTTACAGACGATATTGTTGTAATGTAAGAGACACACTACTATACTAGATACTCACATTAGAATTTACTTGTACTTTTTGTCTCTATATGACATGTTACAGTATAAACGGGATTTTACGACAACACCGGACCGCATTTACCACAAGTTGGTTGGCGTTGGGAGGCAACGGTAGTAACGCCCCCAAATGTCCGCAGCTAGCTCGCGGAAGAGTGTGCTTTACGTTACTCGTGAAGTCACTGTCTTAGGACAGTAAAATTTGTGATAAAATGTCAAAGCGCTACCGTGAAATTTAACCCGTAGCTGTCTAAATCCAAGGCTTGTATATAGGTAGGTTGCCTCGCAATTCTAAGGTGAAGTGAGCTAGAAGCGCGTTTTCTATTATTTATTTCCATTTTGTGTTATTTTTCGACCTAGCAATTTAGCTTGCTAATATTGTTCAGCAACATACAAATGTCCTAACAGAAGAAAATACCGACTACTTGCTTAGTAGTGCCTGAAGAAGGCCGCAACTGAAGGAACTGAATATTTCTGGACCTCCCTCAGATGGTATTGTTGAAGAGGATGATAACAATAGTCGCTCATCTACCATATCCTCTTCATCTTAACATCAGTTAAAAGATTATCGAAAAAGATGGGTTAGGATTGCGGGATTTTTTGCTGAGAAGTTTTTAAAAAATCACAAGTCTTGGAACATACTAAAAATTCTGAACCAACAACTGTGCACTCATATAGCATGCCTTCTTGGGTGCAAAGTCTCATTAAGGAATTAATTAAACCATCCAATAAAATTGGTTTCAAGAAGTGATTAAAATGGAATCATATTTTCAAAAATTCCACCACAAAGTATTTAAACCTGGTAAACAAATCGTTTTTAAAACCACTAATAATTTGTAAAACAGCGAAATGTTGATCCTGAACTTGTTAGAGAGTATTATAAACTAAGAATATTTATTAGAATTGCTTATCTGAATACCTTAAGAAAAAAACCGTTTTAGGTAAAAAACGTGGAGCAGATTCAAACGTAGGACGAAAATTTGCTAAAAAATTGTAAAAATATTGTAACGATTTTGGGGCTAGGCCGTCGCCCCAGAAATATGACTCAGCGTCCCGTGCGACAACATTGCAGAACGACCTTGGAGGCAGCTGCATGAGATGGCGTGAGTCAGTCTTCCAGAACATTCTAGAAACGACCTTGCGCGTGACACGTTAGAGTTGCCAGAAAGATCGAGCGCACTCTAGACGTTTTCCAGGAGGAACTATCTGGCAATATAAATACTCGCGAGCGGGAATAGCGAGCAGTTCTCCCGCAGTCCTGAGAGCTCCCACATAAATAAAAGCCCGTGTGTACATATATCAATTGACATAAATAACCATATAAATATAACCATATAAATAGAAATAAATCGTTAGTGTTAAGAGTGAAATAAATAAATAGTTGAAGTTTAACCAGTGTAAATATTAAATAAATGTATCGATAGAAATAGCGCCTGTAGTTTAAGTAATTTGTAATCGGCTCTATAATTCTCGTGTGTTTGTAAATAATAATAATTAATCTAATTGATGCAAATAAATGTTTAATACAAGAAGCGTCGTATAATTTTTAAATAGCCCGAACGGTAAAAACGTAACAATATAATATAAGAGGTTGTTGGTTTTGTAATTGTAGTTTGTGATGATTTGGTTTTAATTTGTAGTGTATTACTAAATCCCTCGGTGGATCTCTTAGTTGACGTGATGGCTTCACAAACAGTTGGTAAATAAAACAGGAGTATGTCAGTAAACTCCAATTAAAACATATAAATACGATGAAAGCTACTAATTTTTGAACTTACACACAATATGTCTTAATAAACAATATTTGTATAACAATCGTAGTTTCTTTACATTTGTGTTGCTTTAAGTACTTGAAATCAATCATTAGATTGTGTATTTCATATTCCTTGAGTAAGTATCATAAATAATATTTTGTTTTGTGATTTTTTTATTTAGTTTTGTATTTATAGTTTAAGGGTCAAGCTTAAATTTACAGTATCTTAGAACGGGCCCTTACTAATCAGAAATACCTACTCGATAGAGTAGGATGGCTAATTCGTTACAGTATTGAAATCATTTATCGTAGATGCATTCAAGAATTGTTTCGAATAATTTTTCGCTTAAATACATACAGATGCAGTTTAGAGCGTTAGAGTGACCTGCAGTTTCTAGGTGTGTATTTGGTTGCATACTCATTTTTGCATTTTTTGGGACGTTTTGGATAACCTTGAATTTTAGGGAATGATAATAATTTTGAACATAGATTGATAGTACGATTTCCGGCGGCCATTTTATGCATCTGATTTTCTGGTGTAGTTGTTTGTGGGGGATGTAGTTGATTTTCCTGGAATTTTGCTGCATGCAGATCTACGATTCCAGAATTATGATGTAAATCGTCATTCACCCGCAAGAAATTCTGTATGAAATTGCTAGAATAAAGCCAGTTCTGCTGGGATAATAATATATTTTTGCAAATTACTCACTCTAGGCCATCCACCAACTCTGGTATGTCTTTATAGTTTGGTTCGATATCGTGTAACTTTAGGTCTCTTCGTATTCCTCGTACTCCTATTTCGTTTCCGTCTTATTCGTATGCAATTCTGTCTGTGCTCCCCCTGTGGCATTGATGTCGCTTGCCAAAGCACCTGGAGGACCGACCCCGACGCAGTTGTGAGTACCCTCAACTCATGTGGTAGTCTTCGAATGCACGACTTCTCCCCAGTGTGACAGCCACGAGGTTTTTCTCCCAGTGCAATTGGTGGAGAAAGGTCTGTCGCACATGAGGTTATTTCAAATCGTTGGACAGCATCTTCGGGCATATCTGCTCTGACGAAGCTGCGCTACTGTGCATCACCAAGTATCTGCTAGCGTTTTAGTCATCTCACCGTTTAAACTAAAAATACCGTTCGGGCTAGTCTTATGAAAGCTTATGCGTTGTGCCTTACCTTTTATGCCTGTGATATTCCTATGGTTTGTTATGCTGTGAAATTCTGTGTAACTGCGACGTTCACCTCGTGAAATCATGTATGCGAAATAGGTTATTTTCAATTTATGTATTTAATATTTTCCTCGATTGGCAATGCTGCCTTTTAGCATTTTGGTCGCGTTCGGTAACTCAACACTTTAAAATTTAATTACTTTTTGCGAGGGTTTACCGGCAGCTTAAATATTGAAATTAACTCCTTCTTAGCGTTGAAAATACAGTTTTAAGTGCAAAACCCCCTAGGCGAAATGGTACCAATTCGAATAGATCGCGGCGTTTATCGTTATCGCAGTACTTGAATTCCTAAGTCACTATACCTCACAGTTGAGATACGTGTACTCGAGCGAATTGCGAGTTAAAATCGTCGAGGTCTGTTTTTCACTTCAAATTTTATTAACATTAAAACCTTGTACATTCTTCTTCTTCTTCCTCAGCATTTGATCGTCCACTCCTGAACGTATGCCTCCTCTTTCATTTTCCAAGCGTTTTCGTCTTGCGCTAATTGTAGGCAATTCTTCCCAGTTTTTTTCTTTTATATCGTCTACCCACCTTCTGGGTGGTCTTCCTACGCTACGCTTGTGCATTCTTGGTCTCCACGTTAAAATACGTTTTGGCCACTTTACCTCTTCTTGTCTGGCCACATGTCCCGCTTATTTCCATTTTGTCTTCGCAATTCTTTCCACAACGTCCTCTACCTTTGTTCTTTCTCTGATTTCTTTGTTTGTGATTCTGTCTCTTAGGCTTGTGCCTAGCATGGCGCGTTCTATTCTCCCTTTGTGTTGCTTTTTATCTTATTGCTGATTTGATAGTTACCTTGTACATTATATAAGTAAAACTAAAATTAAATCTATTATTACAATTACAAACAAATATTTTATTATAGATTTGTTTTATTCTCTTCGAGTATGGTGCAGAGTTTGTATGTGTACATACTGTAAATAAATAATTAGGTTAGTTCAAGCTATGGTGTTTTCTGTCTTTTATTATTTTTATGAAAGAGCTAAGTGGTTTAGGAACTTACACGGACACCTGTAGGTTTTCTGGTTTGGACCGTCTCGAACCAGTGGCGCTTCCGGACAACCCCCCCCCCCCCCTTCCTCCCATTCCTGCTCAGGAACTAGCTGGCGAAAATTTGCTACAGTACTAGACAATTCCTGAACCGCCGTGTTGTGAATTATATATTATTTTCATTTTCTTTTGTGTACAGAAAAATTCCCCATTGTTACTTTTAAATTATTTTTACTTCAAACATTTTACTTCCCATTGGAAAGTATGTAGGTACCTTTCATTCATCTTTAAATTTAATAAATTTACTGTGTTATAAAATTTTGCTGTGGCTACACTCAGTAATGCAGGATATCATTGTTTGGTTAGTTGAAAGATTTTCAGTATAATTCTTCTCATATCGTGCACAAGTCGTAATTGAGAATTCTGCAATAAGTAAGCGTGGATGTAAAAGGCTATTAAATTAAGGCATTTAAATATTATTTCGTTTACTTTTCATATAGGGTTGCGATCGTTGCATTAATATTCGCTTAAATAAACTTTATAAACCATCATTACAACATTAGTTACTGTGGTTTATGTTCTTACATCTTACCGCTTCAGTGTGTTGCAGAGCGCGCAGCGTGACGCTCAGCAAAGCGCTGTAAAAAACAAATCGTAGCTTTTACAACAATAAAGAAATGCAAGCAATTTTTTCGTCAAAAATGTATTCATCTTTCCTACACATTTCATACAATAGAATTGTTCACCTACGAGTATGTGCAATAGTTTTGAAAATACCTCGATGCTGAAATTTATACCGCGCTTTCCGGTACGCTTTGTTTAAACAATTGATGTAGCATTTTTTCGCAACAACAAAACATAATCTTTCAACTGGTTAAAAAACCGTTAAGAAATATTGAAAAATAAGCTTGTAAATGCGATGTAAAACTAATATTTATAAATTTTCGGTGCTAAAAAAATTGGAAAATATGTTTTATGCTTTTCTGCAACCTCAAACAAAATGGCGCCCTCCACATTTAGATCCGCAACGTCATCCCAAATAGTTTACATAATTTTCAAAAAATATATTTTATAGCACACCCTATGATCGAATTCATGGTCCTTGGTTCCTGACTAGCATGCACCACATTCAAAGCTGCTTACTGGTGACGTATTCGCGCGCTGTTCTGCCATTGGTGTAGAGGTGCGTGGTAACCTACTATATACAAACCTTGGTATGAATCTACTTCGTTGACGGCCGAAGCAGAGGCTCGAATACAAAATACATACGTGGAGTTTTAACTGCTTGTGAAATAAAGACGTAATTGCGTTAGCTACTGGAGTTCAACTTTCCTTTACCATCTCTTAACAATTGTCTAATCAATAACTAAACACAACTTTTAGAATCGAACAAATAAACCAAATGCTTATAAGGAGGTTTATTATGCCTTTAAATGACTAGGGTAACAGTGTAACTACAAATGTACAACAGATAAACCAAAGTATAAAGTTTGAAACTTCCTTAGTTAATAACGGAGTTCAAAACCTTAATAGCTGGAGTTAACCAAACAGCAAAAGTATATCTAATAACGAGGGATCCCTGTAAATAAAAAGAAGCCAACTCTACTCAAAACAGTTAACCTTAAGTATACAAATCAAAACAACATACCTCGAGTGTACAACGTCTAGCTTCCTTCATGCATAGAACAGATCTTAAACGGCGTCAGTATACATATTAGTGTTACAAATTTACATTGACATGCCTGACAGCGCAAGGAGCACGTGTTACAGGTTAAGTTCAACTTTAGGACATGAACACAGTGTGTTATAATATAAATAGCACTTTACGACGTCACTTAATTGGGAATCTCTTAAATTGAGCATTAGGATCTTTTAAGACACAAAAAGACAAAGGTCACTCTAATTACGCCTCAACTGTCCTGTAACAGAGAATTGACCGACTAAAGCTCAGTGGGAGGGATGGTTCGACTCAATATGAAGTAATTTAGTTCAAAATGCTGTCACAACAGGGGTTCGTTGTAATCAAGTTAAAAGGCGTGTAGAAAAGTTTCTAAACGGCCTCTAGAAACCCGAAATCCAAGGGCAGTTGCTCCGTTCCGGCGCTCCGGTGAGGGGACCTAGTTCACATTGAACCTACCTTTCGTTGTTTTTCCTGCCTTCACCAAGATATCTCACACATAAGTCAAACCGAAGTAAAAGCTAACACAAATAAACAAACAAGCGCATGCAAATGGAATTTGCATCTATAAGAAATTCAAGTGCGCATGTATAAGTTTGACATCAATAATTAGAACATGTATACATACGCAACTAATATTAAAGGGGGTTAGTATTTTTAACTTAACAGGAACAGAATAAAGCGATACAAACAAGGTCCACTCGTTACAGGGAGCAGATAGTATAGTTTATAATTTAGTTCAAATATGGACGATGTGAATAGGCTACGTTTGTAGCGCTATTTTTAGCTATTTCTCTACTATATGTAGGTCATGCACGCATGTTTTGACTGAGATTGCCCAACCAGAATTTTACGTCGCACCACATTCAAAATGGCTTAATGTTCACTTTAAAGCTAATTACAGTACCTGTTGGTTTCCTGACAAAGCGAATACCTGAATGCGACGAGAGGCCCCAGTTGCACGTTGAGTGCTTGCAGATGCCGAAAAATGCCAGACAGGGATGACGCCACGATAAGTAATCGGGGATGACATCACGAAACGGCGACGAGGGTGACTCCACGATACAGCAACGAGTACAGTATGTAATGGTCTTCGCAGTAACGAGACTTGGGAGCGAGTACTACGGCAAATTATTACCTCGACTTCCCGAACATCTTGGAAATCTCCTTCAGCAAAAATCCGCTCAAGGGCGATTTAAAAAAAAACTAATTTCACAGCCTTCTCGGTGTTGGTGTAGAGCAGTGATTCCCAAAGTGGGCGATATCGCCCCCTGGGGGGAGCTGGAACGATCCAGGGGGGCGATAGTAGCCTCGGGTGCATTTGGGGGGCGGTGAATAAAATAAGGGGGCGGTGAAAGCTTAAAGAAGGAAGAGAAGATAAGAAGATTTAGAAAAACCATTCGTACATATTTCATCTGTTGTGTAATATAGTGTAACATTATTTTCCAAATAAACACACAAAATGCAAGTTACAGATTTATTAATTCCATGAAGACTATTTACCATTATTAAATGTCCTCATTCTTCTTCATACCATAATTTACTTTATTTATTCAGTCTATTTATTCTCCGTTCCTTTAATTTTACTTTATCATACCTTTTAATTCTCCATCCAGAAAGTATATAATAAAGGGCTTTTATTATTCAAATTTTTCTTACTCAAAATACAGGTTACAAATTCAGAAAAGATTTGTTTATTTTAAAAATATCATTTTCTCTACCAATAATAATCTATACAAAATTTCGATATGATATATTTTATTATAACATTTCATAATTGACTTTTTCAGATGAGTTTGGCTCTCACTTTAGTTATTCCGATTGTCAGTTAATACCTACAAATTAAAATCTAAGCTCTGATGTTACCAAACAACCATCCCAACTAAATCAACTTATATGCTGGAACCTTTTTAATATACTATTCGCAATTTAACAGTAACTGTATCTAATGTATCATTCATTAAACATTTCTCAAATATTTATGTTGTACTTTTAATGTGTAAATCCTTCCTTGTACTTTTTAATTGCTAACTAATTTATTCCAACAAAATAATTTCCTACCTAGAAATACTCGTATAGATAATTATCAGTCTCAAGAAGCTACCACTACAAGATATTTATATTTGTTTGCTTAAAGAATGTAGATTTCCAGGGGGCGCTGAGTAATTTTTTTTCTGAAAAGGGGGCGGTAGGCCAAATAAGTTTGGGAACCACTGGTGTAGAGGATACAAGTTTTCAGTCCTAAGTATTTTTTCGAGCTGGAGTTTGTATTTTTTTGTGGAATAACGTTATATCATTTTTGCACTTGCGGGACTAAAGTTGGCACTTTAGTCACTTATTTCAGGGACTAAAGTAGCTCATTTAATCTCTAGGGACAGAAGTAATTACTTTAGCCCCTAGGGACTAAAGTAAAAATGTTATCGTATCTATGGTAAATTTATGTACACAGCATTCTTAATAAAATTTGTATTTAAAATTAATCAGTTGGCAGTACTGAAGTGCATTGTCAGTCTATGTCAAATTCGAGGTTAGTAGGTTAGGTTTTGTTTGTCATTTGACACACACTGACGCAAAACTTAACCTGCAAATCTCGAATTTGACATTACACTTCAGTACTGCCAACTGATTCAGGCTATCCAGGGCCTGCTGCAATTCAGTTTTTAAAAAATCACTCTTTACACAACATTCTTAATAAAATTCGTATTTGTCAGTTTCCAAATTGACAGATTTCAAATTTTTCAAATATTTGATGATAATGTTCCCAAAAGTGCAAAAAATTGCGTATACCACACGGGACTAAAGTGCCTAAATCCCTTGAGTGATTATTTCCCTCAGGCCCTACGGGCCCTCAGGAAATAGTATTCACTCGCGGGATTTAATGATGCACTTTAGTCCCTCATGATATAATATACTATTTTAAATCCATTTTAATAATTAGTTTTATCTAAACTTAATTATTGTCTATATCTTACTAACTGCTTGATATCCGTTGGTCAAATATGTCGAAACGCAGGTTGCTGAATGTTGTATGTTTATATCACAAAATTAGTTTAAATAAAAAGCTGAACTACCTCTACAATAAAATTATTCATCGTACAGACGTGCATATTTCAAATTTGAGATTTTGGAGATTATTGATCCCATCTATTCATCGTACTGAGATGTTTATGCAATCATTTATGTATCAAATTGTTAATAAATATAGTAATTCGCTAGCCTTACATTTCAAATCTCATTAAAAATATTAAAACGTTTAACTGTAAATTACTGAAAAAAATCTTCGTCAGAGCGTGTTACATCCTGTCTGAATGTGTAATGTCCTATGTGCAACTACAAGAGCCAACTTATTATTTTTTTACTTAACTGTCAAAGGAACTGGTAGTTTTTGCTGTTTTTAAATATTTGATTATTATTATTATTAAATTTTATTTAAATATTAATATTTGTACAGTGTCTAATGGTACGTTTTATAGTGCCCTATACTCTAGTTTACTGTGAATTGAGAATTACCCTTTGTTTGTTAATTAACTCAGTTAAGAGTCGTAGAAGCACAAGGCCCGCTTTTACCTGCGTGCAGCTAAGGGAAATGACACTATAGTTCCGGCCTGTCCGCTGCCACCTATAATTCTGTAATTATACATGCAAATCCTACCAGAAATGAAAACCAAACAGTTTACATGAAAATGCATATAGTAAAGGAACATACATGCATGAAAATACATAAAAGGGGTACACATTGGTAATATATGCGCTATTAACAGTAGCAAAGAACAGTCCACAAGCTTAATGCGGAATCTACATGTCTGAATACACTCCTTAGGTGTAGGTATGACTTATTAATTATCAATGCCAAGTCAAAATAGGACTTCGTGTGTTGGCAAAGTCGATTGGTTTCCTTGGAGCTCGAATGGCAGGTGGAATAGTTGCTTCTTACTATAAACTGCTTAACTCCGTGATGCTTCCCGAGTTGACAACAATGGTTTATTAATAGCATCATAAAAATATCATTAACGAGTTGGTGCATACTTACAAATTTAAATTTCAAAACACCACAAAACGCTTTTGTGTAATTATTAAATAGATCTCCTACAAATTAATATTTAAATTAAAGTAGAATTAGTCCAATTGCAACAAAGTATTACTGAAGTTTCTATAATTTGTCTCCAATATCTTTTCCTTTGCATCATGATATACGTATGCAGCAACCACGGCAAATAATGCGTTTTCAGGACTTTTCTTCAGTGTTTCCGGCTGCTTGCCTAGGACAGCTTCGTATCTTCTTGTAAGTATTCCATCGCTGTCTTGCGACTTAGTTAAGGTCACTGTACCGCTGTCCAACCTGCACCATCTAGGATAGCGCAAGGTCGGGTTGTTTTTGTTTTCTGTCGTATCTCCGTATGGATTTCTTAAAAATGTATGTTTATTTAATCCACCTTACCCGTCTTATTATTTTTCGTATTTCCGACTTCAAGTAAAGCTGTTTTTAACTGTCAAAAGAGTAGACGATTTAATTACTTGAAACGTAACTTGGCGGCATGACTAATGTTAATCCTACGTTGGTTATCTAATGACAGCATCGCCACGCATCCCTAAACTTTAAAAGCCTGTAAGGCAATTGAATTTGGATGCGAAATTTGTATAAAAAATAACCTTGTTAAAACCACTGTGTCCCATCGTTGATAATAACTGAGTCCTGTTTGCAAAATGAAAACTATAAAATTCCATTATTTCACTTTGTAATGAGAATGACTGTGGATCATAGTAGCACTGGGAATGCTGAATATTTTATCTAGTTTAACCGAATCTCAGCCGAATTCTACTCAGAAGATCCCATGTCCCCATCATGTTGAAGGCGAGGATATGGACACGGTGATCATAGATATTGTCTTAAGTGTATTTATTTATCATTACTCATTATGTGACAGCAAAATTATTTGCATAATAAATATCTATATGTTACGGTTAGTTTGATTAATTGAAATTATTAATAATTCACTAAAAACTATTAATAATTACCGGCAATTATTAATACCAACCAACCGGTTATTATTAATATTTACCGTAACATATATACTAAGAAGTCCAATATCAAAACTATTTGCTGAACACAAGACTAATATTTGTATAAAGTGTGATGAGTAATTTTTCCCAATTTTAAGAAAATTTGCTTGGTATGAAGCTGCGCTACTGGTTAAGATTAAATGCTAGCATTTCTTTGTTTTGTTCTATTGTTAAAAAATCTGTTAAAAAATCAAAACCGTTTACGTGAGGCACTCGTTCCTGAAAATTTATCTCATCATACCATACTGCTTGTATGAGCAGAAATCGTGCCAACAGATCGTAAAGCGCGTTTAAACGAGACAAAGTTAAACACCCAAGTTTATTAATTCCGTACGGGGGAAACACCTGCATTAATCTGTTGACCACATGCTATATCTAACAGTTAAGGCCACTACAAGGGGCGGTTGGAGTCCATAAATCTCGGCAGAGATCGCTGCTGCGGGCAACACGTTTAAATAAATGATTCGATGCTGTTCTTTATGGATTCTTTTCATAGATACTGCTGAATCGAGAATCTTGTAACCGGTTTGTTAACAAATTGAAGATTGATTTCTGGGTAATGTTTCAGTGATTTATGCTTCACACTTCGGTGATGAATGCCTTCCAGTTAGGCCCACGAATTATTACTTTTATTTTGTGAAATGGCTTATCGACACGCGTTTTTGGAACAATGAATTATTAAAGAGGCAGGCAACATTCTTAACGGCACATTTAGGTCATTATTCAACACTTTTACTTTTCAGCTTGCGTGCAGGGTGTCAGCTTCAAATCCAATTTTTAATCAACAAAACTTTGTGCTGACAAATTTCCGTTCGTTTTGCAAGAACTGAGTTTGCATCTGAAACTCCCGCACATAAATCTCCTGTTGCCTCAAGTATTAAGTGGGCTGGTTTCGGTTTCACGTTTATGTGTGAAAAATGATACCTCTTTAATTTGTTATCATGCGATTAAAGTGGGTGGAAGTCCCAAAAGATCTATAAATTTAAATGCGTCAATTGGCTTAGCACGTTGAAGCGTCTGACCCTAAACACTTTCGACGCTGCATTTCCCTGAGGATTTCCGTACATCCACACTGACTGCTAATGACACTTATCTCTATAGATGAAACACGAAACTAATGCTTGCTTGAAAAAAGTACGAGCATGTGGTGGTTGTCTACTGATAGCACTGACGATTGATGCTTCTGCATCCATGACAGTTAAAACAATTTGTAAACAGAAAGTTCAGTCCAGTGTGAGTTTGCAGAAGATATAAAGCCATTTTGTATATTATTAAAATGAAAACTTTACATTATAATGTTTTAATTCAAAAGTGGAAACTCGCATCCAGACTAGGTTCGTCGTGCTTTTCCCTTTTTTTTAATATTCAACACGTATTTTTTCTGTAACTGTGAAGTATTTGAAATTTGTAAATTCAATTGCTTTCAGATTTAATTTTCTCCTACATTTCTCGTTTCTTCGTGTTTGCATTTCCTGTGTCGGCAGCAGTGGATTTTTTTTTAAATTTGTTTTTGGTTGTCCTCGGAGAGTTTAAGTATTTAAATTAGTATTTGAATGGCATTTGTTCGTTAATTTAAAAAAAGCATATTAAAGATAAACAACTCTCATTGTTTTTATATTCTTCTTCCTCTTATTATAGGCCAGTGACCTGTTTTAACCACAAAGTGGTTCTGTGAGCCCTCTTTACCCTTAGGCCGGGTAGGTGGCTAGCTTTTCCCTTTGAAAGTGAGAAAGAGTTCCCTTGTTTAGGGGTTAACGACTACCACAGGTGTAAGCGTGGTAGCCGGGGAGCGTACGATATTTAAAATCCTACTACAACCGGGATTCGAACCCGGGCCGGCCGCCTGAAAGGCGAGCATTTGCTCGCAGGGCTATCCGCTCACCGTTTTTGTATTCAAACTAGCATATCTGAGACAGGTAAATTTAGGGGTACGAAGTCAGTTATCAAACAAAAGCTCGTTAAAAAGACTTCTACTTAGAAGAATACGAAATTACCAGGTTTCCAAATTTCTGTTACTCTGTATAACATTAATACCTAGAGGCACTATTTTACATTTCAAAGGTGATTTACGAAACGCATAATTTTTTTATAACTTTTTCTTCCATTCATTTGTTTTCTATCAGTTACAGCAGCATTTTAAATAAAATTGTTAATATCTCCACAATGGTTATTGTAGAAAGCATATAGCTTTATGATAGACTAATTCGCATTTTGATACAAAACTTTTAAGCTATACAAATATATACAGTGATACCACCGCAAAAATATTCTACTTAACTTTGACAAGAATGGCATTCGAGGGATTATTCAATGAACCAAACTACTTTTCAAATCAGTTTTTAGTAAATCTAGCAACAAACTACGCAATTTCTATAGTAACAGAACACTAATTATGACTTTTTCTAATAGTAATCACATCTGTTTAAAATATTCACTATACCACTAGTGAAAATTGTCGATTATTTTCACTAGTGAAAATTGTCAATATAGTTCAAGCTAATTGGTGCAAAAAACAAAAATACTAAATTATGATTGGTTAATAGTTAACCTGAAGGGGGTGAGTTGAATAGTTAAGGGTAATACCACAAGCAGTGGATATATTTTTGACAAATATTTTGTCGTTTCCATGTACATTATTGCGTTTAAATTTCACGATACAAAATCACATCAAAAATGTCACAAGCCGAAGGCGACTGACATTTAAATGTGATTTTGTTGAGTGAAATTTGCAATAATTTCTATGGAAATGGCAAAATATTTAAAAAATATATATCCACTTCGAGTGGTATTTGGGACGACTATTTAACAATATTAATACATAATGATTAACTTTATTAAAAAATAATCCAACAATTAATATAATTATTCATTCTCAATTAAATTCAGCGGAATACTTCCAAAACACAGCATTTTAAAATTTTTAAAACAAGCCACACAGTTTGTTGGGGTTTAGTGTTACGTAACCTAGCGATATCACTAAGGACAGAACATCGTTGCTAAGCGATACTTCGCAACAAGGCTATTTATTTTTTGAGTACGTACATTGTTTTGTGAATATTTTGCATGGTGCCCAATATTCAGTGATATACTCCTGTTATTGGTTGAAAAAAGCAAAAGTCTGCAGTGTGATTGGCTTATATGTTGAATAGTCACTTGAATACTTTCTAGGAAGATGAAACAATTTTTGGCTTCGCTTAATTGTTTCGCCAGTTACCCAATTATTTCAGGCCTAACCTGTATAATTTTTTTTAAGACATTCCAGGGTACACAGCTGATGATTTGAACCTACGATCAAAGGCCGCCGAAATTTGAGTTAGCTAGGGCCATCGCGGTGAGTAAAGAGTTTTCAGAGCTGCCGTGGTGTATAAACTGTGGGGGGGTTGCTTTGCGATTTTTACTACCATTGCTTAATTTTATTAATTAATCGCAGGTCGGCTTCTTTATTGTTTCAAAGATATATCCACTGATATTTTTTTGATTGGCGAAGAAACGTCAAAATGCTGGATTTTCATTGGTCACTTTTTGACAGATGCCGAAAACTGCCCATCCTAACCCAGTTTCCTTGTTTCAGCTGTTTTAAGCATATTTAAGCCTAAATTATGTGCTAAAATTTGAACGCCGACAACTTTATCACAACTGAAGCCTGACCTCCAAAGCGCTGAGATTTACGATTATGGCTCCTCCGCACGAGTCCGTAAGTGGGTAAGCGCACCCCTACCTGAATTCTCCCAAGCAAAAAACCAAATGACAGAGAACTCGCAAAGTATAAGAAGAAGATGTCCGGCTTGTTGAATGCCCTTTAGTCCAGCGCCCAGTTCAGTCCAGCTTCACAGCCAACAGCCCGGAGCCCCCCTGGGCTTGCCAAAGCCGCCTGCAGCCAGACAAGTCTTTCCAGTCGAGTCCGAAGCCGTCGCTTGATCCTCCCAAGCGAGCTTCCCCAGAGCCTACACCCAAAGCTGCGTTTTTCCACGCAAAGTAGGCTCCTAATTCCTACTTTACCTGAAGGGCGAGTCGCCGCTGGTCTGAGACACCCGAGTCCAGAGCCCAGCCAGAAGAAGCCTTCCAGAGCTCTAAATATCTTCCCAAACTCCAGTCCAGAAACTGCTCTCCAGGCCGCCATTTTCGGTATCGGAGAACACTCCTGAAACCAGCCCTTATTTCAATACCCTAAACCCTCGCTTTTGGTACCAGAGGATATTCCACAATCTTCTGCAATCCTCCAGCCCAGAGATTCAGAACTATGCCGGTAAAACGGCAATAGACCCAGAAAAGCCCTTCACAATTACACTGATTTCCGCCCAATAAGCAGATTCAAACCTAACCACGGCCACAGCTAGTTAAAAGTACCTACAGCGTATGTGGGCCATGGGTCAGATCCTGCGACGTCGCCAGATAAAATTGCAGCACCTAGCAGGAGCCCCGGAATCCGACCAGCAGAATCGCTGTGAAACTGGTGAAACGCCCATACCCATGCTCGGGCTTTTTCAAAGATAAATTTTGGCCCGTCGCTCACCGGTCAGCCCCAATTGGCGCCAGGTGCCATGCATTACCAGCACTACACTTCAACATCCGAGAAGAGACTCCAGGGTTAACTACTCTTAAAAAGAGGGGGGTCACAGGTGGCGTATCGTGAACGGCCTCTAGATATAGAGGTGAGCTGCGAGATAAGCATTGAATTTCATTCTTTGACGAATAAGCAGTCCCCGGCCAAGCAGACCGAGTCTCTGCCGGTATAAGCAGATCCCTCTTGTCAGCCAACAGCCACGGGTGGAGGAGCTGACAAGAGTTAGGGCACTCTCTTGCCCTTGGAACCCGAAATTTTTCCTAAAGGCGGACGAACCAAAAGATGGTCAACGGCATAGGATGCAGAAGGCAACGGGAAACCACTGCATTAAAGATCCCTATGGATATCCCTAGTAGACAACCAACAATGTCAGGCAAGACTAAAAACAATTCCGGAGTAATTCCCCCAATCGGATCTCCGGGGGGGAAAGTGTTGAAAACATTGTTGAACAAAGGCGCAACGAGATTAAAACCACAGAAAGATAACACCAGCTTGAGAATCGCCACCTGGAATGTAAGAAGTATGTACATGACAAGCAAAATTCATAATGCGATTAAAGAAATGAAAAGGCTACAGATAGACATCTTAGGAGTCAGCGAAATGCGGTGGAAGGGTTGCGGAGAGTGTATCGTTGATGAATACAAGGTGTTATACGCCGGAAATGAAGAAGCAGCCCACTATAACGGGGTGGCCGTCATCATATCTAAACCTCTAGCGAAAGCGGTAATAGAATCGATACCGATATCTGACAGAGTAATTTTAATCCAGCTCAACTCAAAACCATTTAATACCAACATAATACAAGTGTACGCACCAACATCTACAAGTAGTGAAGAGGAGATCGAGAAGTTTTATAAAAATCTCAACGAAGCATTATCTCTCATAAAAAAGGCAGACAACACCATAGTTATGGGCGACTTTAACGCAAAAGTGGGAAAAGAACAATGCCAAAACATAGTGGGTGGTTATGGGCTCGGCCACAGAAATGACCGGGGTGATCGCCTTATCCAATTTTGCCAGGAGAACGACCTTACTGTAACCAACACCTTTTTCAAATTACATCAAAGAAGACTGTACACCTGGAAGTCGAATGCGGAGACGGAGGAAGTCACTGTCCGAAATCAAATTGACTGTATCCTGGTAAAGCAACGTTTTAGAAACAGCATAAAATCCGTCAAAACATACCCCGGAGCAGACATTGGATCTGATCACAATCCTCTAGTAGCGGTAATTCACACCAAGTTAAAGAAAATTATCAAAAAACAAAACCAAAGCCGCATAGACCGCACACTACTGAAAGTGGACCCCACCAGGGAAATAGTTCGAGAACAGTTGCACGAATGCCTCACAACTCACAACGAGAGTGCAACAGACGCTGACACCCAGTGGAACAAAATGAGACCAACAATAAAGAACATCTGCCTAAGACACCTTAAACGTAAACCAAAAAGTAAGAAAAGACCCTGGATGACAGATGAAATATTAGATCTAATGGAGGAACGTAGACTACTAAAACACAGCAAAAAAAGCCTATAAAGCTAAACAGGTATTAATAAGACAGAGAATCCGGGAAGCAAAAGCATCTTATTTGGCCAGCCAGTGCAAAGAGATAGAAGATCTAGAAGCGGTATATGATTCCTTTAATATGTATAAAAAGATCAAAGATGCAACGGGCAGCTCAAGAGCAAGCAGAACATCGGGCGTACTGTACAATGAAGGTGGAAAGGTAATACAAGGACTACAACAAAAAATAATCGAATGGACAAATTATATAACTAAACTTTTTGAAGATGATAGACCAGTAACACCGCCGATTTTGGATGATACAGAAGGACCACTAATAACATGCAGAGAAGTGGAATATGCTATTAAGAGTTCAAAAAGACGCAAAGCAGTAGGGCCAGATGAGATCCCTTGCGAGGTATATAAACTAATAGACGACCAAGACGGCCTTAAAGCAGTCTCAGATTTTTTCAACAAAATATACACCAGCGGTAAAATTCCAAGCGACTGGCTAAAATCTGCATTTATAACAATACCAAAGAAAAGCACGGCTAAAACGTGCGATGAATATAGAACCATCAGTCTAATGAATCATTTGTTGAAAGTATTTATGAAAATCATTCATGGCAGGATATATGCGAAATGTGAGAATTACTTAAGCGAAACACAATTTGGGTTCCGCAACGGCCTCGGTACCAGAGAGGCACTATTCGCTATTAATGTCCTTGCACAAAGAAGCCGTGATATGTCAGTTGATATTTATGTCTGCTTTATAGACTTTCAAAAAGCGTTCGACCGAGTTAAACACGATGTCCTGGTGGAGACTCTCAAGCTGATTGGACTAGACGGAGCGGATATCAGACTAATAGCAAATTTATACTGGAATCAAACGTCGATAGTGAAAGTAGAGGGAACTGACACACCAGAAGTAAACATCAAGCGAGGTGTAAGGCAGGGATGCATCCTGTCCCCGCTTCTCTTCAATGTATACTCAGAAAGAATTTTCAAAGATGCACTCTCGGAAGCAACAGTAGGAATTGTCATTAATGGCGAACCGGTAAATAACTTGCGATACGCTGATGATACGGTCTTGTTAGCCTCCAATCCGGATGATCTACAATAAGGTAGTAGAAAGATGCGAGGCTGCTGGCTTAGAACTAAACATAAAAAAGACCAAAGTTTTAGTAGTCAGCAAACAACAGAACATCAAAGCTGATATCAAAGTCAAAGGCGTGAGCTTGGAACAAGTGCACCAATTTAGATATTTAGGCAGTGTTATAACAGAAAATGCAGACAGCCACACAGAAGTGAGATCAAGGATAGAACAAGCACGGGCAGCTTTCAGAAAAATGAGCAACGTCTTAAGCAGCAGAGATCTGAAATTGCCCCTACGCATTCGACTGTTGAGATGCTACGTATTCTCCATACTGCTATACGGAGTGGAAGCTTGGACCATCACCAGAAACGAAGAAAAACTTCTTGAAGCCTTCGAAATGTGGGCCTACAGGAGAGTGCTAAGAGTCACATGGGCTGAAAGAATCACCAACGCGGCAATATTACAGCGCTTAAATAAGACCACTGAGATCCTCTCCACTATAAAAAAGAGGAAATTGGAGTACTTTGGTCATGTGATGAGGGGAAAAAAGTACCGGCTTCTACAAAATATCATTCAGGGCAAAATAGACGGCAGCCGGGGACCAGGCCGGAGAAAAACGTCGTGGCTGAAAAATCTACGCGACTGGTACAAAATTAACTCATGCACACTTTTTAGAGTTGCCGTCGATAAAGTACGCTTGGCTTTGTTGGTAACCAACGTTCTGGAAGGACATGGTACCTAAGAAGAAGAAAAAGACTGCACGCCAACCCGACGATGTTTGTCAACAAACGCAGCCATTTTAACATTGTAAGTTCCAGTTCCAGCCACCGCAAAACGCAGCGCCGTCTCCGAGGCCCGTTGACCAGTGAACCGGCTGCGCTGGCGTGCTGACCGGGTTGCAGATCCCCCAAGGCGTTTGACCAGCGGCTTCTTTGTGATTCATTATTATTCACCATCGGTTCTGAGTGACGACATTTACTACATCTCGCCATCTTTTCCGGTTCGCATCTTTTCGCCTAAGGTCTGGCCCATTAAATCTGTAGTGATATCGGTCCAGCGTTTTAGGAGCATCCTCGCCGTCGCTTATTTGCAATCAATTATTGCAATAAATAAATCATCATTTTGGTTTCGTTTAAGTTTACGACTAGATCATAATCTTTGCCGATAGTTGTGAGACGATCTAGTAGGTGTCGTATTTCATCTTCAGGTGTGGCTATTAAGGTCATCTTCCGCAAACCTTTTGAAACGAACGGCTACTAACTCGTTATTCGTTTTATTTTGTATTTACATGGTACATATGTTTTATGATTAAGTTTATTTACAAAAACTACATATAATATGAAAAACAATATGCTTAATCTTTCTAAACTCTTCTTAATCTAATCACTCGAAACAATCTTGGCCTGTGGTCTACCTTTAAAAGACTTGTAAGCAAAAAAGTGAATTAAAAGTACCATCATGTAACCTGCATTACATGGTTAAGTCCCATTTGTAAAGCGTGGCCAGGTAATTAGAATATCAGCAAACGCAATGTCATTATTTTGGATTGCAATGATTTCATTACAATCAATGTCAGTTAAAACCTTAGTTTCGGTTCGGTTAATTTCTTGGCTTACTTCTCTAATGTACTAATCCTTTTATTTTTCATCTATTCTTTAGAGATGTAGTAATTTGATACCAGAAGCACAATACCGTCGGCGAATCAAAAATTCAACTCCGGCTGATGCCTAGTCACACCCAATGTGAACAGTTTAGGATACATCGTGTTACTTTTTTATACCTCGATTGATTTTAAGTTTGCTCATATTTTAGTGAAGGCAGATACACGTAATATGTTTTATCGGACTTTTTCCACTGTCTAAGGTGTATATGACACAACGTTTTGGGGAGTTTTGATCTACTCCGGTCTTCAGGTGTTCTGGCAGGGATGAGAAAACGGAGCCAACAACCACGGCCGTAATATCATACATCCGGGAAGTTTCCGACAAAGTGAGAAGAATCGGAAACAGAGTCAATATAAGAACTGAAGAAATGTTTTCAAGTCTACAACAACTCTAAGAGGCATGATGACGCATACCAGGCCTCAGAACGAAGATCAGAGTTCAAAGAACTGTATCTATAGAGTACCGTGCGAGTGTGGAAGACACTACATAGGGGAAACACAACGACCCCTACGAGTGAGATTATCGGAACACCGCAAAAATATTAGAAAGGGCGAAATCATCAAATCCAAGATCGCAGAACACGTGTGGAACGAAGATCAACACATACAATGGGATAACGCATCAATTGTAGCTATAGAGGAAAACAGGTTCCGTGAGAAGCTGAAAGAAGCTACATATATAGCGCTGGCAGTAGAACTAATTAGCTAGGCTAGCGCAGAACTAAAGCCCATTTGGATGCCACTACTGCGCAGAGAATTACAAAAATAGTCTACTGCGGATACAGCGGTAAGATATATTGAGATGGTATTGAGCCCGCTACTCAACTCTGCTTGCAGCACAAATAAATAAAGCAAGTCAGATAGCACAGAGTTGGGGTAGTTCATACAACTGCAAGATTTAGCGTATAAATTTCAATCCGTAATTACATTTGCAAAGGAATGCCTGTAGTAATGAAATGATTTGGGTACAAAAGGCAAAGGGCAGAACTCGTTTTTCATAAATTGGAGTCGATAATTTTAAATTAGTCAAAAATAAGAGGTTTGTGCAAAACTAAAGCCAAACCAAATAAATAGAACTGTTTATAATATGTGCGTGTTAAATGAAGCGTAGATGTCAGAATAATTCAATATGATATGTTTATCAGCATTTTAAATAAAGGTAAAAGAAGCAGCATTATTATAATACGTAGCTAAGAGCATAAACCAGGCAGAACATGGCAATTGTAATATTAGACAGCAATATTTGAAAATCTGGTAAAAGTAGACACTGGATAAAAAATTCAAGAAAAGGACACACCTAAATAAGAAGAAAAGTGAGTGAAATGTAGACAGGAAATCTAGAAACAAATAAACAGGATGTGAAACAAAATTGGTGAAAAACAAGTCAGTGTAATTACGCGAGTGATAAAGACAATTTAAATAAAACAAAATGTAGTGGCGCTATGAGACAATTTAAAACCGAATTGAAAGCACAATAATTTAGAAATAGTATTTTTGTAAAACATTTTAGTTATAAGAAATATTAATTTAAGAAATTGTTGTATTGAACTTGGTCTACATCCGTTTTTTGTATTCTAGATAGGCAATTGTTAATAACGACCGAAAAATCAGTTGAATAAAATTAAATTGTTGACATACCATTTCTGGTCTTTCTTTTAAATACAGTTTTTATATAGTAAAATTCAATTTAAATTAATAAAAAGTACACCATTGTGTTGGCAATTTACCCGTGTGTCAGTGGAAGTGTGGGTTTTAATTTTCCTCGAAAAAAAATATTTTCTCGGATACCACATTCCGAGGATCCGTCCGAGGCCAGCTCAAGATTACGATATTCAATCACGGAGACATTCGAGTTCCTGATCCGGGGATTTTAATGGCAGCCCATCCGCACAGCGTGTAGGAGGCCCCCACAGCAGCCCTAGCATCGCAGGACCCCGCATCCGGCAGAAACCATCTGGAGCCACCGTCCAACAGTTACCGCAGCGCTGCAGAGAACTAAGGTTAGTTTTTTCAACCAAAATATCGGCGTTAGAACCGGGAAGTTATGAAATGAACGAGAGGACGTCTTACTGAAGGGAGATCCAAGCAGATTAAAAGTTTTAAGCATCCATTGAAAGCAATTTATCCAGCATTAGCATAAAGATCCAGATTTGAGGTTAGAAATAACAATTGCACGTTGGCGTCTCTTAACAAGGAAGGTTCGGTTTCTCCTAAAAAACAAAAGAGCGCGAGTATTTAAAATTACCTGTTCGAATGCTCATAAAACTCCTTTTGTAAAATTAATTCACAAAAACGAACCTCAACAAATTAAACCGATTTGTGTAACACATTGGCAGCGCAGTAAAGTAGCTACCGCGCGAATGAACTAAATTTACAGCCCAGTGACGTATCACACGAATTTTCAAATTAACGTATCAGGGAACCCAGCTTTGAGATATGAGTTTTTCGCTTGCCTACCGAGCTAGCTTCTGTAATATTAAATGCAGGTGAATGAATTATAGTAAAGGGAATAATACTGTGATTAACGAACCCAGTAAATACTGAATTATTTTTAATCAGTCGAAAAATTTAACCCAAAATTAAAAGTTGTTTTGGGCTCCTACTAAGAATTACATTTTATTATTATATCATAATTACATCAAACAGAAAGCGCGAGCAACATTACAGACTTAAATGGCAAGCCCAACGTGGAGCTGTCATAATCATTGCAATATATCTATCGCTGGTGGCCTAGTGGTAAGAGTGGCAGACTAGTAATCACAGCGATGAACGGTCCCGGGTTCAAACCCCGGGCGAGGCACGAGTTTACGTAAAAATACAAATACAATATCAGTCCTTCTCAGGACTAACCAGGAACACCTGAAGAAGGGAGTAGATCAAAACTCCCGAAACGTTGTGTGATATACACTCTAGACAGTAGAAAAAGTCCGATAAAACCTATCACAATAGACCACTGCCAAAAAATAACATTCAGAGATCAGATACAAGTGTTTAGTAATTCGAGGACGAAATGCTTTTTCGTAATCTTAAGGGATGCACTATATATAAAGAATTACAAAAAAAACAATTTCCAACCCTTCTTCAGAAACAGTACCTACACACCACCCTCGCAAATCAGGCAATACCAACAAACACAACCCGGACTGTCGTATTCACAAGTAGCTAGTGTGCAACAACAAAACCCTTTTCTTGTAAATTTCCCACAAACAACAAATACTAGCCAACCCAATCAACAAACCAGCGACATAGAAGAACTAAATAATATAATGTAAAAATTATCCTAACAAATAGGAACCGTGTTGAAGCTATTAACAACAGTGCTTACAAAAATTAAATAATGGACACACTCTTACAGCTTGCCTTATGGAATGCCAATGGTGTGCTACAACACCTTGACGAATTAAAATTATTTATTACTAGTCATAACATAGATGTGCTACTAGTCTCCGAAACACATTTTACTGATAGGAGCTTTATTAAAATCCCGAATTATACAGTTTATAACACGAATTACCCAGCTGGAACGGCACGAGGCGGATCTGCCATAATAATAAAAAAATTAATCAGACACCATCAAATACAAAGCTATAGCAGCGACTTTCTTCAAGCAGCAAGTGTATCAATAGAGGACGGGATAGGACCTCTCACCCTCTCGGCGATGTATCTCCCTCCCAAACATGCAGTAAAAGAAGAACAATTCGCAGACTATTTCAGAACCCTAGGGCGACGATTTATTGCGGGCCGAGACTATAACGCTAAACACACTGACTGGGGCTCTAGAATCATAACGACTAAGGGACGAGAACTAAATAAACTCTTACAAAATAACAACTTACAACACCTTTCCACGGGAGAGCCCACTTATTGGCCTACGGATATTAACAAATTGGCCGATCTGGTTGATTTCTGCTAACAAAAGGCATTCCCCCAAATTTTGCCAGTATTAAATCTTGCTTCGAACTTTCTTCAGATCATTCCCCTGTCTTGATCACCCTTACCACTAGACCTCATAAAAAAGAGATAACTCCTTATTTAAGCAATAGACATACAAACTGGGACACCGTCAGGTCTCTAGTGAATGATGAACTAACCTTAAATATTCCACTGAAATCTCCAGAAAACATAGAAGCTGCCGTCAAGTTATTCAATGATGTCATCCAGCGGGTAGGCTGGAAAGCAACGCCAAGTAAAACAAATACTGTCATACTTCCCGACTGCCCTATAATTATTAAACAAAAAATTCAACATAAAAGAAGACTTCGAAGAAACTGGCAAAGACTACGTACACCAGAAAGCAAACGACTTCTTAACACAGCAACACGTGAGCTGCAAGAACTGCTCAACAAAAACAAAAATGATTGCATTGAAACTTTTCTAAAACATCTAACGGATTATTCCCTCTGGAAGACAAAAAAAATTGAAACAAGTAAAAAGGTCTTCTCCGCCCATCAGAAATCCCCACACCTCTCAGAGAATGAACCTCAAGAAGAATATAATCTCACCCAAACACTATTCCTGCCATACCAACTTGAACCGCCTGTGAAAAGATTTAAAGCCACTGAAGTTCGCGAAGTCATTAATATTCTCAACCCTAAAAAGGCTCCGGGCTACGACCTAATAAACGGAAAACATTAACGAAGACTATGTAGATATGATTATTATGTGTAGAGCTGCTAAAGAAAACGCTGTACGTGCAAGACGTATATATTCGAAAAGATTTCCAGATCATCAAACGTCTTTCGAATATACTTTTCTCAGAGTAGTCGAACACGGAAAGGAGACTGGAAATTTACAACCTAAGAAGGGTCATGGTGGGGACAGAACAAATCAACATGGGGTGAATGTAGAAGAAGAACTTTTAGAAATGGTTGATACTAATCCAACTACAAGTACACGCCAACTTTTCCACCAAATTGGAGTTGCTCAAGCCTTTTTTTTTGGCGCACATTGAGCAACAATGGTTTGTACCCCTATCATCTGCAAAAAGTGCAGGGACTGCCTCCTACGGATTATCCGCTGCGACAGCAGTTTTGCGAATGCTGTGCTAAATCGCACTAATAGGGAAGCAGAATTTCCAATACACGTACTGGTAATGGATGAATGATTCTGACATATGGGCTGATCAAAATTCGCACACGATTCGCCAGAGTACTTTCCAGCAGCGTTTTGAACAACACCTGAATGGAGCTTTACGTATTACCAGCACGCCTTAACGGCCCTTCTTATTTGCAGTTTTTACAAGAAGTTCTGCCAGAGCTCCTCGAAGATGTTCTTTCGGATGTGCGCCGTACTATGTGGTTTATATATGACGCCTGTCCTTCACATTTTAGTCATGCTGTACGAGATTATTTTCACACCATCTTCTTGCAAAGGTGTATCGGTCGGGGTGGATTCATTTCATGGCCTCCACGCAGTCCAGATCTCAACCCAGTGGACTTTTTTATGGGGATTTATGAAAAAATTGATATATGCCACCGAAATTGATACAATTGACGAATTACCCCGTCGCATCAACGCTTCAACAGAGCAGTTACCCCAACAATTTCGAACACCTAATGTGAATGTTTTTGTTATGATGAATTGATGGTAGCTTATTTAATAATCAAATTGTAATTTATACAATAACATTTTCTCTATCTAAGAGGGTATCTTATTTTTGCTGTGTTTTCTGTATAATTTAACATTAAACTACCTTAACAGCAAATTATCAGGTACAGGTGTTGTAAGAAATATGTTCTACGAAAACAAAAACTCTATTCTAATTTTTCCGCAGTACTACCAGCGGTATTCAATATGTGGGCATTCATTTACAAGAACTTTATGCTGCTGTTATTTTTATGTTATTGGGTTTTGGTCAGAAGTGTATTAAGAAAATAACTTTATTTTGGTCCCCTCTAGCTATTATTTCAGTCTCTTCCGTACGTTATACTCGTAAAACAACCTGTATAAATCCATATTATTTATAATTCACTTTCTCACCGTCATGAGAAGCCTATAGACCTGCGGGATACTTTCCCAGCTTTCCTTCTTGTATAGCAACATCGTTAGTGCTTTGTTTCAATCTACAGGAAGTCTTCCTTCCTCTAAAACAAGTACAAATTGCACCTAACAATATACCACATCCTTCTTTGATAGATCCTTAGTTTTTTATTCTTCCAAGGGATATGTTATCCAAGCTTAACGTACAATTCAGTTCTTTAGATTCAACTTTTATCATTTTCGACTTGGCTGGGATATCATTTGCTATATGTCGTGAATTAGTGCAAGTACAGAATTTTTCGACAATATTGAGAAATGCTTCCTGGTTGATGGGCATTACTCCTTTATTTTCCCCCAATTTGAAAATGTTGATCTTAAAATTCTCATGCCTTTGTTGTTAATATGTGATAATTCGAATGTCTTTAATATATTTTACGATTAGTGATATTCAAGGCTCTAATCCGAAATTTTCGCATATTTCCTCTCACACTGAGATTAATAATAATTGATGGTTTTCTTACCTGGAACGGCTTGCTTGTTACATAGCATAAATTTCCCACTATTAATTAATAAGTACTGCAGCAGCGCCGTTTTTAATTATTTCACGTGTAAGTTATAGCGGCATGGAGGTAGAAGAATAGGTTCGTTGCCATGCGAGCGGGGCCATAAATAAAAAAATAATTATAGACGTCATCACTCATCTAAATGAGTACATTGCATACGATTATTACGAGCCAATCTTAAATTACAATATATCTTTAATCATGTCAAACAGGCCATGTTAGGCACTTCCTTGAATGACCGCCTTCAGTACGATTACACGATAAGTGTATAATTTACGGTCCCACACCCTTCCGATTCTATTACGATAATTTTAACACCTGTACTTAGAGCCGAGTCGTTTTAAGCGAATATCGCCTCTAATTATAGCCCTTCTAAAACGCCTAATTGACGCCAGCAGTAAACATACTCGGAGGTACTATTCATTACGCGCTTTACACGGTTTAATTTTAGATACGTTGTTGCGATGTGTTCTCGAGTGTTAAATGAAAGCAGCTGATGAATGATCGACCATAACGACCTACGGTAGCCGAATACATTACTTGCCACCAAAAGAATTTAATTGAAAATTAATCCTTGAAACTGCTTCTGTTTGGACAAATACTAATTGCGAAAGGAAAGCTCCAGCCACCACTCATGTATATTTAATTATGCGAAACAGCTGAAATTTATTACAATGGCGACTTGATTGTAGTATGAAATATGACTGGCACTTTGGACAGTAGAAAAATGTAAAATAACGCGTTGCACCTCAGTCTGTAAGCAGACAAATTGCGGTATTGCTGAGATATAAATTAAGGTAGCAAAGACAAGGTGGAGAAGAATCGGATGATTTAAGGAGATACAGCCAGCGAAGTGTCAATAGAGATATCGGAGACACCCCATAGAGTAGGAGAAATATATTAACAAGATGAATGCAAATTCCTGCTAAATAAAGTGGGAATGATTTATATCGACTACTCCACACTCTTAATTTATAAATCTCTCTTCTTCGTCGTTTTCCTCATTGTCTGAGGAATCGTGATCCTATGTTCTTATGGTTTTATGTGCAGTTCTTGATTAATCCTCTCCATTCTGTTCTATCTTCTGCCTTTCTTAGTGTGATATGTAGGGGCATTTCGGTAAAAGTTTTTACTTGATCTAGCCACCTATTTGGAGATCTACCTCTGGGTCGTTTTCCCTCTATCTTCCCTTGAACTGCTAATTTCTCTAGGTTGGTGTTCTCTCGTCGTATAACGTGTCCAAAATATCCCAATATTCGCCGTCGCCGTCGTTTGTTCTTCGTGTTGTCCATGGTATGCGCAGCATTCTTCTCCAACACCACATTTCGAAAGCGTCAATTCGGTGTCTGTCTGACGCCTTCATAGTCCATGATTCTGCGCCATATAGGAAAATAGAGTATACCAGAGTTTGCAACTGTTTCTTCGTATTTTTTGTGATCTGTTTATCCGCTCATATCTTCGTGAGGTTTGTCACTGCACTCCGTGCCATTGCAATTCTTCGTTTTATTTCTTTTTCGCAGCTCTCCTCGTTGGAGATTTGGGATCCGAGGTAGATGAACTCCTCTACTATTTGTATTTGATGCGGTAAATTTTGTAGCTGGAGCGTGTTTCTGCGGTCTATGATCATTATTTTTTTTTTCCAAGTTGATTTCCAGTCCTAGTGCGCGGCTTTCTGCTGTTATTCGTCGGAGCATTTCTGTTAGTTCTGTCTCATTTTTGGGGATTATGGTGGTATCATCTGCATATCGCAAATTATTTATCATTTTGCCTCCGATAGATACACCTCCTTCGTAGTCCTCTACTAGAGTCCGCCTTAGTATATACTGTCCGAACGCATTGAAAAGTCTCGGTGACAATATGCATACTTGTCGCACGAGCTTTTTGATTTTAAAGGATTTGGACGCGTCTTTCTCAATACGTATAACTTCTTCATGTGTTTCGTAAAGGTCTCGTATCAATTGTGTAAGGTGGTTGGGAACTCCCATATCGATTAGGACCTTCCATAGGTTGCTCCAAAGGACACAGTAAAATGCTTTTTTGTAGTCGATAAAACACAGTAGCATTGGTGTGTTGAATTCGCGGGCTTTTTCTATCAGCTGTCTAATGTTAAAGATTTGATCTCGGGTTCCTCTACCCTTTACAAATCCTGCCTGCTCTAGGGGAATATGATATTCTATAGTTCATTCAAATTCAAGATAGAGCAAAATCTGCAACCCAAGTTACAAATATCAGCGGTCAGTTCATTACTACGAGTAATTTGATTTTATTAAAATTTAGAATTTGAATCAACTATAGGTATTTTTGCAGTCTTTGGTCTATTATTCGCAGTAGTACTTTGCTTGCGTGTGAGATAAGAGCCAGCGTTCGATAGTTCTGGCACTTTTGTGTCGACCCTTTTTTATGTATTGGGATTATGACTGATTGAGTCCAATCTTTTGGCCATTTGCCTGTTCTCCGTATTTTGTTACATATGTCAAAAATTATGTCTACTCCGTCTTCGCCTAGTGCTTGAAGGATTTCTGCGTTTATCTCATCGCTTCCTGGTGATTTATTTGGTTTCAGCTGTCGTATTGCTTGTTCGATTTCGGCTCTTAATATATTCGGTTCTCGTTCTTCGACAAGGTTGTCGATTGCGTTCTCGTTGTGTCTTTCTTCCTGTTCTTCGTTATATAACTCTATGCAGTACTCCTTCCATCTGTCTAATACTTTCTCTTTCTTCCATAGTATATTTCCATCTTTGTCTTCATTTGTTAAACTTTTAGGTTTGAATTGTTATGTCAGCATTTTAAGTTTTATATATAAGTCTCGCGTTTCATTATGATTTTGATGTTCATCTATTTCTTTGCATATCTTCTTGACGTAGTTGTTTTTATTTCGTCGACATGATCTCTGGATTCGTTTAGATAGTCGTTTCTACTCGAATTTGTCTGCTTCTGAGTGTAGTCCTCTTTGTTTTAGTGTTTTTCTTTCTTCAATTGTTTCTAGAGTGTCAGTTGTTATACAGTGTTTGTCTCTTGTTGTTTTAGATTTGTTTTCTAATTTATTTGTGGTTCTTTCGATAGACTCCTTTATTGTTTCCTTTAATTTTTCCCACACTTTTTCTGCGTCTTGATTTGCCATTTCTGTCTTAATTTTAATTAGGCTTGCTTTAATTTCTGTTTCCATGTGTTTTGTGGCTTCTTAGTCATTCTCTTATTTTTGCTCAGTTGTCTTGCGTTTCTCAGTTTTAGTTTACAATCCATTATCAGTAGTTGGTGGTCGGATCCACATTCCGCTCCTGGGAGGGTCTTACAGTTAAGGAGTGATGTTTTCCAGCGTGAATTTATCGTAATAAAATCAATCTGGTTTCTGTATCTGTCTCCTGGTGACTTCCATGTGTATAGGCGACGTAGATGATGTTGAAAGAGTGTGTTAGCTACTGTCAGGTTGTTTTCTTGACGGAACTTGATCAATCGTTCCCCTCGTTCGTTTCTTTTTCCTAGGCCATATTTCCCTACCAAGTTTTTGATGTGATCATTTTTTGTTGTATTTCCAATTTTACTCGAGAATTTTAAAGAACTCGCTCCTAAAGTCGCTCGTTCATTCAAACTATTCTCTCGTAATATAAAAAGCTTGATAACGTTACGTATATCGTAACACGGTTTATTTTATCCTAAAATACTAAACTTTTAAAAAAATAGGAACGCTGATTATTAACGACACTTACAACAGCGAGTGATGGTATCAATAGTAAGATAAAAACTCAATACTGTATTGTTGGTAGCACTATCAGGTTATGTTAAATTTGAGATTTTCAGGTTAAGTTTTGCATCAGTTTGTGTCAAATAACAAACGAAACCTAACCTACTAACATCGAATTTGACATAGACTGACAATACACTTCAGTGCTGTCAACATGTGATTAACTGATAATAAAGTATCGTTATGTTATTTTTCTTAACAACACTAGTGCTGTTAAATGCATCTTAACGCAACTCGTAGCTAAGGAGTTATTGTCATAAAAATAAAAAGCACTTTATAACATCTTCTGACAGTATATAGAATATAGTCAGAGCTTTGCTGTATATTTGATAATTCATTGTCTCTATTTATAAAGCACCCGCGTGGGGTTGCTAGATCCCCCATCGGGCGCCTTCCCAGGTGGCGGATAGGGAAACGCTCGCCAGATATGGCGGGTACCAGGGAAATCAAATACCCGGGGTGGACCAAAACTAGTAACAGGAAGGCAACTTGCAAATGATGCATATTATTGGCTTCAAATTATTTTTTGCTAACGGGCAGCAGCGTTATCATTAATGGATTGTGGCTACCGCGAAAGTACCGCTTTAAAGGCCCAATACCATACACTCGCAGATGACAATCATATATTGATCCACACGGCTGCGACACTGCGAAAGGAAGGACACGGAAACCCACCTTCTATTATTCCAAGAGAATCCTATGATTCCTATGACATTATGGCTGCATTCAATGTGAAATGTCCCGGAGTTATAAATAGTTCCCCGATCGGATCTCTGGGGGGAACTGCACTGATTGGCGCCACTCAAGGTAGAATAAACGTAGGAAGAAAGACACGACTTGGCACATGGAATGTGCGAGGACTGCTGCAGGCAGGAAAACTGTACATCGTAGAAAAGGAAGCAAAGAATCATAATATAAATATCCTCGGACTAGTTGAAACACACTGGAAAGGTGCTGGACACTATAAGACAAGATTAGGTAATACCATCTACTTCTCGGGCAACAGCACACAAAGTATAAACGGAGTTGCAATAATGATACCAGAATCAATAAATACGTCAGTGCTTGGATACAACCCTATTAACGATAGAATTATGACAGTCAAAATCAAGTCAACACCATTTAACATTAATATAGTACAAATCTATGCACCAACTTCAAAGGCACCAGATAACGACATTGATGAATTCTATCAACAACTAGAGAATACCATCAAAAAACTTCCCAAAAAAGAAATCATCATTATACAAGGTGACATGAATGCTAAAATTGGAAATACAACAAAAAATGATCACATCAAAAACGTGGTAGGGCAATATGTCCTAGGAAAAAGGAACGAACGAGGCGAACGATTGATCAAGTTCTGTCAAGAAAACAACCTGACAGTAGCTAACACACTCTTTCAACATCATCCACGTCGCCTATACACGTGGAAGTCACCAGGAGACAGATACAGAAACCAAATTGATTTTATTACGATAAACTCACGCTGGAAAACATCACTCCTTAACTGTAAGACCCTCCCAGGAGCGGAATGTGGATCCGACCACCAACTACTGATAATGGATTGTAAACTAAAACTGAGAAACGCAAGACAACTGAGCAAAAATAAGAGAATGACTAAGAAGCCACAAAACACATGAAAACAGAAATGAAAGCAAGCCTAATTAAAATTGAGACAGAAATGGCAAATCAAGACGCAGAACAAGTGTGGGAAAAATTAAAGGAAACAATAAAGGAGTCTATCGAAAGAACCACAAAGAAATTAGAAAACAAATCTAAAACAACAAGAGACAAACACTGGATAACAACTGACACTCTAGAAACAATTGAAGAAAGAAAAACACTAAAACAAAGAGGACTACACTCAGAAGCAGACAAATTCGAGTAGAAACGACTATCTAAACGAATCCAGAGATCATGTCGACGAAATAAAAACCTAAAAGTTTACCAATAGAAGACAAAGATGGAAATATACTATGGAAGAAAGAAAAAGTACTAGACAGATGGAAGGAGTACTGCATAGAGTTATATAACGAAGAACAGGAAGAAAGACACAATGAGAACGTAATCGACAACTTTGTCGAAGAACGAGAACCGAATATATTAAGAGCCGAAATCGAACAAGCAATACGACAGCTGAAACCAAATAAATCACTAGGAAGCGATGAGATAAACGCAGAAATCCTTCAAGCACTAGGCGAAGACGGAGTAGACATAATTTTTGACATATGTAACAAAATATGGAGAACAGGCAAATGGCCAAAAGATTGGACTCAATCTGTCATAATCCCAATACATAAAAAAGGGTCGACACAAAAGTGCCAGAACTATCGAACGCTGGCTCGTATCTCACACGTAAGCAAAGTACTACTGCGAATAATAGACCAAAGACTGCAAAAATACCTAGAATACCAGATTCCCCTAGAGCAGGCAGGATTTGTAAAGGGTAGAGGAACCCGAATTACTATTCTGACATAACTTTCCATAAATAATTAAGCTAAATTAAATACTGAACCAAACGAAGCCGTTCTATAAATGAATGTCTGGTTAACTACCCATGTTTAGATAAGCCAAACTGGTTTATGAAAGAGATATTCCACGAATACTTATTATTTAAAAAGCATGAGTTGGACAGTTAGTCGCTGGTGCCTACACAATATAAGTACATACAAATGATATCAATTAAGAATTTTCATTTTTACAAAAGCTATTAGTTTTTACATTAATATGCAGCCGTCGTGCGATTCGAAATTAAATAATAATCACTATATCTGTAGTAGCGGCATACATTCAGTATTCATTTTCATCTCTTATAAAAATTATTCAGCGATCATTTACCATACTCTAACATCATATTGTTATCTCAAAATATATACATATAATATATAGGGTGTACTGTAATAACATTTACAGAGCTTACCCATGTTGTCAGTTTTTTTCTAAGTAAAAGAGTTCTAGTACGTATGTGCCCCATTTTCAATTATTTCCCGCACAATAAAAAACGTTTTGTTACGGTCATTTTGACGTTAGCCCCGATTTTTGTCTTATTCACTAACGCTAGCTCGAGCGGTCTAACGCACCTTAGTTTCCATTAAAAACTACTCAATGGCTCAATTGCAGTCATACGCTTGGTTTGAGATTTCTCACATTCTTGCCTTCACGAGTAATGTGATGTCACACGTTATTAAAGTGTTTGGCGTATTTAACGGAATCTGAACGTGATATCCAGTGCAGTTTTGGTTGATCAGACTTATACTATTTTTTAGCGTATTGCCTGCTCTATTTTGCTAATTTATCGTATCATAGCGTGGTCGCTTGGGAAGTTTCTTTCGCCGTCAGATTTTCTAAAAATATTTCGTGGTGGTATAACAGTATATCAGTTTTCTTTTGCCTTTTAATTGAATAGATTGGGTCAAAATTTTGAAAACAAATCATCTAAATCTGTGAAACCTCGCTTCTGGTGCTTAGAAGGGATTTTTGATTTGGTTATCGCTGTATCTGTTATTTTTCCCAAATTTTATCGTTGAATTAAGTACCGGGTGGCCAATTAAGAAGGGCACTCGGCCCTATCTCGAAAAGTAATTGTCGTAAAGACTTGGGGTAAAAAAATTTATGACTAAAGCGGCCAAGAGAAAATGCTGGAAATTATTTTTAAGTTTCTAGAATGGCCGCCAGGAGGCGTAATCGCATTCTTGAATTTTAAATCCCGATTTTTGAGAAATATTCTTATATTACAGATAGCTAAAATGGACACCGTTTTAAAGCTGAGATAAATTCGATTCTTTTTTGTTAAATGCTTTTTGCTCTATCTCTTAAGGGAAAGTGGTGGGGGGTGTCCGAACATTTTCGGAAAGAAATGTCAATAACTTCAAAATGGCTGAACGGATTTTGTCAAACTTGGAGTCGTTGAAAAGGGCTTTTCTTAGGCTATCAATGCTGCCTTGAGCGGATTGATTTAGATTGCTTGTGTCGTCGCTAGAGGGCGTTTTGCGACAACACTACAAATGAAATGGATTTTCTCAAAAAAATTAAATGCAACGATATCACTTTTATTGGAACAAAAGATAGCCAAATAAGGGCCTAACACGCTAGTGAAAACTGCATTTCGATATTTGTTTCCTAACCTAAAATATCAGTAAAGGAAATTAAAAATCGAAATAATGTCGCATCTTTGGGAATATTATCAGTATACCTGCCATTATTAAATCCTAATTATCCTTCTTTTAGCAAAATATATATAAATTTACTGTTAAAATACCAACATTATATTTAAAATGTCAATAATAATTAATCCTTTATCTAATAGAGTTGTCTGTCCGGGACGCTGTTTTGTCTGTCCGGGACGCTGTTTCAGCAGCCAAACCGTAAGAGATAGAGAAAAAAGTTATGAAAGTTATGTTTGGAATGGTCATGTCAGGTCAGGAACCGAATTTCAGTCACGTGACACTTCCGGTTTTCAAATCACGTGATTTCTCGAAAACCGGAAGTGTCACGTGACTGAAATTCGGTTCCTGACCTGACATGACCATTCCAAACATATAACTTTCATAACTTTTTTATCTATCTCTTACGGTTTGGCTGCTGAAACAGCGTCCCGGACAGACAAAACAGCGTCCCGGACAGACAACTCTATTAGATAAAGGATTAATTATTATTGACATTTTAAATATAATGTTGGTATTTTAACAGTAAATTTATATATATTTTGCTAAAAGAAGGATAATTAGGATTTAATAATGGCAGGTATACTGATAATATTCCCAAAGATGCGACATTATTTCGATTTGTAATTTCCTTTACTGATATTTTAGGTTAGGAAACAAATATCGAAATGCGGTTTTCACTAGCGTGTTAGGCCCTTATTTGGCTATCTTTTGTTCCAATAAAAGTGATATCGTTGCATTTAATTTTTTTGAGAAAATCCATTTCATTTGTAGTGTTGTCGCAAAACGCCCTCTAGCGGCGACACAAGCAATCTAAATCAATCCGCTCAAGGCAGCATTGATAGCCTAAGAAATGCCCTTTTCAACGACTCCAAGTTTGACAAAATCCGTTCAGCCATTTTGAAGTTATTGACATTTCTTTCCGAAAATGTTCGGACACCCCCCACCACTTTCCCTTAAGAGATTGAGCAAAAAGCATTTAACAAAAAAGAATCGAATTTATCTCAGCTTTAAAACGGTGTCCATTTTAGCTAACTGTAATATAAGAATATTTCTCAAAAAACGGGATTTAAAATTCAAGAATGCGATTACGCCTCCTGGCGGCCATTCTAGAAACTTAAAAATAATTTCCAGCATTTTCTCTTTGCCGCTTTAATCATAAATTTTTTTACCCCAAGTCTTTACGACAATTACTTTTCGAGATAGGGCCGAGTGCCCTTCTTAATTGGCCACCCGGTACATATACATACTCTTTCACTTTTGAAGGTTTTTTGGTAATTAAATCTTGTAGCTACATGCACCGTTTACCAAAACCAAAAGTTTGAGTTTGTTTTGATGTAAGATGTAAGTAAATAAATAAATTCAAGGATAACAATTACACAGGGTGTTCCAAAAAAATGGGATACCGATTTGGCATAATTTCATTAGGTTACAATAAACCGATTAAACCTAATATACCTTAGTACAAAGTCCCTTCAGTAAGAAGGTATAGGGACTTGAAAGTTCAAATTTATATTTTTTTTATACAGGGTGATTGAAATTAAGTGCGCACCATTGCTATCTTTGTTATTATTGATTTTACAAAGTAGGTTAAATTAGCAATCTAGTAGTGTTTTCGGTGCTGATTAATATGCAATGGAATAACTCGGCGACAAAATTTTAAAAAAATATTTTTTTTAAATGAAACGCCCTGTATATTTTTCAAAAACTTGAAATAAAAATGAATTTGTGATATAAAACTCTTAATACACTATTGTCTTAAAATGAATACTAAAGAAGTTATCGCAAGTTTCAGTTTATAGATAAATACATACATTATTCTACTGTAAAAATTCATTGCAGGCTTGTTTTAAGTCTGATAACCAGAAACAGCAAAAAACAATAAGAAATAAATAAACAACACTAATTACTTTTGACAACCAAACGTACGATAAATTGATTTTGACAGTTCTGATGGTTACGCTATTGTTTTTGTTTTTAGTAGCAGTCTACTATGAATTTTTCGTAAGTACGGTGTATTGCTGATATAGGTAAACTAAAATCTCCCCTAACTTCTTTAATATTCATTTTAAGACAATAGTGTATTAAGACTTTTATATCACAAATAAAATTTTTATTTCAAGTTTTTGAAATACATATATACAGGGTGTTCTATTTAAAAAAAACTAAAAGTTTTTAATTTTGTCGCAAACTCGTTATTCGATTGTTTTTTTATTAATTGCATATTAATCAGCGCCAAAACACTACTAGTTTGCTAATTTAACCTACTTTTTAAAATTAATAATAACAAAGATAGCAATGGTGTGCACTTAATTTGAATCACCCTGTATTAGTTTCCACATAAGTTATCACTGAAGTTGAGCTTTTTATCACGATTGCGGATTTAGTTGCCGAGGCCCGTAGGGCCAAAGCAAATAAACCACATGAGGGATAAAAAGGAACTTCGGTGTCGAGGTGTACATTGTTTTTTTAAATCGAGAAATCGCGAAATTACAACATTTGAACCAACTTTTGTAGGTTATGTTGACGTTTACCTATCGCCCAGCCGCCTACAAAAGGTCGTAAAACAATGGATTACTTCACTGCCCATTTCTCGTATTTTATTTGACGATTCCGACGTTCTTCACTGCCGATTTAAAAAAATAATTTAGTATGAAGAAATGTCGAATTTAATTTTGTCTAGATTATATTAGAAAAAATAGCAGGCTGAATATGTTATACAAGTAATTTTTCCCTGTTCGTGATGAATTAATCCACTCGCTTTGTTTCGCTCGCTAGTAAATTAAACTTTCACTTTTTAACTTGTAGAACAATTTACTATTAAATACGCCTAACATGAGGCTGAATGACGAACATATGTAACTTACCTAACTATACAGGGTAGAGCATTGGATTTTTTAATTGTTTGACAACAAATTTCTATTTAGATTTTGTAGAAGAACGCTACGTGCTGTTTCAATTGGCGCAACTTGAGCATTTTTTTGTTGGCTGAGAAAATATTTTTTACCGCTATATATGAAGTAACATTTTTGTCGCCTGTTAGGGGTTTCCGAAAATATACGTTTGGTTCCCTGGTCGGTTTCCAATGGCAGTAGGAGTGAATATAATACATTGACTGCCGTTGACATTAGATACGGGAGGCAATGTCATAATAAATCAGCTAACCTCCTGGTTTTCATATTTAAATATTTTTGAATGCAGCTGAATACAAGAGATAGTCTCATCATAAAATGTAGAAGTGTTGTATGTATAACCAAAGACTATCTACTATTAGATAGTATTTGGTATAACTCTGGACTAAAACGTAATTTCCTCCCTTGCATGATTACAATTGATTAGGTACCGTTCTCGCTAACGCTGAAGAATTAAACTACATCCGCGAGAGGGAATCATACATTTTCCTCCCTAGTAATACAAATAGCTATAAAAATAGCTATAAAAATGTGTTAGGTAACTTTTGAAATTTTAAAACAAAATATCAATTTGGTGTTGATCAGGGACTGTTGAAAGTTGACAGATGACTGATAAACCTAGTTGAAAACCGCTGAAATAAGAACTTGTACAGCAGATACAAAGACAAAATACATTTGCTCAAGCACGTAACAATGAAGTCATTTTTACATTCAAGAGACCTTTATACCATGCGGTCAAAAAGAAATTACATAAGGGTTGGCCATTGTAAATAAAACTAATGTCGACAGCAAGCTTTAGAGACCGCAATTTTTAGAATTTTCAATTACGATATCAGCGTATAATATAAAAACATAAACTTATGACATCAACAAAAGTGATGACAGTTAATGAATTCTAAAGCTTGCTGTTGACATTACTTTTATATTCCGTATTCCGTATAAGAAACGGAGAAAATTCGTATTTCATAAAATTACAGTCAACGGTCGACAATTAAATTACTCAGGATGCTTTCATATTTTTACTTCAAATTTCAACATCTTTAATAATACCTATTGATTTTAGTTTAGGGCAGTAAAATATCTGAAATTATGTAAATTTGGTCACTATGCACTGTTCTTTTAAAAAACTAAATGGAATTTTGTGTAAAATCATTAAGAAGCCAATATTTGAATGCCTTGTAATTAGTACGAGGGTTGAGGGTTTTGTATGTTTCGTCCGTCAACGCAGCACCCTGTATAACGTAAAGAAGTAATGTTGGATGAGGTGAGCGGAATTATAAGAAAGCCGTGATTTTATAAGACACTATTCCAAATTTGTAGTAATAATCGAAACTACAAATTGCAGCAGTCCGTAAAAATTATGCACTATGTGCCAGTATACAAAGCAGCATATGAGCATTACAAGGCAAGAAAGCGACAAAGAATGGATAATTTACAAAATGTTCAATTCAAGAATGCGGGTAAACTTATACGGCGTTTTTCAATTGAATTAGTGCCATACCCCATACTGCATTTTTGAGTCAACCAGGCATGGAATTTTGCAATTAGGTATTTTATTTGTGTTTTACGCTGTTTAAATGTTGTTATCAGATTTTGGCCGTTTAGTTCAGTTCCTCACTCAAAAACGTATATTTCTGGACTTAACGCCTGTTACACTTGCACGGCAGTATAACCCTATGTCAGTACATCTTTTAAAACAAGCAAATTGAAAGGAATAAATAATTATGTAAGTATTATGAACCAATATCGTCTAATGAAACTATTTTAAATTATATTTTTACAGTAGGTATTGTAATCTGTAATGTACTTACCACAAATATAGTTTTAGCGTCTTACACTTAGCGTCTCTCACAATAAATGTTAGTGTCACTATTGGAAGCTACAGATCACATCTACATACACGCACCAATGCTCGTGACGCGTCGTACAACATGCAAAAGTTGCTGTTATTCGACTCGTCAGAGGAAATAATAATTTAGGTTTATATTGGTCGCGGAATGCCCTATTGCCATTTGCATAATATGTAACTTATAAGACCTTATCTTATTTTTTGCGTTCTTGAGATTTGGCACCCAATCAAGGGTCAGTAATTCAGTAATTGAAATACCACAAAGTAATTAAATTACTTCGAGTAATTTCAATTACCACAGGTAATTCAAATACATGTAAAGTAATTTAAATACTTTAGAGTAATTTAATTACATAAAAGTAATTGAGTAATTGAATGTAGTAATTAATTACTTTCAAAAAGTAATTTTTCAAGTACTTTTTAACAAGAATGGCAATCCCAATTACAATTACCGCATTTTGAAAAGTAATTCAATTTCAAGGCAAATAAACAAAATGGAATTTAATTAGTAATTTAATTAAAAAGTAATTAATTACTGCCCAGCTCTGAGATCATGTTGCTAGTAAATAATTAGTATATTATTTTTTTTACGACCGACCAGAAAATATGCACTTTCTGGAGAATTTTTTCGACAGAAAGTAACGTTTTGCCGGTCAAGATCAGAAAACGGGCATCAGGGACCGGTAATAGTAATTTACGTAACAAGTATAGAAAGTGGAGCTTTTCAGTACGAGTGAGATGTTTCCGGAAGAGGCCGTTAGGCCGAGTCCGGAATTTCGAGACGAGTATGGAAAAGCCACTTTCATACGAGTTTCGTACAATATTTTTTCGTACACTAGCATACAAAACGGAATACTAAATTTATCCTCGTATATAGCAAATAAGTAGAGTAATATTAATGTAATGTAATATTATATGTGTTGTAACTAAGGAAACGTACGGCAAAGTGCTACTTTGCCGTACGAATACCGCAAAATACTACTTTGCCGTACGAATACCGCAAAGTGCAACTTTCTGATTAATAAATTGTACGGCAAAGTAGCTCTTTCAATGCTAGTGTACGAAAATAGTAATTTGTTTCACAAGGCCAGAAACTGAATTTTTGCGAATGCGAGTACGGTTTGAAAGCAGAGGCCTCTGCCTTCAAGTACGAGCACTCGCAAAACAGTTTCTGGACATGTGAAAGACAAAATTTTTTAGGCCGACAAAAAATATATAAATTAAAAAATCTGTAATTTGTTGTCCAAATCTCGGGGCTAGATAATTTATTTTTCTTCTGTTGGCAATACATACTTATCGAACGATGCAAGGATTCGAATTTAAAATTGAAAATCAAGTATCTAGTAGGTATTGTTTTTTGACATTTATATTTATGAATTTTGATGCCATAAGTAATCGGTGCACAATAAGTACAAGAAAATGGATGATAATATACCAGAACATATTAAACAAGCAGTTGAAAATGCTATTCAAAACTTATTACCTGAAAAGTCGTATAACTGATGAGACTGACATCATTATGACAGCAGATTCAGATTCAGTGTTACCAACCGATTTTCAAATTTCAAAATTTAAATTACACTAGCTGTCATTTTCATGCCTAGACATGCAAAGAGGGTGTTTCTAGCCGATTTAGACGAATGCAAAATCAGTGTTTCTGGACGGAGGCCTAAAATAGTATTTAACATTACAAGCCAGGTAAAACAGTTTTTACTGGCGATAGGATTGGGATGACTGGCGAGCCGTTAGGCGAGCCTGTCATATCCTTGAGCCAGTAAAAATGGTTACCTGGTGTGTTTTGTTGAATATTTTATTTGTTTCTCACTGGTAAATAACTAGAAATTTACCATTAATTCAATATGTCAAACTGACAAGCAACTAAATTTATCAATATGACACATACTAAGGAAGACAACTCTGGCTTTGCACGCTATCATTTATCTATGAGCACGCTTGTAAAATATAACTGGCTAGCCAGTAAATTTTTTACTGGCTAGCCAGTTAAGAAACATTTTCAAGGTGAATACAGTGACTTGATAAATTGATGTTTACAAGTGAGGAACAAATAAAAGCTTTTGCCGGTCCCTGATGTTTACGTTACTATGGAAACAAGTTTGTGTTATTGTTTGGATAAGTCAAACAATATAATGTCATAATTTTTTTGAGTTTTTGAAAGTGAATTCGCAAGTTTGAAAGTATGGACTCGGATGTCGTAAAATAAATATTGTACGATACACGACCGGAAAGTGTTTTGCAGGTCTCTCCAAGTTTCCAGGTCTCGCCTACGGCTCGCCCTGGAATCTACTTGGTTCAACCTGCAAAACACTTCTTTCCGGTCTCGTAACGTAAATTACTATGATATCATACATCAAGGTAGCGAAGCCCAGTATTATAACCTGAGCACATAGTAGATACTGTGCGCAAAGTATATAAAGCGCGAAGGTTATTAGAGGATTCCCTACCGTGGTGTAGATACTATTGTTTGCACTACCTAAATGGCTTACTACCTAAAATTCCCAAAAATTTTGAAAATTTAACTGTCACCCTGACAATACAGCTTTTTAAAACGTCTAAATTAAAATAGTAACTGGTAACTTAGCAATTTATTAGTTACCACGGTGAAGAGTATATTATTATACTATAGTACTATATAAAAAAAGTCCATCAAAGATACCTTTGGAGTTCTGAAGTCATGTGTATTATAACACCACAAAATTATAATTCATTCTTGTTCATAAATAAAGCACTTTAGATGGGAAATTCCTGTATTACCGGGAAGGACAGAAATGCTAGCGCCATCCAACGGTTGTGGGAAAGAAGTATAAATGGTGGGAAAATGAAATTCGTGGCAATATAAATCATATTTACTGACAAAAAATGAATGAAACAAATTTACAGCATGTTATACCATATTTTATATAAGAATATTCAATACAGAGAAACAATAAATAAATTATTACGTAGAAATATGTGCAAGATTATCTACAGTACATAGGAATAAAAACACACTTAAATTACGTACATTGGGTTGCCAGTATCAAAGCTAATTATTGTATTTTAAAATAAAATTGAAAAAAATAGAATTAAACCATGCCACTATCATACAGTTTATGAGTTATTATAGACCGGATAATTATTGTTGGATCATCTATATAAAATACTATACGAAATGAGGCTATACGACAAAAATATAGGACCATTTACTGAAAAATATTTGTAAGATGAAACTTAGCTTGTTATAAATATACTCCTGGACAAAATTAATGCATGACAAAAGAAATATTCTGAAAACTAAATTTTTCAATTATACTTTGTCAAGTTTTCCTGTGTTTCCTCAAATACACAATAAATTTCCGCTTCTGCTTTATAATACTCCTTTTTACAGAGTTCTAACATTTATAATAATATGAAAAATTTAGTTTTCAGAATATTTTTTTTGTGATGCGTTAATTTTGTCTAGGTATATTTTATATAAAAATATAATATACAGGGTGTCAGGAAAGTCAACCGTGTCACTACTGGAGATGCTAGGTGACGCCATATGGAGTCGAAAAGTCCTAATCCATTTTTGGCTTGAAGCATAATTTCTTCAGAATTCACTGTTGAAATTGGTACCGCAAATTTTGTGAACCGCTGTATGGTACCTACTGCATTTTTGTGTTTTTGATGTTTTTTTTTTGTCAATTAATGTCAATGTAATAAATAATTGCGTGTTTGACTTATGTAGTAAAAATATACACCGTGCAGGATTATGCTGATATGTTTTTTGTGTATGGTGTTCTGGTGATGTTGGGTCAGTGAGTACGTAGATATTTTGTCTTCATTGTTTGATTTAAAATTACCAGACTCCGTTTTAAAAGTGTTCTAAAAGCTAATAAATTATGTATGTAGACGGTATATGTAATATAATATCATTTGCTGATGATACTGCAATTGTTTTTGGAGCAAATGCATGGGCTGAGGTGGTTAGTAAAGTGGAGAAGCTCATCACTAAATCTAAATAAAGCAAAATTTTTGAAATTTTACGCTATTGAATATGCGTTTGAAATAAAAAAATCATATACACTGTCCGCGAAAAGATCGGCATAATATGGGATTTTTTTTTATTTTTCAAAAAAACCACTTCAATAATTTGTGCTTGTCTAAAACCTATTTAGCCCCTATCATATATACCGAGTGATTGTTACTTATTTTGAAAATGGAGTTTTTCGAAATTGTCAAAAACCAAAAAGTGCTATTTTTCGGAAATTTAAGTAAGATTTCAGTGAGATTTTGTTAGAGTTTGTTATCTTTAGCTAACTGAACAATCTCAAGGCCAGAAAACACTTAATTTTTTTAACTTTAGCTGATGTAAAATTTTAATTTTTTAAATATTTTTCAAAATTTCACATGCCAAGACTTAATATTAAAATTCAAATTTTTTTATGTGAAAAATTTTAACGATTTATAATTGGAAAAATAATATACATAATATCTAATTATTTCTTTAGATTTTTTACTATTTACAGAAAAGTACTTAGTTTGCATAATTTTTACGTTTTCTATACGAGGCGCTTTTTAGGCGAAATATTTTTCAATTCTAATTAATATCTATTTAAATGGCTTCTAGAAACTCTAATCTAGCCCTGTTAGTGAATTACTGTTACAAAAATCCTATAAAGGTTCTTTTACAGTTGGCTAAATAAGGAGATGTTTCGTGATTCAATTATTTATATGTTGTAAAAGATATCCGACAACACCGATTACTGATTATCAATTATTAGTTTAATACTATAATAGTATATTTTAGTCACTGGTTACTTAATAAGTACTATTTTATTTAAAAAACACTACCATAAAAAATTCATTAAAACAATGAACAATGTTTATTATCAGATTTTCACATAAACAAAGAATACACATGAATAAGCAAACTTAAATGAGTATACAACTAGTTTTCAAAAAATAAAAAGGGTGTAAATAAAGATTAGAAATATCATAAATGTATATAAAACACAAATACAAAAATAAATGCAATTAAGAAACTATCATTTAGGAACCTGTACCAAAAACAGAAATTCTAGTTGGTAAAGCACCCACGAAATCAGTTACAAGATCGTCTAGGTCAGTGATTCCCAAAGTGGGCGATATCGCCCCGTGGGGGGCGCTGGAACGATCCAGGGGTGCGATAGTAGCCTCGGGTACATTTGGGGGGCGGTGAATAAAAATAAGGGGGCGGTGAAAGCTTAAAGAAGGAAGAGAAGATAAGAAGATTTAGAGAAACCATTCGTACATATTTCATCTGTTGTGTAACATTATTTTCCACAGAAACACACAAAATGCAAGTTACAGATTTATTTACTCCATGAAGACTATTTACCATTATTAAATGTTCTTATTCTTCTTCATACCATTTGTTACTTTATTTATTCAGTCTGTTTATTCTCCGTTTCTTTATTTTTACTTTATCACACCCTTTAATGCACCATCCAGAAAGTAAATACCATTATAATAAAGGGTTTTTATTATTCAAATATACTTTTACTCAAAATACAGGTTACAAATTCAGAAAAGATTTGTTTATTTTAAAAATATCATTTTATCTATCAATAATAATTTATACAAAATTTCTATATGGTATATTTTATTATAACATTTCATAATTAACTTTTTCAGGTAATCATTTAGACTTTCACTTTAGTTATTCCGATTGTCAGTTAATACCTACAAATTAAAATATAAGCTCTGTGTTACCAAACAACTATCCCAACTAAATCAACTTATATGCTCGAACCTTTTTAATAGACTATTCACAATTTAACAGTAACTGTATCTAATGTATCATTCTTTAAACAATTCTCAAATATTTATGTTGCACTTGTAATGTATAAATCCCCCTTGTACTTTTTAATTGCTAATTAATTTATTCTTTCAAAATAATTTCCTACCTAGAAATACTCTTATAGATAATTATCAGTCTCAAGAAGCTACCACTACAATATCTTTCTGTTTGTTCGCTTAAAGAATGTAGATTTTCAGGAGGCGCTGAGTATTTTTTTTTCAGAAAAGGGGGCGTTAGGCCAAATAAGTTTGGGAACCACTGGTCTAGATCTGCATGGGCTACCTTCTCTACAGTGTCCGCCAAAAAGTCGGCATAATATGGGAAACATTTTTATTTTTGATTTTTCGAAAAACTTCTTACGTCAATAATTTGTGCTTGTCTAAAAACCTATTTAGCCCCCATCATATATACCGAGCGACTTTTACTTATTTAGAAAATGGATTTTTTCGAAATTGTCAAAATCCAAAAAGTGATATTTTTCAGAAATTAAGTAAGATTTCAATGAGATTTTTTTAGAATTTGTTATTCTTAGTTAACTGAACAAACTGAACAATCTCAAGGCTAGAAAACACCTAATTTTGTAAACTTTAGCTAGAAATTAATTTTTCAATCTTTAAAATATTTTTTTCAAAATTTCAGGTACCAAGACTTAATATTAAAATTCAATTTTTTTTATATGAAGACTTTTCAAGATTTATAATTGGCAAAAATAATATAAAATGTTTACTACTTCTTAGATTTGTTATTATTTGCCAAAAAGTAGTGTTGCAAGGTGCTTTTTAGGAGAAATATTTCTCAACTCTAATTAATATCTATTTAAATGGTTTCTAGAAACACTAATCTAGCCCTGTTAATGAATTACTGTTACAAAAATCCTGTAAAGGTTCTTTTACAGTTGGCTAAATAAGGAGATTTTTCGTGATTCAACTATTTATATGTTGTAAAAGGTATCCGACAACACCGATTACTTTCTGGAATAGTGAAATTTAATATCGCTCACTCGGCGCCGATAAAAAAATAAGACGCAAGTTCTTATATATTTATGTTAGTGGTTATAAGAAATACGTAAAATTATAAATTATGATGAAACTAGAGAAAGATATTTTCGAGGGGGGCAGGCCTCTCTGAAAATTATTTGAGAGTACCGTTGGCCCCCGTCGCCCCCGCGGCTTCTAAGCGCCTGGCTACGCCCTTGTTAAAAAATGGCCTAGTCAAAATACGAAATAAATTCTGCAAGAATAGCTTTCTTGCTCGAACTGAAAACGTGCGTTTAAACTTTAAAGGGATCTAAACAAAGCAATAAAGGGATCTAAACAAAGCAAAGCCATTCAGCTTACATAATGACGTCACGGAAACCTATCTGCAAACCCAAGGCCTCACTTGTTTTTAAACTTTAAAGACCCGTCTACGTGTGGTGCCCGCCCCCAACTAATCAGTTTTGCGCAGTACCTATGCAATTCCTGCCGTGAATATTGCGTTTTTCGATGTACATTCTTACGTGTAGATCCTGATTTACATCAGTTAATTGTGGCTCCCACGATCAACGACCCGTATTTTGAAGACAAATTGTAAGTGTCATTACCGATTTTATTTGAAAAACCTGGATCACAATAGATATTTATGCATTAAGGGCGATCTGAATTATGTTTTAGCGAGGTCTGTAAGTCAACCGAAGTTAAAAAAGATGAATATCTCCCGTGGTGCATACAATATTTTATTTTTCTCCAACCACACGAATAAGACGCCATATTGTCGAATAATTTTGTATAAAAAGTAAGCCATTTCGGGATGTTCACAAATTACCTTGGCAACTGTACACTTTTCGATTCATATTTGCACTAGTACAAAAATGGACGCAAGATAGGGTTTTAGATGGTAAATTTGAAATAAAAAACAAACGCTTCGTCAATATTCGGCAATGGTCGTCGTTGTTGTTTATTTTACCCGTATAGTGATTGTTTATTTGCGCCATAAATGTTCTACAATGTTGGATTCTAAATAATAAGTCATATTAACGAATTTATGAGTACCTAGTTGAAGAAAAAATAGTTGTTTCATTCGCACAAAAAATGCGTTTTCGGGACGCGTAAGACTTGTCCCGAAATCATGCATTTTTTATACTAATGAAACAAATTACTAATTTACTAGCACATTAGTAAGAATAGTATGAAATTTCAAAATGTCATAATGACATTTAAAATTAGAATATGTAAGTATAGTGCTATGAAAATAGTGAAATAAATATTTTGATAGTTATCTATGAAATTTTAGGAGGCATGTGTATTATTAAATCGGAGAACCAAAATATTATAACTTGACTAATGACAAATAGAACCTAACCTTAAATATTTGGTCTGTTATTTTGCCTTTGTAATTATAAACATTTTTTTTATTATTAAAAACTGCATAAATACAAAACATACGAGAAAACACTACAATGGAACTTGGTAGTATATAATATTTATGTAACAGATAACTGAATAAAACTAGTGCATAGTAAAGCAGCAACAAACACTGAAGAAAACGAAATTATATTTTTCTGTTGGTAATATTTTCAGTCATCTTTTTAATATCTAAATCCTAGAATAAAAACAGCAGCTTAAAACACGTTTCCCGGAACGTGTTTTAAAAATTTTAAAATACGAAACAAATATAGCAACAATAATGGTTTATTAAATGCGTTTTGGTATCTTGAAGTGTTACATTTATTTGTTTAAGCAAAGAATATCTATATTCTTTGGTTTAAGGCAAGCAATTACATTCCCAAACTGCTCAATGCGCAGGTTTTCTTTCACATTTAAGGATGACTTCAGCATCGAATAATGAGGCCAAAGTGAAGAATGTGACGTTTCTTGCTGCAAATCAAATGAATTAAATATAAATGGAAATGAAAATAATCGTAGACTTACCTTCTCGTCTAAATAGGCAAGAAATTACCTCTTCTGTTACCGAGAAGGCTTTGTTATTTTCTCACCAATGGCAGAAATTTTAATAAACCTTCTCGTAAGCAGCTTTAGACTTCACGGGCAACAGATTTTCTCGCAATAGATTCCCTTTCTTTAAAATATTTTCAGGAATTTGATTTGACTTTGACATTTTTCTTTATAAAATAAACAACATATCCATAGCAACTCGTGACCAACGTGGTTGATCAACAGAAAACATTTTGAATGGCGCTCTTGCTAAAACGCTTCTCGTATCTCGGGTGTCTATGCAACTCGACCAGTGTTGCCAGGTCAAAATTCTAAAAGTCACTAGCATGCGGTGGAAAAAATCACTAGATTGACAAAAATTTCACTAGATTAATTTAAACGTGAAGAAAGGTGGAAATTAAAAAACAAAATTATAGATTTCACAATTATAAAAAATAAACAAAAACACGAACAAGATAAAGTGTTTAAAAATATAATAAAAAGTATAAATGAATAACACACTACACCTACAATAATTAATACAATATGTAATTTAATCATACATTTTGTTATTATGATTTTTTATTATTGCATCTGTAAGTTTTCTGGCAAAATTAAGTTTTTAGAATGAAGAATTCCAGTCAAAGTGTTAGTACTTAATCTATTTCTTGGTTTTGTTTTATTTAAATTAACTGAACTCAAAACCTTTTCAACGCAGGCGCTACTATGGGGAAGAACAAAAAAATACTCATAAACTGAGAAAGTTCGGGATATAACAAATTACCGTGGGCTTTTTTACAATTAAAAATTTCTTTCCAAAATTCTAAATTTTCCATTTCAAAATTAATGGCAGAATATTTTAGCGATCGAATTTCTCGATCTAAAGCATTGACATCCGTTATTAGGTTAGGAAAATTTAATGATTTAAGAATAACAGCTTCACGGGAGAGAAATCTTTTGAAAATTTGATGCGCTGCTTCGGTGTAAAAATGTTATCAAACGGAAATAATGTTTTGCACTATCTGTTAAACTATTATTTGCTAGCGCTACTGCGATATTTGGACCTAAGTACAAGTGCTCAATTAAAACATAATATTCCGGATTTTTATACTGTAATTTGCTTAAATCCGTGTTTTTAAATACTCTGGTTAGGTGTAATAACTCAACGATAATTTAAAAGCAGTTGCCATTCTTGGATAAAGTAAGTGAATCTTTGGAGCTTCAGCTTGTAATTCTAAATTTATATCATTAAATTACCGGAAAATCCACTTGAGTTCCAGTGGTCACAGTACTCACAGCACACTTCGAACGTTGATAATTTTTTGCGTTCTACCGAAAGTAAAAATGCAAATGTGAACAATTCCCTTTCGGAGTTCTGTTTATAGCCTCGGGCACTTAGTTTGAACTAGGGAAATGCCTATTTTCTGTTGAGTAATTCATGGAATTTACTTACCTTCGCATTTCAAATCTCAGGCTGCCATCTGTCCGTCACAGCGAAAACTAATTTCTAAGATTGGAATAATAATAGTAGGTAGTAATTTGCAACAACGGCGAAAGGGGCGAAGGAATTTTTGCTTTATTATTTGTTTTTTTAATAAAATAGACTGGAAAAAATCACTAGATAATTCTCTTTTGGCAAAAGTTATCACTAAATCACTAGATCGACTAAAAATCACTAGATCTAATGAAATTTCACTAGATCTGGCAACACTGAACTCGACTGCGTCTCGTTGCATAACAACACCCTCGAACTTTAAGCTTGTGTTTTCGCACTCGTATCATTAATAACTATAAAAATAGGTTAGTCGTCACTAAAGCCCAGATTTTAGGCACTAAAAAAACCCAAATAAGCAGGCAATTAAGCAGCAAAAGACATTAAAATAGGCAAAAAATAGACATTATAAAATAAATTTAGGCATTATAAAATAAACTAGAACTCGTGGCCAGCCTACGTCTGGCCCTGCCAGCGTAAAGAAACGGTTAACAATAAAAATGCTTGATTAGGCTGGTGGCCAGCCGACGTCCGGCCTTGCCAGCGTTAACAATACAAATGCGGTCTCGCCATTTGTGCGCGCGCGCCACTTGCTAGTAGGCAGGCCGTTCATGCTGCGTGTGCGCGCGCCTGCTTACGTTTGGACGGCCGGCGGCCGGCGACTGGCGGCATCGGCTCTTATAATATAAGATATTTATTTATTCAGGAACATAAAAAACTCTTACTAAGGTGTAGGTACACATTACCTTTTTTCTGTGACGTCACAATTTTCTCTCTTTATTTCACTATAAGGAATTGGACGAAACAACAAATCTGCAGATTTTGGTCAGGTCCGCTTTAAGTATGGTTTGCTCTATAATACTGTCAATGTGACATTTGTCCAAAATGACAGTAAAATAACGCGCAATAACAAGCAAGCGAGCAAGCCTAAAATATTATTTTAAGCGTTAGGGACTTCTTCGAAGAGGAGAAACGTCGGATTACATAGGGCAAGAATGTATTGGTTTGAATAATGTGCTATTTGGAGCATCCCTTGCATTAAAGGTTAGGTATAAGTCAAATTCTTTCTGAAGTCTACTACCTGTGATCTAATCTAAATGATCTTTTTGAATTTACTGTAATATAAGACGTACGTTTTTAACGCCATGTTTTGTTATTTCTGACGTCACGGCAAAAGGGTAATGTGTAGACTTTATATAAAACTAAACGTTTCTACTTTACAGCCATAATAGCAACAACAAAAACAAATACATTTTTATGAGAACTTGAAATTAACATAGGTATTTATGTCTATAATTTTGTTTCATTCTGTAGTTTTGTACGATAGCATACTAGATTTTTTTCCATTTGCTCTGGTTTTAAGCTCTGTTTTTTGTCAGACAATAAAAACTTATAATTCGAAAAAGATCTTTCGACATCACATGATGAACAATGCACAAATTTAAAATTAACCACATTTTCAGAATTAATACCAAATTGGTTCGGAATGGGGTCCATTTTGCCACCTAGAACATCTGCAAGTTTTCTTAAAACTAAATAATCAGGGTTTCTATTCAGGACTTCTTTTAATTTAGTTAACAACATTGCAGCTATTTTTTGTGGTGCATGTGATAGGCTTATCTTTGTCTCTTCAATAATTTTTATTGAATTAGTTAAATGTAAGCCTATTGTTTCAAGCTGCTTAATACCATCAGCCAATACTTTAAAATTACTCTTAATATATGCAATAGCTGCTTGCACTGTATTACTTGCTAGATAATTCTTGGCATTTTTTATAGTAATACTACTATCGTCTTGGAATGTTGAAATTATCTATTAAAAATTAGAAACCAGTAAGACTTTTACACAAAAATATAAGTACATAGTAGCAAATACCTCCTTAATTGCTTAAAAAATTTCTTGGTAGTAAAACACTGCATTTAACCAAGTTGCCCAACGAGTAATCACAGGCTCTGGTGGCAGTTGTGTATTTGGCAATAAATCCTTAAATCGAGCAACTCTTAAAGGGGCTTTTACGAAAACTTTTTTAACATTCGAAATGAACCCAATAACATCGGGGTACTGCTCACGAAGTTTTTCACAGACCCTGTTTAGACCATGGATGGGCAAAACAAGTAATATGCATGAGATTTTGATAAAACACTCGAAGATTCACTGCAGCTTTTAGCATATATGCTGCAGCATCTGTAACCATTAATCTGACATTTTCATGTTTTATTCCTGTAGGCCACAGTATTTCTGAAAATGCGACTAATCTATTAGAAATACTACAGTAAATAATACAGACATCTACATGACTTACGTAAAGTTTCATTTACAAATCGAGCAATTGTATTTGAGTTAGTTTTATCTAGTATCTTACAAGCAAGTAGATGAGAAATTGCAGGTTTTTCGTCAAACATTTTTTCTACTATAATATTTGCCACTTACCGACCCAAAACATCATAAAATTATATTAGCCATAATTTCAGTAAATGTAACCTTACTTACATTGTCGTAGCAAATGCTTAAGTAGTTTTTTCGCAATGTGCATTCGTTTGGAGTGTTTTGATTAATACAATACTTTTTTAAAAAGTTCCTAAATTCTTCACATTCAAGCTTGTTCCATGGTATACCTGCCGCAAGCAATGCTTGGCACAAATCTGTATTAAAACTGTTTGGTGTACATTTTATATTTGTAAGAAGAGTTTGAGCCGCTTGTTTCCTTTTATAAGAGTTTTCTTTATGCTTTGTGGTTTTTGTATGTTGATCCAAATGACACTTTTTAGTGCAATTAATCTAAAAATACATAAAAGACAATTCTAAATTACACTTATATTATTTGCAGGTTAGGGTAATTTAAATTTTACCTTATGTTCACAATCTTTGCAAAACACCACACTTCCATCAGTTGTATAAAAAGATATACCGTAAGTCCATTTTCTTAACAATTCTGACAAATATGTTTTACCCACTTTAGGCATTTTATAGTATTTAACATTACAAGCCAGGTAAAACAGTTTTTACTGGCGATAGGATTGGGATGACTGGCGAGCCGTTAGGCGAGCCTGTCATATCCTTGAGCCAGTAAAAATGGTTACCTGGTGTGTTTTGTTGAATATTTTATTTGTTTCTCACTTGTAAATAACTAGAAATTTACCATTAATTCAAAATGTCAAACTGACAAGCAACTAAATTTATCAATATGACACATACTAAGGAAGACAACTCTGGCTTTGCACGCTATCATTTATCTATGAGCACGCTTGTAAAATATAACTGGCTAGCCAGTATAGTATTTTACAGTAGAAGTCCGTTAGGATAGCCTTTACTGCCGAGCCAGAGAATTTGTGAGACGAGCTCGAAGAGCGAGTCGAATAATACTGGAGAGGCAGTAAAGGCCCTAACGGACGTGTATTGTACAATAGTTTTTGTAATACCTACATACAATTCGGTCATATCTATATTTTTCTAATTTATTTTCATCAAAACGCTAGGTTTGTGTAATGACATTTTAGAATGATTGAGAGTGCGTAGAACGTTGCAACTGTTGTTTATAAATGTCAGTTATTTCCAATTTCGTGTATGGTTGTAAGCAGTTTTAAGTTGTAACCAGCTCGTAACTTATGACATCTGTAGAAAATGATGAAGATATTCCTAAAGACGTTAAGATTCTGAATGAGCAAGTTATTTTGGCGTATGTTCAGGAGTTATAGCAGTTTTTTGCGCCTTCTTCTATGTGGAGTTGAAGGCTTGCTTGCTGCTGGATTTGTGTGACAAACGTCACTTTGACGTTTGGCTCACAGTTTAGCAGGCCGTGGTCTTTACGGACACTTTTTACGGCCAGGCCGTAAAGAGGTTGCTTACGCAGTAGTAAACAGTCCTTAAAGAAATATTTAACAAGTAGGTATTACAAAAAATTTTTTTTCGTACACTAGCATTGAAAGAGCTACTTTGCCGTACAATTTATTAATCAGAAAGTTGCACTTTGCGGTATTCGTACGGCAAAGTAGTATTTTGCGGTATTCGTACGACAAAGTAGCACTTTGCCGTACGTTTCCTTAGTTACAACACATATAATATTACATTACATTAATATTACTCTACTTATTTGCTATATACGAGGATAAATTTAGTATTCCGTTTTGTATGCTAGTGTACGAAAAAATATTGTACGAAACTCGTATGAAAGTGGCTTTTCCATACTCGTCTCGAAATTCCGGACTCGGCCTAACGGCCTCTTCCGGAAACATCTCACTCGTACTGAAAAGCTCCACTTTCTATACTTGTTACGTAAATTACTATTACTGGCTAGCCAGTTAAGAAACATTTTCAAGGTGAATACAGTGACTTGATAAATTGATGTTTACAAGTGAGGAACAAATAAAATAAATAACAAAACTCAAATAATCGGTAAACCCACACTGTGTTTTAAGCGTCGAATTTTACGGCTTTGTTTATGTTTTAGGTTAGAAAATTAAAAGTTGATTTTACACCATGCAGCAGCAAATAAAGTTGGATTTACACTAGAAGCAAATTTTATTTAAGACAAGTATAAATTAGGCTCTAAAACAAAACTGTAAGCAAATAAGTAGTAAAATTGGCATCATTAATGAAATTTATTAAATTAGACAAAATAGGCAAAATAAACCATAGCTTAAAAGGTTAGAAATTGTATGAAACAATTATATTTAATTATAATACATGTGCCTTTATAAAGAAGAAAGAGGCATTTTGCCAAAAATCCGGGTTTTAGTCGTCACTGTATTCGGCAAAATCTGAAATACGCTTTCGTCAGTAATATTTATTATTAATGGGAAAACTTCTACGTTGCAAGAATAACAATTTTCAATATCAATAACGTGTTGTACACATTTATTCCAAAAGTAAGTATCAATTTGATTTACTGGTTTACTGCTAGCCTAATATGATCTAAAACCGTATTGCTCAAATTTGGTGAAGTATTTAATGCTCGAATTTTATGTTTTAACTGGCTCCAGACAAGTTCAATATTGGGATTTTGCAAAAGGTCTAAATGCAATTTTGATTTAAATAATTTAGAACTGTAGTCTTTAAGATTCGAAGGTAAACTGTTATACATTGCATATATCTGAAACGAGAATGACCGCTCGAAGAAGATTGTTTTATGGAGAGGTGGTGAAATTTGGCCCCTAAATCTAGTAGAAATATTATGAGCATCAGTTCTAAAGGTAATCTTATTGTATAAATAAGGAGGTTTCTTGTTTGATAAAATTTGATGAAAAAGACATTGGGCCTGCAGTATTCTACGATTTTGCATTGTCAGTCAACCTGCATCAACTAGCTTCTAAGATATACGCTCATATTTGCTAATGCCGTATATAAATCTCAAGCAAGCATTTTGAATTTTTTGAATTCTATGGGCGGTAATGGCGGGTAATGTTAAGTAATAAACAGGAACACAATAATTAAATTGCGATAGAACAAAAGCTTCGCACAATTTCTTTTTAGTTTCGCAGTTTAAATATGACCTATGAGGATAGAGCTTTCTAAGATGTTGGTAACTCTGAAGAATATATTTGGATATTTGATCTCTATAACGGAAAGTATTGCCTAGTGTTAAACCTAGACTTTTGGCTTTAGTCACGAAAGGAATTTTAACATTATTAATATTAATGTTAGCAATATTAACTAAATTATGGCAGATTTTTTTATTGCCGAACAGTAACGCGGCAGATTTGTCGGGGTTTATCTTAAGTGAGTGTTTCACGGAAACATCATAGATATACTGCAGATCCAAATTTATTTCATCAACAGCATTCCTCCAGTTTGCTGCGGTAAATGAATGGTATAATTGAGTATCATCTGCATGAATTTTTGAGAATTTAACATGTTGCATAAACACAGATGTATATATTGAAAACAACAAGAGGCCCAGATTTGATCCCTGTGGAACTCCTTGTCTCACTGATAGTGATCTAGACATATTATTGTCCAAACTGACAGATTGTGTTCGATTACAAAGATAGCTTGCGATTAAAGAGGTAGCAACATGAGCAACCCCCAGGAATTTTAGAATCATGATAAGAGTGTCATGATTCACTCGTCACTGTGTCAAATGCCTTGCTATAATCTAACAACACAAGTGCAGTGGCCTTGCCTTGTCAGTGGCACCTAAAATATCGTCAGTTACTTTTAGCAAAGCAGTAGTACAGCTATAGCCAGATCGAAAACCAGATTGCATCGGAGGCAAAACATTATTATTATTAATGAAAGGATTAAGTTGAAAGTGAATAACTTTTTCAAATAGTTTGGACAACGTCGGAAGAAGACTAATGGGACGTAGGTCATTAATTTTGCTCAGTTGTTTATTTTTAGGAAGTGGCATGACGATTGCATGTTTCCAACTCTGGGGGAAAATATTACTAACAATAAGAGTTAATAATATGGGGACGTAGGGAATTATAACTGGACAACACAGCTTTAACATGTTATATTAATATTATCATTACCAAATGCATTTGATTTGATTTTATTCATAATATTGGAATACAGTTGTGGTATCAACCGGAGAAAAGGTAAATTTTAAATTTTTGTAAGTGGTCTCTTTATAAATGTCGAGAGGGACTGTCTGTCCATTATTGTTAACAGTGGGAATACCATTTACAAAGTAATCATTAATCATGTTAAGATCCTTCAGATTTTCTGGTATAACGGTATGTTTTTCTCTGCTAAGGCCGAGAATATTTAAATGTTTGATACCCTTGTAGGTTGATTAATAATTTGATAAAAACCAAGATATTCAAGCAAATTTTGCATGTATGCTGTAGAGGTGTGGTGCGGTTTTAAAAAATCTATATTAAAATCACCTAAACAGATTATATGTTCAGAATAAGACATGCATGAAATAATAGAATTTTCAAATTCGTCAAGAAATAATTTGTATTCTTTTTGATTAGGATTATAAAGAGTACCGATAATGAATTTTGTTCTTGAAAAATTTACGATATCCAGATATCGAGACGTTAATGGTTCAAGAGTGTATAATACATTTTTTTTTTCTATAGCAAGAACTTGAACAATTTCAAAAGAAAATAAGGGCAGTCAATCACATTTCAAAATGTTAGTAGCTAGATTGGGTTGCTACGATAAAACAAAGGTGTCATATTTAATTTTAACAAGTTAGAAAATTAAATTACTTTATCTACTCCAGTGGGATAAGTAACGCATTACGTCACTCATTTGACACTATTTCAGTTACGTAATGAAGCTCATTACACCACTCAGTTATGTAATGGTTTCATTACGCAACTGAGTTGTGTAATGACTTCATTACGTAACTGAAATAGTGTCAAATGAATGACATAATGACATTTGCCTACTAAAATAGTTTTGAAAATGACAGATCTGACATTTCTCTTAATGCACTTTTCTCAATTTTAGGCAGTCGTAGATAAAATTTTGTACAATACATGTGTGATAATGCATCATTAATATACTTGTGTGCTTACATAACTCGTGCTACGCACTCGTTTGTAACTTACACACACGTATATTAATGATACTGTTATCCCACTTGTATAGTAAATAACTATTATCTATCGTTGATGTTAAAGTGCTACTTTATCTACCCTTGCTGTTAAAGTAAAACTTGACTTCTTGTTTTGAGTTGATAAAAGGACACTTGAACAAGTGCTATAGAAAAAAATAAATTATTCCAAGTTTTCTTGGGTATTTATTTACACTTATAAAACTAAACCTAATTAAAAACAACAGTAATAAATTGATTAAACTACATAAATTAATAACTAATAAATAGCTAAACTATTCTAATTGTAATTGTCTCTTCTTAATTTCAATTTCTATGCAAATTAGTTCCATCTTTTTTTCGTGGCACCTACTCCTCGTCCATCTGCAACCACTTTAATTGCCTTTCTTTCGTTTTCCAAAAAAGAAATTTTCTTTTTTAAATAATCCTCTTTCAAAGTTCACATGCTTTTATTTAATTTTCCAATTTCTTTTCTTTTTAACATCGGAGTGTGTTTCCCACTTTTCATTTTGAGGAACTTTCTGCACACCTCTATTTGCAAACAGCGTTTGCAGTATCGTCCCCATTTTCAACTGCACATCGGCTACCACCACATACCATGTCGTCACCCATTTGTATATCTTTATCGTCTTCAAAAACCACCTCCAAGTCTGCGATACAGGAAGTTCTACAGCCCCAACAGTTTTCATATACAATATTTCTAGAATAACGTCATATATGATACTTTTTTGTCGGGGACTTTTGCAGCACCGCCTCCTGTACGATGCAAATACGATTTGTGGGCAGCATAGTACTTTCTAGCTGCCGTTTTCAAGTTATCGTACTTGGACTTCAACTGTGCCACAGTTCGAATACGATGGACTAGAGGTGGGCAATCCGATTAATTTTTAGGAGTCGATTCTTAAGATTCAATCAATCAACATGAACCGAATTCAATCAATCAACATGAACCGATTCATTCGATTCGTTCATTTGAACGATTCAGTTTCGTTCGGTTGGGTCCCGCTGAATTTTAGATTTTGCACCGAGCGCATTTGTATTCTTGAAACCAGACGCTATGAATCAAGAACCTTCCATACTATCTTTGCTGTCCTTGCTGAAATGCGCTTGCCGCTTGGTCAGTTATCAGTTTAATTGCATTGCAGTTGCAGGTATTACTTATAAAAGATAAAACAGTGGCACCAACCAAGTTTAAGATTCAGTTTGTTTAGTTCGTCCCGTTCGCGTTCGGGTTTCAATTTTTGAATCGCACATTGCATCGTACGCAGTGCAGTCTTTAGGCACGGGCCAGGCGGGCCCGGGCCCGGGGCCCCCAATTTTTTGGGGCCCCCGACAGGCGCATTGATCAACTAATAATTCTGTAATTCATTAAATATTTTGTAAAAAAATAAAAATTAAAGTTGTGTATTCATTTGATAAATTTAAAGTGGAAGTGTTTATCCCAATTATCGACTCATCGATAACTTAACTACAGCAGAGATCTGCTGCATATATCAAAGTAAACAATCGGTGTGGCTGTTTATCAATTAAGAACCATTAGTCCAAATGTATTGCACGATAGCTGTAAAAAGTTTGCTGAATATTATCACCTTGCTATAAATGGAGAAGAATTAGAAACGGAATGTATTCATTTAGCGCTGTATTTAGGAACTAACGATGTATATAAAACTAAACAAATTGATAACTCGCTACTGTTTAACATTTTAAGAACTGATAAATTAGAAGAAACATTTTCTAACGTTGCGTTATCACTTAGAATTTTCATGTCATTATTCATCAATCATCACTAATTGCAGTGGAGAACGTTCATTTTCGAAGTTAAGCAGGATAAAAAACGAACTTTGCAGTACTGTGCTACAAGAGAGGCTAAACTCTTTTATCATTAATGTGCATAGAAAGCGACATATTGTTGAATTTAAATTTTGAAGATATAATACAGGACTTTGCCCATATCAAATCGAGAAAAAAATCTTTTATTATTGTGTAGCAATAATTATGACATATTTCTTAATTTTTAGGATTCTTATGTTCTATTGTGTTTATATACATTTTATTAGAATTTTAATTTCGTTTCAGTACATAGTTGTATAAAAATAAAAGCAGGTATATTAATAGCTATTTATGCAACAAGTGCTAAAAGTCAACGTTTATGCGCGAGACATGAAAATCATGAAACGAAGCCGAAGGCTGAGTTTCATAACATGTCTCGTGCATAAACTACTTTTAGCATGCGTTGCATACAATATTTTATCTACGACCTTAATTTTACCGTTATTAATCCATAATATCGATTTAACAGAGGTTTGCATCTACGACACTTCTAATTTATGTCATAATAAACAGTAGCCCATGCCGCGCGGGCGAATGTTTGCGAAGCCAGTACTGCAAGGTCAGTTACAGAATGTAATTATTAATACTCCACGTCTGACTGTATTTATTACATAACGCGTTAATTATTTCAAAAACACTTTACCTGTAAAGCAAGAAGTAACTAGAATAACTTTACAACTTCACCTCCAGTTCGAAATTGTAGTTTTGTAACCTCACTTCACTTTTAGCACATGGGTTAAAAGTAAACAGCTGAGTTCTATAACCACGCTAAACTATAAAACGTCACTTTTAGTGAAACAAGCTAGCGTTAAAAGGCCTACTTTTAGTAGTGGTCGTAGATAAAAATATATATTGTATTGTATTGAGTTACTTCCTTTCTAGAAGGGCCCCTTCATTACCTTGGGCCCGGGGCCTTAATCATATAAAAGACGGCACTGGTCGTACGAGCAAAATCTAACACAAACGACGAACCGAGACAAGAAGAAACCGATTCATAGGATTCGCGATTCTTTATTCAGATTTAAATCACGCTGCGCAGCGTCGTACAACACGTAACTTCGAATCAATTGAACGACGAATCGAGACAGGAAAGAACCGATTCATACGATTCTTTGGTCGGAGTCGTTCAAATGAACGATTCGTTCATGAATCGCCCCACCTCTACGATGGACACAGTTGAACTGGTTGGCTATTTTTTCCCAGGCCACTTCCTACAAAAAAAAAGCAAACAAGGAATTATTAGAGTAAAAGATTCTCATTATTTTACGTGTAATAACTTTCTCTGCTGGTGAAATTAGATTTGTGGTTTTATTTTCCACGTTTTTAAAAATTAGTATTGTCTGGGTCAAATGTAGCCCGCCTAATTGTGAAATTGTTGCCGCGAGCATTTTTCGTAGCCTGTGGTTTTTCAGCCATAATTATTCAAACTACAACCGTGCAGCACAACGTAAAAATTTGAAATCGTATAAAAACGTTAGCCTAACCTCAACGGAAATGACTTCAAAACAGTTATGAAATTTGCTGCAAACCTGTTTCATTCTAGCCAACAACCTTTACATTCAACAAATCTCACTTTATCTAAAGTCTAATTATGTACTTTTATGAAACACCACGGCCTTAAAACGCACTTAAAGTTGGCTTAAAGTTAAAGTTGACATTAGCTAAAGTAGACTTCAAGTCGATATTATGAAACCGGCCGTAATGACAGCTGAGCTTAAAACCCTTAACTCACTTAACTGGTAACGTGTAAGTTTCGAGCACAACTGGTAACGTGCAGTCTGTGAGACTGGCACACCTTTTAAGCGAAAAAAATTAAACTGTTTTAATTATTTTTTTAAATATATATATAGAGGTTTGTTAGGCACATATTTTTTAGTAATAATAACCGAAAACTTGATGTAAAGAAAAAATTATAAGATAATTTTCAACTTGAACACAAATTGGCAAAGTACTTTTTACCAGACCAAGATAAAAAAAATCTGGTGTGATACACTCACACAACTTCCTTTTACAGTGATCTTATAATTAGTCAAACATTTCATTTTTAATTTTTAACCATTTGTTAAAAATTTTCAAAAATTACAAATTCTACAAAAACGGTACAAAATCGAGTGTTAGTTGAAGAGACAAATTTTCTCTAGAATTTTAAGGTAAATTCAAAAATGTAATAATATACTGGGTGTTTTATTTAAAATAGGAGTTAATAAAAAAAATAGAAAAAAAAACAAAAGAAACCCACTTTAGAAGTATTCAACTGGAAAATCACCTATTTCACATCAATACACATTAAAAATGTAAGAAAAATGTAAAGTTTAAAAAAAATCGTTAGAGCCGTTTTTGAAAAAATCGAAAAAAACTGAAAAATCACAAGAGTAAACACCTACTTCCGGTTATGCGTTTTTCTTCAAAAGCTTGCTGTCTCATCTACATAGTACACAAAACTTATATATGAAGTTTCAACGCCATACCTCTTTTCGTTTTTGAGATATTCTGTTCACAGACAGACAGACAGACAGACACACAGACCAATGAAAAAAAATAATATGTTTTTTGGGATCAGGGGACTCTAAAACGTGAAGATCTGTTGAAAACTCAATTTCGAATTTTCGGGGTGAATCCAATACTTCCTTTATAGTAAAAGGAAGTAAAAATTAAAACATTTGATCAAAAGTAATTTTATTTATTTTACGATTAATAATAAGTAAAACAATGCATTTGTAAAAAAAAACTTAAAGAAATATTGTAATTCACAGGGCCTGCCATGCCTACGAGTGGCAAAAAATTCTCACGTAAACCGTAACGTTCCGTCTCACAGACTGCACTGAACTAAAAATAAGACACATCTCCAGCGTCAGTTACCCAAATTTACCAATAATTGTGCGATAGGTGGGGCATCATGAGGAGAAAGATTAGGTGAGATTATTCGCCGAAAAGCGGTACTCTTTTGCTGAAACCTTGAGATTAAAATTTACTTGCAGTCTCACAGACGGCACGTTACCAGTTAAGGGATTTATATATTTAAAATATGAGCATCTATGAAAAGTTTTGAAAGTGTTCATTGGTATATTGATAAATTTTGGTATGTTTTATCTCTGTCATACCTACTTATTTTATCTGTTTATCCCTGTCGCACTCATTAATTTCCCATGTCCCGAATACAATCCGGACAATCTGTATATAACATCAATGATTGTCTCATTGTATGGTTGCCAAGACGGTATTTGTAGTTGCATGGTTACCATGAGTTTGAGGAAGGAATAATTTGACAAGTCCCTTGGGAGTTATGGGCATATATATATTACTTACTATATTGGTAGCGGCTATGAGTTGGGGGGTGATGAAGGAAGTGAGACAGACAACCAACTCTTCAATGTATATGGTGAGCTGTGCGCAAGCGCGTCGGCGTCGTCCGCGCGGTGGGGAAGTGGTGAAGTTTAAAATTCGCTTCTAAAGGCAGAGTTCGAATTCTCACGCATGCGCACTAGACGATTTATACTCAGAGTGAGATTATGTCGGCGCCGTAATGTTTTCGGCCGTTTCCAGGTCCTAGTAGCAATATATGTATAATACATATATGGTTATGAGTAGCTTTTCATATTTTGTTTCTGTGAAGAAAATGTACAGCTGATTGCAAATAAAACTGGGACACGTCTTGCGACTACTTTTTGCGTTTTAATAACGTGTGAAACTGGCTCTAAATTAATTTCCATAGGTGACTACATAATTTATTATTAAAAATATAAGCATAATAAAAAGCAACACAATTACGAATATTTAATATTTTATTGTAGAACCGTTTTTAACAATTACTTGTTGGAGTCTACGTGGCATTGAGTTTACAAGTGAATTTATGAAATCTTCCTTACGGATTATTTCTTCCCATGTTTCTTGAATGATGTTCCACAGTTCGCAGAACTTTGAGGTTGAAAGTTAGCACGATATATTTTCTTAACGATTAAACCCCAAAGGTTTTCGATAGGATTTAAATCCGGGTTATTAGCTGGCCAAGGTAAAACTTCTATGTTATTATTTGTAAACCAGCTATTAACAATATTTGCTGTGTGAATCGGGCAGTCGTCTTGTTGTTTAAACTTGATTTAAACACACATACATTTTAATAACAAAATTTACGAAATCCAGTCAGAAGTTCTAATTGTAATTCTGATTCCATAAACAAGCAGTTTTAACCTCCAGTTTTACTTCATAATTTCGCCAGTTTATATTTAATTTAGATCTGTTTTAATCTTGAATTAAAACAGGCAAATTTCAGTTCCTATTTACGAAATATTAACAAACTAATCTTGTTTCGCAAGCATTGAGTTTAAAAACCGCAGCAAACTGCAACTTGGCATTTCACGCAGTACGCAACCTAGTGAACCCAAGTTCACCGCTCTGTCTGGCAAACACATACTGTTTAGGCCTCCAGGTGTTGCAATTAGTTTTTTGGTAAGAGCGAGGGTCGCGTTAAAGATAGGAAAGTTGAGCTGCCTGCCCAATATCGAAGGCAGCGTTAGAAGTCGAAAAACAATCGCGACCGTAGCGTGATCCTGAGCTCTAGCGCGTCGCGTGAAATATTGTCGGCGCTGTCGCGTTCTTAATGTTATTCTTGTGTATGTAAAACTGTCCGCTAAATAAAGAATGTATGTGCAAAAGATCTTCGAGAAGTCCATCTACAAGTAACTCTTGCCGCGACTGCAGGCTGGACACGAGAGAAGGGGCCGTAGTTAAAGGTAGGTGGCAATACACTTCCTAATTGTTGCGCGTACCCTCGCCATAAATAATTTGGTAGCTCTCGATTAAATCAAAATTACAGTCCACTGCTGCTATCGTAGTAACATTGGTCCTTTCGATCGTCGGATTTGTTGTTTGAAAAGTTTGTTGTATAAGCTAGATTCAAGTTTTAGTTGGCGTAGGTACGCCCGCTTCGTTATCGCGGGCAGTGTTCAGCGCATATGTTCGCCGACGATTGTGTCAAAAAGTATCTTTGTCGTTTGGTGTATTCCAAATTTCGAGACAATTTTCGTTGATACTAGAGATAAGAATTTGTAAGGTTGTTTGATAGGCGTTGAAGCTGTGTTATTTGTAATTAACGTTAATAATTTGTCGATTTGAAACTGGTCGCCGAAGTCCACAAATAAATTGCTGCAAGAACAATTTCTTGCGACCGTTTTATCGAGTAACGCCAGGCATTTCGAAATTTCGGCCGCGCATTCGGACTCGTAGATAAAATTAATCGCTTAGAGTCATTTTTAAGTGGAATTCAAATAGGTAATTTGGATTGGTTTTTCAATTTGTTTTCGCCACTTTGTAACTGTCGTTTGCCTAATCAATCATGGGGGTAATTGATGAATTAAAATTCGTTGCGGAAAGCACGATGCAACGCGTGATTCGCCTCGAAAAGGTTGCCGTGGATTTAGAAAAGGACATCACGAACGTTAAGTTAAAGAACCGTTGACAAGTTATGGATAAGGAAATGGATATTTTGCTTAAAACTTATCAAGAGACGATGTTAAAAATAGCATCTTATAATGCCAAGCAAGGTATAGCTCAGGAGCTGCAAGAGGATATACAGAAGTTCAAAGCGCTTATTACAATGCCCAGGCAATTGTTTTGGCCGCGTTTCCAGGGCCCGCTGATAATTCTTCAAACGCAGCGGCACCAGTAGCGCACGCCGGGACAAGTATAAATCTTCCGAAACTCGATTTACCGATATTTTCCGGTAATATTAAAGACTGGCAAAACTTTAACGAAGTATTTACGGCAGCAGTGCATCAGAATTCGCAGTATCCTGACGTTTACAAGCACATGCAGTTGCGGATATGTTTAGGTGGTGAGCCACTTCAACTTATTTCGTCGTTGCCGTTAACTGCAGCTGCTTATACCACTGCATGGGATCAATTAAACGCGCGCTATAATGACAGTTCTCTGCTCTCAAATGCTTATTTAGAGACTTTATTCGGTGCACCTTCGGTCACTACAGGGTATGCAAAGTCGATTCGAGCCTTAGCTACCACGGTCACCGAATGCATTGGTGCACTTACAACAATTGGTCATGATACTGATCGTTGGTCGGTTCCAGTACTATTTATTCTAGCGAAGAAGTTAAACAAGCACTTGAGGGAGACATGGGAGAAACTGATTATCGCTACAGCCGATTCTACAGTTTCATATTTTGTGAACATGTTAAATGAAGAAGCGCGTATTGTTGAGGCAAGTAGTTCAATTATTAGCACAGGCAGATCGATGGCCAAGCCAAACACTAGTTCATCGAGTTCTTTTCAATGGTCAAAGTTACTTCGTGGAAGTAGTACCTCTTTGTTAGTTGCCTCGCAACCCCAAGGGCAATGTCTATTGTGCAAGAATCGTCATAACTTGCAAAAATGTACACAATTTTGCCAAAAGACTGATCGTGATCGTTTCGAAGTAGTCAAATCGTTAAAGTTGTGCCTAAATTGTTTAGAACCAGGGCACTTTCTCAGGCAATGTCCTATGCCAAGAGCTTGTGAGCAGTGTAATTCGAAACATCACAACTTACTGCATATGAACACTCGTACCGACCAAAAGGTTCATCAGTCGATTTCTAAAACATTGGAAGGTAGTAAACCTCGCCTTCAATCGAATAGTAGTTCACAGCTAGAACCTCAGGTCGCAGGACCATCCGTTTCGTCTCTTCGGGCATTCACAAAGCCTCGATGTACAGTGCTTCTCGCCACAGCTCAAGTATATGTCCTCGATAGCAATGGTACGGAACAGTTGGCCAGAGTAGTAATTGATTGCGGCAGTGAGGGCACCTTCATCAGTAAATCGTTTGCTCAGCGCTTGAATCTCCCGGCTCGGCCCACTCTGGTTCCAGTGTTTGGTATCGCTCAAACGGCATCAACGGTGGCCAAAGAAATTATTTGTTGCGCACTGAAACGTCCCGAACAGGATTCCCTGAACGTAGAGGCGCTGGTAATTGAAGCGATTGCTAGGTGTCCATCCATGAACCTTGAAGAACATGGTTGGCCCCAGATAGATGAATGCCTTCTAGCTGATCCTGAATATTTTATGTGAAAACCGGTCGACATACTTCTCGGAGCGGAATGGTATAGCTCGGTAGTAGTCGGGCCTGTCATCGCAGGGCCACCAGGGTCACCCAGTGCTGTAGGTACCGTATGGGGATATTGCTTAATTGCTAGGTTGGCTCAAACTGCTACAGCATCGCTATCCCTATGCACTAAGATAGATTTCGATGAGCCTTTGGATAATATGGTGCAGCGTTTTTGGGAATTGGAAGAGCCTCCTTCAGTATCGTCGGATCTCAGTGAAGAGGAGAAAGAATGTGAGGATCATTTTCGTAAAACAGTGTCTCGACAGCTTGATGGTCGATTTATTGTAGAACTACCATTTCGAGCTTCGCCCGCCAACATTGGTGATAGTAGGGCCTTAGCATTCAAGCGATTCCAAATGCTAGAAAAGCGAATTGCAGAAAATAGTGGTCTCAAGGATCAGTACACGGCATTTATGGAGGATTACTTGCTGCAGGGGCATATGGTTGAAGCAAATCCTCTTCAGTCGGAATGTGGCTCTGCTTATTACATCCCACATCATTGTATTTTTCGAAGGGATTCATTAGTGAGCAAATTTCGTGTGGTGTTGGATGCCTCGATGAAAGGTAAAGGTGGGTCATCCCTAAATCCAATCCTACATATTGGACCTAAATTACAATCAAACATTGTTGACATCTTGTTTCGTTTTCGACTTCATGAATTCGTTGTAGTCGCTGACATCAAGCAGATGTATCGTAATATTCAAGTTGCAAAGAAGCATTGGGATTTTCAGCGAATATTTTGGAGATCGTCACCTGAGTTGTCGTTGCGGGAGTTTTGCCTAACTACAGTGACGTATGGAGTGTCTTCGTCACCATTCTTAGCCATCAGAACTTTGCATCAACTCGTGGAGGAAGAAGGAGCTGAGTTTCCCAGGGCTGCGCATGCCATACGATTTAACACCTATATGGATGATATAGCTGCTTCTGTGCAGTCCATTGATGATGCCTTGAACTTGCAGAAGGAATTGGTCACTTTGTTGCGAAATGGGGGGTTTGTGCTCAAAAAAAGGATGACGAATGTAAAACCACTGTTGGATCTGTTGGTTCCGGAAGATTGTGCTATGCCCTTAGAATCATTGTCGTTCGGTAGCACCGAGAAACCAGCCGCAAAAATTCTTGGTTTAGTGTGGATGCCAATGACGGATAGTTTTTCGTACCAGGTGGATTCTCTTCATCAGCCAATCACCAAGAGATCAATTCTTGCGGACATTGCACGGTTGTACGACCCTATGGGATTTCTGAGCCCAATTACATTTTTTGGAAAATGGTTAATGCAATTCTTATGGCAGTTGGGCTTAAAATGGGATGATCAGCCGCCGGAGAATGTTTGCCACCAGTGGTCCAGATTTCGAACTGAGCTTCCACTATTAGTTGGTTTCAAGTTGTCACGCAATCTTCGAGTGGATAAGGCTATTGACCTCCAACTACATACCTTTTCAGACAGCTCGGAGAAAGGTTTCGCCGCTGTTGTTTATCTACGAGCAACACAACCAAATGGGGTTGTATATTTATCTCTGGTCATAGCCAAATCCAAAGTTGCCCCTCTCAAGAAGGTAACGTTACCTAGGCTCGAACTTTGTGGGGCACTGTTGGCAGCCAAACTTTTGAATTATGTAAGGTCACTTTTGGAGGGGCAGTGTACCATATCGAACGTGAATATTTGGACTGACTCGCTCGTGGCATTGCGATGGATTCAATCACAACCCAACCGTTGGAAGACTTATGTGGCGAATCGCGTGAGTCAAATTCATTCGATCGTTGCTCCATCTCATTTTTGCTATGTGCCTTCTGCTCTTAATCCAGCCGATTGTGCTTCCCGTGGTTTATTTCCTCAAGAGCTATTAGCGCATCCACTGTGGATTTATGGTCCAGACTGGCTGAAACAATCCAGGGACAATTGGCCTTCTCTTCCCGAACTGAGGCAGGAGCACCCAGAATCCGAACCCGAAGCTCGAATATTGACGTTGCTTTGTGACGCTAGCCAGGAGCTCGAAAAGAATAGCATAATCGATAAGGCTATTTCAAGGGTTTCGTCTTTATTTGAATTAAAACGCATCGTCGCATGGATGCTACGGTATATTGGTAATTTAAGGTCCCGTGGTAACCGAACTATTGGACCTTTAACTGCTGAAGAACTTAGTCGTTCACTTCAGATTTGCGTAAAGAAGGTGCAATGGGATGAGTTCTCGGAGGATATTAACCGGCTATAAGCTGGTCGTCACCCTTCACATCGTTTGCGGAGGTTGAACCCGTTCCTTGACTCTGAAGGAATTATACGTGTTGGAGGGCGGCTTCGTCACCCCTCCATTAATTTTGAAAGGAAACACCCCAAGATTTTACCAAAACCACACCCCTTTACAAACTTGGTAATGGACTACTATCACCACAGTTACATGCATGCTGGTCCTCAAAACTTGCACTGCATTATACAGGCCCAGTTTTGGATTTTGGCTGGTCGGGACGCCATTCGCAAGCGTCTCGCAAAATGCTTGACTTGTTTTCGAACTCAACCACCGCCCATCCAACCAATGATGGGAGATTTACCGGCTGCTCGGCTCCAGGCAGTCAAAGCGTTCTTGGTAACAGGCGTGGATTATGGAGGATCTTTCGAGATAACGATGGGACGATTGAGAAAGGCAAGGATCTTAAAGGCCTACGTTTGTCTGTTTGTCTGCTTCTCGACTCGCGCTGTTCATGTGGAACTGGTGTCGGATTTGACGACAGAAGCTTTTCTAGGTGCCTTTCGAAGATTCATGGCTCGCCGTGGAACCGTCAAGAAAGTTTATAGTGATTGCGGCACCAACTTTGTCGGCGCTAAACGCAAGTTGGCCGAGTGGAAGCAGATAGTGACGTCTGATGCGTACAATCAGACCGTGTCGCAAGAGTTGGCAGACAAAGGCATTGCTTGGCACTTAAATCCCCTTTCCAGCCCCCATTTCGGTGGAATTTGGGAGGCAGGAATTAAGAGTATAAAGAACTTGCTAGCCCGGGTCATGGGTAACCAAATTCTGACCTACGAAGAGTTCTACACTATTCTGGTGCAAGTGGAGGCAGTGTTGAATTCTCGGCCTTTGACACCGATGAGTCGCGACCCGAATGATTTGGAGGCGCTGACACCTGGCCATTTTCTTCTACTGGAACCCCCTGTAACCATGATAGAGCCAGACAGTCTTATAGAGAACATTACTTGCCTTCGTCGATGGAAGCTCGTTCAACAAATTTACCGCTCCTTTTGGAATCAGTGGCACAAGAACTACTTGTGTACACTGCAACAGCGTCACCAATGGACGAAGGGGTGTCCGAATATGAAAGAGGGCACGTTGGTTCTCATTCGGGAGGACAATATCCCTCCTTTGCAATGGCGATTAGGCCGAGTTACGAGAACGTTTCCTGGACCGGATGGTGTAGTCCGCGTAGCGGAAGTAAAAACGGCTCGTGGCATCTTTACGCGTGCAGTGGTAAAGTTGTCTCCGTTGCCGATTGAGTAGAATGTATTGTTGTTGCGTTTCCTCCTTGTTTCGATAGGATTGGTATTGAGCTTGGAGAAACGTCTTCTTGTTGTATTGTTGTTAATTAGATTAGTTGTGTTGTTGTTTGTTGGACCTGGTCGCACCAAGGTGGGGGAGGATGTTTAGGCCTCCAGATGTTGCAATTAGTTTTTTGGTAAGAGCGAGGGTCGCGTTAAAGATAGGAAAGTTGAGCTGCCTGCCCAATATCGAAGGCAGCGTTAGAAGTGGAAAAACAATCGCGACCGTAGCGTGATCCTGAGCTCTAGCGCGTCGCGTGAAATATTGTCGGCGCTGTCGCGTTCTTAATGTTATTCTTGTGTATGTAAAACTGTCCGCTAAATAAAGAATGTATGTGCAAAAGATCTTCGAGAAGTCCATCTACAAGTAACGCTTGCCGCGACTGCAGGCTGGACACGAGAGAAGGAGCCGTAGTTAAAGGTAGGTGGCAATACATTTCCTAATTGTTGCGCGTACCCTCGCCATAAATAATTTGGTAGCTCTCGATTAAATCAAAATTACAGTCCACTGCTGCTATCGTAGTAACACATACGGAACTATAAAAAGCTTACTGTGCTGAATTGCTGTTTTCGTACCTTTAAACGCGTTCCAGTAAACTACACTATTCTGAACTTTGATATGTTACTTAGTTCAGCATTCTTGTTTTGTATAAATAGAACGTTTATTTTCGTAATAAAACAATCTGAATTTAATGTCTGATTCATTCACTACGTCGCTACCCTGATACCAAGCCATAATATTATCGAGACGTGAGGCTGCGTCTCCGAGGGTAGTTTACTGTCGTCCCTTTTAAGTACCATTGACTACATTGGTTTAAAACATAAACGCAGTCTCGTTTATGTGCTTAAGGAATAGAACCAGCGAAAAGCAACGGAATCCTGATCCAGCCTCCAGGCAATTCTGTTCATGGTCCTTCGAGCCGGATCTGTCTCCAACTAAAGAACAAACACATCCCAAGGGTCACCAGCATCCCGAGAAGAAGACAACATCTGCCAACCACCCAGGTCCCAAAAAATGGCTAACAACATGGAGGAATTCAACAAATTAGCTGTCGCCCAAGAAGAGCTCGAGCAGAAGATAAAACAAGTATTATCTAACGGCAAAAAGGACCCTGCCAGCCGAAAAAACGAAGCCTACATCGCCAGTCGCAACAAAACGCTGGACGAACTTTGGAACACTGCAACTAAAAATCATGCAGAAATGGGGCAGCTAAGTATTTCAACTCATAATTATTTTACAACAGGGTATTACGATCAAATTAAAGCCATATACGGCGAAGCAAAAAGCTACTTGCAGAGCTGTTCAAAATCAACGGAAATTTCCAACCCCTCCGTAAGCAGGAATCAAGAGGAAATGGTGGCAAACCCCGAGCAAAAGGTTCGTATCCGAAAACTGCAGATTCGGATTCAGAATTTTAAGCAAGCGATGGACGACGCCGAACTAACACAAGAATTAGGGAGGCCCGCCATCACGACAAGGGAATTAAGAGAAAAATGGGATCGTGTGGTCGAGATGGACGAAGAAGTTATGTCGAACGACATGGCTTCAGAACAAATGCACTTCAGTCCTGAATATACTACGTTGGAAGACAGGTATAGAAATTTAATTATTTTATTGCAAGCACCGACAAGGAACGAGCAAGCAGCAGCCATCTCGCTTCCTCAAGTCAAAATCCCCATATACGAGGGAAATTATGAGGAATGGGCCACTTTCAAGGACCTGTTCACTAAATTAGTAGATAACAACCAGAATATGGCTTTAATGTAATCTGTTTGCGGTATTCCGTCAATTGTATCTATAATTATGGCTTGGTCTTTTTTAGGGAACATGGAGTGTTGTGATTTGGTGACTGATGAGAAGGTAGCTTGATTGTTTGGTTTTTCGCTTTGAGTTGGGGTTAGGTTTAGTTGGTTTTTATTTATGTTGTCTGGATTTATCATTTTGGAAGTGTAAAGTGGTCCGATAAGGATTACCTGGGACTGGCTGGACAGCTATCCTGATATCTCGGTTAACTCTCGCACTATAAATAGATGACTATTGTTTTCACTCGGCACACACAGCAAATCGACCGTCTCGAACGAAGATCGGAACGAAACGCTGTACTACATTTCTTTATTCAAAATCGATAAGAAATGTGGTACTTTTATAATTAGCAACACTTTTCTGCCTAGCAACGGCGATTTGTTTTACATTTGGCAATACTGAAGTGTGTTGTTGGTGACACTGTAAGTCTATGCCAAATTCGAGGTTAGTAGGTTAGGTTTTGCTTCAGTTTTGACACAGATTGACGCAAACCCTAACCTTCTAACCTCGAATTTGACATAGACTTACAGTTGTTTATGGAACCTTACCCCGTTTTTATCATTTATGTGTTTACTTGCGCATCGCGGTTTTGCACTTCGCGGCATTTTTCTGGAACGTAACCCCCGCTAACGGCTAGGTCTGACTGTATATTGGTTTCCACACTTCTAAAATATGAAATGTATCTACTTACTTTGCTTTAGGAAAATAAGTTTAAATAACTATAAATTAGTTCGAGTTGTAAAACAACGGTATTTTCAGAAAAGTATTTTATCGTATTTCATTGGAAAATGTACATTTCTTCATTCAAAATAAGATAAGAAATGTGGTACTTTTATCGTTAGCAACACTATTCTGCCTAGCAACGGCGATTCGTTTTACGTTTTGTTACGGTCTAAAACGAGTTTTACGACACCGCTCCGGCTCATACAAAAACTAAACGGCCGGCGTGGACGATATTTCACATAATCGGGACGAACACTCACCTAGGGCCGCTGCCCAACCCGCAACAAGATATGCCGACTAAACATCAGTGGAGCGAGGGAGGGTCCTTCACGAGATTACCTACGAGCAACGGCCAAAGGGGCGGTAAACATCGATCAAATTTAATAGCGCGCCACCCGGTTTCATTGACATAAACGAAGATACAAGGATAGACCCCGAGAAAACCGGGAAATCAAATGCGCCTACCTTCTAACTTTGCACCTTGGCCAAAATCCAGAACTCAACTGGAAAGGAACATAGTAGTAGCCTCATGACCTTCAGCAGCGGCAAGCGTCGCCAACTTACCTGTGACGTGTGTTAACTATAATTAAATGATCACATGAACTCAGTTCACCGCGACCTTAGCGATTCTTGAATGCTCTCACAAATAACGCACAATTAAGCGCGATCGACTGAATGAATTTAGTTATACAACAGGCTCTGGTAGGCAGTTATGAATTTTGCTATAGAACAGGCCTTGGTAGGCAGATGAATGAATGTAGTTATACAACAGGCCTTGGTAGGCAGATTATTGAATTTGGATATTAATGTCGTCGGTCAAGCGATACTGCGTTTATAGCAATTACTGTTACAAGAGTTTAATTATTAGTGCTAAATTACACAGGTTAACTATTAATGCTAAATTACACATGCTACCTGATTGGGCCCGCCGAGCTATGGCGTCACGGCGGCTAGCGGCTTGTCCAATGCAACGGACGTACAGGCGAAGGCGTGGGAGTCGAACGGCACCTGCAGATATTCCACCAGCGTGGCGAAGACTTGTACAGCTCTGCGATATTAATCCCCAGTTTGGGAGAATGGCCTCTTCACGGCCCGACGAAATTATTCAAAACTGGCGGTTATCCTGACACAAGGCACCACAGCTCACTCCACTAGCAAAACCACCTCTCGCTTTGACAGCCCGATCAGAAGTCTCTAACAATTAAAAAACAGCGGCAAGCTGTAAAAGCACAAACATAAGACGCCTTGCCCGAAGGCACGGCGGCCACCAAGAGCCAAGGCTCGCAGATCAAGCGCCTCAAACCCCAGCGGGAAATCAACTCACTCCCAAGCGAAGCGAAGCCAACTTCCGCGTAAAACGCGCGATCACGCCAACAGATGTAACCAATGAGAACGCAGTAAACCACGCGTGGCGATGGCAGGCGAGACAGCCTGAATACGAAAAAATGTGATGGGGCGAATACCTCTCTATCCCACTCGCAGGGCCTCGTTTTAAATTGAAGTAAACGGGAAGAAACAAACTGCCGCTGTAATTGCAACGGCGCCGCGGCGTAGAGATTAGAGCGGTACGGAGTTGCGTGCGTGACAACTTTAGAATTTTAGATGCAATTAGCTGAGGGGTTATACTGTAAAATATGACTGAAAAGGAACCTATATACAGGCAAACTCGTCAACTCGGTATCCAAACGGCTCCAAATGGTCACGGAACTATTGTAATTAAAAATGGCCTGACTGTTTGGCAATACTGAAGTGTGTTGTTAGTGACACTGTAAGTCTATGTCAAATTCGAGGTTAATAGGTTATGTTTTGCGTCAGTTTTGACACAGATTGACGCAAAACCTAACCTGCTAACCTCGAATTTGACATAGACTTACAGTGTCACCAACAACACACTTCAGTACTGCCAAACGCATAACATCAACTGGAGCTGCTTATTGTGCTTTAGTACATAGGATTGAGTTATGCCCATCTTTGTTATGTTTTGACAGTTGGTGTCACTTGTATGTAAGAGTTTAATATTTTACATTTCTTATGAAATGCGATAAAATAGTATACTCAACACGTTATAAAAGTTGTTTTTCTAAACTTGTATGACCGTTTAAGTACTTGCTAACGCTCGTACTCAAACACACCATACCTGTTCAGAAACACACCACTTTTCTCAACTTGTAGAGTAATATACTATTGTCAACTAAAGAACCAGCTTTTTCCATGAACAAGACATATCATTGTTTTGTTTCATTATTGGCATTCAAGTAATTACTATAGATAAATGACACTATCTTCTTTCTGTTTGACGTCATTGTTTATTAGTATATTCATATGCTGTGTTTTTACTGCTGCTTAAAAAAAGGCTTTCAGAACTGAAAAAAAGTGATTAAGAAACCAACAACTTCGTATGGTTTTTATATAACAAAAACAATTTTGCATGAAAACAAATCTTTTCATTTAGAACCCTATTTATAGCTACTAAAATATGACCAACCTTAGAAGTAAAAACAAGCTATTTTTATTGAGTTTTAAAAAATTCAATTGTTAGTTGAAATACTGTTGGGAGATAGGTGGGTAGTCGTAATAGCCGTTGGATATACATATATAGATAGGTAGTTGAAGTACATGTTGGACATACACGCAGTAAAAATAGATGTTGGGACATACAGGCAGTGGAAATAAAGTCCGTTTTAATTTCACATGACATCGAGTAAATCTTGAATTGAAATTTTTTAGAGTGTACTGACACCTTAAAGTCATTCTGACAATTTGCCTTTTGTCAAAATGCCAAAAAAGATTTATAAAGACACCAAAGTAGCAGTTTACAAATGCTTTCATACATTGACCGAAAAAAATGGCCGTACACTTACAAAAAGTGAAATAATAAACGCTGTAGCAGAGATTTTTTCAGTAAGTATTCATAACAATTCTACGGAGATTTTTATTATTTTGCTGATAGGTATCCAGAGCAGAGGTGTGCAAAATTATGCAAGATGAACCCAATTTGGCTACAACTAAGACGGGAAATAATTCAAAAAACACAACATTTTGGAATTTCACGTTTAAAGAAGACCTACAATCAAAAATTTGGAATTTTCATGAAAAAAATGAGTACTTTACTGTGCAAGATCTATTAAATTATGCGAAAGAGGAACTACAGTACAATGGATCTCGTACTACATTGTGGAGGATAATCAAAAGCATGGGCTATAAATTTAAAATCGTGAATTCACGAAAAATATGTGAACAGCAACACGTTGTCGCTAAAAAGATTTCCTTCTTGAGGCAGTACCTTCAAATGATAGATTCTAGTGATAACGTATGTTTTGTGTACTTAGATGAGACGTGGATGTATAAAAACGGGAGTCCTAGAAAACGTTGGGTAAATGATGATTGCAGAAAAGGAAATCCAAGTCAAACTCGCCAAGAAGGAAAACGGTACACAATTTTGCATGCGGGATGGTCTAATGGATTTTTAGAAGGTTGTGAATTACTACTGGATTCTAGCAATAACGACCGGGACTATCATAAAACCATGAATTCTGACATTTTTACAAAATGGGTACAGAATCAGCTAATTCCCGTATTGTCTAAATTAAACAAAAATTTTGTTATCATTATGGATAACGCTCCTTACTCCTTACCACTCAGTTCTTTTAGATAAGAAACCTACTATTTCAAGTAAGAAAAAACAATTACAGGATTGGTTGATACAGCACGACGTAACTTTTGACAACAAACTGACGAAAAAACAACTGTGGAAATTAATACGACCTCGACTGCCGAACAAAAAAAACTATGTAGTAGACGACATTTTACAGTGGTTATAGAGTTATTAGATTGCCCCCGTATCACTGCCAATACAATCCCATTGAGCTGGCAGGGGGATTATGTAAGAATTATTACAACAAGCATGTAACTTCTCGCGCATCATCAAAAGGAGAAGCAGAGAAATTATGGCGCGAATCAATTTCTATGTGTTCCGCTGACTTTTGGACCAAAAGCATACAACACTGTGAAAAACTAATTCGCGACGATTGGACCAGATACATGGGATGCAGCAGTATTCAAAACTTTCCTTCTATTATAATTTCTCTTGGAGATTCGGACAGTGAATCCGAAATTGCGGGCTCTGAATCTGAGTAAAAACGAATGTTAAATACTAGGTACAACTTCTATCATCCCCAACTGTAGGACAATCAGAAACGCCACATGATTCTGATGAAAACGACTCTGACTCAGATTCCGAGTAATGAGCACTGTATATAGTATGTATAATAATTTAGTAATTTTAATAATTTTGTTTTTATAATGATTTAGTTAATCTTGTTTGGTTCTTGTTGATTACTATTAACATTTCCGCAGTTGGGTTTTTTGTTTCTTCAATGATTTTTTACTTATCGTTCGTTTTCGCTTCAATTTAGAATGTTATATTTTACATTTTGTATTGTTATATTTTGCATTTTGTATTTTTCGGCAAAATTCTAGTGGGGTTTGGCCATATGACCCTAGCAGTCGGTGTCAAGAGATTTGAAGGACCTTCCGCATCTCGAAATCTCGCCCAAATACAAATGCAAGTAGATAAGTAGTTGAATAAGTTTTTAGAACATTTTACAAATATAAGTTCATTGGTATCTTGCCTCTGTGTGCTGTAATAACATTCTGGTGTTAGTTTATTAGATAATGGTTCACATGTTTGTAATTAATGTATCTTCTGGATCAACATTAAAGTATTGTTGAAAAAATGGGTTAGCAAGCTTAAGTATATACTTATTAATAATTAATCTCAAAAATATATATATTGCATTTTCAACACTTAAAGCTAAAGCTGATGTGTCAAACATTTATAACCTAACATTTAAACTGCCACTATTTCTACACTGTTTTAAAAAACGTTCTTAATTTCAATGCCTACTCGGTGTCATGTGAAATTGAAACAGACTTTATATGTTGAACATACAGTCAGACCTCGCCGTTCGCGGCTTTGCGGTTCGCTGATTTGATTTTAAGCGGGGCATCCAATTTTAAGCCTGGAGAGTATAACCTGGTGTCTTCTATCAGTAAGTTCTGGACTTGATGATTCCTTGTGATGGTTTTTGATGTCGTAGGGGGTCACGTTGTTTAGGTGAGTAAGATCTGCGGATGATATCGCTTCTTTTGCGTACTTATCTGCTTTTTCAATTCCGGGTATACCTGTGTGTGAAGGCACCCACATGAATACTAGTTTATTTCTTGACCGAGTGACGGAGGTTACTAGCTTTTGTGTTTGTTGGATTAATGGGTCGGTGTGGCAATACTGAAGTGTGTTGTTGGCGACACTGTAAGTCTATGCCAAATTCGAGGTGATCAGGTTAGGTTTTCAGTCAGTTTTGACAGAAACTGACACAAAATCTAACCTGCTAACCTCGAATTTGACATAGACGTACAGTGCCGCCAACATACTATTCATAACGAAACTCTGGCGAGTCGCCGGCAATCCGCTGGCGAACGACTATGAATACGGGCGTTAGTGTTACTTGTATGTAAAAATTTTATATTTTACATTTCTTATGAGATGCGATCAAATAGTATACTCAACACGTTAGAAAAGTGGTTTTTCTGAACTTGCAGAGTAATATACTATTGTCAACTAAAGAACCAGCTTTTTCCATGAACAAGCCATATCATCGTTTTGTTCCATTATTGGCATTCAAGTAATTACTACAGATAAATGACAACTATCTTTTTTCTATTTGAGGGCTTTCAACTTTTCATAAACGTCATTGTTCATTAGTATATGTATTCATATGCTGTGTTTCTACTGTCTTAAAAAAGGCTTTCTCAGAACTGAAAAAAACAAAGTGATTGAAAAACAAACAGCTTCGTATGGTTTTTATATAACAAAAACAATTTGTTACGGTATTAAAATGGCGACAAAGGCTGGCGCTTCAACAAACGCCGCTACGACGGCCAAACTAGCCCAAGTGATGTCCTACCTCAACGGAATCCTCGCACAACGAGCTAAAGGGAACACTCCCTTACGTGACGACGTAGAACCGGGCATGGAATTCCATCACACCTACGCCTTGGCGTAATAAGTTCGCCGCTAACAACACACACACACCTCCCTTGTTCGATCGCCTGAGTAGAACTGCCACTTAAGGCGAAACAGTTTATCACATACTTGCTGAAGCAGCACGAGACGGGAAAAGGCTGACGCCCCCGCCAAGGGCGGGAGCGCCGCAGGAACACACACACTATCCGACCTCTTATTAGATCGACGGCTCTCGGCTGAATGTCCCGGAAGGAGCGTTACGACGCTTGAAGTGGCGTGAGCCAAAATGGCGTTACCACGTGACCCTCGACAGCCAATGGCGATGCGCCCAATAAAACAAATAAGTTCCGGTAACAAAGACAGCCAATGGCGAGGCGCCCAATAAAACAAATAAGAGCCGGTGACAAAGACAGCGCGAGGCCTCGCAGTCACACCAACAGCGTAAATTCTAGAAGGTTCGGAAATCCTGCGAGCGTTAACACCCGATTGTCAAAGTACCAACAAAGGGGTGCCCCGGATGACGAGAAATACTGCGCTTGAGGCCAACTATGTGCAAAATCATTATTATGGAATTAGGCGATGAAGCCAAATAAGTAACTAAAAGGGTTTAACATACGGGCACGCTGCCCTAAAGCCTAGGTGGCTAATTAAAATACAAAATGACCTGACAGATTTTGTATGAAAACATCTTTTCATTTAGAATAAAATCAAGTAGCCATGAAACAATGAGTTAGCCCTAAAATTATAACAGTTTTTCATAGTTTGTTTATCTGTTTTTGTTGTGTGCTCTTAAGTAAATAATGGTGCGATATTTGAGTGAAAATGGACGAATTGAAATTTTAGTATTGAGGGGATGTGGTAATCGTACGATTTTCTCGAAAATTTCAAAATACAGTATCATGCTTCTTTTTGGCGTATTTGGTCTTAGAATTTCATGCTCTGTTCAAATTCATCATAAAAAATTTGGGTTTCTATTTAAAAAAATTATCGCGAACGTTATAACTCAAAAACAAAAAACAATATAAAAGTGACAATTACAGTAAAATATGTGTTTTTTTAAATGAAAATTGACGTGTTCGAGTGTTTCTTGCAAAAACATTTGATAAAAGTGTTATTTCGGTAGTTCCAGACTTGACACTCGCACTGTATATTGGGTTCCACACTTTTAACCCTTTAACGCTCTCTGGTATGGCTGTTATACCACTGTGCATAATTGTTAATAATACTGGTTTTGAAACTTAACACTGCTCTGAAACGTCTTGCTTTCGTTCTACAGACATTGCAGTTTCTTTGTCTAATTTTATATTTTCTAGAATTATTATAATTATAAAACTACCCCAATAAACCTTGGTGTAGATGTATAGCTGGTATGACAGTATTACCAGCGTGGATTCCACTTTGAAGTGTGTACGCAAATTAGTAAAGTTTTCTCTCTCTCACTATTTTGTGGGTGTAACTTTCAAGTTTTGAGCTGGTAAGCATTTTAGTGTAAACCGTAAGGATTGTAATATTGATAAGTAAAAGAAATTATTCTGTCGTATTTTGAAAAATAAATTAATATTTGGAAACCTTTTATTTATGTCGCAAAATAGTCTATATTGGGATGGAATATAGCCTCTCCTAGGTCTCTAATTAATTAATTACAAGTGAAAATAATGGGCAAATCCAATATGCACAATTCACTGTTTTTAATTTTAATACTGCGTTTGAATTTTGCCTTTTATTGAATTATTAGGCTGGTTTTAAAATATGAAATGTACTTATTTACTGCAGAAATTAAATGGTTGTATGCCCCTCTTTATATTTTATTTAGCTGCAACTAATTGGAAAATGCTAGCTCAAAGTAGAACATAAGCTCTTTAATCTCAGGTGAGTTCAGAAGCCGACTGTAATTTACAATTGATCTGAAACGGTACTGTACACAGTCAGTAGTTCAAACGCGGTAGCTCAAGGTTCTCAAATCTGTCAAAATCCCACAAAATGGATTGTGTCGTGCAAGTCAGCGGTGCTTGAAGTTAAAATGCTCAGGGAGATTATGAAAATTCGCAAGGTATTTATTCAAATCTTCGCGCTTTGGCGACAAATAACAACTTTCGTTTCAGCAGTTACGTATTTTGTGACGTCAGACCGACGCTGGCTAAATTTTGGCAATTGTTTCTGGGCAGCTTCGAAACCTCCGCATAACCACAAATTTTAGGGACGCCTTGCTAATTACTCGAAATCCTGCTTAACTGCAGCCTTGGAAATGCTCTGGTTTTCTGGCTCAAGGTTTGGACTCGTATGAAACTCGATTTCCGGACGCACCCACTTATTTTTAGGGTTAATTTTGTACCTTGTAAACTCGTTGCACTGCCTCGGGTTCCTTGCTGAGATGACGCCGTTGTAATATCTCCGCTAATCCTGCTCCTGATGCTGCCAAATCCGCCGGGGACGCTCTTGCAGACCTGTTCTCTGCCGTAGACTGCTAATCTGAAGCCTCGGATACTTTTCTTGGCCGCATGCGAAGATCGTAAAATGGAGTTGAATCGGCCCCGATCTTCTCGTAGTTGCGATGATGGAATTTGTAAAATTTTTGCTGCGTAACTCGATGAAAACACACCCACTTGTACTCTGACACATATGCAATAAACTGGTATACTTTTTATCGTTTAAAAAACACGTTTATTAATAAAAATATATCAAAATATGGAGCACAAATTTCAACAACTCTCAGGTAATTTATTTTTCAATTGTTCTCTCTGTTAAAACAAAAACGAATCTGGTTGCTAAGTTACAAAGCTAACAAAAATAAGTTTTGATGAATTTTAGTACACAATATATTAATTAAGTTTGATTACATAAATTTAAATTTCCAAATTTCTTACAAACTAAAATATTGTCTTTTTCTTATATTTAAAATCGTTTCGTTGCGCCACACACACTAACACATTTTATTAATTACTCTGCTTTTTCACTAACTTGAAATGCACTGATTAATTAGAGTTCATTCCTTCTCACTTGCTTCTTTCTTGTCCTGCTGTCTGCTTTCTCAAATTGCTCTTTCATGTCCTGCTGCCTGCTTTCTCAAATTGCTCTTTTGCAATGTACCGTTATTTTAGCTTTCTTTGCCTTTTAGATTCCTCACAAATTTCACTGACTAGCTTTATTGAAATCTACGCTTCTTTTACATGCACATAGCAAACCTTTTTGTGTCTATTACTTTCTTTCGGTTCGGCTGTTCACTGTGCAGAAACCTATTATTTCATTTAAAAATCAACTTCGACCCCTGTGAAAAACAAGCTTTGCTTTTTGCGTTCCTTACTACTTTATTACTCCTCGCATCTCATTATCAATGCATTTATTGTTTGAATTTTCAGTTTAACATTGCAGCTATACAAAACACCGCAACTCTGTGCTTATTGAATTGCTCATTTTGTTGCATTGCTAGCAGAGTCGAGTCGTGGGCTTAATACCATCACAATATATACGTCCAATTTTTTTAGTAATAACGTACGTTTTATACAATTTATTTTTGTGTTTCGAGTATTTATAAACATATCTACTGAAGATATAATCGAATTGGTTTTGCTATTATGTTGCGCTAGGAAAATATTTACGTTCAAACCAATCTTGGTCGCATTTTAGCTGATGTTTTTGAGGCAGGTCGGGGCAGCCCGGATTGTTTACGATGGGGTAGTCATAAATTTTCAACAGAACGTTAGTGTCCACTCGCAAGTGTGTATATATATTTAGTTCAAATTTTAAAAACTATTTTACTTTGGCCATTCGAGTAACTTATGTTATTTGCAACCTCTTGAAAAGTGTATGTTATTTCTGTTCAAGGCAGGTTTTTTTTGTAAGTGATCAAATAGTCGCTACTAACTATACTAATAAAAAATATGACAATGTAATTGAATCTTTGGATAGAAATTTTACCAGGAGACCACTTCAAAAAATTATTTTTATTTATAGGTAGATTTCATGCTTTTTACAAAAAATACATATTTGGTCTCCGATTGAACAAAAAAAAACTTTTCAGTCGTGTTTCCAGGCCGAAAAATGCATGATTTCGGTATGTTTACGTGGTTGCTAGATAACAAGAACTAACAGTACGCAAATGTAGGCGTTGCTAAGACGAACGAAATAACAGTAGAAAATAGTATATTTTACAAGAGATCAAAATACCGTTTTTTCATGAATTGAAAATTTTGATTTTACGAACGAAAAAAAAAGTATTTCATCTCGAGTAGGAAATTTTATGTTATTTAGTAATTTAGTGAGCATCTAAATAAATAACTTGACAATATTATGAAGTGGTATACCAGTGAACATTCACAACATATTTTGTCCTGAATTCTCATTGGTAGAACGGTTTACCAGCATCTTTTGAGAAACCGAAAATAGATGTTTGATAAAAACATTGTTTTTCGGTTTCCTGGCATCTGAAAGGAAGACTATCAATTAAAATCTCGATTTTTCTTGTAAACGAATTTTGTCCGTTAAAGGGTTAAAATATGAAATGTATCTATTTCGTTTCTTTTAGGGAAAATAAGTTTAAATAGCTATAAATTAGTTCGAGTTGTAAAAGAACGGTTTTTTCAGCATAGTATTTTGTCAACTAAACAACCAGTTTTTTCCATGAACAAGCCATATCATTGTTTCATTATTAGATTTCAAGTAATTTCGACAGATAAATGACACTATTTCGTTGTATTTGAGGGCTCTCGTCTTTGCATAAACGTCATTGTCATTTTTCATTAGTATATTCATCTGCTGTGTTTTTACTATTATTTGAAAAAAGGCTTTCTCAAACTGAAAAATCCAAAAAAGTTATTAAAAACCAACAGCTTCGTATGGTTTTTTACCTAAATTATTGTTTTTTTTTTCATCATTGGAATTCCAATAATTGCTGCAGTAAAAGGACGACACTATTGTTTTTATATTTGAGTGCTCTCATCTTTGAATAATCGTCGTTGTGTCATTTTTCATTAATATATTCATCTGCTGGGTTTTTACTGTTATTTAAAAAAAGGTTTTCTCAGAACTGAAAAAAAAAACAAAAAAGTGACTGGAAAACCAACAGCTTCGTATGGTTTTTATATAACAAAAACAAATTTTGTATGAAAACAAATCTTTTCATTTAGAACCCTATTTATAGCTACTAAAATATAGCCAACCTTAGAAGTGAAAGCAAGCTATTTTTATTGAGTTATAAAAAATTCAATTGGTAGTTGAAATACCTTTGGAGGTATATAAGTAGTGAAAATAAGATGTTGAACGTATAGGTAGTGGAAACACATGTTGGATATACAGTGGGAGTGTAAAGTCTGGAACCATCTAAATAGAACTTTTATCAAATGTTTTTGAAAGAAATTTCGAAACACGTCAATTTTTATTTTAAATAAGACGTATTTTACTGTAATTGTCACTTTTAGATTATCTTTTGTTTTTGAGTTATGACGTTTACGATAATTTTTTTAAATGGAAACCTTAAATTTTTATGATAAATTTGGACAGAGCATGAAATTTTAAGACCAAATACGCTAAAAAAGTATGATACTGTATTTTGAAATTTTCGAGAAAATCGCTTTTAAAGTATTAAAACAGAAATCGAATAAAAATCAAGTAGCCATGAAACAATGAGTTAGCCCTAAAATTATAACAGTTTTTCATAGTTTATCTGTTTTTGTTGTGTGCTCTTAATTAAATAAATAATGGTGCGATATTTGAGTGAAAATAGACGAATTGAAATTTTAGTATTGAGGGGATGTGGTAATCGTACGATTTTCTCGAAAATTTCAAAATACAGTATCATGCTTCTTTTTGGCGTATTTGGTCTTAGAATTTCATGCTCTGTCCAAATTCATCATAAAAATTTGGGTTTCTATTTAAAAAAATTATCGCAAACGTCATAACTCAAAAACAAAAGACAATCTAAAAGTGACAATTACAGTAAAATATGTGTTTTTTTTTAATGAAAATTGACGTGTTCGAGGGTTTCTTGCAAAAACATTTGATAAAAGTGTTATTTCGGTAGTTCCAGATTTTACACTCGCACTGTATATTAGGTTCCACACTTTTAACCCTTTAACGCTCTCTGGTATGGCTGTTATACCACTGTGCATAATTGTCAATAATACTGGTTTTGAAACTTAACACTGCTCTGAAACGTCTTGCTTTCGTTCTACAGACATTGCAGTTTCTTTGTCTAATTTTATATTTTCTAGAATTATTATAATTATAAAACTACCCCAATAAACCTTGGTGTAAATGTATAGCTGGTATGACAGTATTACCAGCGTGTATTCCACTTTGAAGTGTGTACGCAAATTAGTAAAGTTTTCTCTCTCTCACCATTTTGTGGGTGTTACTTTCAAGTTTTGAGCTGGTAAGCGTTTTGTAAGGATTGTAATATTGGTAAGTAAAAGAAATTATTTTGTGGTGATTTTGAAAAATAAATTATTATTTGGAAACCTTTTATTTATGTCGCAAAATAGTCTATATTGGGATGGAATATAGCCTCTCCTAGGTCTCTAATTAATTAATTACAAGTGAAAACAATGGGCAAATCCAATATGCACAATTCACTGTTTCTAATTTTAATACTGCGTTTGAATTTTGCCTTTTATTGAATTATTAGGCTGGTTAAAATATGAAATGTACTTATTTACTGCAGAAATTAAATGGTTGTATGCCCCTCTTTATATTTTATTTAGCTGCAACTAATTGGAAAATGCTAGCTCAAAGTAGAACATAAGCTCTTTAATCTCATGTGAGTTCAGAAGCCGACTGTAATTTACAATTGATCTGAAACGGTACTGTACACAGTCAGTAGTTCAAACGCGGTAGCTCAAGGTTCTCAAATCTGTCAAAATTCCACAAAATGGATTGTGTCGTGCAAGTCAGCGGTGCTTGAAGTTAAAATGCTAGGGAGATTATGAAAATACGCAAGGTATTTATTCAAATCTGCGCGCTTTGGCGACAAATAACAACTTTCGTTTCAGCAGTTACGTATTTTGTGACGTCAGACCGACGCTGGCTAAATTTTGGCAATTGTTTCTGGGCAGCTTCGAAACCTCCGCATAACCACAAATTTTAGGGACGCCTTGCTAATTACTCGAAATCCTGCTTAACTGCTGTTTGGTGTACATTTTATATTTGTAAGAAGAGTTTGAGCCGCTTGTTTCCTTTTATAAGAGTTTTCTTTATGCTTTGTGGTTTTTGTATGTTGATCCAAATGACACTTTTTAGTGCAATTAATCTAAAAATACATAAAAGACAATTCTAAATTACACTTATATTATTTGCAGGTTAGGGTAATTTAAATTTTACCTTATGTTCACAATCTTTGCAAAACACCACACTTCCATCAGTTGTATAAAAAGATATACCGTAAGTCCATTTTCTTAACAATTCTGACAAATATGTTTTACCCACTTTAGGCATTTTATAGTATTTAACATTACAAGCCAGGTAAAACAGTTTTTACTGGCGATAGGATTGGGATGACTGGCGAGCCTGTCATATCCTTGAGCCAGTAAAAATGGTTACCTGGTGTGTTTTGTTGAATATTTTATTTGTTTCTCACTTGTAAATAACTAGAAATTTACCATTAATTCAAAATGTCAAACTGACAAGCAACTAAATTTATCAATATGACACATACTAAGGAAGACAACTCTGGCTTTGCACGCTATCATTTATCTATGAGCACGCTTGTAAAATATAACTGGCTAGCCAGTTAAGAAACATTTTCAAGGTGAATACAGTGACTTGATAAATTGATGTTTACAAGTGAGGAACAAATAAAATAAATAAAAAACTCAAATAATCGGTAAACCCACACTGTGTTTTAAGCGTCGAATTTTACGGCTTTGTTTATGTTTTAGGTTAGAAAATTAAAAGTTGATTTTACACCATGCAGCAGCAAATAAAGTTGGATTTACACTAGAAGCAAATTTTATTTAAGACAAGTATAAATTAGGCTCTAAAACAAAACTGTAAGCAAATAAGTAGTAAAATTGGCATCATTAATGAAATTTATTAAATTAGACAAAATAGGCAAAATAAACCATAGCTTAAAAGGTTGGAAATTGTATGAAACAATTATATTTAATTATAATACATGTGCCTTTATAAAGAAGAAAGAGGCATTTTGCCAAAAATCCGGGTTTTAGTCGTCACTGTATTCGGCAAAATCAGAAATATCGCTTTCGTCAGTAATATTTATTATTAATGGGGAAACTTCTACGTTGCAAGAATAACAATTTTCAATATCAATAACGTGTTGTACACATTTATTCCAAAAGTAAGTATCAATTTGATTTACTGGTTTACTGCTAGCCTAATATGATCTAAAACCGTATTGCTCAAATTTGGTGAAGTATTTAATGCTCGAACTTTATGTTTTAACTGGCTCCAGACAAGTTCAATATTGGGATTTTGCAAAAGGTCTAAATGCAATTTTGATTTAAATAATTTAGAACTGTAGTCTTTAAGATTCGAAGGTAAACTGTTATACATTGCATATATCTGAAACGAGAATGACCGCTCGAAGAAGATTGTTTTATGGAGAGGTGGTGAAATTTGGCCCCTAAATCTAGTAGAAATATTATGAGCATCAGTTCTAAAGGTAATCTTATTGTATAAATAAGGAGGTTTCTTGTTTGATAAAATTTGATGAAAAAGACATTGGGCCTGCAGTATTCTACGATTTTGCATTGTCAGTCAACCTGCAACAACTAGCTTCTAAGATATACGCTCATATTTGCTAATGCCGTATATAAATCTCAAGCAAGCATTTTGAATATTTTGAATTCTATGGGCGGTAATGGCGGATAATGTTAAGTAATAAACAGGAACACAATAATTAAATTGCGATAGAACAAAAGCTTCGCACAATTTCTTTTTAGTTTCGCAGTTTAAATATGACCTATGAGGATAGAGCTTTCTAAGATGTTGGTAACTCTGAAGAATATATTTGGATATTTGATCTCTATAACGGAAAGTATTGTGTAGCGTTAAACCTAGACTTTTGGCTTTAGTCACGAAAGGAATTTTAACATTATTAATATTAATGTTAGCAATATTAACTAAATTATGGCAGATTTTTTTATTGCCGAACAGTAACGCGGCAGATTTGTCGGGGTTTATCTTAAGTGAGTGTTTAACGGAAACATCATAGATATACTGCAGATCCAAATTTATTTCATCAACAGCATTCCTCCAGTTTGCTGCGGTAAATGAAGGGTATAATTGAGTATCATCTGCATGAATTTTTGAGAATTTAACATGTTGCATAAACACAGATGTATATATTGAAAACAACAAGAGGCCCAGAATTGATCCCTGTGGAACTCCTTGACTCACTGATAGTGATCTAGACATATTATTGTCCAAACTGACAGATTGTGTTCGATTACAAAGATAGCTTGCGATTAAAGAGGTAGCAACATGAGCAACCCCCAGGAATTTTAGAATCATGATAAGAGTGTCATGATTCACTCATCACTGTGTCAAATGCCTTGCTATAATCTAACAACACAAGTGCAGTGACCTTGCCTTGTCAGTGGCACCTAAAATATCGTCAGTTACTTTTAGCAAAGCTGTAGTACAGCTATAGCCAGATCGAAAACCAGATTGCATCGGAGGCAAAACATTATTATTATTATTAATGAAAGGATTAAGTTGAAAGTGAATAACTTTTTCAAATAGTTTGGACAACGTCGGAAGAAGACTAATGGGACGTAGGTCATTAATTTTGCTCAGTTGTTTATTTTTAGGAAGTGGCATGACGATTGCATGTTTCCAACTCTGGGGGAAAATATTACTAACAATACAAGAGTTAATAATATGGGGACGTAGGGAATTATAACTGGACAACACAGCTTTAACATGTTATATTAATATTATCATTACCAAATGCATTTGATTTGATTTTATTCATAATATTGGAATACAGTTGTGGTATCAACCGGAGAAAAGGTAAATTTTAAATTTTTGTAAGTGGTCTCTTTATAAATGTCGAGAGGGACTGTCTGTCCATTATTGTTAACAGTGGGAATACCATTTACAAAGTAATCATTAATCATGTTAAGATCCTTCAGATTTTCTGGTATAACGGTATGTTTTTCTCTGCTAAGGCCGAGAATATTTAAATGTTTGATACCCTTGTAGGTTGATTAATAATTTGATAAAAACCAAGATATTCAAGCAAATTTTGCATGTATGCTGTAGAGGTGTGGTGCGGTTTTAAAAAATCTATATTAAAATCACCTAAACAGATTATATGTTCAGAATAAGACATGCATGAAATAATAGAATTTTCAAATTCGTCAAGAAATAATTTGTATTCTTTTTGATTAGGATTATAAAGAGTACCGATAATGAATTTTGTTCTTGAAAAATTTACGATATCCAGATATCGAGACGTTAATGGTTCAAGAGTGTATAATACAATTTTTTTTCTATAGCAAGAACTTGAACAATTTCAAAAGAAAATAAGGGCAGTCAATCACATTTCAAAATGTTAGTAGCTAGATTGGGTTGCTACGATAAAACAAAGGTGTCATATTTAATTTTAACAAGTTAGAAAATTAAATTACTTTATCTACTCCAGTGGGATAAGTAACGCATTACGTCACTCATTTGACACTATTTCAGTTACGTAATGAAGCTCATTACACCACTCAGTTATGTAATGGTTTCATTACGCAACTGAGTTGTGTAATGACTTCATTACGTAACTGAAATAGTGTCAAATGAATGACATAATGACATTTGCCTACTAAAATAGTTTTGAAAATGACAGATCTGACATTTCTCTTAATGCACTTTTCTCAATTTTAGGCAGTCGTAGATAAAATTTTGTACAATACATGTGTGATAATGCATCATTAATAAACTTGTGTGCTTACATAACTCGTGCTACGCACTCGTTTGTAACTTACACACACGTATATTAATGATACTGTTATCCCACTTGTATAGTAAATAACTATTATCTATCGTTGATGTTAAAGTGCTACTTTATCTACCCTTGCTGTTAAAGTAAAACTTGACTTCTTGTTTTGAGTTGATAAAAGGACACTTTAACAAGTGCTATAGAAAAAAATTAATTATTCAAAGTTTTCTTGAGTATTTATTTACACTTATAAAACTAAACCTAATTAAAAACAACAGTAATAAATTGATTAAACTACATAAATTAATAACTAATAAATAGCTAAACTATTCTAATTGTAATTGTCTCTTCTTAATGACAATTTCTATGCAAATTAGTTCCATCTTTTTTTCGTGGCACCTACTCCTCGTCCATCTGCAACCACTTTAATTGCCTTTCTTTCGTTTTCCAAAAAAGAAATTTTCTTTTTTAAATAATCCTCTTTCAAAGTTCACATGCTTTTATTTAATTTTCCAATTTCTTTTCTTTTTAACATCGGAGTGTGTTTCCCACTTTTCATTTTGAGGAACTTTCTGCACACCTCTATTTGCAAACAGCGTTTGCAGTATCGTTCCCATTTTCAACTGCACATCGGCTACCACCACATACCATGTCGTCACCCATTTGTATATCTTTATCGTCTTCAAAAACCACCTCCAAGTCTGCGATACAGGAAGTTCTACAGCCCCAACAGTTTTCATATACAATATTTCTAGAATAACGTCATATATGATACTTTTTTGTCGGGGACTTTTGCAGCACCGCCTCCTGTACGATGCAAATACGATTTGTGGGCAGCATAGTACTTTCTAGCTGCCGTTTTCAAGTTATCGTACTTGGACTTCAACTGTGCCACAGTTCGAATACGATGGACTAGAGGTGGGCAATCCGATTAATTTTTAGGAGTCGATTCTTACGATTCAATCAATCAACATGAACCGAATTCAATCAATCAACATGAACCGATTCATTCGATTCGTTCATTTGAACGATTCAGTTTCGTTCGGTTGGGTCCCGCTGAATTTTAGATTTTGCACCGAGCGCATTTGTATTCTTGAAACCAGACGCTATGAATCAAGAACCTTCCATACTATCTTTGCTGTCCTTGCTGAAATGCGCTTGCCGCTTGGTCAGTTATCAGTTTAATTGCATTGCAGTTGCAGGTATTACTTATAAAAGATAAAACAGTGGCACCAACCAAGTTTAAGATTCAGTTTCGTTTAGTTCGTCCCGTTCGCGTTCGGGTTTCAATTTTTGAATCGCACATTGCATCGTACCTCGTACGAGCAAAATCTAACACAAACGACGAACCGAGACAAGAAGAAACCGATTCATAGGATTCGCGATTCTTTATTCAGATTTAAATCACGCTGCGCAGCGTCGTACAACACGTAACTTCGAATCAATTGAACGACGAATCGAGACAGGAAAGAACCGATTCATACGATTCTTTGGTCGGAGTCGTTCAAATGAACGATTCGTTCATGAATCGCCCCACCTCTACGATGGACACAGTTGAACTGGTTGGCTATTTTTTCCCAGGCCACTTCCTACAAAAAAAAAGCAAACAAGGAATTATTAGAGTAAAAGATTCTCATTATTTTACGTGTAATAACTTTCTCTGCTGGTAGAATTAGATTTGTGGTTTTATTTTCCACGTTTTTAAAAATTAGTATTGTCGGGGTCAAATGTAGCCCGCCTAATTGTGAAATTGTTGCCGCGAGCATTTTTCGTAGCCTGTGGTTTTTCAGCCATAATTATTCAAACTACAACCGTGCAGCACAACGTAAAAATTTGAAATCGTATAAAAACGTTAGCCTAACCTCAACGGAAATGACTTCAAAACAGTTATGAAATTTGCTGCAAACCTGTTTCATTCTAGCCAACAACCTTTACATTCAACAAATCTCACTTTATCTAAAGTCTAATTATGTACTTTTATGAAACACCACGGCCTTAAAACGCACTTAAAGTTGGCTTAAAGTTAAAGTTGACATTAGCTAAAGTGGACTTCAAGTCGATATTATGAAACCGGCCGTAATGACAGCTGAGCTTAAAACCCTTAACTCACTTAACTGGTAACGTGTAAGTTTCGAGCACAACTGGTAACGTGCAGTCTGTGAGACTGGCACACCTTTTAAGCGAAAAAAATTAAACTGTTTTAATTATTTTTTTAAATATATATATAGAGGTTTGTTAGGCACATATTTTTTAGTAATAATAACCGAAAACTTAATGTAAAGAAAAAATTATAAGATAATTTTCAACTTGAACACAAATTGGCAAAGTACTTTTTACCAGACCAAGATAAAAAAAATTTAAACATTTGATCAAAAGTAATTTTATTTATTTTACGATTAATAATAAGTAAAACAATGCATTTGTAAAAAAAAACTTAAAGAAATATTGTAATTCACAGGGCCTGCCATGCCTACGAGTGGCAAAAAATTCTCACGTAAACCGTAACGTTCCGTCTCACAGACTGCACTGAACTAAAAATAAGACACATCTCCAGCGTCAGTTACCCAAATTTACCAATAATTGTGCGATAGGTGGGGCATCATGAGGAGAAAGATTAGGTGAGATTATTCGCCGAAAAGCGGTACTCTTTTGCTGAAACCTTGAGATTAAAATTTACTTGCAGTCTCACAGACGGCACGTTACCAGTTAAGGGATTTATATATTTAAAATATGAGCATCTACGAAAAGTTTTGAAAGTGTTCATTGGTATATTGATAAATTTTGGTATGTTTTATCTCTGTCATACCTACTTATTTTATCTGTTTATCCCTGTCGCACTCATTAATTTCCCATGTCCCGAATACAATCCGGACAATCTGTATATAACATCAATGATTGTCTCATTGTATGGTTGCCAAGACGGTATTTGTAGTTGCATGGTTACCATGAGTTTGAGGAAGGAATAATTTGACAAGTCCCTTGGGAGTTATGGGCATATATATATTACTTACTATATTGCTAGCGGCTATGAGTTGGGGGGTTATGAAGGAAGTGAGACAGACAACCAACTCTTCAATGTATATGGTGAGCTGTGCGCAAGCGCGTCGGCGTCGTCCGCGCGGTGGGGAATAAAACTGGGACACGTCTTGCGACTACTTTTTGCGTTTTAATAACGTGTGAAACTGGCTCTAAATTAATTTCCATAGGTGACTACATAATTTATTATTAAAAATATAAGCATAAGAAAAAGCAACACAATTACGAATATTTAATATTTTATTGTAGAACCGTTTTTAACAATTACTTGTTGGAGTCTACGTGGCATTGAGTTTACAAGTGAATTTATGAAATCTTCCTTACGGCTTATTTCTTCCCATGTTTCTTGAATGATGTTCCACAGTTCGCAGAATTTTGAGGTTGAAAGTTAGCACGATATATTTTCTTAACGATTAAACCCCAAAGGTTTTCGATAGGATTTAAATCCGGGTTATTAGCTGGCCAAGGTAAAACTTCTATGTTATTATTTGTAAACCAGCTATTAACAATATTTGCTGTGTGAATCGGGTAGTGGTCTTGTTGTTTAAACTTGATTTAAACACACATACATTTTAATAACAAAATTTACGAAATCCAGTCAGAAGTTCTAAATGTAATTCTGATTCCATAAACAAGCAGTTTTAACCTCCAGTTTTACTTCATAATTTCGCCAGTTTATATTTAATTTAGATCTGTTTTAATCTTGAATTAAAACAGGCAAATTTCAGTTCCTATTTACGAAATATTAACAAACTAATCTTGTTTCGCAAGCATTGAGTTTAAAAACCGCAGCAAACTGCAACTTGGCATTTCACGCAGTACGCAACCTAGTGAACCCAAGTTTACCGCTCTGTCTGGCAAACACATACTGTTTAGGCCTCCAGGCGTTGCAATTAGTTTTTTGGTAAGAGCGAGGGTCGCGTTAAAGATAGGAAAGTTGAGCTGCCTGCCCAATATCGAAGGCAGCGTTAGAAGTCGAAAAACAATCGCGACCGTAGCGTGATCCTGAGCTCTAGCGCGTCGCGTGAAATATTGTCGGCGCTGTCGCGTTCTTAATGTTATTCTTGTGTATGTAAAACTGTCCGCTAAATAAAGAATGTATGTATAAAAGATCTTCGAGAAGTCCATCTACAAGTAACGCTTGCCGCGACTGCAGGCTGGACACGAGAGAAGGAGCCGTAGTTAAAGGTAGGTGGCAATACACTTCCTAATTGTTGCGCGTACCCTCGCCATAAATAATTTGGTAGCTCTCGATTAAATCAAAATTACAGTCCACTGCTGCTATCGTAGTAACATTGGTCCTTTCGATCGTCGGATTTGTTGTTTGAAAAGTTTGTTGTATAAGCTAGATTCAAGTTTTAGTTGGCGTAGGTACGCCCGCTTCGTTATCGCGGGCAGTGTTCAGCGCATATGTTCGCCGACGATTGTGTCAAAAAGTATCTTTGTCGTTTGGTGTATTCCAAATTTCGAGACAATTTTCGTTGATACTAGAGATAAGAATTTGTAAGGTTGTTTGATAGGCGTTGAAGCTGTGTTATTTGTAATTAACGTTAATAATTTGTCGATTTGAAACTGGTCGCCGAAGTCCACAAATAAATTGCTGCAAGAACAATTTCTTGCGACCGTTTTATCGAGTAACGCCAGGCATTTCGAAATTTCGGCCGCGCATTCGGACTCGTAGATAAAATTAATCGCTTAGAGTCATTTTTAAGTGGAATTCAAATAGGTAATTTGGATTGGTTTTTCAATTTGTTTTCGCCACTTTGTAACTGTCGTTTGCCTAATCAATCATGGGGGTAATTGATGAATTAAAATTCGTTGCGGAAACCACGATGCAACGTGTGATTCGCCTCGAAAAGGTTGCCGTGGATTTAGAAAAGGACATCACGAACGTTAAGTTAAAGAACCGTTTACAAGTTATGGATAAGGAAATGGATATTTTGCTTAAAACTTATCAAGAGACGATGTTAAAAATAGCATCTTATAATGCCAAGCAAGGTATAGCTCAGGATCTGCAAGAGGATATACAGAAGTTCGAAAGCGCTTATTACAATGCCCAGGCAATTGTTTTGGCCGCGTTTCCAGGGCCCGCTGATAATTCTTTAAACGCAGCGGCACCAGTAGCGCACGCCGGGACAAGTATAAATCTTCCGAAACTCGATTTACCGATATTTTCCGGTAATATTAAAGACTGGCAAAACTTTAACGAAGTATTTACGGCAGCAGTGCATCAGAATTCGCAGTATCCTGACGTTTACAAGCACATGCAGTTGCGGAGATGTTTAGGTGGTGAGCCACTTCAACTTATTTCGTCGTTGCCGTTAACTGCAGCTGCTTATACCACTGCATGGGATCAATTAAACGCGCGCTATAATGACAGTTCTCTGCTCTCAAATGCTTATTTAGAGACTTTATTCGGTGCACCTTCGGTCACTACAGGGGATGCAAAGTCGATTCGAGCCTTAGCTACCACGGTCACCGAATGCATTGGTGCACTTACAACAATTGGTCATGATACTGATCGTTGGTCGGTTCCAGTACTATTTATTCTAGCGAAGAAGTTAAACAAGCACTTGAGGGAGACATGGGAGAAACTGATTATCGCTACAGCCGATTCTACAGTTTCATATTTTGTGAACATGTTAAATGAAGAAGCGCGTATTGTTGAGGCAAGTAGTTCAATTATTAGCACAGGCAGATCGATGGCCAAGCCAAACACTAGTTCATCGAGTTCTTTTCAATGGTCAAAGTCACTTCGTGGAAGTAGTACCTCTTTGTTAGTTGCCTCGCAACCCCAAGGGCAATGTCTATTGTGCAAGAATCGTCATAACTTGCAAAAATGTACACAATTTTGCCAAAAGACTGATCGTGATCGTTTCGAAGTAGTCAAATCGTTAAAGTTGTGCCTAAATTGTTTAGAACCAGGGCACTTTCTCAGGCAATGTCCTATGCCAAGAGCTTGTGAGCAGTGTAATTCGAAACATCACAACTTACTGCATATGAACACTCGTACCGACCAAAAGGTTCATCAGTCGATTTCTAAAACATTGGAAGGTAGTAAACCTCGCCTTCAATCGAATAGTAGTTCACAGCTAGAACCTCAGGTCGCAAGACCATCCGTTTCGTCTCTTCGGGCATTCACAAAGCCTCGATGTACAGTGCTTCTCGCCACAGCTCAAGTATATGTCCTCGATAGCAATGGTACGGAACAGTTGGCCAGAGTAGTAATTGATTGCGGCAGTGAGGGCACCTTCATCAGTAAATCGTTTGCTCAGCGCTTGAATCTCCCGGCTCGGCCCACTCTGGTATCGCTCAAACGGCATCCACGGTGGCCAAAGAAATTATTTGTTGCGCACTGAAACGTCCCGAACAGGATTCCCTGAACGTAGAGGCGCTGGTAATTGAAGCGATTGCTAGGTGTCCATCCATGAACCTTGAAGAACATGTTTGGTCCCAGATAGAAGGCATTCAGCTAGCTGATCCTGAATATTTTATGTCAAAACCGGTCGACATATTTCTCGGAGCGGAATGGTATAGCTCGGTAGTAGTCGGGCCTGTCATCGCAGGGCCACCAGGGTCACCCAGTGCTGTAGGTACCGTATGGGGATATTGCTTAATTGCTAGGTAGGCTCAAACTGCTACAGCATCGCTATCCCTATGCACTAAGATAGATTTCGATGAGCCTTTGGATAATATGGTGCAGCGCCTTTGGATAATATGGTGCAGCGTTTTTGGGAATTGGAAGAGCCTCCTTCAGTATCGTCGGATCTCAGTGAAGAGGAGAAAGAATGTGAGGATCATTTTCGTAAAACAGTGTCTCGACAGCTTGATGGTCGATTTATTGTAGAACTACCATTTCGAGCTTCGCCCGCCAACATTGGTGATAGTAGGGCCTTAGCACTCAAGCGATTCCAAATGCTAGAAAAGCGAATTGCAGAAAATAGTGGTCTCAAGGATCAGTACACGGCATTTATGGAGGATTACTTGCTGCAGGGGCATATGGTTGAAGCAAATCCTCTTCAGTCGGAAGGTGGCTCTGCTTATCACATCCCACATCATTGTATTTTTCGAAGGGATTCATTAGTGAGTAAATTTCGTGTGGTGTTGGATGCCTCGATGAAAGGTAAAGGTGGGTCATCCCTAAATCAAATCCTACATATTGGACCTAAATTACAATCAAACATTGTTGACATCTTGTTTCGTTTTCGACTTCATGAATTCGTTGTAGTCGCTGACATCAAGCAGATGTATCGTAATATTCAAGTTGCAAAGAAGCATTGGGATTTTCAGCGAATATTTTGGAGATCGTCACCTGAGTTGTCGTTGCGGGAGTTTTGCCTAACTACCGTGACGTATGGAGTGTCTTCGTCACCATTCTTAGCCATCAGAACTTTGCATCAACTCGTGGAGGAAGAAGGAGCTGAGTTTCCCAAGGCTGCGCATGCCATACGATTTAACACCTATATGGATGATATAGCTGCTTCTGTGCAGTCCATTGATGATGCCTTGAACTTGCAGAAGGAATTGGTCACTTTGTTGCGAAATGGGGGGTTTGTGCTCAAAAAATGGATGACGAATGTAAAACCACTGTTGGATCTGTTGGTTCCGGAAGATTGTGCTATGCCCTTAGAATCATTGTCGTTCGGTAGCACCGAGGAACCAGCCGCAAAAATTCTTGGTTTAGTGTGGATGCCAATGACGGATAGTTTTTCGTACCAGGTGGATTCTCTTCATCAGCCAAAATTCTTGGTTTAGTGTGGATGCCAATGACGGATAGTTTTTCGTACCAGGTGGATTCTCTTCATCAGCCAATCACCAAGAGATCAATTCTTGCGGACATTGCACGGTTGTACGACCCTATGGGATTTCTGAGCCCAATTACATTTTTTGGAAAATGGTTAATGCAATACTTATGGCAGTTGGGCTTAAAATGGGATGATCAGCCGCCGGAGAATGTTTGCCACCAGTGGTCCAGATTTCGAACTGAGCTTCCACTATTAGTTGGTTTCAAGTTGTCACGTAATCTGCGAGTGGATAAGGCTATTGACCTCCAACTACATACCTTTTCAGACAGCTCGGAGAAAGGTTTCGCCGCTGTTGTTTTTCTACGAGCAACACAGCCAAATGGGGTTGTATATTTATCTCTGGTCATAGCCAAATCCAAAGTTGCCCCTCTCAAGAAGGTAACGTTACCTAGGCTCGAACTTTGTGGGGCACTGTTGGCAGCCAAACTTTTGAATTATGTAAGGTCACTTTTGGAGGGGCAGTGTACCATATCGAACGTGAATATTTGGACTGACTCGCTCGTGGCATTGCGATGGATTCAATCACAACCCAACCGTTGGAAGACTTATGTGGCGAATCGCGTGAGTCAAATTCATTCGATCGTTGCTCCATCTCATTTTTACTATGTGCCTTCTGCTCTAAATCCAGCCGATTGTGCTTCCCGTGGTTTATTTCCTCAAGAGCTATTAGCGCATCCACTGTGGATTTATGGTCCAGACTGGCTGAAACAATCCAGGGACAATTGGCCTTCTCTTCCCGAACTGAGGCAGAAGCACCCAGAATCCGAACCCGAAGCTCGAATATTGACGTTGCTTTGTGACGCTAGCCAGGAGCTCGAAAAGAATAGCATAATCGATAGGGCTATTTCAAGGGTTTCGTCTTTATTTGAATTAAAACGCATCGTCGCATGGATGCTACGGTATATTGGTAATTTAAGGTCCCGTGGTAACCGAACTACTGGACCTTTAACTGCTGAAGAACTTAGTCGTTCACTTCAGATTTGCGTAAAGAAGGTGCAATGGGATGAGTTCTCGGAGTATATTAACCGGCTACAAGCTGGTCGTCACCCTTCACATCGTTTGCGGAGGTTGAACCCGTTCCTTGACTCTGAAGGAATTATACGTGTTGGAGGGCGGCTTCGTCACTCCTCCATTAATTTTGAAAGGAAACACCCCAAGATTTTACCAAAATCACACCCCTTTACAAACTTGGTAATAGACTACTATCACCACAGTTACATGCATGCTGGTCCTCAAAACTTGCACTGCATTATACAGGCCCAGTTTTGGATTTTGGCTGGTCGGGACGCCATTCGCAAGCGTCTCGCAAAATGCTTGACTTATTTTCGATCTCAACCACCGCCCATCCAACCAATGATGGGAGATTTACCGGCTGCTCGGCTCCAGGCAGTCAAAGCGTTCTTGGTAACAGACGTGGATTATGGAGGACCTTTCGAGATAACGATGGGACGATTGAGAAAGGCAAGGATCTTAAAGGCCTACGTTTGTCTGTTTGTCTGCTTCTCGACTCGCGCTGTTCATGTGGAACTGGTGTCGGATTTGACGACAGAAGCTTTTCTAGGTGCCTTTCGAAGATTCATGGCTCGCCGTGGAACCGTCAAGAAAGTTTATAGTGATTGCGGCACCAACTTTGTCGGCGCTAAACGCAAGTTGGCCGAGTGGAAGCAGATAGTCACGTCTGATGCGTACAATCAGACCATGTCGCAAGAGTTGGCAGACAAAGGCATTGCTTGGCACTTAAATCCCCCCTCCAGCCCCCATTTCGGTGGAATTTGGGAGGCAGGAATTAAGAGTGTAAAGAACTTGCTAGCCCGGGTCATGGGTAACCAAATTCTGACCTACGAAGAGTTCTACACTATTCTGGTGCAAGTGGAGGCAGTGTTGAATTCTCGGCCTTTGACACCGATGAGTAGCGACCCGAATCATTTGGAGGCGCTGACACCTGGCCATTTTCTTCTACTGGAACCCTCTGTAACCATGATAGAGCCAGACAGTCCTATAGAGAACATTACTTGCCTTCGTCGATGGAAGCTCGTTCAACAAATTTACCGCTCCTTTTGGAATCAGTGGCACAAGAACTACTTGTGTACACTGCAACAGCGTCACCAATGGACGAAAGGGTGTCCGAATATGAAAGAGGGCACGTTGGTTCTCATTCGGGAGGACAATATCCCTCCTTTGCAATGGCGATTAGGCCGAGTTACGAGAACGTTTCCTGGACCGGATGGTGTAGTCCGCGTAGCGGAAGTAAAAACGGCTCGTGGCATCTTTACGCGTGCAGTGGTAAAGTTATCTCCGTTGCCGATTGAGTAGAATTTATTGTTGTTGCGTTTCCTCCTTGTTTCGATAGGATTGGTATTGAGCTTGGAGAAACGTCTTCTTGTTGTATTGTTGTTAATTAGATTAGTTGTGTTGTTGTTTGTTGGACCTGGTCGCTCCAAGGTGGGGGAGGATGTTTAGGCCTCCAGACGTTGCAATTAGTTTTTTGGTAAGAGCGAGGGTCGCGTTAAAGATAGGAAAGTTGAGCTGCCTGCCCAATATCGCGTTCTTAATGTTATTCTTGTGTATGTAAAACTGTCCGCTAAATAAAGAATGTATGTGCAAAGGATCTTCGAGAAGTCCATCTACAAGTAACGCTTGCCGCGACTGCAGGCTGGACACGAGAGAAGGAGCCGTAGTTAAAGGTAGGTGGCAATACACTTCCTAATTGTTGCGCGTACCCTCGCCATAAATAATTTGGTAGCTCTCGATTAAATCAAAATTACAGTCCACTGCTGCTATCGTAGTAACACATACGAAACTATAAAAAGCTTACTGTGCTGAATTGCTGTTTTCGTACCTTTAAACGCGTTCCAGTAAACTACACTATTCTGAACTTTGATATGTTACTTAGTTAAGCATTCTTGTTTTGTATAAATAGAACGTTTATTTTCGTAATAAAACAATCTGCATTTAATGTCTGATTCATTCACTACGTCGCTACCCTGATGCCAAGCCATAATATTATCGAGACGTGAGGCTGCGTCTCCGAGGGTAGTTTACTGTCGTCCCTTTTAAGTACCATTGACTACATTGGTTTAAAACATAAACGCAGTCTCGTTTATGTGCTTAAGGAATAGAACCAGCGCAAAGCAACGGAATCCTGATCCAGCCTCCAGGCAATTCTGTTCATGGTCCTTCGAGCCGGATCTGTCTCCAACTAAAGAACAAACACATCCCAAGGGTCACCAGCATCCCGAGAAGAAGACAACATCTGCCAACCACCCAGGTCCCAAAAAATGGCTAACAACATGGAGGAATTCAACAAATTAGCTGTCGCCCAAGAAGAGCTCGAGCAGAAGATAAAACAAGTATTATCTAACGGCAAAAAGGACCCTGCCAGCCGAAAAAACGAAGCCTACATCGCCAGTCGCAACAAAACGCTGGACGAACTTTGGAACACTGCAACTAAAAATCATGCAGAAATGGGGCAGCTAAGTATTTCAACTCATAATTATTTTACAACAGGGTATTACGATCAAATTAAAGCCATATACGGCGAAGCAAAAAGTTACTTGCAGAGCTGTTCAAAATCAACGGAAATTTCCAACCCCTCCGTAAGCAGGAATCAAGAGGAAAGGTGGCCAACCCCGAGCAAAAGGTTCGTATCCGAAAACTGCAGATTCGGATTCAGAATTTTAAGCAAGCGATGGACGACGCCGAACTAACACAAGAATTAGGGAGGCCCGCCATCACGACAAGGGAATTAAGAGAAAAATGGGATCGTGTGGTCGAGATGGACGAAGAAGTTATGTCAAACGACATGGCTTCAGAACAAATGCACTTCAGTCCTGAATATACTACGTTGGAAGACAGGTATAGAAATTTAATTATTTTATTGCAAGCACCGACAAGGAACGAGCAAGCAGCAGCCATCTCGCTTCCTCAAGTCAAAATCCCCATATACGAGGGAAATTATGAGGAATGGGCCACTTTCAAGGACCTGTTCACTAAATTAGTAGATAACAACCAGAATATGGCTTTAATGTAATCTGTTTGCGGTATTCCGTCAATTGTATCTATAATTATGGCTTGGTCTTTTGCAACATGGAGTGTTGTGATTTGGTGACTGATGAGAAGGTAGCTTGATTGTTTGGTTTTTCGCTTTGAGTTGGGGTTAGGTTTAGTTGGTTTTTATTTATGTTGTCTGGATTTATTATTTTGGAAGTGTAAAGTGGTCCGATAAGGATTACCTGGGACTGGCTGGACAGCTGTCCTGATATCTCGGTTAACTCTCGCACTATATATAGATGACTATTGTTTTCACTCGGCACACACAGAAAATCGACCGTCTCGAACGAAGATCGGAACGAAACGCTGTACTACATTTCTTTATTCAAAATCGATAAGAAATGTGGTACTTTTATAATTAGCAACACTTTTCTGCCTAGCAACGGCGATTTGTTTTACGTTTGGCAATACTGAAGTGTGTTGTTGGTGACACTGTAAGTCTATGCCAAATTCGAGGTTAGTAGGTTAGGTTTTGCTTCAGTTTTGACACAGATTGACGCAAACCCTAACCTTCTAACCTCGAATTTGACATAGACTTACAGTTGTTTATGGAACCTTTATTTATCATTTATGTGTTTACTTGCGCATCGCGGTTTTGCACTTCGCGGCATTCTTCTGGAACGTAACCCTCGCTAACGGCTAGGTCTGACTGTATATTGGTTTCCACACTTCTAAAATATGAAATGTATCTACTTATTTTGCTTTAGGAAAATAAGTTTAAATAACTATAAATTAGTTCGAGTTGTAAAACAACGGTATTTTCAGAAAAGTATTTTATCGTATTTCATTGGAAAGTGTACTACATTTCTTCATTCAAAATAAGATAAGAAATGTGGTACTTTTATCGTTAGCAACACTATTCTGCCTAGCAACGGCGATTCGTTTTACGTGTTGTTACGGTCTAAAACGATTTTTACGACACCGCTCCGGCTCATACAAAAACTAAGCGGCCGGCGCGGACGATATTTTACATAATCGGGACGAACATTCACCTAGGGCCGCTGCCCAACCCGCAACAAGATATGCCGACTAAACATCAGTGGGGCGAGGGAGGGTCCTTCACGAGATTACCTACGAGCAACGGCCAAAGGGGCGGTAAACATCGATAAAATTTATGTCTATGTCAAATTCGAGGTTAATAGGTTATGTTTTGCGTCAGTTTTGACACAGATTGACGCAAAACCTAACCTGCTAACCTCGAATTTGACATAGACTTACAGTGTCACCAACAACACACTTCAGTACTGCCAAACGCATAACATCAACTGGAGCTGCTTATTGTGCTTTAGTACATAGGAATGAGTTATGCCCATCTTGGTTATGTTTTGACAGTTAGTGTCACTTGTATCTAAAAGTTTAATATTTTACATTTCTTATGAAATGCGATAAAATAGTATACCCAACACGTTATGAAAGTTGTTTTTCTAAACTTGTATGGCTGCTTAAGTACTTGCTAACGCTCGTACTCAAACACACCATACCTGTTCAGAAAAACACCACTTTTCTCAACTTGTAGAATAATATACTATTGTCAACTAAAGAACCAGCTTTTTCCATGAACAAGCCATATCATTGTTTGTTTCATTATTGGCATTCAAGTAATTACTACAGATAAATGACACTATCTTCTTTCTGTTTGACGTCATTGTTTATTAGTATATTCATATGCTGTGTTTTTACTGTTACTTAAAAAAAGGCTTTCAGAACTGAAAAAAGTGATTAAAAAACCAACAGCTTCGTATGGTTTTTATATAACAAAAACAATTTTGCATAAAAACAAATCTTTTCATCTCGAACCCTATTTATAGCTACTAAAATATGGCCAACCTTAGAAGTAAAAACAAGCTATTTTTATTGAGTTTAAAAAAATTCAATTGGTAGTTGAAATACTGTTGGGAGATAGGTGGGTAGTCGTAATAGCCGTTGGATATACATATATAGATATGTAGTTGAAGTACATGTTGGACATACACGCAGTGAAAATAGATGTTGGGACATACAGGCAGTGGAAATACATGTTGGACATACAGTCAGACCTCGCCGTTCGCGGCTTTGCGGTTCGCTGATTTGATTTTAAGCGGGGCATCCAATTTTAAGCGTGGAGAGTATAACCTGGTGTCCTCTATCAGTAAGTTCTGGACTTGATGATTCCTTGTGATGGTTTTTTATGTCGTAGGGGGTCACGTTGTTTAGGTGAGTAACATCTGCGGATGATATCGCTTCTTTTGCGTACTTATCTGCTTTTTCAATTCCAGGTATACCTGTGTGTGAAGGCACCCACATGAATACTAGTTTCTTTCTTGACCGAGTGACTGAGGTTACTAGCTTTTGTGTTTGTTGGATTAATGGGTCGGTGTGGCAATACTGAAGTGTGTTGTTGGTGACACTGTAAGTCTATGCCAAATTCGAGGTTAGTAGGTTAGGTTTTACTTCAGTTTTGACACAGATTGACGCAAAACCTAACCTACTAACCTCGAATTTGACATAGACTTACAGTGTGACCAACAACACACTTTAGTACTGCCAAACGCACATCAACTGGAGCTGCTTATTGTGCTTTCGTACATAGGAAAGAACTATGCTCATCTTGGTTATGTTTTGACAGTTAGTGTTACTTGTATGTAAAAATTGTATATTTTACATTTCTTATGAGATGCGATCAAATAGTATACTCAACACGTTAGAAAAGTGGTTTTTCTGAACTTGTAGAGTAATATACTATTGTCAACTAAAGAACCAGCTTTTTCCATGAGCAAGCCATATCATCGTTTTGTTCCATTATTGGCATTTAAGTAATTACTACAGATAAATGATAACTATATTTTTTCTATTTGAGGGCTTTCAACTTTTCATAAACGTCATTGTTCATTAGTATATGTATTCATATGCTGTGTTTCTACTGTCTTAAAAAAGGCTTTCTCAGAACTGAAAAAAACAAAGTGATTAAAAAACAAACAGCTTCGTATGGTTTTTATATAACAAACAATTTTGTATGAAACCATCTTTTCATTTAGAACCCTATTTATAGCTACTAAAATATGACCAACCTTAGAAGTAAAAACAAGCAATCTTTATTGAGTTTTAAAAAATTCAATTGGTAGTTGAAATACCGTTGGAGGTAGGTGGGTAGTCGTAATAGCCGTTGGATATACAAATATAGATAGGTAGTTGAAGTACATGTTGGACATACACGCAGTGAAAATAGATGTTGGGTCATACAGGCAGTAGAAATACATGTTGGACATACAGTCAGACCTCGCCGTTCGCGGCTTTACCGTTTCGCTAATTTGATTTTAAGCGGGGCATCTTTGTGCTTCCTTTTATTTGCCGTTCGCGGATATTTGCTTTGCCGTTTGCGGATGGAATTGCCAACGTTAATTGTTTCAACTTTCACACACTAACGGCCGGTCTTATGAAGGCCACTAATCTGACGTTAACTTTAATTCGCTGTTAAAATAAACAAGCGCATAAAAATTTGTTTACTAATGAATAATATGTCATAGGCGCCAACGTTTTGATGAGCTTTTGTTTATTTTAACAGCGATTTAAAGTTAACGTCAGGTTAGTGGCCTTTATAAGACCGGCCGTAAGTAAATAAAGCAGACGTATGGGGTTTGTCATGAACACGTAAATAACATTATTTATCACGAACTTGTAAACACACTTATCGAGCCCATTTCTTTGAATCTCTTATTACGAAATCGGACCTGAAATAAATTGTAAAATTATAACTTGATTTGTTTGTTGCAGTTTTATGCTTTTTTAATGTGTTTTGTTTTAGTGTTTTTTGCTTTATATTTTATGTTTTGAAAATGTACGTATTTGCATATGTTTTGAAAATGTACGTATTTGCATGTTTGTATACGCACGTTTATGTATTTTTGAATTTTTTGAAGTTGCATAGTGTAAATAAATTAGTTTATGGAACCTTACCCCTTTTTTATCATTTATGTGTTTACTTGCGCATCGCGGTTTTGCGCTTCGCGGCATTCTTCTGGAACGTAACCCCCGCTAACGACGAGGTCTGACTGTATATTGGTTTCCACACTTCTAAAATATGAAATGTATCTACTTATTTTGCTTTAGGAAAATAAGTTTAAATAACTATAAATTAGTTCGAGTTGTAAAACAACGGTATTTTCAGAAAAGTATTTTATCGTATTTCATTGGAAAGTGTACTACATTTCTTCATTCAAAATAAGATAAGAAATGTGGTACTTTTATCGTTAGCAACACTATTCTGCCTAGCAACGGCGATTCGTTTTACGTTTTGTTACGGTCTAAAACGATTTTTACGACACCGCTCCGGCTCATACAAAAACTAAACGGCCGGCGCGGACGATATTTCACATAATCGGGACGAACACTCACCTAGGGCCGCTGCCCAACCCGCAACAAGATATGCCGACTAAACATCAGTGGAGCGAGGGAGGGTCCTTCACGAGATTACCTACGAGCAACGGCCAAAGGGGCGGTAAACATCGATCAAATTTAATAGCGCGCCACCCGGTTTCATTGACATAAACGAAGATACAAGGATAGACCCAGAGAAAACCGGGAAATCAAATGCGCCTACCTTCTAACTTTGCACCTTGGCCAAAATCCAGAACTCAACTGGAAAGGAACATAGTAGTAGCCTCATGACCTTCAGCAGCGGCAAGCGTCGCCAACTTACCTGTGACGTGTGTTAACTATAATTAAATGATCACATGAACTCAGTTCACCGCGACCTTAGCGATTCTTGAATGCTCTCACAAATACCGCACAATTAAGCGCGATCGACTGAATGAATTTAGTTATACAACAGGCTCTGGTAGGCAGTTATGAATTTTGTTATAGAACAGGCCTTGGTAGGCAGATGAATGAATGTAGTTATACAACAGGCCTTGGTAGGCAGATTATTGAATTTGGATATTAATGTCGTCGGTCAAGCGATACTGCGTTTATAGCAATTACTATTACAAGAGTTTAATTATTAATGCTAAATTACACAGGTTAATTATTAATGCTAAATTACACATGCTACCTGATTGGGCCCGCCGAGCTATGGCGTCACGGCGGCTAGCGGCTTGTCCAATGCAACGGACGTACAGGCGAAGGCGTGGGAGTCGAACGGCACCTGCAGATATTCCACCAGCGTGGCGAAGACTTGTACAGCTCTGCGATATTAATCCCCAGTTTGGGAGAATGGCCTCTTCACGGCCCGACGAAATTATGCAAAACTGGCGGTTATCCTGACACAAGGCACCACAGCTCACTCCACTAGCAAAACCACCTCTCGCTTTGACAGCCCGATCAGAAGTCTCTAACAATTAACAAACAGCGGCAAGCTGTAAAAGCACAAACATAAGACGCCTTGCACGAAGGCACGGCGGCCACCAAGAGCCAAGGCTCGCAGATCAAGCGCCTCAAACCCCAGCCGGAAATCAACTCACTCCCAAGCGAAGCGAAGCCAACTTCCGCGTAAAACGCGCGAGAACGCAGTAAACCACGCGTGGCGATGGCAGGCGAGACAGCCTGAATAGGAAAGAATGCGATGGGGCGAATACCTCTCTATCGCACTCGCAGGGCCTCGTTTTAAAATGAAGTAAACGGGAAGAAACAAACTGCCGCTGTAATTGCAACGGCGTAGAGATTAGAGCGGTACGGAGTTGCGTGCGTGACAACTTTAGAATTTTAGATGCAATTAGCTGAGGGGTTATACTGTAAAATATGACTGAAAAGGAACCTATATACAGGCAAACTCGTCAACTCGGTACCCAAACGGCTCCAAATGGTCACGGAACTATTGTAATTAAAAATGGCCTGACAGTTTGGCAATACTGAAGTGTGTTGTTGGTGACACTGTAAGTCTATGTCAAATTCGAGGTTAATAGGTTATGTTTTGCGTCAGTTTTGACACAGATTGACGCAAAACCTAACCTGCTAACCTCGAGTTTGACATAGACTTACAGTGTCACCAACAACACACTTCAGTACTGCCAAACGCATAACATCAACTGGAGCTGCTTATTGTGCTTTAGTACATAGGAATGAGTTATGCCCATCTTGGTTATGTTTTGACAGTTAGTGTCACTTGTATGTAAAAGTTTAATATTTTACATTTCTTATGAAATGCGATAAAATAGTATACACAACACGTTATAAAAGTTGTTTTTCTAAACTTGTATGACCGTTTAAGTACTTGCTAACGCTCGTACTCAAACACACCATACCTGTTCAGAAAAACACCACTTTTCTCAACTTGTAGAGTAATATACTATTGTCAACTAAAGAACCAGCTTTTTCCATGAACAAGACATATCATTGTTTTGTTTCATTATTGGCATTCAAGTAATTACTATAGATAAATGACACTATCTTCTTTCTGTTTGACGTCATTGTTTATTAGTATATTCATATGCTGTGTTTTTACTGCTGCTTAAAAAAAGGCTTTCAGAACTGAAAAAAAAGTGATTAAGAAACCAACAACTTCGTATGGTTTTTATATAACAAAAACAATTTTGCATGAAAACAAATCTTTTCATTTAGAACCCTATTTATAGCTACTAAAATATGACCAACCTTAGAAGTAAAAACAAGCTATTTTTATTGAGTTTTAAAAAATTCAAATGTTAGTTGAAATACTGTTGGGAGATAGGTGGGTAGTCGTAATAGCCGTTGGATATACATATATAGATAGGTAGTTGAAGTACATGTTGGACATACACGCAGTAAAAATAGATGTTGGGACATACAGGCAGTGGAAATAAAGTCCGTTTTAATTTCACATGACATCGAGTAAATCTTGAATTGAAATTTTTTAGAGTGTACTGAGCGACTGACACCTTAAAGTCATTCTGACAATTTGCCTTTTGTCAAAATGCCAAAAAAGATTTATAAAGACACCAAAGTAGCAGTTTACAAATGCTTTCATACATCGACCGAAAAAAATGGCCGTACACTTACAAAAAGTGAAATAATAAACGCTGTAGCAGAGATTTTTTCAGTAAGTATTCATAACAATTCTACGGAGATTTTTATTATTTTGCTGATAGGTATCCAGAGCAGAGGTGTGCAAAATTATGCAAGATGAACCCAATTTGGCTACAACTAAGACGGGAAATAATTCAAAAAACACAACATTTTGGAATTTCACGTTTAAAGAAGACCTACAATCAAAAATTTGGAATTTTCATGAAAAAAATGAGTACTTTACTGTGCAAGATCTATTAAATTATGCGAAAGAGGAACTACAGTACAATGGATCTCGTACTACATTGTGGAGGAGAATCAAAAGCATGGGCTATAAATTTAAAATCGTGAATTCACGAAAAATATGTGAACAGCAACACGTTGTCGCTAAAAAGATTTCCTTCTTGAGGCAGTACCTTCAAATGATAGATTCTAGTGATAACGTATGTTTTGTGTACTTAGATGAGACGTGGATATATAAAAACGGGAGTTCTAGAAAACGTTGGGTAAATGATGATTGCAGAAAAGGAAATCCAAGTCAAACTCGCCAAGAAGGAAAACGGTACACAATTTTGCATGCGGGATGGTCTAATGGATTTTTAGAAGGTTGTGAATTACTACTGGATTCTAGCAATAACGACCGGGACTATCATAAAACCATGAATTCTGACATTTTTACAAAATGGGTACAGAATCAGCTAATTTCCGTATTGTCTAAATTAAACAAAAATTTTGTTATCATTATGGATAACGCTCCTTACTCCTTACCACTCAGTTCTTTTAGATAAGAAACCTACTATTTCAAGTAAGAAAAAACAATTACAGGATTGGTTGATACAGCACGACGTAACTTTTGACAACAAACTGACGAAAAAACAACTGTGGAAATTAATACGACCTCGACTGCCGAACAAAAAAAACTATGTGGTAGACGACATTTTACAGTGGTTATAGAGTTATTAGATTGCCCCCGTATCACTGCCAATACAATCCCATTGAGCTGGCATGGGGATTATGTAAGAATTATTTCAACAAGCATGTAACTTCTCGCGCATCATCAAAAGGAGAAGCAGAGAAATTATGGCGCGAATCAATTTCTATGTGTTTCGCTGACTTTTGGACCAAAAGCATACAACACTGTGAAAAACTAATTCGCGACGATTGGACCAGATACATGGGATGCAGCAGTATTGAAAACTTTCCTCCTATTATAATTTCTCTTGGAGATTCGGACAGTGAATCCGAAATTGCGGGCTCTGAATCTGAGTAAAAACGAATGTTAAATACTAGGTACAACTTCTATCATCCCCAACTGTAGGACAATCAGAAACGCCACATGATTCTGATGAAAACGACTCTGACTCAGATTCCGAGTAATGAGCACTGTATATAGTATGTATAATAATTTAGTAATTTTAATAATTTTGTTTTTATAATGATTTAGTTAATCTTGTTTGGTTCTTGTTGATTACAATTAACATTTCCGCAGTTGGGTTTTTTGTTTCTTCAATGATTTTTTACTTATTGTTCGTTTTCGCTTCAATTTAGAATGTTATATTTTACATTTTGTATTGTTATATTTTGCATTTTGTATTTTTCGGCAAAATTCTAGTGGGGTTTGGCCATATGACCCTAGCAGTCGGTGTCAAGAGATTTGAAGGACCTTCCGCATCTCGAAATCTCGCCCAAATACAAATACAAGTAGATAAGTAGTTGAATAAGTTTTTAGAACATTTTACAAATATAAGTTCCTTGGTATCTTGCCTCTGTGTGCTGTAATAACATTCTGGTGTTAGTTTATTAGATAATGGTTCACATGTTTGTAATTAATGTATCTTCTGGATCAACATTAAAGTATTGTTGAAAAAATGGGTTAGCAAGCTTAAGTATATACTTATTAATAATTAATCTCAAAAATATATATATTGCATTTTCAATACTTAAAGCTAAAGCTGATGTGTCAAACATTTATAACCTAACATTTAAACTGCCACTATTTCTACACTGTTTTAAAAAACGTTCTTAATTTCAATGCCTACTCGGTGTCATGTGAAATTGAAACAGACTTTATATGTTGGACATACAGTCAGACCTCGCCGTTCGCTGATTTGATTTTAAGCGGGGCATCCAATTTTAAGCCTGGAGAGTATAACCTGGTGTCTTCTATCAGTAAGTTCTGGACTTGATGATTCCTTGTGATGGTTTTTGATGTCGTAGGGGGTCACGTTGTTTAGGTGAGTAACATCTGCGGATGATATCGCTTCTTTTGCGTACTTATCTGCTTTTTCAATTCCGGGTATACCTGTGTGTGAAGGCACCCACATGAATACTAGTTTATTTCTTGACCGAGTGACGGAGGTTACTAGCTTTTGTGTTTGTTGGATTAATGGGTCGGTGTGGCAATACTGAAGTGTGTTGTTGGTGACACTGTAAGTCTATGCCAAATTCGAGGTGATCAGGTTAGGTTTTCAGTCAGTTTTGACAGAAACTGACACAAAATCTAACCTGCTAACCTCGAATTTGACATAGACGTACAGTGCCGCCAACATACTATTCATAACGAAACTCTGGCGAGTCGCCGGCAATCCGCTGGCGAACGACTATGAATACGGGCGTTAGTGTTACTTGTATGTAAAAATTTTATATTTTACATTTCTTATGTGATGCGATCAAATAGTATACTCAACACGTTAGAAAAGTGGTTTTTCTGAACTTGCAGAGTAATATACTATTGTCAACTAAAGAACCAGCTTTTTCCATGAACAAGCCATATCATCGTTTTGTTCCATTATTGGCATTCAAGTAATTACTACAGATAAATAACAACTATCTTTTTTCTATTTGAGGGCTTTCAACTTTTCATAAACGTCATTGTTCATTAGTATATGTATTCATATGCTGTGTTTCTACTGTCTTAAAAAAGGCTTTCTCAGAACTGAAAAAAACAAAGTGATTGAAAAACAAACAGCTTCGTATGGTTTTTATATAACAAAAACAATTTTGTATGAAAACATCTTTTCATTTAGAATAAAATCAAGTAGCCATGAAACAATGAGTTAGCCCTAAAATTATAACAGTTTTTCATAGTTTGTTTATCTGTTTTTGTTGTGTGCTCTTAATTAAGTAAATAATGGTGCGATATTTGAGTGAAAATGGACGAATTGAAATTTTAGTATTGAGGGGATGTGGTAATCGTACGATTTTCTCGAAAATTTCAAAATACAGTATCCTGCTTCTTTTTGGCGTATTTGGTCTTAGAATTTCATGCTCTGTCCAAATTCATCATAAAAAATTTGGGTTTCCATTTAAAAAAATTAACGCAATCGTCATAACTCAAAAACAAAAGACAATCTAAAAGTGACAATTACAGTAAAATATGTGTTTTTTTACATAAAAATTAACGTGTTCGAGGATTTCTTGCAAAAACATTTGATAAAAGTGTTATTTCGGTAGTTCCAGACTTTACACTCCCACTGTATATTGGGTTCCACACTTTTAACCCTTTAACGCTCTCTGGTATGGCTGTTATACCACTGTGCATAATTGTTAATAATACTGGTTTTGAAACTTAACACTGCTCTGAAACGTCTTGCTTTCGTTCTACAGACATTGCAGTTTCTTTGTCTAATTTTATATTTTCTACAATTATTATAATTATAAAACTACCCCAATAAACCTTGGTGTAAATGTATAGCTGGTATGACAGTATTACCAGCGTGTATTCCACTTTGAAGTGTGTACGCAAATTAGTAAAGTTTTCTCTCTCACTATTTTTTGGGTGTAACTTTCAAGTTTTGAGCTGGTAAGCGTTTTAGTGTAATACGTAAGGATTGTAATATTGATAAGTAACAGAAATTATTTTGTCGTGATTTTGAAAAATAAATTAACATTTGGATATTTGCGCCACACACACTAACACATTTTATTAATTACTCTGCTTTTTCACTAACTTTAAATGCACTGATTAATTAGAGTTCATTCCTTCTCACTTGCTTCTTTCTTGTCCTGCTGTCTGCTTTCTCAAATTGCTCTTTCATGTCCTGCTGCCTGCTTTCTCAAATTGCTCTTTTGCAATGTACCGTTATTTTATTTTATCTTTCTTTACCTTTTAGATTCCTCACAAATTTCACTGACTAGCTTTATTGAAATCTACGCTTCTTTTACATGCACATAGCACACCTTTTTGTTTCTATTACTTTCTTTCGGTTCGGCTGTTCACTATGCAGAAACCTATTATTTCATTTAAAAATCAACTTCGACCCCTGTGAAGAACAAGCTTTGCTTTTTGCGTTCCTTACTACTTTATTACTCCTCGCATCTCATTATCAATGCATTTATTGTTTGAATTTTCAGTTTAACATTGCAGCTATACAAAACTGTGTTTTTACTATTATTTGAAAAAAGACTTTCTCAAACTGAAAAATCAAAAAAAGTGATTAAAAACCAACAGCTTCGTATGGTTTTTTACCTAAATTATTGTTTTTTTTTCATCATTGGAATTCCAATAATTGCTGCAGTTAAAGGACGACACTATTGTTTTTATATTTGAGTGGTCTCATCTTTGAATAATCGTCGTTGTGTCATTTTCCATTAATATATTCATCTGCTGTGTTTTTACTGTTATTTAAAAAAGGCTTTCTCAGAACTGAAAAAAAAAATAATAAAGTGACTGGAAAACCAACAGCTTCGTATGGTTTTTATATAACAAAAACAAATTTTGTATGAAAACAAATCTTTTCATTTAGAACCCTATTTATAGCTACTAAAATATAGCCAACCTTAGAAGTGAAAGCAAGCTATTTTTATTGAGTTATAAAAAATTCAATTGGTAGTTGAAATACCTTTGGAGGTATATAAGTAGTGAAAATAAGATGTTGAACGTATAGGTAGTGGAAACACATGTTGGATATACAGTGGGAGTGTAAAGTATGGAACCATCTAAATAGAACTTTTATCAAATGTTTTTGAAAGAAATCCCGAAACACGTCAATTTTTATTTTAAATAAGACGTATTTTACTGTAATTGTTACCTTTAGATTATCTTTTGTTTTTGAGTTATGACGTTTGCGATAATTTTTTTAAATGGAAACCCTAAATCTTTATGATAAATTTGGACAGAGCATGAAATTCTAAGACCAAATACGCTAAAAAAGTATGATACTGTATTTTGACATTTTCGAGAAAATCGCTTTTAAAGTATTAAAACAGAAATCGAATAAAAATCAAGTAGCCATGAAACAATGAGTTAGCCCTAAAATTATAACAGTTTTTCATAGTTTGTTTATCTGTTTTTGTTGTGTGCTCTTAATTAAATAAATAATGGTGCGATATTTGTGTGAAAATGGACGAATTGAAATTCTAGTATTGAGGGGATGTGGTAATCGTACGATTTTCTCGAAAATTTCAAAATACAGTATCATGCTTCTTTTTGGCGTATTTGGTCTTAGAATTTCATGCTCTGTCCAAATTCATCATAAAAATTTCGGTTTCTATTTAAAAAAATTATCGCAAACGTCATAACTCTAAAACAAAAGACAATCTAAAAGTGACAATTACAGTAAAATATGTGTTTTTTTAAATGAAAATTGACGTGTTCGAGGATTTCTTGCAAAAACATTTGATAAAAGTGTTATTTCGGTAGTTCCAGACTTTACACTCGCACTGTATATTGGGTTCCACACTTTTAACCCTTTAACGCTCTCTGGTATGGCTGTTATACCACTGTGCATAATTGTCAATAATACTGGTTTTGAAACTTAATACTGCTCTGAAACGTCTTGCTTTCGTTCTACAGACATTGCAGTTTCTTTGTCTAATTATATATTTTCTAGAATTATTATAATTATAAAACTACCCCAATAAACCTTGGTGTAAATGTATAGCTGGTATGACAGTATTACCAGCGTGTATTCCACTTTGAAGTGTGTACGCAAATTAGTAAAGTTTTCTCTCTCACTATTTTGTGGATGTTACTTTAAAAGTTTTGAGCTGGTAAGCGTTTTAGTGTAATACGTAAGGATTGTAATATTGATAAGTAAAAGAAATTATTTTGTCGTGATTTTGAAAAATAAATTATTATTTGGAAACCTTTTATTTATGTCGCAAAATAGTCTATATTGGGATGGAATATAGCCTCTCCTAGGTCTCTAATTAATTAATTACAAGTGAAAATAATGGGCAAATCCAATATGCACAATTCACTGTTTCTAATTTTAATACTGCGTTTGAATTTTGCCTTTTTTTGAATTATTAGGCTGGTTAAAATATGAAATGTACTTATTTACTGCAGAAATTAAATGGTTGTATGCCCCTCTTTATATTTTATTTAGCTGCAACTAATTGGAAAATGCTAGCTCAAAGTACAACATAAGCTCTTTAATCTCAGGTGAGTTCAGAAGCCGACTGTAATTTACAATTGATCTGAAACGGTACTGTACACAGTCAGTAGTTCAAACGCGGTAGCTCAAGGTTCTCAAATCTGTCAAAATCCCACAAAATGAATTGTGTCGTGCAAGTCAGCGGTGCTTGAAGTTAAAATGCTAGTGAGATTATGAAAATTCGCATGGTATTTATTCAAATCTTCGCGCTTTGGCGACAAATAACAACTTTCGTTTCAGCAGTTACGTATTTTGTGACGTCAGACCGACGCTGGCTAAATTTTGGCAATTGTTTCTGGGCAGCTTCGAAACCTCCGCATAACCACAAATTTTAGGGACGCCTTGCTAATTACTCGAAATCCTGCTTAACTGCAGCCTTGGAAATGCTCTGGTTTTCTTGCTCAAGGTTTGGACTCGTATGAAACTCGATTTCCGGACGCACCCACTTATTTTTAGGGTTAATTTTGTACCTTGTAAACTCGTTGGACTGCCTCGGGTTCCTTGCTGAGATGACGCCGATTTAATATCACCGCTAATCTTGCTCCTGCTGCTGCCAAATCCGCCGGGGACGCTCTTGCAGACCTGTTCTCTGCCGTAGACTGCTAATCTGAAGCCTCGGATACTTTTCTTGGCCGCATGCGAAGATCGTAAAATGTAGTTGAATCGGCCCCGATCTTCTCGTAATTGCGATGATGGAATTTGTAAAATTTTTGCTGCGTAACTCGATGAAAACACACCCACTTGTACTCTGACACATATGCAATAAACTGGTATACTTTTTATCGTTTGAAAAACACTTTTATTAATAAAAATATATATAATATGGAGCACAAATTTCAACAACCCTGAGGTAATTTATTTTTCAATTGTTCTCTCTGTTAAAGCAAAGACGAATCTGGTTGCTAAGTTACAAAGCTAACAGAAATAAGTTTTGATGAATTTTAGTACATAATAGAAATAAGTTTGATTACATAAATTTAAATTTCCAAATTTCTTACAAACTAAAATATTGTCTTTTTCTTATATTTAAAATCGTTTCTTTGCGCCACACACACTAACACATTTTATTAATTACTCTGCTTTTTCACTAACTTTAAATGCACCGATTAATTAGAGTTCATTCCTTCTCACTTACTTCTTTCTTGTCCTGCTGTCTGCTTTCTCAAATTGCTCTTTCATGTCCTGCTGCCTGCTTTCTCAAATTGCTCTTTTGCAATGTACTGTTATTTTATTTTAGCTTTCTTTACCTTTTAGATTCCTCACAAATTTCACTGACTAGCTTTATTGATATCTACGCTTCTTTTACATGCACATACATAGCAAACCTTTTTGTGTCTATTACTTTCTTTCGGTTCGGCTGTTCACTATGCAGAAACCTATTATTTCATTTAAAAATCAACTTCGACCCCTGTGAAAAACAGGCTTTGCCTTTTGCGTTCCTTACTACTTTATTACTCCTCGCATCTCATTATCAATGCATTTATAGTTTGAATTTTCAGTTTAACATTTAACTCTGTGCTTATTGAATTGCTCATTATGTTGCACTGCTAGCAGAGTCGAGTCGTGGGCTTAATACCATCACAATATATATGTCCAATTTTTTAGTAATAACGTACGTTTTATACAATTTATTTTTGTGTTTCGAGTATTTATATTTGAAGTTATCTACTGAAGATATAATCGAATTAGTTTTGCCATTATGTTGCGCTAGGAAAATATTTACGTTCAAACCAATCCTGGTCGCATTTTAGCAGATGTTTTTGGGGCAGGTCGCGGCAGCCCGTATTGTTTACGATGGAGTAGTCATAAATTTTCAACAGAACGTTAGTGTTCCACTCGCAAGTGTGTATATATATTTAGTTCAAATTTCAAAAACTATTTTACTTTGCCCATTTGAGTAACTTATGTTATTTGCAACCTCTTGAAAAGTGTATGTTATTTCTGTTCAAGACAGGTTTTTTTGTAAGTGATCAAATAGTCGCTACTAACTATACTAATAAAAAGTATGACAATGTAATTGAATTCTTGGATAGAAATTTTACCAGGAGACTACTTCAAAAATTATTTTTATTTATAGGAAGTTTTCATGCTTTTTTCAAAAGATACATATTTGCTCTCCGATTGAACAACAAAAAAAAAACTTTTCAGTCGTGTTTCCAGGCCGAAAAATGCATGATTTGGGTATGCTTACGTGGTTCCTAGATAACAAGAACTAACAGTACGCAAATGTATGCGTTGCTGAGACGAAAGAAATAACAGAAAATAGTATATTTTACAAGAGATCAAAGTACCGTTTTTTCATGAATAGAAAATTTTGATTTCACGAACGAAAAAATAGTATTTCATCGCGAGTAGGAAATGCTATATGTTATTCAGTAATTTAGTGAGCATCTAAATAAATAACTCGACAATATTACGAAGTGCTATACCAGTGAATATTCACAACATATTTTGTCCTGAATGCTTTACCGTTTACCAGTATCTTTTGTGAAACTGAAAATAGATTTTTGATAAAAACATTGTTTTTCGGTTTCCTGGCATCTCAAAGAAAGCATATCAATCAATTAAAATTTCGATTTTTTTTGTAAACTAATTTTTCCCGTTAAAGGGTTAAAATATGAAACGTATCTATTTCGTTTGCTTTAGGGAAAATAAGTTTAAATAACTATAAATTAGTTCGAGTTGTAAAAGAACGATTTTTTCAGCATAGTATTTTGTCAACTATATATTGTTTGTTTCAGTATTAGATTTCAAGTAATTTCGACAGATAAATGACACTATTTAGTTGTATTTGGGGCTCTCGTCTTTGCATAAACGTCATTGTCATTTTTCATTAGTATATTCATCTGCTGTGTTTTTACTGTTATTTGAAAAAAGGCTTTCTCAGAACTGAAAAATCCAAAAAAGTGATTAAAAACCAACAGCTTTGTATGGTTTTTATACAGGGTGTTGTGGAAATGAGTGCAAATATTTTAACCCGTAATAGAACTCGTTAAACTGAACAACTTCTCCATTTATCATTTTTTCAAAAACGCTCTCAAAACTGAGTTAAAATTCAAAACAATTTTAATCTAGAAATGCATCCCCGCCTATGGAATAATATTTTAATTTAATGCGCAAAACGCAGATAACATTTCTTTGATATACAAACCAACAAAAACTGCATAGGTACTCATAAACCTTTAGTTCATGTATGGTCACTAGCGTACTTTTATCAACTGAAGTAGATAAGTTATTGACCGAATATTTTTGTGCAAGAACTTTGCAGTTTTAATATACTTGTGTCGTTCACCTTTAACTTAAATTTGCTAACCAAGCGGCTCGTCAAATTTATCGGAGATAACTGATTGAAAAAATATGCGATTAAATGAAAAACGATAAATAGAAAAGTTGTTGATTTTGGTGAGCTCTATCACTGGTTAAAATATTTGCACTCATTTCCATGACACCCTGTATAACAAAACTAATTTTGTATGAAAACAAATCTTTTCATTTACAAGCCTATTTATAGCTACCAAAATCACGGTACTGGCATGATGATACGTGTGTTTTTTGTAGTTGTAGATCACGGGATGGTATACCTAAGGCTATTATTATTACTATTACTATTAATGGATTGGTGCTTGTTTTAGGACAGTGTGTGCAGTACCAGTACCGGTACCAGTATCATAATACACCTTAAAACGTGTAGAACAAGCCCGAAGCTCGTAGAGAGGTTTGTTTATCGATTTCGATTGTGCTGTTGGACTATCAGTATTGGGAAATCATACCTGCATGTGATAGCGACCCAAAGGAACGCTGCCAAACTTCGCAACTAACATTATGTATTCATTGGTCCAGTTCATGATGGCATATACCACGTATGTCCAACTAGCAATACTAAATGATATTTAGCAAGGTGTGCCGTGAAAGCAAGATAGAAAGATGGAAGATAGAATAAAGCCCGTCTTCTTCCTGCAGATGGTAAGTGTAGTTAATGTAAAGGGAAATGTCTATTTTTGTTTGATAAGGCACGATTAACATCAAATTCCTATTTATTGAAATATTTTGGCAATTGAATCTTCTCTGTTACAGATTCGCAAGATGTGTTACACTTTGCCAGCAAAAAAATTAGCTAGTTAGCGTTATGTGATACTACAACCACTTGCTGCAGTGCCTAAGTCCAGTTTGCATTCAACTGCTGTTAGACAGTTGCCACATTCTCTTACTAAGACTAACCGTGCTGCAGTATTTAAACCCAGCAATGCTACAGTTGCACCGATCCTGATACCATTATTGCTATGATCGAGGAGGTTCTAGGAACAATGGTGCCTCAAAATATTACACAGTCAGCTTCTTAGCCAACTTCTCCTGTCAGCACTCCAACTTGGTAGTCCACTAAATCCTATTAGAACATCGTGGAATGCAGATCGTAGGTGTTGTGTGGATGGAGTGCATTGAACATTGCGATGTGTATAGAGGTGAGCAACAAGCAGATATTATTTTCATAAAAAGTAGAAATGTACGAAACTTACAAGTAGTCCAATGATACCGTATTCTAAGTGAATATTTGTTACCACTTGTAACTAGGTGCTGCTCCTCATAAGTTACTTTACTAAATTTCTACTTTAATCTTTCTACAGCGTGTAATAAATTAATTTTGTTCGCGACATTTATGAAAAAATTTTGGATTTCTCAATGAGCAAAAAACTTGCTTAATGTAGTAATACTGAATACCGTTTTTCAAGGGTAAATTTTGCATTGTTACACTCCAAACATCTTTTGCTTATTATATCTTCATTCACAACATATTGTAGAACACGAAATGTATCTCAAACCTATGCTTTGCTTCAGAAAAATTTGTTAATTACAGCTAACAAAATATGGCTAAGGTTGTGGAAATAAAAATTAGTTATCTTTGTATTAAGTGCATGAAATTAGTGTTTTTTGCAGTACATGAGAATGTCACTTTTAGCAGAGACCGTCAGGTCGAGACAAAACAATTATTCTAATACCCCAACATTATACTGATTTCACCGACCAAATACAAACATTTTTTCTACAACCGCCAAAAAAAGAATATCAATATTGTTACTATCGATTTATTAGAGTAAATTCTAGACAAAAATTCGAAATAAAAAATTAGTTTTTTTACGTGAAAAAATTGTAAGTAGCTATTTTTGCCATGATAAAAAAGACCAACCTCCAGTATCGACAGTGATGCGTGAATGTCACCTTTTTTATGGTTGTAGAAAATAGTAGGTATATTGTTTTACTAGCAAGATTCCCGTTCTTCGTACAGACTATAAATGTTTGTTTTTTCTTCTAAATCTGAAATCAACTCTAGAGTGCCCCCCCCCCCTCACTCAATACTAGGGATGTCGTACCCGGTCTAAAATCAAACCCGGGTACCCTCGGGTACCCGAAATATATAACAAAAATGTTAGCGTATATCGGAACATATGAGGTAGCTACCATTTCTTTCTTTATGCCTCGAGTTTTAAACTGAACTAAATTGAAATACTACCTACTCCCTAATTGTAACTGCAAGTCGTCTGTTATTTGTAAATATTTTCACACTTCCAAGTGCTATCAAATTCAAGTACGTGACTTTTCATTCTAAATTTGTAGCGTAGCAGCATCAAAATCGCCCAGAGGATATTTATGTTACTTTATCCCATACTGATGCGATTTAATGGTACTATTGACGGGTTGAATATTTCCGTGGATTTATTATATGAAACAAGGAACATTATGTGGTATGGGATGGGGTAATTCTGGTTATTTCTGTAGGGTTATGTTTTTCTAGAGCTTATTCCTATTGTTTTTAATTTTTTATCATTTTCTCCGAAAGAGGCTGGTTTTCTAGAAATTACATATAATTTACTAGTCGGGTATCCGGGTCTTGAAAATATACCCGGGTACCCGCCGACATCCCTACTCAATACGCTAAACTAACAAACGCTGCAAAACAATATTGTAGGTAAAAAGGAAACCGTATTTCTCAATAGCTCTTTTATGCTTCACGTACCCCCTGGAAATGCGTAGGTATATAATTGTTGTTCCCCTTGCATCCGACAATAATTTTCATTGCTAGATTGCTTGACGCCACTTTGAGAGCGAACCCGTGGGCCGAATTGGCTGATTTTGGGGTCAATCGACTCAGGGCGACGCAAGTAAGCCAGTAGTAGGGTTTTCAAATTTTTATAAGTGACTTTTTTTATGTGGATTTTCTAACCTCACATTTTAACTCGACACACACAAAATGGATCACTCTTGTACAAATTGCATTAAATGAATTATTTCGCGCCCAATTTGGGTGCAGAACGCTAGTATAATAATATAGATATAGATTAAGATTAAAAGTCATTCTGTTTGACAAGCAATTATGTTTACAATTGCGAGACAAAGCGTAGCCCAGCCAAGCGAATGCAAAAATTGCAAGTGAAACAAAGCCACTTTTAATCCTAACAGTACATATTATTTTTTCTGCAACCTAGAAAGGACAAAATATTCAACATTTTAGATAATTGATTGCTTTTGACGTTTTTTATTTAAAGAATTGTTATGACAACTGCATCCATAGGTGACCAGTTAGAACTTACTTTTAGTTCTTGTTAAGTAAAAGTACTTTTACACTACAAGTGTTAGAAGTGCAACTTTTTTTCATGCTCGTGTTTTGTTAAAATTGTTTTTTAAGTTTAACGTTTTTGCTGATTCCTGGGGCCTATTTCAGAAAACTACTTTGCAACTTGTCACTTTACACTTTTTAAATTTTTAAAATTGAAAAAATTGCTTTTCATAACATATAACTTTGCTAATTTTCAACTGTTTACTTGCACTTTGCATTATTTTGATGAGGTTTTAGTTTTCAACTTTTTAAAATATTTTTATGTAGCAGACATTGATTGAAATTTGCAAAGTGCAAAGTGAAAAGTTGCCAAGTTATTTTATGAAATGGGGCCCTGATCGCCAATACAACTTACAGGAAAGGTAATGGTCTCAATAGAGAGATAAAGTTATTGCCCATGAAATAATACTGATGTAGTTTGGAAATAATGGCAGAATACCAAAAAACCGAATGAACAATCTTGAGCAAATGGTTTAAAAAATGATTTTCCCGTAGGTATTTTCTAAATATTATTCTGGTAGTAAAATGTTTCTTTATATTTTACCTGGTTTTAAAACGTTTATCAGACAGCTCATTAAATTAATTTGGTACAGAAATATTTAGTTATTTATAGTTTACATGTGTTAAAAGCTATAGAAATTTAAAAATATATTTTTATTAGACATTGTGAAAAAAACTGGGATTATAATTATTCATTTCGCTCCAAAAAAAAAAAGAACTGTCGCACTTTGTTTCTTATCAAGTAATTACATCTCTCTACGTAAATTGTCCTAGTTCACTCAATCGGAATAAGCAATACGTTTAAGAATATAGAAAATACTTTCAGTTTCTCTCTTCGGTTATATTAATTTCTTAGAAAAAAATGTTTTAACTTTATCGTTAGCTAGCGACAAAATGGTGATTACTTGTTATTAACCTTGCGGCATATATACAAATTTTATTTGCGCAAGTAGGGTTAATACCTGTTCCTAAAAGTAGTACGCAATTAGGTACCACAAAATAGATCAGTAAACAGTAAGAATCCAATAAACGGATTCTTCAATAGTGTAAATTATGTTGACTATTCAATTCACCTGTCACCTGTCAAAAAGTGACCAATGAAAATCCAGAATTCTGAAGTTTCTTGACCAATAAAAAAAATATCAGTGGATATATCTTCTTAGAAGGTAGTCAAGTGACTATTTTAAACAAATGCGATTTTTATTAGAAAAAGTCAATATTAGTGTTCTGTTACTATAGAATTTGCGTAGTTTGTTGCTAGATTTACTGAAAACTAATTTGAAAAAGTAGTTTGGTTCATTGAATAGTCCCTCGAATGCCATTCTTAGTCACAGTTAAGTAGATTATTTTTGCGGTAGTATCACTACTCATGTCCATTGCGCTTGGGATTAGGACGAGTGCGATAGCACTCGTCCTAATCGTACAAAAGCGCAATGGACATTCGTGACACCACTGCAAAAATAGTCGGCATAACTTTGACTACTCATGGTATTATAAGTGAAAGTATTCATATTTGTCTTATTTTTTCAGTTACCTACCAACCATCACCAGCATATGATCATTCCATAGACAAATTGAAGTTAAATATACTACAGGAATTACGTAAGACGTCCAAGTTAGCTAAGAAAATAATACTTCACTGCTGCATCTTCAAAGTACACCGCCCAGCGCCCACAGTAGAAATTTCAACGCATTGTCGTTCGAGAAGAAGACATAATATAAAATATTGTTCTTAGATAAACTTATGCTGATTTTGTATTTTTGTTCCATTGATTTTTAGGTTTGTTATTTGTGTGCATTGATTGTAATTGATCGACTTGACGTATATTACATTAATTTAACAAAACGAGTATGATTAGGTACTTCTATACGAAGGGTGAATAACTTTCACAATCTGGTGTGTAAACCAGCCACATTCAGAATATACTCCTACAATCACTCTACAATCATTACTATCTCATGAAAATATTGTCTTATAGTACCTGCACTCAGCTCCAGAATTATAAAAATCGTTTTTATAATGTAGCTGTCGTAATTGGTAATCTGCTGTAAAAATTTGTTTAGTTATTCACCCTTCGTTTTTTGAATGAATGAATGCATGCAGTTTGTCATTACTATTTTGAATAGTTTCGAAAAATTAATAGGCCATTAAACGCCGACAACAAACTTTATTTCTTATGACCGCAATATTGAATGTTCATATTTTAAACAGCTTTTATAATTTCGTTATTGATGTAAGTAGGTACAATACTATAAAATAATTGAAAACACTTTTCATTGAAAGTTGTTTAAGAAACAATTGCTGCTATCTTTTCAAGTAGGAATCTGACGTGGATGGTTACATTGTTTGCCATATTTTGGAGTAGGTATAGATGAAAACACGGAAAACGATTTCATTTTACTTTTGCTGCTTTTCCTTTTTTTACTCCTTGATCTAATGCTGTTGTAGATCACTTGGTCGTCACTTCATTTCAAGTGGGTAGCCACTGAAAACTATAATACACACAATTACAATTTGTGACATATTTAAAATAATTTTTATAATGACGAGATAAGAGATCTAATTCTACATAAAAAGAACTCCTTGTCAGAGGTTTCATGACTATCTTGGAAAAACTAGAATTGTTGTGCATTGTTGAAAAACAAAAAATGCTACTATTTAAAATTGTGAGCATCCAGTTTTGTATTGTTTGAGGCTTTCGCGGTTACTCGAATGCTGGGTGTTCATATACAAATACTACGCGGTCTAAGCCGAAATTTCATGCTAAAGAGAAGCATCCAGTTTGGCACCAAAGTGAAAACAACTTGACTATCCCTATCCCTACTCCTATTTTATATTCCGACTACACAACCAGTAAATTCCTATTTGTTTCACTAGCAGTGCAAAAATTAATTGTTTAGTAATATTTAGTTATCCACACATTTTAGGGTGACCGTTATAATACAGATTTTTCAAATTTTTATGGAAGTTTTTTATTTGTTTCCATTTAGGAAATGAAGTTTTTTGCTCATTAATTCATCTCGATCAGATTATTTTTCACCCTGCCACAAGCTGTTTGAAATTTGTGAAAAAAATCATTTTTTTTGTACGTTTTATTGTGTGTGAAAATATGAACAGACAGAAAGTTGATAGATGTTTATTTGACGGGATTTCATATTATATTATATAGAAAATACCATACATAAAACTTTTTGAAATCTATGAAATCCTAGGTAAACTTAAAAATTTTAAAAATTCGTATTATAACAGACACCCTTACACATTTCTGCAATTTCTGCCTACGTACCATCTATATCTTATCATTTTGATGATCCCAATAATATTAAAAATTAATGTTTACACCCTCTATCATAATTTCATATATTAGTTTTTAAAGCGCTTCTTAATGATTGGTAATTAATTAAGCTTAGTTAATTTTATTTACTATTTAAAATAATACTTAATTCAATTATTACTGTTAAAGTTGTAGTTTAACTATTCATTTCAGTAGCATAGAATGCTATTTATAAACCATGTCACCACTGCATTGTTAGTAGCACTGGCAAGCTATGTCAAATTCGAGATTTGCAGGTTAAGTTTTTCGTCAGTCTGTGTCAAACAACACACAAAACATAACCTACTAGCCTCCAATTTGACATAGACTGACAATACACTTCAGTACTGCCAAACGTATAACATGAATCACTTTCCAAATTGTCACTATGACTTTTCATGGCTGTCAATAACAAAATTTGTTTTTTTTAGGTATTTATTGATTAATGAAATTATAAGAATTGAATAAAATTTTATATTATACACGACGATCAAGTTATTATTATCCACTGTTGAATCATTAACGTCTCGACTTCATCTAGACGTTAAAACGATTCACTCCTCAATAAAATTTAACTATCGTCTTGTATAATAAATAACTATAAAAACGCCGAATAAAATGTTATATTGTTCTGTTTTATGTAAGTCGAAAATGTATGTAATACTAAAATCGAAGAATTTAATAAATGAATTATAAAAATAACTTGTTGGAAATTATTATGTGTTATCTGAATACCGCTGTTGTATTTCGATAAATATGAGTGTAAATTAATACCATGATTTGAGATACAACGAATTAGTGTGTGGTGATGTAGAAGTTAATATTGCAGTACATAGTAATTACGTAATACTAGTTCTAGTACACTAAACTAAATTTTTAATGCATTGGAAAAAGTTATGCAACCCATTATACTAGTCAACTAATACTATTTTTTTTAAATTTAATTTTAGGGGTCGGATTCTAACGTAGGTTCTGTTTGATGGTGTCAACTTGTCATTTGCTCTTTGCACCTCATAAATTTATAGATAAAAAATGTCTAGAAGGAAATATACACGTCGCAACAGTAATAGACTATAATTCTGTTTTATTTTCTTATTTTATAATTAACATTAAACAAATCGATGACATTAATCGAACTGTCATAAGATAAGCATTAAAAAATAGAGTATAGTGGCATTCATTCTGGACGCTTTTAATGAATTTGCTCGATTCACTGTTCATAAAGTTAATTCTGAAATTCTATAGGCTACCCACATTAATTTTTAAAGTGGGTTTTAATACATTTCTTAATTTTTAAACATGTTTAAATATTGAATTAAGACACCATAAATTTAATATAAAACGAGCGTTAATTTAGGATACCAGAAAAGCATTTTTTGCCAACATAAATAAGAAATGAAGAAGTTATAAGTGTCCAGAATTAATGTCTCTTGTGTAGTATGTTGGCTACACAAAATGGTAAATATAAAAATATGTTTAAAAGTGAGATTTTCATATTAACAATAGCAACTATATTAAAATAGTATAATACATTATAATACAGATTGTCTAGTGATGTTATATCTAACTAGTAAAATATCTTTTATCATTGTTTACCTGAAAAACTGACCAAAAACCAAATTTTGCATTTAAATTTATCCTAGATAACAACCTTTTCGACAATATGTGGTCAAAACGACCTTTAGATATACAACAGTGTTAATTTTATATGTACTGTTAGTTTTGACTACTTTATCCAAGATCCCAACACTTTATAGAAGAAGCAAATTTTAAGTAGGCAAAATCCACGGTACATATATATATAACTATCGTAGCGCCAGTTGTTGAAATAGACACTATACATAGATATATATATATATATGTATATTTTGCTAAAAGAACGATAATTAGAATTGAATAATGGCAGGTATACTGAAAATATTACCAAAGATGCGACATTATTTCGAGTTTTAATTTCTTTTACTGATATTTTAGGTTAGGAATGAAATATCGAAATGCGGTTTTCACTAGCGTATTAGACCCTTATTTGGCTATCTTTTTTTGCAATAAAAGTGATATCGTTGTATTTAATTTTTTTGAGAAAATCCATTTCATTTGTAGTGTTGTCGCAAAACGCCCTCTAGCGTCGACACACACAATCTAAATCAAGCCTCTCAAATCAGCGCCGATAGCCTAAGAAAGGCCCTTTTCAACGACTCCAAGTTTGACAAAATCCGTTCAGCCATTTTGAAGTTATTGACATTTATTTCCGAAAATGTTCGGACACCCCCCACCACTTTTCCTTAAGAGATAAAGCAAAAGGCATTGAAGGAAAAAGAATCGAATTTATCTCAGATTTAAAACGGTGTTTATTTTATCTATCTGTAATATAGGAATATTTCTCAAAAAACGGGATTTAAAATTCAAGAATGCGATTACGCACCCTGGCGGCCATTCTAGAAACTTAAAAATAATTTCCAGCATTTTCTCTTGGCCGCTTTAGTCATAAATTTTTTTACGCCAAGTCTTTACGACCATTACTTTTTGAGATAGGGTCGAGTGCCCTTCTTAATTGGCCACCCGGTACATTAATATAAATACAACTCCTTTTGGTCTCTCGTTTTCTTTGTCACTAGCAGGTCAGCAACCCAAATAGCACGTACGTATGTCTGTTTCTGCCTCGGGCCCGAGTCCGTATAGGTCTGCTGGCTTGTATATGTGGTGTCCAGCAACGACAGGTTTGACACAGATTATATCCATGTCGGGAAATGGCGGTATTGTTTATGTTTTGCAGTCTGGGAAAATATCATGAAACACAGAGAATACAAGATACCTGGTTAAGCCGTGCCGGTCGTTGTGGTTCCGTGGTATACAAATTCGGAACTTAAAAGTGAAATTTCACTAGGTTTACAAGTCAGCCGATTTCCGGTAAATTTGAACGCGGGGACACTTGAACGCTGAGGGCGATTTCGCGTTCCGGCTGGTGCAGTACAATTTGCCTTGGGTAAACTGCCAGGTGGACGTCGTACGCTAGTTTTTACGTTATAATCGCTTCGGTAAAGTCGGTCAGCGTAGCGTAGGGGAAGTGGGGGTGCGGGATTTGAGCTAACAGATTGTCCTATGAGGCAGTAACGCCATCACAAGATAGAAATAGGTCAGTTCCAGGTTAGGGAAAATGTCCTATGAGACAGTAACGCTGTCATAAGATAGAACACGGTCAGGTTTAGGTTAGGGAGAATTCCCTATGAGACAGTAACGCTGTCACAAGATAGGGTCAGGAAAGGATTAATAATAGGGAAGTCCAGGGATTCAAGTTGAAGACTCAAGTCGGAAGGACAGGACTAGGGCCTAGTACTGCTGGTCAGGATCGGTAGACTCAAGTGATTTGAAATGGTTGCTAAGTCTTCTTTTATACTCTTAGGTCCGCGTTATCGGTGCAGTCGCTCCAGGAACAATTAGGTGGAGGTCGGCGCCGTGTACACATTAAATAGACAATAGAAATTTAATAGAAACTTGCCTTTAAATTAAATACCTTTTGGGCAAATTAAACAGAAAATGCCATACATTTTTACTCTCAACTAAAATGGTTAATTGCCCCATTCTTTATTTTATTTATTGCACTATTTTGTACGGCGAACATAAAATCAACTTATCTCAGAGTGGGTTCAATTTGAATGATTTTAAATCTCTGTGAACAACCTGAGTTCAAGAATTAAACTCGGGCTCTGCCTGTCACAAGCCAGGATAAGTCGGGGAGTGATAGAAGAGTAACACCTCTTTAAAAAACCAGGGTTCAGCTGGCCCGGCTGATAGCACCCTGTACGGGCCCCTTCCTAGGCTACAGGTGCTGCTGCCTTCCAGTGAGGCGTTGATTTCGTGAAAGGCTAGGGGAAGAAAACCCTACACAAATCCTCCTGGTCCTCCAGGTTGGGGGTTAAACATGAGCCTGCTCCTCACGTCTTGTAAAAATATAAAATTGCAAAAATTCCAGACCAGCGCCTTGAAACAAAGATGGAACAAATACTAGACGACTTAGGCTACGGAAACGGTAATTGAAAATGGCAATATAGGACGTACAGGGGATCTACACAAAATGTGCAGAAGTAATAAAGGAAATTGAAAAACTGGATATTGATATCGTCTCACTAACTGAAACAAAGAAGAAGGAGGATTAAAGAAGTAGCTGGGTATATACACCTATATAGTGGAGTGCCCAAGGAAGAACGGGCCGGAAAAGGAGTGTCTCTATTAATTCTTCTTCTTCTTCGTCTTTTATTTAGGCATGTGCCTGTTTTTTGTCACGCTTTATTGTGTTCATGGTGTATTCACAGAAGACGACAGCCAGCTCGCCGCCCATCTCTTTGGAGGTCGTCCTGCTTGGCGTTTTGCAATCGGTTTGAGATCTCTTGTCACTCTTATAATTCTGTCCTGGTTCGCTCTTTCGACATGGTCATTCCACCCTTTTCTGCGTTTTCTAACAAATTTAACAATGTCTGTCACACCACACTATTCCCGGATATCTTCATTCCGTACCCTATCTATTCTTGTATTTCCCGCTACCGTACTTAGTGTAGTCATCTCTGCAGTTCTCATTAGCTGCTTAGTTTTGCTGGTCTCCGCTCGACATTCTGCTCCGTAAGTTAGTAACGGTCTCACAATGGCTTTATAAATTTTGACTTTGGCATCGTTGCTCAGATAACGATTTTTCATGTTACATCTCGAAGGTAACCCGATATTCTTGCTCCGTGTATTGTTTGAGATTTTACTTCTTTATATAAATTTCGGTCGCTAGAGATTCACTCCCAGATATTTACAAGATATGACCTGCTGTATTACCTTCCTGTCGATCTCCACTTTACACCGCACAGGATCTTTTGCAAGAGTTAATGATTTGGTTTTAGCAATGGACACTATCATATTATATTTCTTAGCGGTTGTCACAAACTGATGCAATAATTGTCGTAAGTCGTTCTCCGTTTCCGCAATGAGCACGGCATCATCCGCATAGCATACGATGTTAATTTTCTTGTTGCTGAGTTGAGAGCCTGATTTACACCTGCAACTTTGTATTATCTTGTTCATAACCAAGGAGAACAGTACAGGGCTCAGTGAGTCCCCTTGTCTAATTCCAGTGGTAATTTTGACAGTATCCGTAAGATCACCCAGTACTTTCACTTTGGTTTCCGTATTAGTGTTTAGGTCCCTTATTATTTGCCTTAAATCTTCAGGTACTTCTTTTTCTTCTAGTGTTTGCAACACGTCGTGAGATCCACGAAGCACAAAAACGCCGGCTTTTTCGATTACCTGACGGACCACAAAGATGGCATCTGTTTTAGAGCGGTTTGGACGAAAGCCCTGCTGTTCCTCACTTATTGCTAAATAGGGTTGCAGTTTATTTAATACTATTTTTGTGAATAGTTTTTAGTCTATTAATTAAAGAAAATATAAAAAAACATATAACAAATTACGAAGCAATAGATGAAAGAATAATTAAAATATATATGAATATCTTGGAAAGAAGATTAGCAATCTTCGGAATATATGCCCCAAATGATGACGCAACAGTTAGGTATAACGGACCCTTTTTACGATAAAATGCAACAAATAATTGACAAAGTTGGAGAAAATAGAGAAGTGATAATGTTGGGGGACTTCAACGGACGTATAGGATCTCGAAGGAAAGACGCGGTCGTAGGGAACTCTGGCGAAACGCATATTAATGATAATGGAGAAAGATTAATAAACTTTTGCAGAAACAATGAACTTAAGATTACGAACGGATTCTTCCAACACAAGGAATTACACAAATATACATGGACACAACTTACAAGGCAGCTGAAATCTATTATAGACTATATTATAATAAGACAACAACCAGATTTTAATTTAACAGATGTCCGAGTACAACGCGGAGCGGAATGTAGGTCCGACCACCAGCTGGTGAGAGCAAAAATTATTTTTACATACCAAAACAAAAAAAAAACAAGCAACAATCCGAAACAAAACCAAAGCGAACAAAAAATGGACATAATAGAAACTCCAAAATACAACATAGAAAAATTGAAAGAAAAGAGCATAAAAATGTTATACCAGCAACGGTTAGATCGACAATTATAAATAAAAGAGTACAAAACGGTACAAGAATTACATGAACATATAAAACAGGCTATACACCAAGCAGCCAAAGAAGCACTAGGTATAACAGATAAAAGAAATAAACAGGAAACAACATGGTGGTGGAATGATGAAATTGAAAGGAAAATAAAAGCAAAAAATCTGGTGCGATACACGCACACAACTTCCTTTTACAGTGATCTTATAATTAGCCAAAAATTTGATTTCAAATTTTTAAGCATTTGTCAAAAATTTTCAACAATTACAAATTCTACAAAAACGGTACAAAATAGAGCGTTAGGTTAAGAGACAAATTTTCTCTAGAATTTGAAGTTGAATTCATAAATGTAATAATATACCGGGTGTTCTATTTAAAATAAGAGTTAATAAAAAAATAGAAAAAAAAAATAAAAGAAACCCATTTTAGAAGTATTGAACTGGAAAATCACCTATCTTACTTCAATACACATTAAAAATGTAATGAAAATGTGAAGTTTGAAAAAAGTCGTTAAAAGTCGTTTTTGAAAAAATCGAAAAAAAAATGGAAAATCACTTCCGGTTGTGCGATTTTCTTCAAAAGCTTGCTGTCGCATCTACATAGTACAGAAAACAGATCTATTGAAAACTCAATTTCGAATTTTTGGGGTGAATCCAATACTTCTTTTATTGTAAAAGGAAGTAAAAAAGGAAGCATATCTGAAACGGATGAACTCAAAAAAAAAGTCGAGGACAGACAGAAGTATGTTGAAATTAGAAAAACAGTAAACAGACTCTTGGCAGAACATAAATGAAAACGGTGGAACGAAAGATGTGCAGAAGTGAAAATGTATATCGGCGGACGAAGATGTACAGAAGCGTGGAAATTTATCGATAGCGTTAGATCGGACAAAAGTAAAACGACAATACAGATTATACCAACAAAAAAGTGGGAAGAATACTACAAGAACCTTTTAACTGAAAAAAGAACCCAATTTTACGAAGTAACAGCTAACATAGATGTACAAGGAGCAGCAATAAAGGTGGAAGTTGAAACTGTAAAACAGACAACTAAGAAAATAAAGAATAGGAAAGCAAGCGAACCAAGGGGAATCATGGCCGAGATGATAAAAAGCGGAACTGAAAAAATGACAACCATGATTCCAGAATTAATTAATAGATGTCTGCTAGGAGAACCGGCTCCAGAAGAATGGAAAATGGGATTTATGTCAGCCATACACAAAAAAGGAGACCGCCTAAAATGTGAAAGCTATCGAGGTATCACAGTAACACCAACACTTGGTCGCCTATATGGTAGAATTTTAAGAGACATAATAGAAGAGGAATACAAAGAAAAAGAAGCAGAAGAACAAAGTGTATTCCGTGCAGAGAGATCATGCATGGACAACATATTCTGGCTGAAACAAATTATAGAAAAGAAAATAGCAACAGAAAGACAACTTCATCTCCTTTTCATAGATCTCAGTAAAGCGTACGATAACATTCCAATAGAAAAGTTATGGCAAGCACTAGAACGGACAAACCTAAATAACACTATAATAAAAGCACTGAAGAACTTATATAAAGGATCTGAAATAAGAATTAAAATAAGACAACAAGTATCACCAGGGTTCGACGTCTCAAAAGGACTAAAACAGGGGTGCTGTATCTCACCGACGCTTTCAAAATATACATAGAGCAAGCATTAAAAGAGTGCAAAAGGAAGTGCCAGGGCATGGTACTTGAAATTAATAACAACAAAATATATACATTACAATTCGCTGACGATCAGATCCTGATTTCCCAAGATCAACAAGATCTAGAACACATGGCACGTAAGATCAAAGAGGAATACGAGAAATGGGGATTATCAATAAACATATCAAAAAGAAAATATCTATGCATAGGAGGAAAGGCCACAGAACTAGAATTGGAGAACGGAGAAACTTTTGGAATATGTGACAGATATAAGTACTTAGGTGTAATAATAGACAAAGAAGGCAAAGACTATGTGGAAATAAAAGAACGTGTAAGACAGGGACGATGAGCGATAAAAAGACTAAACGAAGTATGGTGTCCTAAAGATATCACGAGGAAAAGAAAGATGAATATCTACGATAAAATAATAAAAAGGATAACACTATATGGGGCGGAAGCCTGGAAAATCACAGAAGCAGATAAAAGAAAGATCACAGCAGTGGAAATGGATGCCCTTAGGAGATCGTGTAGAGTAAGCAGAAGGGATAGAATTAGCAACGAAACAATTAAGAAGAGGATGGATGTGAAGGAGACAATTGTAGATATTATACAAAGAAGACAACTCACTTGGTACGGGCATGTGCGAAGAATGAAAGAAGAAAGATTGCCGAAAAATGCAATGGAATGGATACCAACTGAAAGAAGGAAGAAAGGACGACCCAGAAAATCCTGGGGAGAGGGAATAAAGACGGCGATCGGTGAAATAAATCTTCAAGAATATCAATGCCTAAATAGAAAACAATGGAAGAAAAGTCTGGAAATCGAAAAGCCTCGACAGACGCTATGAACCGATATATAAATAAAAATAAAACTCTGTGGGATTTTTAATTCAGACTAGGTTCAATAATCATATATACTAGTGCATCTGCACTACTCAGTTTACTGCAATATAACCTCACAAATTTATGAAACACACAAAATGATCAGTTCGTACTAACAGCGTATTAAATGAGTTTTAAAGCCAAAACTGCAAGAAAACCACAGGTAAATCAAATTAAATCTTCCACTTAGCAACAACGAATTGTGTTTTGTTTCTAGCTGTGACGTAAATCGAAGCGCGCTCGTTTTTTGTTTCACGTCCGGTAAACTGGCGTTCTCTCTTACAAATTTAAGCCTCCAAGGGACGCTAACCCATTATCTCGACGCTGGGCACAAGCTCGACTCCTCGTAGAAGGTGTATTCTTGACGAAACTCTGGCATCCTATAGCTGCAGCAACTTAAAGCCTGTCAATACGCCTACCTTTTTGTGGTTTCCGCAGCAGCTAAAAGGACGCCGACACTCTAAATCGCCTGAAGTGGCTTCTTTGGAACAAAATCTTCTCCGCACGTGCAGTTACACCTCTCCTCTAGACGTAGGACATGGGATCTCTAGCTTTTGATGCTGGGAAAGTGCTCGTGACGACGACCTCCAAACTGGTGCGAGCCGGACCCACGACGAAACTTGCTTTCCACAATTTTATTATTTTATGAGCTGCTTTACTTTTAAAACTTCTCCCACATATACACAATGACTTGATAAATAACTGGGTAGACAAATTAGACTTCACAAACAACTTTTTATTTTAAAATCTGTATAAATTTCAGGAGCTCACGTGCCCACAACTTGACATTACAGAATCAATTTCACTATTGTTAAACAAAAGCTAGTCGTAGCCTAACAACCACGATCTGGATTTGTTAAAAGGTAATAAGTTTTGATGACATTTTTGCATTATTAGAATAAAATTTGATAACAAGTTTTCTTAAGTTCTAACAAATTGTTTTTTTTTTCCATAAATGTCACTAATCACTGCTCTGCTCTTTTAACACTCTTGTTTAAATGAGCTGGCACTTTGAGTTCTATTTATTTAACACGTCACAAATGTTTCTCACTCGGTTGCCATCGTTTAACACTGCTCTTTGCAGATTCTTAGCTTATCTAGTATCGATTTCTTTCTACCCTTCAGCTATCTTGCCTTTAACTGGCCTTGTACGTTTATTAATACTTTACGCTCATACTTCTTATGCACATAACCAATCTTTTTGCATTCTTCATTTACGTATGGTTCGGCTTCAAGTATGCTCAAACCTATCAATTAAATTATATTACATTAGCCATCTTAAATCTTTCTATTCATCAAAACAAACTCAACCCTTCTAAAATCTGCTTTACTTATGCTATCCTTTATTCCTTAAATTATCCTTCTTGCATCTCATATCAAATGCATTTAATACATTCAAATACCGTTTAAGTTGCAATTAAATAAAATATTTCAATTCTGTGCTTAACGTGCCTTTGTGCAATAATTGTCTAGGCATTCAGAATTAATTTTTGAGCAGTAAACCATTACAATATATCTATTTCGGCCGCCATGTTCTCCTTTCCAAAAATGATTTTTTCTTCTAAAACTGCACGTTGTGTGTATAGGATTTATTTGAGTCTCACATCACGTTTCGCAGCAGCCGCCTGATCGCCTCGAGATGTGATAATTTTCCTCCTTAAAAGCAAAAAACCACTAGCCACTCAAAATCTGAGTCGATTGATGTTTAGTTCAGCTCCACTTTCACCTTTCTTCACGTTGTGGGATTCAACGTTCAAGCCCCAAAAGTCGCCATCAAAGCCCGTTCAGGTTTTCCTCATCTCAAAGAACAGCTGTCATGGTTAGATTTTTCAGTATTGGGGGCTTAGCAACGCGCCCTGCACACTTCCAAGGGAAATTCCTGGGTTTGCCGAATTACGCCAGTGGGCGAAAATTACTAGATGCGGGCTTCAAACACTGATTTAGAGTAAACGAAGTTTGAGCGAGAGTCGTGTCCCTATTGATGTCTTAAGTTTGAATAAACTTTACTGTTGATGGGCAAGCACTCGTTACCGACTGTTTGTTATTCTTTTTTAGTGCGCCTTGTAATAGTATTTAACATTACTAGAGGGGTAAGAGGGTTTTTACTGGAGAATAGAAGGATATGACTGGCGAGCCAAAGGCCAGCCAGTCACCTTCTTGAGCCAGTAAAACCTGTTACCTTAAGTGTATTGTTGAATATTTTATTTGTTCCTCACTTGTAAATAACTAGAAATTTACCATTTATTTAAAATGTTAAACTGACAAGCAACTAAATTCATCAATATGACACATACTAAGGAAGACAACTCTGGCTTTACACGCTATCATTTATCTATGAGCACGCTTGTAAAATTTTACTGGCTAGCCCGTACACAATTTACAGTTAAGAAACATTTTCAAGGTGAATACAGTAACTTGATAAATTGATGTTTACAAGTGAGGGACAAATAAATACTTTAATTGGCCATAATACTATTAATTGTAACAAAAATTATACCTATGGAGAAGCTAACCTGATTGGATCTATGTTGGAAACGACCGATAAGATTACCAATGTTTCTTATATGAAAGTGTTGCACTCGAGAATTCAAGAGCCAAGTAATTTCTAGCTTTACTTGAGCGCTAATTGGTTTTTCATTCAGGGTCTTTATTTCTTCCCTTGATGGATTCGGCATGCTTTCGTCTAAATCCGACCTTTTGGTTGTATGGTTCCGTGCACTAAATTTATTACCCTAACTAAAAATCGCATTTCCTATTGTGTTTTATTCAAGCTTATTTCTAATTTTTAGAGAAAATAGTTCTTTGGAGCTTAAACTGATGAAATTATAAATGTCATGTAAAATAAATGCCAACGTATTGATGATCAAATAGGTGCGTTTTCGTTTTTTTGCATGTCAATTCCTTGCACATTTCATCACTAATTAGAAAATAGTTATAATACTAGTAGTAAAACGAATATGTTTTTTCACTAGTCTTAAATTTGTCCAACGAGGCTTGGCTCGTTGGACAATTGCGACGGGACATGACAAAAACATTAATTTTACTACGTGTATTATACACGATTTTTTGCAATGTTTAATGCAAATCATAAAAATGAAACCTACATTTTTAAACCAATTTCTCAACAATTGTGCAGTGTCCGACGTTGTTTTTGCGCTCTTGTAATCATGATAAAACACAAAACTTAAATTTTTATTAATTCCGCTGTAAAACGTCAAGCGCATTCAGTTGCAAACATGAGTGATTCCGAAAATGATCTGCTACCAAAAGACGTGGAAGCACCTACACAAGTAGCAATTTCGACACTGTTCGCAGAAAAATCAAAGCACTTGCATGAGTCTGCCTACAAAAAAAAAGAAAAGTGGTGCACGGAAGTCTGTATATTTTTATAAAACAATGAGTTGATACACTTTTAAAACAAGCAAACGATGAGACATACTAATGAAGATATTTTTAGGTGGCATGGGTAGTAGGTGTTTTTGGAGCATATCTGAGAGAGAAACTAATTAAAATGAGCATATGAGATATTGGAGACCTTGGAAATTTTTAAAAATATTAGTACCAAATACAAAGACCAGAGTTTCGAGGGACTATAATAACTGAGAGCTACATTCATAGAGATAACATGCTTGAAGTTTTCGAAAATACGAGAATTTGCGACCACAAACAACTAAAAAAGTAGGTATTCTTTTCGTTGATTATAGAAATGGAAGATGAATCTCACAACGAGTAGGGATAAACACAATGAGGTATTTGCCAAAACGAATTGCAAATTTTCTTGAATTATCCCATTCCGAAGAATTTACAGGACATTTTTTTCTAGGGTCTTCATCCTCACTTCTAGCTGATGCCGACGCGGCGTCGATACATCCGTGCATAAACGCCATGGTGCTTGAAAGAGTAACAGTGTTGCTGAAGGCTATGTGGATAATTCCTTCGAAAACAAAAAGGATATCGCAATAAAAATATTGGGAGGGTCTGCTGTTGGAAATTAATTCAGTTGGTAATGTAACCTGCAATCGCCTGTATTATTAATTTTTATTTTTAAAATCCAGTCAGTTCGAAATCGTATGAATGGTTGGTGATAGTTGAGATAGTAACGAGGTTACTGTGAGTGATTTAATATTATAGAAATAATTTTGACTTGAAATTTGTTAAAAATTACGTTGAGGGTTCAATTCCTTCCAATTGTGAATAAATAAATAGCAATTCTAATATTATATACACAGTGGTAAAAATTGTTTTCCCTGTGGTATAATTTGATATAATAATATCAGATTACTATAATTCGTAAATATAGGTCAATGTTAAAAATAACCTTCAATTAGATTGTTTGTTAGTTAACATATGATTCGTCGGCAAATTCTCTCAAAACAGAACAAGCTTTATGACTACTTGGATACAATTTCCGGCCGCGGCTTTAAGATATTAGGGGTAATTTATAAAGTCAATTCGAGCGCCAACAAATCTTTTATATATTAAGACAAATTATGTATCCAGGCATTCAACTGAGAATTCGTAAACTCAAGGTAACATAGTCTGAAAGAAAAGCTCAAATCAAACACAGGTCAAATAACGACACCTCAATGCTAAGATCACAGTATTATTGTTTCTAATTAAGTAGCATTTAGTACAAGTTTCCGGTAATTATTAGTTCAAATTTCAAGTAATTATTGGCCAATGTAAGGTGCACCTCAACAAACTCGGCTTTCGAGAGCAATAGCTTACAAAATAGGTTAAACAGAGGTACAAATATAAACTACAACAGTTTAAAAACTCTATGGTTGGAAAATCATTATGCAGGTACGCAGCTCGTGACAGGAACTCTACATAGCGGCCGGAGTCCGACATCCTGACTGACTTCGGTAGCAATCGGGTGAAGCCTTCAGAACCGATTCACTGTTTGCAACATCTCATAACTTAACTTAAAAAAACGAAAACAAACCCTGTCCTTAGTTTTCTTTGGTTGAGCCCCTTCTGTCCGCTAGGAAAAGTTATGTGATGGTCCAGATAAGCGAGAGCGGTATGTCGCCCAAACATTCGGAGGTCGGAATTGCAGGTGTTACATTCAAGCCAAGTCAAGGACGACGTGCTCAATTGCGAGAAGTGCTCCGACGATACGATTTTCAGAGGCTCCGGGCTGGCTGCTAAAGAAAGAGAAAAACCTAAGATAGAATCATGGATGCCTTTGCTAAAAGACGGCGCGTACAGGTTCGAATGACTTACCCCAGATGAATTTGTGCAACGTGTAGATAACGATTGGTGAAGCGCTTTCAAATCCGCTAAAGAGGCGTGAGAAAATACCTCTCAATACAACTGCCAGGGCTGCACCGTCCGCACATTCGGCGAGGGCCAAAAACCAAAAACCATAGCTTGCATGCCCTCAAAAATCACTGGACAATTTTTAAAGACGCTAAACCAAAGTCACCATCACGGCGTTACAAAGGAAACAGCCGCGTTGAGAACCAAAATCCAAAATTCGTGTCGCTGTCCGGCCGAATCCAAAAAGCAAGTAGGCAGGGAGAGAGGGTGCAATTCAAAACCTGTCCAGTCGTCGGAAACATCGACGGTGCGCACAGAACTGCTCAAAATGTAGAGGCCCAACCCAAACGTAACATATTTTACTGTGGATACAGTAGATTTAACGGAGCCTCAGTGCGGTAGTGGTTGTATCTTGTGCAGATGGATTAGTTTTATATTATAAAGAGTAGAAATATTAAGTTCTACAACAAGTTTTTGGATCTGGGAGCTGAATTGTCAACGTGGGTGTCCAGCCAGGCAGAGCGAGTTTCAAAATCAGGTATCTTTGAAAAAGGCAACAAATGTCAGTGAATATTTGATTGAACTGATTCAATAATGAAACTATTTGAAATGCACTACAAATCATGTTCACAATCTGTTAGATTTGTACAAAAGATGACAATTACACTGGTCAACAAAAATTACTTTTTCTTAGTTGCCAAGGATACTTGAACGAATTTAGGGTATTTGGAAGGCGATAAATCGAAAAATGGCATTTGTTCTATCGAACTGACTGTAGTTTTTGAGATTTGCTACCATCGGCACCACTGGTCTATTTGTGGTGACCTAAAGATGGCGAACTTTTTGCTCGGTCAACAGAGTATTCATGAGGTACCATTGTTTCATCTGCATGTGGGATAGTAGGGTACAGCAAAATCACTGGAAAAGTGACGTGGCCATCAAGGATAAATATAACTGTAGATGCAGCAAATATCATTAAAGAGTCATTGATTGACAAAGACAAAATCATTCTTCCACCGCTACATATCAAGCTTAGATTAATGAAGCAATTTGTTAAGCCGCTGAACAAATATGGCGATTGCTGCAAATATATTTGTACGTCATTTCTTACACTCACTACTGGAAAACTAGAGGCAAGAATCATCGATGTTTCTCAAATTCAAAAACTAATTAAAGATTAAAATGACAAAAAAATGTATGGTGGTAGGTTTTTTGTCTGCTGCAGGTTTGCCTCAGTTATCAAGAACTTTTTAGAAAATCGCATGGCACACAACTAGGAAGAAAGACGAAAGAAGATTGTAATCGCAAATAAATTACCTTCCAAGATTTTTCAGATCTTCACGTTTCAGGGTCCCTAGATAAAAAATCAGGTTTTCTCAATTCCGTCTGCATGTCTATCGTCTGTCTATCTGTTTGTTTGACTGTTGCCAGTATAAATCAAACACTATTTGTTGTGTGAGGACGATATTTTGCATGCAGATTGTATGTCTGCCTGGCATAGAACCCAGACAATTTCAGCCAAATATATACAAGGCGGGCCTTCAAAAATCTAGTTTATTTTTACTTTAACTGAGAAATCTTAATGTAATTACAGCAAACCACCAAACCAGTGGTTCAACCTTTACACGATTATATATACTCCTTGAAGCAAGCAAGGATACGCTGAACAAAAACACTTGCAGCATTTGTACCTGAGTGATAATATTATTTATTTGTTGATTATTTTACTGAACTTTTATAAGGTCATCATTATGTTTATGTTGTGTTCAACAGAATGATTTTTGTTATTCTTATTTAGATCTAGTTGATTTTAGGTCTTAATTTTTTGTAGGATGGTATCCCGTTTATTGAAAGTGGCACATCAGAATATTCAATCACTCATTCCGAAACTGTTTGATATCAAATACCATCTACTGGATTCAGATTTTGATATTTTAACTTTATCTGAGAGTTGGTTAACGCAGGAGGTGAGTAGCGATTATTTAAAAATTGATGGTTACCAACTTGTTCGTGCAGACCGCGGTGCGCGTGGTGGTGGTGTTTGCATATATTTACGTTCATGTTTTAAATTTAAAATTATCGAAACTTCTGATTCTATTGAACAACTTTGGATTAGTTTGAAGTTATTCAATACTACTTTAATTGTCGGTGTAGTCTATAAACCGCCTAATGTTAATTATAAATTTTTTTGTGACCAATTAGAGCAATCTCTTGCATTGTGCATGTCTGTCTCTGACAATGTACTATGTCTTGGGGATGTAAATATCGATTTATTGACTACTACCGATTATGGCTGCACTTATTTTAAGAACATGATTGACTCTGTAAATATCCAGCAAATTATTTCTGAACCCACCCGTTTGAACAGAAATTCAGCTACACTTTTGGATGTAATTTTAACCTCCAATGTTGAATGCGTTGTTGATTCAGGGGTTCGTGGATTACATTTATCTGATCACGAATTGGTTTTCTGCCATTTGTCTATACATAAACCTGTTTCTCAGCCCATCTTCAGAACGTATCGTTGTTTTAAGAATTTTGACCAAGAACGCTATAATAGAGAACTAGCATCCATTCCGTTTCAGAGATTGTTTCATATCGAGAAGGTGGATGATAAAATCAATTATTTAAATTTTAACCTTCTTGTTGCAATAAACAAACATGCTCCTATAAAAGCTGCTAAACTTACTAAGAAGTATGTACCCTGGATTACTGATAATATTAAATTACTTATGTCTTTGCGTAATAAAGCTCACGCAAAATTTAAAAGAACCAAAAGACCATCACATTGGGATTATTATAAATTATTACGTAATTTCACAACTCAAGCAATTATTAATGAGAAAAAGGCTTATTTTGATTATAAATTCAGTAATAGTAATTCGAGAGCACAATGGAGTGAGTTGAGGTCGCTAAACTTAATAAAATCAAAAAATAATTCATTACCTAGTAATCTTTTGGATCCAGATGAAATAAATAACTTTTTCCTAGACGAAATTCCTAGCGTAAATGACAATAGTAGCGAACTCATTACTTATTACAGTGGTCGAAGAATAAGTCAAAACATACCTGATTTTAACTTCAAGCCAGTAAATGTATCTGCTGTTGCAAGGATTATTGAGCGCTTTAAGAGTAACTCTTTAGGATCCGACGATATTAACTTACAAATAATAAAATACAGTTGTCCACTTATCTTGCCTTACATTACACATATAGTTAATCACTGCTTTTTTACAAACACGTTTCCTTCTTGTTGGAAGAATGCTATTGTCATACCCATTCCAAAGGTTGCAAATCCTATTGACTGCAAAGACTTGCGCCCTATTAGTATTCTTCCAACTATGTCGAAGATCATGGAAAAGATCATTGATATTCAGCTCAGAGAACATTTATTAAACTTCAACATCATTCCTTCATTTCAATCTGGTTTTCGTCCAGGTCATAGTTGCACCACTGCTCTATTGAATGTTATTGATGATATAATTGCAGCTAGAGACCGCGATGATGTATCTGTTTTGATCTTACTTGATTTTAGTAAGGCATTCGATACTATTGATCATTCTGTACTCTTATCTATTCTTCAATACATTGGGCTTTCGAATAACTCTTGCATGTTGCTTTCTGACTACTTAAGCAATCGGGTGCAAAGGGTAAAGTTACCTAACGGGTATTCTGATTCTAGAGAGACTACCAGAGGAGTTCCGCAAGGTTCAATTCTGGGGCCACTTTTATTTATTATTTATACATCCACCTTCTCTGAATATGTTAAAACCTGCAGTATGCATATGTATGCTGACGATACTCAAATGTATCACTCTTTTAACATAAGAGACAGTAATCGTGCATTATTAGATATTAATCAAGATCTAATAAATATTGCCGAAATGTCTGAAAAGCATTCTCTGAAACTAAATCCTAAGAAGTCTGTCATTTTGTTATTTGGAAATAAAAAATATTTAGAGTTACTAAAAGATAATGTTAACTTGGTTGTGGGCGGAATTACTATCCCAATAGTTAATGAAGCTCGCAATCTGGGTCTAATAATTGACAACAATTTTCGATTTACTTCTCAAATTACTAATTGTATCAAGAAAGCGTATATGAATCTTAAACTAATTTATCCTCACCGACAATATTTGTCCAACAAAATTAAAACTACCCTTTGTCAAAGTATTGTCCTTTCTCATTTTACTTATTGTGCTGAGATTTATGGTTCCTGTATAACTCAAGATTTAGCTAATCGAATTCAAAGAGTTCAAAATTTTTGCATGCGACTTATTTTTGGTATTCAGAAATACGATCATATATCGCATAAACTTATTGAACTCGGTTGGCTCTCCATGGCGAATAGAAGAAAGTTATTAACTGCAACGCTGTATCACAAAATAGTCACTGATAAAATTCCGATTTATTTATATAAAAGAATCTCGTATCGGGAAGATATTCACAATATTAATATAAGATTCAAGCACACTATCACGCCACCCTATCATAAAACAGCATTTTATGAACGCAGTTTTCGATATCAAATATCGAAAGTTTATAATGCTCTTCCTGTTAATATCAAAACCTTTTCAGTAAATTCGTTTAAAAAACATCTCTACCATTTTCTTCTAAACCAACAAAACTTAACAACCTAAATACTGAGTGTTGATTCACTAGACGGGCATCTATCCGTAAGATTTTCTCTTCATTTATTTTTATTATTTTTTTTGTTCTGTTTTATGCTGCGAGTGTCGCCGTGCTAATTGCAGAATATTAGGGTTAGTTTAGTTTTATTTAAGTTAGTTGTAGGCATTTTGTTATCTTTTCAAATCTATTTTTCAAGGTACAGGTGGAAGATCAAGCAAAGCGCTTGAACTAGCACCTTGTGGTTTCCCCAAATCATATATTTATGTATTTATTTTTATTTTTATTGTTATTTTTTATTTTTATTGTTATTGAATTTATGTTTATGTTTAGTTTTATTGCTATTGAATTTATTTTTATTGTTATTGAATTTATTTTTATATTTATTGAATTGTGTACATATCCTGTTTGAGTTGTAGGAAATAAAGCTATTTATTATTATTATTATTATTAAATAGATCAAAGTAATAATTTGCACATAGCTCAGGCTTGCCCTTGACGAAAATAGGACCAAACAAGTACAGGGTAACTGTTGTAAAAGAAAAACAGAGTCAACAATAATAGTGTTCTATTTATGGCAGTCATATCTAACAGATGCAAGGGGTCCTTTGTGGCCGAACGCAGCGAACGGCCGGTTTGATTCGAATTCCACCGCCGGTAATGTTTCTTTTTACATTGAAAAATTGATGTAATTTGCATTACCATGTGTTTCCTTTTATTGTTTCATTATTATTACAAACATGAAGATATTTTTACCCCTAGTTTTCTTTGATTTTTAAACTTGTTTAGTGTCACAACGTCCACTTGCGAGGGAAGTTCTCAAATTTTTCTACAGATGTTTTTAACCTACGTTACTGGCTTAACGCAGTTTACTAATATTCAATTAATTAATTTTATTTGATTAGACACGCCTACTGACAATAACCATTAGGACGATCTATTTCTTCAATTAGAAAAAACACTTATTGTTTGACATTAGTGGATAAAATGACAAGCAGCTTTAACTTGAAAGAGAATATTTACACATAACGTTACACTACAATTATAAAACAATATTCATAAAAATATTAAAACAGTAATAGAATTAATAACTTGAGGCCCTGGAAGAAGTCATTTAAATAAAAATATGATGTCGGTAGATATGCCATTGCGAAAATATAAAGTGAGACACTAAAATTTACCTGAATTAAATTGTATGAATGAACTCATTGTTGATGATATCGACAGTTGCTTATATTACATTAACCTGTTTATTTTGGTTCATTGGAACATGATAGATACAATTTCATAAATCATTATGAAGGCAGTATCCGAATAGTGAAAAAATGCCCTATATGACTTTTTATTAATTACAGTTACCTGTGATTTAAATAAAAAATTATATGCCTGGTTATAATATAACTAATTAAATTTAGGAACAAGGAACGATAACACGAAAAATTAAATTAATATTTTGTAATGCCACAACTGTTTGCAATTACAGCTTGCGATTTATCGGTCATGGAAGTTGGTAAATTTCTGATATATTCAAGAAATAAGTTGTATTTTTGTTTATTTTCAACTGAGTGGCAATCGCTCGTATTGGCATTCCTCTCATTATCGTGTCGACGACTTCCTCTTTCGAAATTATTTAAATGACAGGACATTTTTCGAATAACAGCTGACAGCGAAAAATGTGACAGTTAATTTAAATATACGGGTTACTAAGGCATGTTCTAAAAGTTATGTTTACATTGAGAAAAATAGGTGTACCCGATCTTTTTGGAGACAACCGTAAGCTGATCATATATTTGCAATTTGGCTTCATAATATTGACGAAACGAATCAAATTTTCAATAAAAATGCCTTCCTTAAATTTATTTTAGAAAACGAACAACTATTTTCCGATATACTAATCATACGAACAACAATAGTTATTTACGCAGCAACGGCATTATACAGATGTTTATTTGCGAGAGCAGAAATATCAAGAAATGCCCGTAGTGCATATAAAATGCATATAAAGTTTTTACAGTGTTTTTAAGAACTTAAATCAGAAAATCGGACGATCAACCAATGCTGTGTACGTATCGACGCATCGAGGTACGTGATTGGTCGCTGACGATGAGCTGGTGTTATCAATCATACTGCCCGCATGAGAGGGCGTTATGAATTATAATGCTCGTTCATAATGCCCTGCTTGCTATGGGCTTGTTTATATATTCCGTATAAACAGCAAACAATGTACTAGTAAGCTATAAATACTTTAGAAACATCAGTATACCGCAAAAAGACAACATGATAAGTATAGTAAACTTGAAAATAAGTTGAAGGAACTTAATACTTAAAGATTATCTATGTTAATACTCGCAATTATCAGAATGCCAGAAAGTACACCTAGTCCAGCTTTCTTGGTGTGTAATTCTTGAAACATTGAATCTACCAAAACTCATACTTATAGAAATTATAAATAGATGCATTATAAATCGTTTTTTATATAATTATAGATTAAATATGATTATACTACATTTCTTTGATTGTATATGTAAATATTATGTTATTTGCATTTATGATACTAAATACACGCCTGGAAAAGTTGTTCTCCTTAGTACAGGTAACAACTGTGAATTACAACAGGATTACACTTTACTTGCAAACTTTAAATATTTCTTCAACTAAAAATAATCAAGTTTATTGTACCTATTACATTTTAGCTCTATCCATCACAAGCAGTTTTGTAAAAGATCTTCACATAGAGTCAAACCTGTTTACTGTAATAGTGATTATAGTTGCTACATTTATCTTTGTTATGATATTATCATCTACATTACACTGGTATACAAAATTTTGCCCCAGAGCAAGTAGAAGTGGTTTCTATAATATGTACCTTTCTCCCTGAATTCAAAAATGATATCATAATTCTTCTATCAACCTTAGTTTTCAAGTTACACTTTGATCAGTGTTATATACGTTATGGAAACTATACAATTATGTTATGGTATTACGCATTTATAATAAGTAAATAAATAAAAAAATGTATTGATTAAACATTTAAAAATGATTAGTTTGTTATGAAAGAAAGTCTAAAATGGCATAGAACAATGCAATTAGTCATAACTGCTGGATGATGAAAATCAAAAATGAGTCAGGCAATGGCTTTTTTACAGACTTAGTCATCATTGTTTGTCAAAGTGATGTCGCAAGCAACATCTGATTTGATTATATGTCTGAGTTGCGTGTTCAAGCCATTCATAGCCAGTCTGTGGTGAGTGTTCACTCTGTTGACATCTGTACATTGTTCGTGTGTATGCGCTGACATAACAAGTCCAGTGTAAACGTTTCTCAGTTACGACGTATTCTAAGTTTTCATTTCATCTTTTGAATTCAAGACATGTAGTGAATATGTTTTGTAGTATTTTTGTATTGTGTGATTTTGCAAAATGCCTAGAAATTGTGTAAATTCCCCAGACAGCTTTTGCTACATTCGTGGTGAGGTTGCATTTACACTTCAAAAACGTAGTTTTACTCCTCTCGTAAAAAATGTTTTGAGTTTTATTTTGGCTGCAACGTTGGTAACCAAAAGAAATATTGGGCCCCTCACATTTGTTAGCTACTTGTGACAGACTTCTTACAAGCTGGTCAACGGGTTGTCAGCACATGAACTTGGCTGTTCCAATGATTTGACGGGAACCAAAAGATCATGCCACTGATTGTTACTTTTGTCTGACTCATATTTCGGGCATTAGTTCAAAATCAAAGCACACTATTTCATACCCTAATTTACTATCTGTCTTGGTACCCGTGGCTCATAGTGAAGAACTGCCTGTGCCAAAACGCAAAACCACCAGAAAAGATCCAACCAACACAAACGTTTAGCAGAGGATAATGATGATGTAAGGGTTGATCCAAACTATGAAGCTTTGTATTGGTCTGGTGATCCGCATTTACTAACACACTGACCTTGTACGAGATCTGAATTTATCTAAAAAGAAAGCAGAACTTTTAGGTTCCTCCACCACGAAACAAAGATATGGGAAAACGGTACCAGAGCAAGTGAGGTCCAAGCATGCTAGCTAACTATTGTTGAACCCTAATGAGAAATGTTCACGGCGCAAAATATTGTAAAACATCAAACACTACTACTTTTTAGGTAAGATTATAAAATAATGCATTTTAAATACGTTATGTTGTAAAATTGAAATAGTTGTCTCTAAAAATCCGTAAGTCGTAGAATAATTCTGAACTCATATTTGAATTCAGCGGGAAATATGCTATTAGATTCACCCATTTTCACTTCTGGGACAAAAAATAAATCAAATTCTGTATATCAGTGTTATTAGTCTTTAATCTTAGAACTGGTAGAATTATTTAACTACCAATCGTTTTTGTCACAAAGCTGCAGCTCTGATCAATATGCTTTTTGGATAAATACGTTGGGTTGCAGTTCTAGATAATTAGTATTAACATACAACAAATTTACTGGTACGTTTTAATTAAATTTGTTGTATGTTAACCCTAATTATCTAGAACTTGAAGAAGCCAAAATTACATAACATGCCTGAAACAACAACTACAAAGTACATTTGCATAACACAAATATTAGGAGTTGAGGGTAGATCCAGGGGTAGATGAAGTGAAAGTAGAGTACCCTTAGGTCGTTAGCCTCTCTCTACCCAAGACCACTGTGCGTGGTGAAGAACCACACCCTACTCGAGGTAATCCCGTTGTCGCAGAACACAGTTGATTTAGACTAGAAAAGGTCGAAATACCATCCCCCTCTGGCAAGGTTAGCAGCCTACTGGAGAGGATATTGTTGAATTGCTCATAGAACCAATAATCAGCCACGGAACTGGAATCGGAATGATCATACGATGACGAACCCGGCGCAAACATGGGCAATAAGAAATATAATATCTAAGAGAAAAAGAAACAAAGAAAAATGTAGAATTAGTGTAATAAGATGCGGATGCTGGAATGTAATGACTTGGAATGAAAAAGAACAGGAAATGATACTTGAGATGAAAGAGCATGCCATAGACTTATGTGCTTTATCTGAAACTAAAAGAAAAGGTAAAGGAACAATACTATACCAGGACTATATGCTAATATAGCGGAAGCAAAAATAAACCGTTACATGAAGTAGACTCCTTTTAGGAAAAATTACAGCAAGATATTAATAAAATACCGATTAGAATGGTAGAATAGACAATCCACCACTAAATGGAGTGATGCATCACTTCAATGATCATCACACCAGCAGCAACGCGACGCTCTTGTTATATTCTGCCCCACAAACGACCTTAGAATAAGCAACACCTTCTTCAGACACAACCCCCAACACAAAATTTCTTCGACGAACTCAAGAGGTAAGATTTCAACCATAGACTATATAATATCCAATAGAGCAATCTAACCATCACAAATACTGGACGTAAGGTCACTAACGTCTGCAAATGTGGAGTTGAAATTTTGTTTTTATCATAGGTAATATCTGTCAAAATTCATTTCCTCAATTTGTCGTTTAAGATTTTAAGTTTAAAGTGACTATAAGAATTAACCCATTAAAAATTACAGCGTTGGTGTCTTGCTGCACTGCACTGTTATCACCACAGGGGGATTACTTACCACATTTCGTGAACGCTTTAATCCAACGATATCAACGATTTTGAATTTTAATAATCCAAACGAAAACGTCATGTGCTCAGAACAAAACGTATTCAAACACAGCACAAAATAGACGATAAATAAACACGCTCGATGTGCAACCGATGTTATGTCCAAAAATGGCCTACAGAGATACGAGAGCTGCTTTGCTGCGATGGCATTTATTTTCAAAGCTTGTACCACATTTGCTATCGGCACGGCAGCTGTCTTTACCCTATGATTGCCTACATTTTAGGATTCCTATATGACGATAAGCCCTCGAGTTTACAGCAGTCTAGATTGCAACATCGTAAATGTTCGCTATATCGGCGATTCTGCAGCAATAGCATTTTATTTAATTTCCATATAAGTTTGTAGTACAGTGGCTATATAAGGACAGTGTGGTCAATTTTGGTCCTGTTTCTGATTGGTTGTTTTAAAATCCGCCATTAAGAGTCGTTTTACGAAATTACACATAGTCACACAAAATTGCTTATAAGTCCTTTATTATTGAAAGTAGCCCCAATATGAAGTAGAATGAAATAATCCTCATAAAATTCTACAATGTTCTGTGTAAGCGAATGCCGAATTTTCGTTTGCATAAGTAAATGTCAACGAGTTAAAGTAAAATGCTTTTTGCGAAAATTGAGCATTAGTCCAAATCAAAAGCTATAATAAACTATAGAAATGTCTTAATGCCAAAGATGATTGCATCAAATTAAAGAAAATTTATGGGCTACGTAACACTGAATATTCTATTCCCCTAAATTAACTGGTGGAATAAATACAACGGTTTAATTATGAATATAAAAAAATATTTTTGTTGAGCTTTTGTACGTAATCTCTGTGTCGATCAACGTAAAATGTTGTCAATTTTCGTTTTCTATGTACAAAAACACAATAAAGAAGATAAAAAAGGACACCTTGACTTATACTCTAATATTAGGTTGCTCGTTAAAGAGGATTTTTAATCGCTGGCAGCGATTCCTTACGTTTCACATCCTCTCTTACCGTTTAATTCTGTGTAAGTAATATTATTGACATTCTTGTAAAATTAATGTTACACTGCACATTTGACCACCTCATATTGCACAAATTTTCGCGATCGTGGGTATACAGCGATCTGCAACGCATCTCCGAACTTCACATATGTCCAGTCCGTATAAAATGACGTTTATGTCACAATTTAGCAGGGTGACGTTTGTCTTACAATTTAGCAGGCCTTGCACAGAACAATACCTAAGGGCATGGCTGGTTGTTGTAGAGACGACTCTTAATGGCTGCCTTTTTTAAAATTAACCACACTGTCCTTATATGGCCACTGTAGTTTGTAGAACATTGCAGAGCACCCTCAGCAGCTGCCAGTCCCTCGGTGAATATGATGCGAGCAAGTATGCTGACGCATAACTCATGTTATTTGGCATACTTCTTGGATATTGTTTTACATCTTTTAAGCGGCATCAAATAGCGATATCCGGATGGCATTATTTAAACCTTGTTATATTATAACGGTAGTATAGCTAATAAATTATAATATTTTCAATTACAGAATACTTACTATTTGCTCATGACATATTAAATTCAAGTAATTTAAAAACCACCGAGAGATTAAAAAATGTCGGGTCTAATTCTACAATAATAATTGTAAATTAAATAATTGAAATTTTAGTCTTAAATCTACAGTTCTCGTCAATTAAATCGAATACACTGAAATTGATCTTATGGCAATATTTGTATATTGATATTCCTTAAACGGTTCTCATGCTCTTAAATTACAGGAACCTGTTTGGTTGTTACCATTTTATGTAAATTACAAATCAAAAACGATATAGTTAGAATATAAATCATAAATTTACAAACAGGGAATGTATAACAACAAAAATTAAATCAGTATTTTGTAATTTTTTCACTCTCTGCAATTACAGCTTACATTCTATCTGCCATGAAAGTTGTTCAGGAGATAAGTTGTATTATTAATATAAATGAATTTTAATAACCACATGACAAAGATACGTTGTTAACTTAACATTCGTATTTCGTTATTTTCTACTTTTTATTTTCTTAATGTCCTTTGTACCATATTAGAGCAAACATCACCTATAAAATCAAATCAATACGTAGTCCGATAGTGTTTTAGTATTTTGTATAAAACATAATGTAGTCATCTCGCTTGCACTACATTTTCAGTCGTATACATACATTCTATTGATTTCATTTAATTTTTACAGGGTTTGTCTATTCATGCATTTGTTTTAATTTAACAGGTCAATCGGGTATTCTTTGAACACACGATTTTCCGTTTGCAGGCTGTTATGCAACCCAATGTACGCCCCAACATGGCAGTGGAAAACCAAACAGCAGTCGCTTTTATTTGATTTATTTCCTATACAGGGTTAATCAGTTTCAAAGCCACTGTTCTGCTTTCAAATTGATGATAAAAAGCGATATTTTGATGTTATATAAAAATAACTTTACTAAATTATATTTTTACTGTGCGGTGTGTGTATTTTCTTTACACCATGTACAATATTTTTACCTGTTTTTATAGAAACTTTTGTAATAGAAAGATTCCTATAATTTTGATTAAGGCAGGCATTTCACTCGATGTTGATGGCTGGTCAAAACTACTGTGGTTTTGAAAGTGCCATTTAAACGCTTGGTTGGACAGTTATGTTGTACATAGCGTGTAATTTTGATTTCAGAACAAACCGCCACATCACTAGAATTGCACCAGGGTGAACCCATCTTAAATGAGGTTTTGCAGCTTATCCCACTATTTACGTTTATTTTTGTATGGATTTATTTTGTATTTGAATAGGGGTACCTACCTATATCAAATCTAACTTGTTGGAAGTCCTTTTAATAATTTTATTTGACCCAGATCTAAACTTTCCATTGTAAAAAAGAAGAGTATAGTGTCTTTCAAACGATATGGCAAACAAACTAAAGCACTATAACCATACCAGTTGCGAGTCAAACAATTGATCAGAGATTTTAATAAAAAATTTGAAGTCTTTTTTAGAGAACATTTTGACAGTGGACGCAGCATAAAAATATTATATATTATATATTCTATATAAAAAATAACTTCTTACAAAAATAAGACAGTGGGACATGGGCTTGAAAAATACGAAAACGGTTAAATTTGGTCAAAGTTACGCATTTCAATGCTAATTAATATAAAAAACACAAATTAGAACTGAATGTAACGAAAAAATGAAAATCTAAAGCCATATTTGAATATTTCTTGAAAAACTGAACGAATAATGCCAAAATACTTCGGTTCTAAGTATCATAATACACTTAATACAATGTCTTTAGCCCATTATCGTTGATAAACCTTCTGCCTCTACGATTTTGTTTGAGATTACTGAACAGAAGAAAGTCACAGGGTGCTAAGTCGGTGCTGTACGATGGATGACGCAAGTTCTAAATTCACATTTTTTAATTACAGCCTCGACATTGCCTGCGTTTGGGACCCTTTGGATTCCTTTTCGGCCACGATAAAGGCCGTTTTAATTTTAACGCTTCTTTCAAGCTCTGAATTGTCTTTGAGTATACCTCTGCACTGATTGCAGAGCATTTTACCATATTATGTTCAATGAGCAGAATTCCTTCTTCGTCCCAAAAAATGGTTGCCATTTTTCAGTCGACAACTGTGTTTTGGCTCCTTTTAGGGGCGGAAAATCTTTGTGGACCCACTGCATAGATTATGGTTTGGTAGAAGGATCCCAGTGATATACCCAAGATTCATCCCCAGTAACAATTCCTGAAAAAAACGCTTATCGGACTATGAAGCGATCAAACTTTCCTGGGAAATCTCTTTTCTGACAAATTTTTGCTCTGATGTAAGCAGTCTTGGAATCCAGCGCGCAGACACTTTTTTGATGCCCAAATCGTCGTGCAAAATAGTTGCTTCAGATACCCCAATTTCTCTGGCAATAAAATACAATTTCATTCTGGGTTCACTAAACCTTCAATTTTTTTAACCATGTCTTCAGTTCTTGTCTCAACCGGTCGATTTGGTTTTGAATCATCCTGTATACAGTCCCAACCCCATCGAAACTGCTTGGACCAAAATTTTACTTGAAATAATGGCTTCATTTCCATACACGTCAGTAATTCCCCGATCAATAAGTTTTGGCCCTTCCTTTCTGAGCAACTTTATAACACTTTGAAGCTCTAATTTAATTCCACTCATTTCTATTTAAAAAAATGAGAGAACCATTTAAACACAATATATTCTAGTAAAACTTTTCACTTCGAATTCAAAATATCACAGCTATCCAACAAACTAGCAATTGTCATTCTGACAGATTATTTTCATGACTGGGTAGATTACATAAAAATACTCCATCATAGTACTCAATTCATGTATTCGTAGATTACGCTACATTGTCACCCGTCACACTTACTTGTCAACGACCAGGCTTGCAAAGCGGTCATTGAAACCCTTGGTTTACAAGGTACCGCAATGGCGGCCATATTGTTTTAGAAATGACATTGTTCAACGGAATATGGAAATTCCTTAGATACTACTTTTTTGCAATTTTTTCCTATATTTTGACGGAAACAGACAGAAAAATATCAGGGAACCATTATTTTAGGTTGGGCTTTCATCATTTACTTAATATTTATTAACGCAACCACAACTTCTAACAACGCAAATACAAAACTTTTTAAAATGACATGAGTTATATTCCGACAAAAATAATTCACTGAACGATGTCATTTCTGAAAAAAGGTAAAGGTTCAGGGTTATTTCAATTCCCCCAACTGGGGGCGGGCTGCTATAGGGACCTTCCGTCCCTCTTCAGCCAAGAACGGGAATTATAGGATGGGTGAGAGAAAGGAGGGGTGGAGAATGGAAGAGAGGCCAGGAAAGGTGGAGAAGTACTGCCCCGGCATTCGCCTCAGAGAAGGTACTCTGTTGACTCAGGAAAACCACCTAAAAACCTGAATCAAGGCAGGCGGCCGCAGGAATCGAACCCACGACCTCCCGAATGCTAAGTGGACGTGCTACGCACTATGCCACGGAGCTCGGTTCATTTCTGAAACAATATGGCCGCCATTGAGGTACATTGTAAACCAAAGGTTTCAGCGACTGCTTTGCAGATTTGATTCTTTCACCTCTATCTAGCAGCAGTTGCACAAACTTTACTGCTACACTACTACAAAATGCTGCCATACTTCTCAGCGCCATCTAACGGAAAGGACACTAACCTTACTGCTTCAGAATGCTGTCGTTATATCTTTTGGTCTTTCTGTGTTTAAATAAAAAGTGATTTAATGTCACCAAATCGTATACTCTTATAACGACCATTTATTCATCTTAGTAGAGGAGCTGGTCAATAAAGATAGACCGAAGAATTTGTCTAGAATGAATAGTGCAGAGCAGAGACTGGAAAAGTAGGTGCACCAGCCAGCCTAAAAGAAAAGTTTAAAGTAGTAAAAGAGGAAACTGAAGGTAATTAGAAACTCCTTGGGCTTGAAGCAGTTGAAGAAGGTATCTTCTCCTCTCGTCTTATGATGGGCGTGTTAATATATTGTTATGATACATGATGCAGGAAATTAAAGTGTATGAAAGAAATATTTAAAATGAACTAATAAAGTTGGACAGTTATAATAATTGAATCTTGATGGGTATAAAGTTTTGAACATAAATAATGAAAGTAAAAGATACAAGGGTTCTTTTCATTGTGAATCATTTAATATTGTTATATTTATTGGAATGGATTAAATGGTTGTATTTAATATTTATAAAAATAAACCAAGGTAATATTGACAAATGTATTTGTTAAGAAAATTCTGTATATAGCATTATTTAGAAAAAAATAGGAAGTGTGCATTAAGAATTATCTCTAATAGATATAAAAAGTTTGTTTGAAAACAGTTACATAAAACAACTCAAGAAAGCATGTATGTAATTTGGCTATAATAATTTTGGTATAATAAATAATATAATCTCTGCCTTAATTTGTCTAATTTTGGTGATAACAAATTAAATAAAGGCTGAAAACAAATCTACGAGGTAAAATAAAGTGAAATATTTAAAATGGAAAAGATATTGTGACATCAAGTGTTAGAGGAGAAACTACAGATACAGTTAATTGGATATAGAATACAGGACATTATACTAGTTGAGGGGATTTGGATTTATTCATACGTACAAGATATTAGAAGAGGTATTTTACAATTTATTATTTTATTTGGATATTCTGTGGACGTTGCTTGAGACATCAGTTTATCTGCAAAAAGGGGAACAAAGTTACAATTGGAATTTATAAAAGGATAGAAACTTACCAGGACTTGGATCGTGTGACGGTGACATCTAGAAGGAGCCGTGGCATCCGGCAGGAACAGTGATATCCAGGAGTAACCAAGACAGGATTTTGGAACCAAGGGAGTTGATTTGACCGGACGGAGCCAGAAGGAGGTTACCAGGAGGTAGATCGTGTGACGGTGACATCCAGGAGGAGCAAGGACTGGAATTAGAGATCTGAGCAGTTGGTTTGACAGGTCAAGAGTAGTTGAAAGGAGTCACGGACCATCAAAGAGGTTGCTGTTGGTGAATTGGACATTGAGTGCTGCAGTCTATCTATGACAGGATCCAGTAGTGATTGGTGTTTGCAGTGAAAGCATGAGCAACTATTAAGGTTTGTTAAGATAAGTTAAAAAAGCATTTTGAATAACTGTCAATTTTGAAAGTGATAACATAAAGTTTAGTTAGCACTTACATAGGTGATTTGAATAGTAGTAAATGTCAATGTGAGATACAGTTGTCAGTTTACCTGGTTTGATTAATTTTGAAAGTGAAGTTTGACGTTCAGTATCATTGATAGCAAACTAGATTTTGATAAACCCACCCTGAAAATAGGAGCTCTCGATTTAAAATCAGTTATCATTTGATACTTAAGACATTACATGAATTAAGGCATAGTTTACCTGGTGAGCTATTGCAATATATTATACATACCAGAATTTGTTGCGCTCATTATTCACTTTTTAGTATGTTTTGTCTGAGATTGTAAACTTAAATATAAGTACATATTGTTATTTTATAAATACTGAACACCTAAAGTTACAGTCACGCAGAATAACATTCAAATTTGTAAAAGCTAAGATGTGCTTTTGTATTCACTCCATCTTTCATTCATACGCTGTGTTATTTTTCATTATAAAATAATTTACTCTTCTTCCTCTTACGTTAGGCCAGTGGCCTGTTTTTAACTACAAAATGGTTGTATGAGTTTGGGACGCCCGCTCCTTAAGACATATTAATTTGGTCTTCGTAATCTGTTAAAAAGGTGAGCGGATGACCCCGCGAGCAAATGCTCGCCTCTCAGGCGGCCGGCCCAGGGTCGAATCCCGGCAGACTCTAGAAGAATTTTAAAAATCGTACTCTCCCCGGCAACGCTAACACCTGTGGTAGTTAACCCCTAAACAAGGGAACTCTTCCTCACTTTCGACGGGCAAGTCTAGCCACCTACCCGGTTTAAGGGCAAAGAGGGTGCAGAGAACCACTTTGTTAAAACAGGCCACTGGCCTATAATAAGAGGAAGAAGAAGAAGAAGAAGAATCTGTTAAGAGGGTGTTTTCAGTGTGATGGCAGAATAATGTGGTATACCATATCTAAAGGTAGCAAATAAATATATATTTGTATCCGAATATTTCAACGATCTAAAATTCGATACCCACTTTCCAACTAGTGAGCGTAAGCTCAAACTCTTTACCATTACACAACCGCGCTCCGTAGTTACGCGGCCGCTGCCCGTCATTACTGATATCACGAATACAAATCGAAAAACACATACAAAGGAAAACAACCAATGTCGCCCAAAAAATGTTCAGTTCTTTACATTAATACTGCGCACAAACTGGCGTAGAAATGATCCTGATTATTACACACAACTGTCACATGACTGATATCAGCCAACGAAAACCATGCATTTTTTGAAAATCTACCAATCCCGAACTGATTACCTGATAAGCGCCCGTGGGCTGCTTACCAAGCGAAAAGCTCCCTAGGGATAATTATCGACCGCGTGTATGGTGTCATAATTAAAAATAGAAATGCAAGAAACAAGCAATTTGAATTTTTTTGCAGTTTTAGATCAATTTTAAATCATAATTCGTATACGGGTTTTATGTAATAATCTTCAAAATATAAAAGCGGGCGACACACTTACATATAATTTTGCCTGTGCCAAGAGTCATCGTGCTGGTTGCCCTTAGAAAACTGCCCTCGGGCAAGCCCTCGGGACAGTTTTCATTGCAACCAGCACGCGACCCTTGGCGTGTGCAAAATTATCGGTAAGTATATCTCGCCCTTGTTATATTACTATTGATAAGTTAGATTTTTCACGAGATAGCGTGTTTACATTCATTTGGCGGGACATCTTCACTGAACTGCATTTTCCCACGTTACTTAAATGCCGAAGCGGCTGCTGCCTTTACAAAAGTTATGCAGTTTCATGGGATCTTTTATATAATTTTGGTTTGTTTGCGATTGATTGAGCAGTTCCTTCAAAAATTGCAAATTAGTGAAAAATGTCGGACCAGAAAGTAAATACTTCTGCAGATCGTTCTGAAGTAATATAGAAATCGAACCTGAAAGTAAATATATAATATTTCAGTTTAAACTATATAGTTGTTTTACTACGCTATAGAAGCGTTGAGAATCCCATTTGTATTAAAGTTAAACGATTATAAATACGAGAATTTTCAAACATAATTACCTATATTATAACAATTCTGGCAGTTGCGTAATTAGCAACAGGAAAACATATATATTATGCCAAGCAGGTCCTAAGGAAAAAATGAGTTCACAAAAGTAGTCATTTTTAAGCGACATTGTGTAACCGCAGGTTCTAATTGAATTAATCATAACTATGAGAACAGCAAGCATTAATGAACACGAAAGCGGACCTGGTAGTAAACTAAACCTTGACACGAAATGATGAACAGTGCTCCATTAAAGGTTGAGGTTGTTTATTTTCATGTTGGAGTTTTTGTCTGTGAAAACATTAATAATTGAACATACCATAATTTGAAGTTTCCGAGTCTGTATTTTGTTGTCGTCTACATGAATTACGTACATTGGTCACGAATTTAACGCTATTTTAAAAATAAGTTCTACTGTAATTTCATTGTGAATTAGTACATGGAAAGTATGTGTGTTTAAGTCAAATCCCGTTTCTTAACTTTTGCTATACCAAAGATAGATATTAAGTGCAAATCGATGTTAATGGTCATCGATTGATTGATTAATAAATTATTAACTTTAGATGTTATAAAGAAACATTAATAGAATATTTTGTGTTCAACGCAGAATTGCATTTTTACCTATTTATAAACAGTGTATACAGCTAGTAATAAAGTCGTATTAAAAACTTTACCGCATAAAGAAATGGCCATGACACTTCACATGTACTTACTAAATTAATTACTCACATTAAGTGTATTTTACAGAGAGGATGGCTGAGCGAGCATTATGCGTGATCGTCATACTGGCAGACTGGGTTCTATTACCGATAACTACACACAAATTTTACTAATCTAACACCTGTGGTAGTCGTTAAACCCTAATAAGCAAACTCTTTCTTAATTTAGAAAGGCAAGGCTAGCCACCTACCTGGCTCATAGAACACCAACTTAGTGGAATTAAATAGGCCAATAATCTAATATAAGATGTGAAGCAGAAGATAACTTTTTACAACCATGTACTTCAACAGTAGACATAGTCAAATATCGACTAGAGAGTGTTTAGAACCCATTACTTAACAAATCAAATACAAAATTGTTGAAGATCAATACACATCTACATATTTTGCTGCCCTAATATGGGTATAATGAATCCTTGAATATGATTTTTAATTATTTGAATAAATTAACCGGCTCTAACTACCACACTTTTTGTAATTTTCCCGGCTATACTGTAATAATGCTTAAATTTCTAATTCTAATTTACTCTCATCCCAGGGTTAGGTCGCTACATCTAATTAAGAAAAACGAATATGAACTTGCTTTTGCCATCATTACTAATTAACTACGTTTGGCTAGGAATGACTATTTAAGATCCCATTTTAAAATAAACGTTTAATTATAAGCACTCTCTATATCGCTATTTTTCTAATAGGATTTGATAACTTCTATGTTTTACTGATGGGACTAATCCAAAACCAAACTGGTTTTCTTGCATCCAGAATACGTAAACAAGCTGACAATTTTAATTAATTTCTCAATGTCCAAGTAATTAAATCTGTTCCTATGCGATCATAATCAAACGTAAGTATTCTGCATCATAAAAACACTTCTACCCACGCCACGAACCGGAATTAACGCGCTAAAGAACGGTAAGAAAGGACATTCACAAAACTAGCACTTTGAGGAGGATAAGATAGAAAAATAGGGCTACCTGCCCCTTGCTGGAACTACCACGATGCTCTGGGCCATTCGTTGTTGTTAGCAAAGCTCAAATCTGCGCTGGAACCCACCTGGTGAACGACTGATGCTCTCGAACACCTCTGGAACCGCTTACAATGAAGGTGGGGCCTCAAATCTCGTACTCCGCCGTGCAACACGGCCACTGCTCTCTTATTCACTTGTATACAAACTTATAAACCTGTGTGGACCTCCGTAGAATATGCTCAAAACACCACAGCTTCCACTGGACCACTTCTACCACATGCATTTTACCTATGCGGAAGCGTAATGCAAGGCAAAACTTCCACAAGTAACCCAGGACACAGTCACTCAATTAAACAGTACTTTTAATTAACTTGGGTATTTACTAACACATAACATTCACATTCACAAACAAGGCTTTCAAAGAAGCTACCCAAATTGTTTTGTTTACAGTTTCCCCATTGTTGCATGAATTACCAAGCCTGTTCTGATCTTATTATGTTTAAACAAAGATAAAACTATTGAAAACCGTCATTATGCAATTATTTTCATGGCCTATGCTATTTCTTAACAATTCTGAATTTCAAATTATTACATTTACTGAACATTCTTATAAGAAATATTTGTTTTGCTGGCTATGCTATTTATTACTATTAATTACTGTGCGTAATATAAAGGCTACTAAAATGTTTTCATAGCAATATATATAACGGGGTCTGGTTCTTCATTTTGTCTTTGAGCAATTCATAAACTCCAGCAAATGGAAGTGAGAAGAGAAATGTATGTTTCTGAGCCTAAAAATACCACAGCCTTTCAAATTTTTGCACATAACTATATTTCGTTAAATTTTAAATGTTATTCAATTCCTATAGTATTGAACGTAGTAAAAAATGGGAATGAAGGTTTAAGATATTTTTACCTGCAAAAAGGTCCTTGCAACAGCTCGCGGATAGTGTCATCTCTGAAGGGATTTCGACATCCGGGACTATTCATTGTCTGGGAAACCAAGCAGGTAACAACTAACCAAATTCAGAAAAAGCTAGACACTGTATAAAAACAGTTTGAGACCGTGAACTGCTGTCTTACTTAGCAGCAGTCGAGGTTTATAATTAACAAAGTCGGTTCTTTGTGTATGGGCCGTATGTCTTTCAATTTTTTTTTGTAATACAAATTTATGCATTTATTACACATAATTTAAAGACGAGGTGATCCTTAACGGCGGCGGCGGTGACCGATATAAATGACTTTTCATGTTGTTCAGTTACAATACAATAACCGAATTAAAAAAGAATCTAGAGTAAATCCTAACTAAGCAACAAGCTTATCAAATCGTTTGCCTACCTTCTAAATTGAAACGCTCGAGTCTCAATGCTTCTTCACGAACTCAGTATGGTATCGTGTTCCCATAAGTTCCATTTCCAAAGTAGGTATTATTGATTCTAAACTCGTTTTAGGCACAAGTTGTTATCAGATGTTCTCCATTATCATTTAATACCTTCTATTTGAACTTGTGCACGACTCCAGAGATAATTTCATTTTTAACACGAGTTTCCCATTACAAACAGGTTTTCGATGGGGAGAATCTTATCAAGAACATCTTGAATCTGAGAGAGGAACAGTATCTTTTCTTCTTGGGGTTTGCTGATGTTTGGTGCACAGCAGCTTAAAAAATTTTTGCTTCTAAAAAAAACAAGTTAATATGGCTTGAATTTATCTCTATGATCACTTTTTGGTCTTTACGGATCCCTGATAAAATATTCCACCAGCCAAGTAGCGCTGCTATCGCTTTCATTTTCGTCTTATACATTTTCTCGCCGGGTCGTTTCTTATTATAAGCTTGCTTTCTTTATACGTTCTGTCAACCCTCCTCCTTTATCTGGGCAACATCAACTAATGTGCTACTCAATCCACCCATCAGCTGACGCAGGCGGGGTTAAAACCTGTTAGTTAATTTACAAAAATTATGTTTCTTTTACAAGAGTTTCTGTTGTTTTATTTACAATTATTCCATTTTATAAGTGTAAAATGAGCTTAATTAGAACAAAGCCACCTATGTGGTAGGCTAAATCGCTAGTGACGTGAAAAGTGATTTTGTCACACATGTTTCCTCAGAGTAGGCTTTGCTTTTCGGGCTGCCAATTGTTTTATGTAAACAACCGTTTGAGTACGGTTAAAAGAAGCGATCTGCACGCGTATCTAAGGCCCGCTTGTAATCGTAGGTTAAGCTTCTTTGAATTATTGAGTTTCCTTAATAATTAACGTTGTAATTCGGTCTTGACCTGCGGTATCCTCTTTCTGCTGCATACGCATTAAATGGTAGTCAATTTCTCAGTCAACGCTCTTAGGGCTGTGCTGAAGACTGTTTTCCATAACCACCTTCGGGCCTCGGAATGCAACGTCAGTTCCAGCTGCAGATACAGCCATTGCCTACTTCGCTTAAAAAACCGTGCTGAAGCTTCCCAAAACCTTTGCCTAATTCAATGATTTTGCATTGACGATAAAGGCAGTTTGCCAGCAATAGGTTATGCATCGATCTAACAAAGGCCTTTGGTATCAATCTCGCGCGCGGAACAAGTTGCTTATTAGATTATTATCAGTCCAATTTGCGTATCAATTAGGGAACTATTGAACCACGCATCCAGAGTATTCAAACTGAAATGCATTTATTTAGTGTAGTTCGACTTTGATCGCCAGGCAATGAAATTCATTTTTATCAACTTGCATGCTTTGTTATTTATATTTATCGTAAACCTGCTCGTTTTTTAGATTTAGATTGTGAAGTTCGAAGCATGCAAGGTAGGTGGTGAATCGTTTTGGTAGCTAGTTTGTATTTTTCTTGTGAATAACGACTAGCGCCCGTTTATATAAATGTTAATAAGTTTCTTTTGGTAACCTTAAGAACCGCTGCCTGGTCCTTATTCACGCCATATTCTGCTGAGGTTTTGAGCTAGCTAGTGCTGTGTTACCTCTCGTTTAAAGGTGGTCATCCTTCCATTTTCTACTTCTTTTTTTAATAATTGACATTTCTTGTTTAATTTGCTCAAAGTCTTTCCGATATTCTTTAAGTATGGTTTTAGCTTCATTTCTTCTTTCCACATTTCAATTATTTTCGTTTAATTCTGTCTATTCTTTATTTCGTTTTGCTGAACTTGTCTGATTACTTTAACTGACTTTTTACAGGTAATCTCGCAGTTAATCAATTATTTTTACATTTAGTTGCCCACTAACAACAGCAGATTCTCCATATATACTAAATTAATAGAATGCAACTTTATAAATTACATCATACGTCGCAATAGTTTCTTTCATAGTTCTGACTTAAGGTTTTTAATAATGTAGAAAGACTTAGTGAAGATTATCGATAATAATAATACCTAGCTTTCCATGTATTTAAGAATTTTTATATCTACAATCTAACCTTTTAATAAAGAAACGTTTGAGTGGCTATTATACAACTTCCAACAAATTAAATAATTTCGAAACCCAAAATTCAAAAAAAGCCGCATCGACGCAACGCGGAAAACGACGCAGCTGACGTTACACTTTAAATGCGACTCGAATAAACAAATGAACAACGAAATGGGCTTTAACATTTTGCCGGGTGAATAGCCTCACTCTGGCGGTTGCATAAAGACTTCACCTGTGCATGGGGCATGCGTACTGGATTACCTTGAGCGGAAAACGTTGACCTACGCATTCAGGTTTACTTTCTTACACACTAGTAATTCTAGTAACGGCCACAACAATATCGCCAGAGCTGCCAGATTTCCTGTGATTTTCGATGTGTTCAGGAAGCGCACTGCATCATCAATCATGAAAATGTCGCTATGGCAGCTTCGGAAAAAACACTTCCAGTCGTCTGATGCAATTAAATTTACACACTGACCATTCTGCTTTGGACGTTAGTGTCTATAACCTTAGGAAATTTTTTAAAAAACAATTGAGGGATATTATTAGTTTCTGAATTTTTATGAGGTTGTTTGGCGGATGTATCAAACTGCGAGAGCCAGTAACAATGGAAAAGGGGCGTTTTATTTTAAATGAGTTAGTTAAAATTTAAATATGAATGAAACTTGAATCATAACAGTGTGGTTGCAATATATTTACTAGCTCAGTCGGCTGGATTAGCATCTATTTCCCCATCAAGTACCTGGAATTCCAGTTCAAATTTACCTGCTGATATAAATTCCTAGAGCATGCGTGCATTCCTCAGGGCTTACACACGATTTCCAAAACCACGAAATCCAGCAGCATCCACATGCCTGCGTTAGCTGTTTTCGCAGAAACAATACTGGAAACTGAATCGATCACCTGCCCGAATAACAGTTTCCGCTCCTTCTTTGGCCTTACAAATAAGCACTTTGGTAAATTAGCTAACCTTGAACACAGACCATCTCCGTCCGTTTGCGGTTCCAAGCCAACTTGCCATTGAAGTTCTGACAATGAGCATTTCTGCTTCAATGGCTGATGGCCAGCAGTGCTATGCGTCTGGATATCCTCACAGACTCCATAAGCAAGCATGTGCGTTAATTGAGATAAGATGTATCTCTGCTGCGATTTAAATGAAGCTCAAAGACCGTTTTAGGCAAGTACAGGTTTCTTTTTAGTTCACTGGACTAGTCTCGTCTGCTCCAGACAGCAAAACATGATGGACTCATTGGTATTTGGTTTTATTGGAAGCTTGCGAAATAAACGTCTCGCATTATTACTAACGCGTCAAAGTGGCTCATATGTGGAAGCACGTTGGAGGACTTATTCGCAATGGTTGAGCAGTTTAAGTTGCGGATATCCGCTGAGGTATAGGCAGCTGCACACGGCAGGAAATTTTAGTGCTTCAGCAACCCAAGAAGTGCCTTTTCAAAACTGACGAAGTTTGCACTATAATAATTGTAATTTGTTCTTACGCTTCTACAGCTGCAATTCGAAATCTGCTCCAATAATTTCTAAATTTGAAAGAAATCAATGTTTTTAACCCGTCTATCAAGAATCAATGATTTCGGATATGCATTGGCTAGTTCTATTGACAACCAAGAGGATATGTATTTATTAAACATGCCAACCTTAATTATAGAGAACTTTTTTCAGAATTTATTTGATGAGTGTAGGTTATGTCAAAGACATTTTCCAAATATAGAACCCATTATTCTCCTCTTCCTTATTGCTTACAAACAGTAACTCCTTGACAGTATTTATTTTGAATGGTTATTGTTTTATTCCCGTGTGAACTTGCTTAATCCTCCTTGGAGCGCCTCCCCAGATGGCGAATATGGTGATTATTGGGGACATAAAATACCTGAAGCCGACCAAAATTCGCAAAAACTGACTTATTTGGACTTGTCTGAACTCAAAGTCAGCAAAACGGCTGATTTAGAACCTAGCAGAAGGTATAAAATTCGTTCACCAAGATGTTTGGCCAGCGTTGTGTATTAGGTCAAATAGCTCCTATGTATATTAAATTAAATATGACAATACTCTATGAAAAAAAGCCCCAGTGCCCAGCTCCTATAGTGATAAGATAGAGGGCGCTAAGAATCTTTGGATTCGATTAGGCTGCCAATATAAGACGAAACGAAATTTGTTTGTAAGTACATATAATATACGTTCTATATTCGAAGACAGATTAATAGAAATGGAAGACGATGTAAAAGATATTAAATGAGAAATCATTGGAAGAAGCGAAATTAGTAGAAGAGACAAACAATGTTTAAAGCTTAATTCTGACATATTATTTTACAAAGGCCAAAAAAGCAAAAGCAAAGGAGGAGTAGGTTTCTTCATAAACAAGAAAATATTTGGGAGCTATTACATTTTAAAGCTGTTACATATCGAATTATGTAAACAATAGTACAGAATAGTTAAATGAAGAAATAAATGCATATATCGTAGAGATCCCTACGAAATACTTATTGATCCCAGGTGATTTTGACGCAAAGATAGGACAAATGCAACAAGAAGGAGGTGTAGGTGATCATGGAATATGAGAAAGAAATGCAACAGGAGATATATTAATAAGTGCTTTGGGACAACAACCACGTATGCCCTGAATACATTCTTTAACAGAAAAACTAAAAACAAATTGATACGCATCAGTCTCGATGGACGAACTAAGAATGAAATTGACTTCATTATATCCTTACATAAAAATATTGCGAATATGTGGCAATAATATAGAAAATAAATACAACAAGCGATCATAGATTTATGAGAAGTAGATTAGTCATTAACAACAAAAATGAAAGAGTCACAAATATATAGGAATCAAAGAAAAGAACGGAAGGAAACCATATAACAGTAATCAAGAAAGAATATAAAAAATAATTAAATAAATAGTTAATTAAAGTTAATATAACAGAAAAACGTAATATAAATGAAAGGACTTAGAAAATAACAGCAGCAAATCTTCGTTCAAAGTAACACCGAATAAGAAAAAGATTTCAAAATTAGTCATAATTATAATACAAGAAGACTATTGGAAGATAGGAAAAAAGGAAAATCGAGAAGCTCTTACAAAATTAATATAATAATAATAAGAGAAATGGAAAAGGATCTAAAAGCATGACATGAACTGAAAATCGAAGAAGCAATTCAAAGTTGTGGATAAAAACAATGGCAAAACGAAAAAAGATTGAAACATCCGTACAATTACATCATTAAACAATGCAAAAGGAGCCTTTATCAACAGAGGAATTTTACAAAGAAATGTACCGTGTAAGAAAACACACGCAGATTGAACACAGAAAGGAAAGTGGCAAACGTAAGTTTAGAAGATATTCCTAATATTGAAATATACGAAATAGAGAAAGCGTTACACCATATGAAAAGAAATAAAGTGTCCGGCGAAGTTCACATATTAATTGAAACGATATAAGGGTTATGTTACGAACCACCAGAGCAGGCAGAATTTCAAGATCACTTGCAAGTACTTCATCATTAAATGGAAAAATAAAAATTATATAACCTGCCCTTGTGTTTTGCCTTTATAAACTACAAAAAGGTATTTGACTCCGTCGAGCATTGGACTGTTATAAAAATTCCTATGTGAATATAACTTATTTTGTTTAAAATTGCTCAAGAAACATACTGGCAGATTCCTCCCGGAACACCGTGTATATATTACTATCAACATAGTTTAAGCCAATACATTTATAATTGAAATTAATAATAATTCAAGCATTCCAGATATTATTTTTAAAATGTTCCATAAAAGTAAATTTGAATTTTCAATTGTATAAAAAAGCATTGGCCTTGAAATTATTTGAATTTGTAAAAATGTAGTAAAAATAGCGTTAGCCTTGACTTGAATATGAAACTGTAATCAGAGCAGGCTTTGACGTTATAATAACAGTGTAAGATCGATGTAAACAAGAACAATTGGAGAAGAAAAGCCAAGGTTTGGGTGTGTGTTTTGGCTTCCCCACAAAAATTAATTTCAAAATTAATAAATGCCCATTTTTTCAATTAAAAAGAGTGTTTCAACTTAGTACAGTGTCTTTGATAGAATGCAGAATATTCCTGGCACCTCTGAAGAGGGTAAGAGGGTAAAAGTGTTCAACTGTTCTTCGAGTGTAGCTGGTGTTTTTCGGTAGCCTTAGTGAGATTAGTTGGGGCCAGCGACTTTCGTGGAAAGTAGCGAAGCCCTAAGTGTGGGGGAAAAGACCTGAGTTGAGAGCAAAGAGGAGTGAAAGGGCTGCAGGTGGATGGTGAGGCATCGGCTGCTTGTATGGCAGTCTAACTGAAAATAAGGGGCCCATTTTGTCGCGAGACTTGCTGAGGGCCGATTTATAGTCAAATATTCATAGGAGAATCCAAAAACAAGGTCAAAAATGTGTTTATCCTGAAAGATGCATTTTCGCTCTTAACGCCCTTTGAGTATTTTGTAAAAGTTGGGTCTGTTTACTTACGTTCTTTATCACCTAGGCAACACATCTTGAGTAATAGCTGACGGAATTGTTGAAATTGTAAACTAACTTGATATCTAAATTGTGCGGTTAGATGGCCACACTTGGCGTTTGAGTTTAGTTCCCATTATCTAGTTTAAAAATCCCGTATTATAATGATCCCGGTAGTCAAATATACTGCTTATTTGCATTTGCACAAGCACTTCCTTGTCAAAAAGCAAACTAAAGTAAAACGTGCTCTCAAATTTTAATTTTATAAATGATGGTTTCAATACTCATTAATTGATCCTTTAATCCAAACGAATGTTTTCCAATAACAAAAATTTTTTAAAATAAAACCATAACCTAACAAACAAAAACATGCCAATCTGAATGACCAACAGAAAATTAAACTAGCACAAGCAATTACATATTATGTAGAGGGAAACAATATTAATAGTACAAAAACAATAACTGTTAATAGAAAAATACAAATTCACAACCATAATTAATAAGACAATAAAACCAAGTAAACCTATCGTAAAACGTGGACGTTTCACAAGTATTTACATCATTGCTTCATCATTACCAAACCAAAGTAATCGGCTATGATTAAATTCCAAGTAATTACGTAACAAGGAGAAAATAAAAAAGATTTAAAGATTTAAAGCTGACATTATAGCTCACACATGGAAACAATAAACGTTTAAACGTCCAACTACACATAATGATAATTTTATAAATCGAGTATCACATGTTTGTATTAAAATGTAAACTACACAAACAAATATTGATTGTGACAATTACAATTAAACAAAAGTCAAAGTCAACAATTTGTGACATTTCAACTAATTTCCATGTACTATCAAATACAAGAATTCAACTCATACAACCTTAATTAAAGATACTATTATTGATAAACCCTTTAAATGTTTTAATAAGAGAAGTTCTTCTAATTATCATTACAATTCTGTTTTCCAATAATTGAACAAATAATTCTAGAATCAATTAAAACAGATTGTTAATCATTCTAGTCAACAAATTGTCCTCTTATATTTCAAATTTTGTCTGAAGAAGCTAACAATGTTTAGCGAAACGTTACAAAAAAAAATAAACTTTTTACATGTTTTTAACAATAAAATTTTAAAGTGTCTTGACTAAAAATGTTTTATTAGTATCACATTGCAAAACCAATTACATTAGCTGAAATCTTTCTCATATTCTGCAAGATGAGTGAGAGGTTTCTGATGGATATGTAAACACTTCATGGTGTGAACATAATTACTAGTGACTGCTCATTAACCTTGCATGAATCTTAAACTAAAATGATCGTGATTTGGGCACATTGCAGGAACTAAAGACAATAGATGTGCGCCTATTTTTTATTTAAGTTATGTGACGTTCCTTGGTTATGTCAGGTCTTCTCTGAAAGATTAGATTGGACTAACAAGCTCTGGGAGCTCAAAATTTACCTGCCAGATTGGTGGCATATGATAACATGACGTTGGTGATTGTTTGCTTTATTTCGTGAAGTTATGCGTTTGGTTATCGTGAGATTTAGCACGGTCATTTAATAACTGCCGTTGGTGTTCCGGTATTCTAGTGTAATTTCGTCACACTGTGGTAGTAAAAGTGTTTATTAACCAAATTTTGTTTTGGTTTTCAAATGAACTTATCGGCTTTAGATCTTTAGGTGTCTTTTGATAAGTCTGTACCTCTAGATTATGCCACGTAGTACTAGGAGAAGAACGTTGAGCTGATATACGCCAAAAGTGAATAGTTTTTAGGCACCCCTCCTGTACGTTAATGGCGTTCTATTGCTTCAGGGATTACTCTTTTTGTTGTTATAGATTTACATATTGTCGCTTTTTCATATTATCGTGTTGGAAGACTTGCGCAGTTTTGTATGAAAGGCTTCCTGGATTACACCTGAAGGCTTTTCCTTCTCGATGAATTTTGGGATTTTATTATGGACTTGGCATCTGGGCTTTTCCAGTTTATGGATTGGTTGCGATTACGGTTCAGCTTTAACTTCGCTTGTGTAGCCTATATAATCCATCTAGGTTGGTCCCGTCCCAATCAGCATCTATGCGAGATTGAAGCTGGGTTTCTTGATCGCTGTTGGATTTAACAGATAAGCTACTACTTTGTATTTTGTATAAATCGTTTTGTCGCAATTCAAAAGTGTATCGGCGCGTATAAGTATATTAAGACAGTAGTGATTTACATGCGTATTTCCTACATACCTTGCTCTTTGCTTATTTGTGCGTTAAACTTACATTTCAAATAATAAATTACATAAGTGATGCTATAAATGTAGCGTGTACACTCCGCGCAGTTAGTATTAGGTTTGACTTAATTACACAAGTTCTTTGTGTTTAAATATTCTAAATTCAATATCCTATCTAGGAGCGAACTGCCTTTTTACACATATATGTTACTTACCTGCATGCATTAATAACTGTCACTTTAATTGTGCCTTATTTATGTCTTCTTCTTGCTATAAGGCTTTAGCTTATCAAAGAACCTGCATCTGATAAGTGTACTTTTAAGATTTCTCTTTGATTTTAATTTACGATTACCATAACACCGAAGAATCTTCCAACTTAGATTCGCGAGCTGCTGAACTATCTAGTTGGCGGCGCTCTTATTTGATTTTGATCAGTTTAGTGTTAACTTACTCTCTCCTCTAGAACAGCTTAGCCGGCTCGTTGAATGCTTTGGTTACAGCACTGTTTCACCTACCTATGCATAGCTCGCTACTCGGCTTACGTTGAACCGTTGCATGATTGTTGTCAGTTTATTTTATCGATACTGCATTTTGGAGCGTTCAGCGGCTACCAGTCTACATCCTACAACAAATAGATGCAGATACACGATGGTGATTTAATAAAAACTGGCACCTTTGATACTTGTTTTTCTAAATCTCAATGACCACATAGATATACAAAACTAAGTGAATTTTAAGAAATTATCATAAATTATATAAAATTTCAATAGAAATTTAGCAGAATTTTTGTTAGCCGTGGCTCCGATTTTAGGATTTTGTGCTTATAATATATTTTTGTAGTTTCCATTAATTCTATGTCTAATAAGATTGCTATTTGAAAAAGGTGCGAATAGTATCACATTAGGTTGTAAAACGTTTTGCTAAGTAACAAACGACTTCCGGGATTGGACATAAGCCCCGCTCACCGCCACTGAACCGCGAGGACACTTGTTGAACCGTGACGGCATTTGCCTATAAATTCTCGCTTTTCTGCTTCCGATGGTTAGAAGAGTTTTGCCTCTGGCGTGGTTTACACGTTGAGTTTCGTACTCGTCTATCCCTTCCCGTGCAAAAGAGTTTCCCCTCTGGCGTGGTTTACACGTTGAGTGACCGTGCTCTTTTGCTTTTCATCCTGATGAAGCCCAGTACGAAAGTGGGCGAAAAGTTGAATTCTTCGACCTCAATAATGACACGGTCCAATCCCGGAAGTCGTTTGTGACTTAATGACAATGTTCGTGAAAGCCTCCGAAATCAAAACCTTTTGTTATTTGTTGATGAATCGTGAAGCTCTTGGAAAACTCAACTAAACGTTAATTAGACAAGAAAATTATATTTTATGCAGTAACAAATTGTTGGAACTACGGATTATAGCCACTACATGCTGTATTAAAATTATCTACATTTCTAACTCGTTCTCTTTCCCTCAATGTAGATTGCGAGCTTGTTATTAAAGCGATGGTATAACCCATCTTTTAAACCCTCTTAGGTATTTGGTGGTAATTCCTAAAATGCTGGTAGTGTAAAGCCGGGTCCACACTAATAAATATTTACGTTGTGCGTTGTATTTGACGCAAATTTGTTCGTGTGCGTTGAAATTAATATAGATGTGGACGGTTCACCCAGTCGGTTTTTACTTGAACTTCCAAGAGATTTGCGGCGCAATATTGTGCTGATGGAGACGCCTTTATTATAATGCACCATTTAATTCGAAAAAATAAAAATAAACTCAATAATAAGAAAGACGCTACTGGATGACACAACTTCATCAATATAAAAATCAAGATGGCGGTCGCGGCATGTTAAGGACATTAGAAATTGATGAAAGCACAGGACAATTCTGCAACTTTATTCGTATGTCATCAGTGGATTTTAAAATCATCATTAATATGATTGGGCCAAAAATCTAGAGAATAGATACAAAATGCCATTAATGTTTAGGATTCCACAACAATGTTGCTTCTGGCATTTTTGAATGAGTGCTAATGCATCTTCGTTGGTCAATTCCATCTTCTGTTATTACTCTTTATTTCCACAAATGTTGCACAATCCGCCGAATCGACAACCAGGCGGGTTGCCAACACACAACACACATTTGTGCGTTGAAAAATGATGCATCTGCATTAAATTTGCACCGCAAGTAAGGGCGCTACATTTTGAAATACAACACACAGCGTAAATATTTATTAATGTGTATGCGGCTTAACACCGAATAGGTAAAACTCGTGATTGGATAAAAAGGTAGAATTAATTTTATGCCTTAATTGACCTATTTCAAATAGTGCATACTGTATTGAATTTTAAATATAATTTCTGACATAAGGCACAGAGATTAACCCCTCTTATACTGCCAACTGACAAAATAAATAACCGTTACCGAGTTACCAAATTTTGAGAGTTATTACACGTAAATGAAATATTTCAATATAAGCCTAGAAACTGTTCTAAATGTATGTCATTCACATAACTTTTGCGAATCTGTAAAACCTAAACTCTAAAATGCAAATAAAATAAAATCACTACCTTTAATGATAGAAAGCTGCTTCGTATGTTAAAAATGAAAGATAAATATTAATCTGCCAATTTCAATAGCGTAGGAGTTAGTCGAAATGTATGTCATTAAATATATTACAGAAAAAATCTAATGAAAGAGCAGCTACTAACAGCATATATTCTGCAACTTTCACATTTATTATACACATTTGTTTCAGTTATATAACATCTCAACAAGTAGTAATGAAAATAAGTATAGTATTTCGCAATATAGGCTGCAGCGTTTAAATAAAAACCAAAGTGGAAAAAAATATTGAGTAGTAGAAGAGGCAATAGAGTGAAATATAGACGAAAATTAATATTTATCTATAGTAACTATTACAGACAGAAATAGTTTGTTAAGGACATTATATTCGAAATAGTCATTAATATACGCATTAATTTAGCAATAATAGTAATAGTATTAAGAATGATAGAAAGATATGGATTTACTATCTTTAACTGTAAATTGAATAGGAATGTCAGCTTCAAAACAGTTAAATTAAATTTTTCCTGTTGGACCTCATAGTTAACATATTACAGACGTTATAATGACATCAAGACTAAACAGCGGAAACCTTGAAATAAATTAATTAAGGGCATATAATTCACTGTTTAAATTTACGTGTGTACAATTACAACACATGTAATAAAAATATTAATGGCGGTTAATTATGTGGCTTGAAATTAACTAAAGCGGACGAATATCCTTCGTCATGCTTCAGAGTGCCTATTTCGTCTAAATGAGTTATTAGATCTGCTAACTATTGTTATTAGTGGAGGTATCAGAGAATGTCCTCTCAATAGCACTCTATAAAACTAATGCTTCAAATTGAAATTGAATTTAATGGTAAAAATGAGGATCGCATTAATTTTCTGATTCTTCTTTTCATTGTTTTTAAATCTAAATAGTAGTACCTAGATACCTACGTACAATCAGTATCGCCAATATTCCTAAAATTTCGAAAATCGAATTAATTTTAGTTAATATAGATGAATATTAAGATGGGAAAGTGAAAAAAAATGTCAAATTTCATCGTTTTTTATACTAAATGATAGATTTAAAATAGATATGTTTGTATCGGCACCTGAACCTTGCTCTATTGGTGTTAGGTAGTTAGGTATGGAAGTTACAAATGCAATCTATAAGTTCTACATTCATGTAGACAGAGTTTTATAATGAAAACTATTTTAATTGAGAGGTAGAACAAATGCATAATGTGATTTTGAGCTATTTTCAAAACTGTTTCAAAATACACTTCGATTTCTTATTAAATAAGTCTCTTTTCCCATTTTTATTAAAGTAAATTGCTTATAGCCATGTTCTCCATTACTGGCTGTACGTTAAAATAAAAGATTTAAAGCTGTTACTAAAACATATATTGGATTGAGCGGCAGGAAAATGTATAAAAACACACATTAGCGAGCGAGATTTCCATATTACGTGATAGAATTCGCTTGAACGTCTACAGTTTGATGAATAACGCCACAAACGCAGGAAACTCCAAATAAAGAAAGCAATTTATCAGGATATTTTGAAGGAGTTTTTACAAATTGATGTTCTTAGAAATCAAACAAATAAACAAAATTGTCTGCTTAGATTATCACCTGAAACGCTTCCTGGATTTGAAATGCTTATCGGAGCCGATTTAAGCTTCGCGTGCTAACAAACCTTTCGACCTCTAGGAAACATCTTCCGGATTAGTGGAGCAAAAAGAAAGTGCAGTTATCCTGGATAATAGGCTACAACGAAATGGATAAACTGCAAGACTTGTCTAAACTTCCAGTAGCTTGTTCGTAGGCGATAGTAGATATTTCAAGGCGTGCTCTAGTTTCAATTTACTGGAAGCTGTTCAGGAAAGGGAGAATATTGTCAGTGAGTTTTAGCCCAACAGTGAAAATATTATATGTATAAGAAAGAAAATAGAAACGTAATTAAAGCATATAATTTACATACCCGAAGAAATAAATGCTGGGGAATAATGAACGTAAAATAACCTAAAAAATCTGTAAAAGGCTTTACCTAGAACTTCCCTCGTCGACATTGTGACACTAAATAATTTTAAAAATCAAATTAAGTTAGGAGTAGAAATATATTCACGTTTCTAATAAATTAAATACATTTTCAAATAAAAAAAATGTATCCCTCTGGGGCTTGAACCCGCCTCATCTGCAGAGCGCCCCTACATAGAGATCGTATCTGCGTCGATAAAGCCAACTACGCTACCGAGCCTCTTTCAAATAAGTCCGGCGGGCGCCTCTCTTGAACAGAACGGTGTTATTGTTGAAATGTTTTTATCTTTTTTGACATTATCCTTTATCGGTTGAGTTTATTTTCGGCAGATGTAAAGCCTGACCTATGTAAAAGTTATTACTTCCTTCTATTTCAAAATTAACCGAAAAATAAACAGAATTATATTTATTTAATGTGCTCAACCTGTATGTATTTGTATGAAATTGTACCGGTTTCATGCTAGGTAGATATATAGTATGAATGCAAAATATTGTCTTCCTCCGACAAATAGTCAGACAGACAGACGGACAGACGGAATTAAGAAAACCTCTTTTTCGTCATCTAGGGACCTTGAAACGTGAAGATCTGAAGAAATCTCGGAAGGTGATTTATTCGTGATTATAATACTTCCTTCGTCTTTCAGACGAGAGAAGTAAAAATGTATGAAAAACTGTATACAGGAATGACAAAAAAAGCGATAATTTTAAAAATAAACTAGTAAAAACGTACAGAAACAAGAAACGAAAAATACTGTCAAAGCTAAAAACTAAGATAAGATGTGGAAAACATGATATGAAAAAGGGAATAAGAAAAAAAATTGTAACTATTGCAATCTTTTAAACACATTCTAATAACTTTAATAGTGCATCAGAATAGAAATAACAGAATGAAAACGTCTCAGTGAACAATTTATGAAAATGGAATAAATAGGTATTAATGCACCAAGGGAGTAAACTACGAGTTTAATCCCAATACTGTAAGTTTCAGTCGAAAGTTTAATGAAGTCTACTCCAGAGGTGCATACAAAGCTTTTCTCACAACCGTCAATCTAAATTACTTGATTATTAATAATAATCACCTAACATCTAGTAGTTAACTGATTCGCTGTCAAGAAAACATGCTTGTTTATGTCATGAAAGGAATAAAGAGGTCAATTTTGTATCAAGCATCATTATGTACATAATTAAGCTTCATTTTATTCCAGGTTGGGAGAAACAAATATGCATAAGCAACAAAGTGAGCACAGTAACGTTTTTAAAACTAAAATAATGAGAAAACTTATTTGACGAAACAAAGTAATATTTTTAGACCCATTACGATAGTTATCTGTGGAAAAAATATAAATGTGGTACTACCTAAAAACAACATCTCCGAAAAGTTGTGTATTTATTGTTCTCGTAGTATTGCTATTAACAAACTACAGTCACACATTTGTAGCGCATTTTTAATAATTATTGTTACATGCTAAAGAGTATTTAACACACAAAAGTAGGTCACGGCCTTAATTTGATAATTGTAAGACGACAAGTAGGTAAAGTGTAAGTATTATTTGCCCCGGCGTTACTTACAAAGAAAGGGATTGCCTTTGAAGTCCGAAATAAGGACACTCTTCTGGGCTTACGGACAGCGTTTGAGTGCGACGGCAGAGCCTCCTACCTTCACGAACTTACCTTACGACTAATCTCTTGCAGTAGCAAAAAATATATACACAATAAACAAATAACACAAAAGGGGGTCGCATGCAAACATCAGAAAATAAAATCAAGGGCTAGTTTAATCTAGTTATGTTGAATTTGTGCATTTGCAATTATAATAAACACAACTAAGCGTTAGGAAAATATTATCCCTACGTCTATATGACGTCATAGGGGGTTTACATACTGCTAACCAACAATTAATGTCTCTTGTCAAATATTTAAGCTTAGGTTACTTTTGCTCAACAAAAATAAAAGATTATGACTCAACGTCGGAGTGTTCTTAAAACGTGTCAATATTTGCTTAACTAACCACTGCACTTTACACAGTAAAATAGGGATGAGCACTTATTTGATTACAGACTACTGAGTTTTATCGGCTTATCACTCCATGTCCGCCGGAACACGTGGCTATTACACCTCGTATCCATGTCGGCAACCTCCAATCTATGATCACCGACTTGGAAAAAATCTAGTAGATGCGGAATGGAAGAACCTTAAGCACCAGGGCTACATCAACCAGAAGAATGCTGTTGGAATCCTAAAAGAGAGAACAGAATGCATGCTCTACCAATCAAAAGTTTCGGCAAACGTAGTCGTTTAATAGACTTAGAACAATGGAATTTCTTACTACTATGTCCTCCGGTATGAAACTCACGGCCACACTAGCACTGTAATCTTCCGGTTAACACTCCGATGCAGAACTGTCCACGTAATTAATTCGGTAAGATGCTTCTTTCTGCCCCAATGTGCCAACTTCCACACTCTTGTTGCACTCTGAAGAGCCGAGAGAACTGCACAAACTACGTGAATGCGACCTGGAATGCGGCAGACCCGCACCCAGGGCTGGAAAAAGGTTATTATTCTTAAGATGCAAGTAAACTGTGAAACTGTGCTTGAAAACTGGCTCTCTGCCTATTTTCGACTCGAAAGGAAAGAGTAGAGAAGATCATGTAATTGCACTCAATTAATGCTCTTTAACACGTTACTAGCTTGACAATGTTTCATAGTGAGAGTCCGCAAGGAGTATATTGATCGATTTCCTGAAGCTTTCAAACCGCAAAGTTGATTCAACCGTTTTGCACGCATGCGCTCATGTCTCTGATTCAAACTGACCACGACATTTTTGTCTTTTTAGATGACTTTTCGCTCGATTCCATGCACCAGGAACTTATAAAAGAAAGGGATAGACAGTTGATTTTCACAATGTCGCACTCATGATAACGAAAACTTTGTACTTATGCTGCCTGCCATTAGCACGCAATTGCGTCACTTGACAGTCGATATTTCAGGGAACGAAAATTTGACGCCTGCTATAATAAAATAACAGTTGCCGTACAATAAAAATGCTATATTAGCGAGACCGCGTCGCACGGAAAAATCCAAGGCTTGTCGTTACTGCATTTATACATCGTTGAAATGGTACTTCTATGTCTAATTGCTTTGCGTTGGCACAATAAATTCACCTAACGTATTATTCACTATTAGCAAAAGAATAGTTGTTCTTCTATATGTGTCAATGTGGCCTAAGAGAACAATCATTGTGGTCATGATTTTATTTTAAATTAATAGTTTTAGAATAATCTAGTGTGAGTTTAGGAGAAGTGTCAGAACAAAATAAAAATTGTAATTGAAAAATTGCATTTGTAAGTGGACTGTAAAGAATTGAATTCTGTGATTAATTAAAGCTGTGAAAACACAAAGAGGTTGTTTATGGTTATCTGTTAGTACTGTGCTAATAGAATTTGAAGGTTGCCTGTTTGTGCCTTTTCGATTGCTAAAAGCCTGAGCCAGGTGTGAAAGGCAATAGTGGCAAGCGGTCGAAAAAACGGTTTTGTGAATTGAACTGAGCTATCGAAGTTTGAAACGAAAACATTTGGTCCTTCTTCCACCGAATCGGTTCTTTGGTAAACAGTGCTTATTTAATTTTGCGATATAAAGTTGATACTTTGTAATAATTTGGAAAAATGAACCCAACGAAAGAAAGAGAACAGCGTATAAAGACACAACCCATTCGTTTAACCTACAACGAGCGTGGGAACCCTGTCAACGTTATTCCGTCATCTTCAAAGAAAACACCTGGAACGGAGCCACAACCAAAGAAGCCTGGGTCCAACGGAGCACCGTCTGTAAAGTCATCGGTGACGACATCCAGCATTCGCGAAAAGGAAGTGGAACTCCAGGCAAAGCAGAACATTCAAGAACTTCGGCGGAAAGTGTCTGAAAAGCGTTTGGAGATGAACCTTTTCCAAACCGACATCGAAGTTCACCACTTCAATTGTAAGATGCTTCAGGACAAAGAAGAAAAGAGCGAGCTTTCTGAAGCAGAAAAAACCAAGAAAGAGCAGGAAGTGACTGCTTGCTTTCAAAAGGGAATTAATCTTAAGAAGTTAGAAGCCGAGCTCAAACTCATGGAAGCCAACCTGAAGGATGAAGAGGATATCATCTGGGCAGAGTGCGAACTCGAAAAAGAAAAGATTAGTTTCGAAGAAATGCTGACACTTGATGACAACATCTCTTGCAAGAAAACTGAAGAATGGATCGATCGTCACTGTCAGTATCAGGATGTCGAGGGTAATGGGCAAGATGGTTCTGTTGGTTGGGAGTTCCAGGACGACAACCATGGCCCCATAACCAGCAACAATGGGAAAAATTCTGCTGCTGTAGGAGCTCAGCCGTTTCATAACTGGCGTCGACCGGAAGTTGTAACCGGAAGTGACACCATCCATATGGAGCAACTAATTGCACAGTTGGCTGTTATGCAACAACAGACCAACATGATGCAACAACAACAACTAAACTTGATGCAGAACCAACAACGGAGTCCTGCTGAGCCAACTACAACAATTATTTCAAAGCAAAACGTGGACAAGGAGCTTCCTGGATTCGATGGTCATCCAACGAAGTGGGCCCCGTTCAAGAGCGAGTTCGATCGGACGACTGCCAAGGGGTACTATGGCGACTCACAAAATGCGATTAGGCTTAGAATATGTTTGTACGGATCTGCGCGGGAAGCAGTTAAACATCTTCTTCCTAATCCAGCAAATGTTAAAACGATTCTGAGGACTTTGGAAATGCGGTTTGAACGTCCAGAGTACGTAATAAAGTCATTGATTACTGAAGCTAGGCTGACAAAATCACCTGATGTAAACAAGCCGGAGTCTATTTACAGATTTTATGATGCCGTGTCAGCATTGGTGACTAATATTACAACTCTTAAGCAGCCAGAGTACTTCAACCACGTTGGACTACTTGATGACGTCGTTGAAAAGTTGCCACCTATAATGAGAAAAGAGTGGGCCCGATACGTTTGTCATAATAAATACAAGATCAAAGATTTGCTCCTCTTTTCACAGTGGTTGGAAGAGGAAGCAGAAGCTGTTGCCCTAATATCAACACCGTATATAAAGATCACATCAGAAGACAGAGGGAAGTCAAGAAATAGGACACCTAGTGCCTTCCACACCGCTAACGAGAAGAATGATGTCTGTCTTGTTTGTGGATTTGTCAATCATCGCACAGCGCAGTGCAGCGTGTTGAAAAAGCTGAGTGTCGAACAACGCTGGAAGTTAGCGAAAGACAAGCGTGTTTGCTTCAGCTGTTGGCAACCCGGCCTGCAATATTGATGGTTGCTCTAGGAACCATCACCCATTGCTACATAGGACTGCAAAATCAGGAACGTCGAAATTAGCAGCACCTCGTTCGGAAAAAGAAGTGAAAATTGAAGCTGTTGTCAATCCACCTGCTTCTTTAACCCAATCAACCGAAGTGACTGCAGTAATCACACCTGGTGGAAATATGGCAGCAGCATCTGCTGGAGATCTACTGGCCATAAATCCTGTGGTGATTATTGGACCGACCTCGTCGAAGAAAATCTACGCACTCCTGGATCTGTCTTGCACATTCTGCGCCCTAGAAAACGATGTAATTGATGACATCGGAGCAGATGGGTTAGTAAAGCCTTTAAAGTTTACCGTATTTGGAGATACACGATTAGAAAGAAATTCCAGGAAGGTAGAACTGGAAATTAGTGGCGCATATAAGAATGCGAAAAATTTTAAGATTACTGCCCACACAGTGGACAAGTTAGGGCTTCCAGCTAGGACGTTGGATCCAGAGGAACTGAAGCGAAAATACCCATTCCTCAGAAAAATTAAGGCAGCCAAAATGATCAATGCCTATCCGAAGATGGTAATTGGGATAAATGCAGCCACGTTGTTTGCTGCGAGGGAAATTCTGGAAGCACCACCTGGACAGACGCCAGCAGCCATTCGAAGCTTGCTCGGGTGGTATGTTATTATGGATGAAGCCTGTCTCGAAAGGAGCTTTCAACTAATGAGCCAATGCCGAGAAGGAGAGAAACTTGATCAACTGATGATCTCATTTTTCTCTACGGAATCTCTTGGGGTAATGGCTCCATCTAATAGTCAATTTTCTAAGGAGGAAAAGCGAGCGTTGCAAATATTAGAAAATACGACAGTGAAGAAAAGCGACCGCTGGGAAACTGGACTACTGTGGCTTTCTGACAACCCACAACTTTCGGAAAGCATAACAATGGCTTTAAAACGTTTGTACTCCATGGAAAGAAAGATGGATGTCGATCGTGAATTTTCTAAGTTGTGTATCGAAAAGTTTGATGACTACATAGCCAAAGGGTACCTGAAGCCACGTTACATGGGCAATGATAGCACGAAGCTGTGGTTTCTTCCCTGGTTCTTCGTTTGCCACCCCAACAAAAAACCTCGACTAGTTTTTGTTGCGGCGGCGAAGTCACACGGAAAATGTTTAAATGATTTCTTGTCTAAAGGACCTGGACTTCTGAAGCGGTTGGACCATGTCTTGATCAGGTGGCGTCAACATCGCATTGCAGTTGTTGGAGACATCAAAGAGATGTTCCACCAGGTTGTACTTCGTGAAGAAGACAGACCAGCACAAACGATTCTGTACCGTGGCACCAGAAGAGACGTCGCTCCAATCGAGTATGAAATGACAGTACTTTTCTTTGGTTCGAAATCTTCACCTTGCTCCGCGATCTACGCGAAAGATCGCAACGCTGACGAGTACGCTGCTATTTTCCCAGAAGCTGTTGCTGCCATCAAGAAGTCTACGTACATGGACGATTTCCTTGGAGGTTCACAGACAGAAAACGACGCTGTAATGTTACGACAACAGGTAACAGATATCAACGCAAAGGGAGGATTTCCTGTCGTAAAGTGGAATAGCAGCTCCCCAAAGGTTTTAGCGTCTATACCGCCTAGTTTAAGAGCTCATGGAGATGTTAGCTTCCAGAATAAAGAGGAGTGGCCAATGGAAAGAACTCTTGGGCTCCTCTGGGATGCTGCAAATGATGAGTTCAAATTTGCACTGAACTTCAATCGAGTTCCGAAAGATGTTGTAACTGGATCAAGGCGACCCACCAAGAGGGAAATGGCAAGTTTGATTATGTCGATTTTTGACCCTCTTGGTTTCTTGCAACCTTTGAAGGTAACAGCACTGGTGATCCTTCAAGAGACATGGCGCTTAGGAGTGGAATGGGATGAAGAAATTCCAGGATCAATTGCTGAGAAATGGGACGAGTGGTTGAAGATGCTACCATCCCTTGCCGATATACGAGTACCCCGTTGCTACTTCAGTGATTTGGAACATGCTGACGTTGAGATATATGTGTTCTGTAACGGAAGTGAAACCGCATTTGCAGCCGTGGTCTATTTACGTTTCGATACGGGAGGGAGCACTCATCTGGCATTCATTGATGGTAAATGTCGCGTGGCCCCCCTAAAAGGTCTCACCGTGCCAAGAATGGAACTCCAAGGGTGAATGACAGGAGCCAGACTTGCCGTGAGTCTGGACGAAGCTCTGCAAGATGAGATAAACATCAAGCGGTGTATATTCTGGACTGATAGCGTCACTCTATTATGTTGGCTGAGGTCCGAAACCATACGTTTTAGTACATTTGTTGAAAACCGAGTAGGAGAAATTTCCGCGTCAACAAAGCATCTACCAAATGCTGAGTGGAGATGGGTTCCGTCAGTTTTGAATGCTGCGGACGATGCTAGAAGAGCCAAGATAATTCCCTTCACATCGTCGGCACGATGGTTGAGTGGACCAGAATTATTACTCGAGCCCGTAGACTCGTGGCCAATTGAAGATAGAAAGAAGACAGAAGGCAAAGTAAACCAGGAACACCTTGAAGTACGTCATGCTATAGCTGTCGCTACGAAGAAAGAAATAATTTTCAACCTAGTATCATTTGAACGTTCTTCATCCTGGATACGATTGATTCGAGCAGTAGCAACCATAATCAAGTTCATCCGTTTAAAAGTTTCGCCAGAAGGCTCTACTTGGATTACGATGGCTGACATAGAAAAGGCAGATAAAGCATTGATTCGACAAGCTCAGTTCGAGTGCTTTCCGGAGGAACTAGAAGTACTTCGTACTAACAAGAGTCTTCTGCCCGAGGAAAGAAAGCTACTGCCAAAAAGAAGTAAACTGACTTTACTTTCACCACAATTAAATGAAGATGGCACTATTGTACTCGCTGGAAGAATCGATAATGCCGATCACGTGAGTCTGACTGTGCGGCGACCCCCAATCTTAGATCCCACGCATCGCTACACCAAATTAATGATTGAATGGTTTCACAAAGCAAGCGGACATCACGGACAAGAGAGGTTGATAAACGAGCTTCGTCAGCGTGTTTGGATCCTTGATTGCAGAGCTGCTGTTCGTCGTTGTTGGGCCAAATGCTTTGACTGTCAGAAACGTAAGGTTCAACCTGTCCAACTGGGTCAACTGCCTGCTGCACGGCTCGGAGGAAAGCACCAAGTTTTCTACCACACTGGAACTGACTGTTTTGGCCCTTTCGAAGTTTTGGTTAATCGGAAGACGCAGAAGCGCTGGGGCATAATCTTCACGTGCCTCACAGTAAAAGCCGTACATTTGGAACTTATGGACAGTATGGATGCTGATGAAATGATTAATGCCTTATCCCGTTTTATCGCCGTTTGTGCGAAACCATCCGAGATCTGGAGTGACAACGGAAGCAACTACGTCCGTGCGAACAAGGAGCTTCGAAAGTCTCTTCGAGAATTGGACGCGGAAAAGGTGGCTACAGCCATGAGTTGTAAGGGAATCGATTGGCACTTTAATCCTCCGGTAGCTCCTCACATGGGAGGGAGCTGGGAGAGCTTGATTGGAAGTACAAAGAGGATTCTGGAGGGTTTCTTGAAGACTAAGACCCCACGGGAAAGCTATATGAGGACGCTTTTTTGTGAAGTAGCAGAAATCATGAACAGCCGACCTCTGACCTACGTGTCACCTCATCCTGATGATCCAGAATGCCTTACTCCTAACCACTTCCTGAAAATGATGTGTTTAGACGGCCCTGCCTTGCCGGGAGAATACGATGTACATGACACTTACCGAAAAGGATGGCGCTACATTCAGTATCTGGGCTGATGGATTTTGGAAGAAATGGACTGTGGAATATTTGCCGTCACTCATCAAACGAGAAAAGTGGCACACACCAACTACACGACTTAAAGAAGGAGATATAGTCCTGGTCATTGATGATCAAATCAAACGAAGCGTTTGGAAGAAAGGTGTTATTGTTGCTACCTATCCGTCCAAGAACGGACAGGTTCGTATCGTGGACGTTAAAGTAGCAGTAGTAGACCCGAGAAAATTAGAAAAAGTCACCTACACCTTGTACCGCCGACCAACAGTGAAAGTTATACCACTTGGCCTCAGTGTTAATAGTGTGACTGACGTCCCAGGGAGGGAGAATGTCAATGTGGCCTAAGAGAACAATCATTGTGGTCATGATTTTATTTTAAATTAATTAGTTTTAGAATAATCTAGTGTGAGTAGAAGAGAAGTGTCAGAACAAAAATAAAAATTGTAATTGTAAAATTTAATTTGTTGAGCTGTATATGAATCGAATTCTGTGACGAATTAAAGCTGTGGAAAACACAAAGAAGTTGTTTATGGTTATCTGTTAGTACTGTGCTAATAGAATTTGAAGGTTGCCTGTTTGTGCCTTTTCGATTGCTAAAAGCCTGAGCCAGGCGTGAAAGGCAATAGTGGCAAGCGGTCGAAAAACGCTTTTGTCAATTGAACTGAGCTATCGAAGTTTGAAACGAAAACAGCAACGGGTACGGCTGCTTTGACATTGTGACCTGTGCGACAAGTAACTTAACGGATATGGAGGGGGGAGGGATATTCCGATAATATTGCGCCTCCCGCAGATGTATTTACTTCAAAATACTATGCAATCCTGATTTAATCGGACGGGTGCAGCAATTCACCAAGCTATAAAGACCACTACTGCAGCAGTTTACTGACGATTTATCGGATAAAGCTTTTTTGTGACGTACAGTATCGAATGTAAAATTTCTTCACAATTTCTTAAAATAGAGGCCGGTGGTATTTCTACTCTATTTTTAATGAAAATGAATGCCAATTGGGGCTCAGCTAACTAGGTTGTGTAAAACGCATGTCTTTTATGCACGATATTGACATCAGCGGTAAATACCTCTACAGTCTGAAGCTGAATACATTTTAAATTATCCGTAAACAAATGGGTCACCCTGTATATCTCTAAATCTGTTAATTAAGCAAGTAATTATCCAATTCCTACTGTTTTTGAACCGCCATATGCAACTTTTGTTACTTTAGTGGAACGCTGAAAATTTTAATTTTTACATATTCGTTTCTTTTTGTGTATAAATAGTAGAATTCGAATTTTCCAATGCATAAATTCAACTAAGTATCAAACGCTTTCAATTTAAGATGCACTTAATTGATTCACGCAATTTGTACAAACTATATAAGGTGTGCATGGGAGACTGCATATAGTGGACTAAATAAATAAAGATTTTTTTGTTACCTTGGCGCTATAATATATGCAAATGTACATATGTGAGTATTTTGCATATCATCGCCATCTAAGATTAAACGTTATCGTTTAACATACTATGCATAGGCATACGCTGCATTGAATGACCGTATAACATTTATTATAGCAATTTTCCTTTATGTATTGATTTCCATTTTTGATGTTTATTATTACTTTGCAGATACCTGGGGCACAAGAAACAAAGCATCCAGTGTGAACAGCTGCATTCGCTGATTAAGGTTAGTAATTAGATAGAATTTACAGGTCAATTTAAACTTCAGGGTGATCTTAAATAGTCATTTGAAGATAATGTTCAGATTGTTTATATTTTCATGATTTTCTTGTTGTCGTGCTGTTTTTGTTCCGTCCATTCTAAGGTGTTTGTGCCTCAACTAAGTGGCTTCCATCCCGTCGTCTTTTTGATAACTTTTATCCTTTCTTCTACACATTACATTCTTCAGTTACATCTTCAGCTTTAATTTCATTCATACGTAGAATTATAATATTGAACTTTCTCTGTTTGAATAAAAGTACACAGTTTGATGATCCACGATTATTTCTATTAATATGCAGTAATAAATAAATTATAATTCTATTGCACTTGGTAACGACCATATGTTTAATATGTTTTTCGCATTTTTTTGGTAATTCGCGAAAGTGTTAGTATCTCTATTTTTGGCTTGACTAGGATAGCTTAAACATTTAAAGTCAAATTGGGAGTGAATCGAAAGTAACATTCCTCCATTTGCCATTCAAGCTATCTGAGAAATTTCAAGAAATCACATAATTCCGCAACCGAAACCGGACGAAGTCTTTTTCAAGCCGGCCAATAACTAATCCTTTTTACAATTACAGAGGCGTCGACCCTCATGCGCTGCATAAATCACTACCCTTGTGATCATAAATCTATAAGTGTAGTAATTACAGGTACAAAGCTAGAATCTACCCTACGTGAGTCTGTCCTTATGATTTTAAGCCATTGTTGTTTCCTGTACAAGGTTTTACAGAATTTAGATCTTAGGAACTGCTCAATAATTTTTCAAGTAATTTTTATAAACTAAAATATTTCTAAAAAGCAAAATTTAACAATAAAAACGTCTAGAAAAATAGCTATTAAAACATCTAGTTAGAGTTTAAACGCTTTTTTAAATAATTAGATTTTATTGTTTTGTAATTGATATATTTAATTAGCTCACAATTTCGACAACATTAATGTAAATAATTTATGTGTTTTCTTTAATTATGCTAGGTGTTAATGTAAATGTGAAATGAAGAATATATCAAATACATGACAATATTTACTCTTCTCGATAGGGAAGTCTATTTTCTTCTTATCGAAACTCTTTCTATTCTATAGAGCGTGGGAGGCTGTTTGGCAGGTTTCAGTGTTTTATCCAATTTTTCCAAACTCTTCGGTCCCTTACCAACTCCATAATTTCGTTCACCGTTTTTTCTTATGCTCCACCTATCTCCACTACTTATTCCAATATTAATTTTTTATCTGTTTTTTCATTCTCAAGATTGTCTTGTATAGCGCTTAATATATTTTTGTGGCTTTTTAAACTGTAGTTATTATCCCAAGATATACTGATTGCATTTTTTTTTGTATGATACTAATATGATGACATCCGCGTACAGAAGTCCATCCATTTTTGCCAGTGTCAAATAGATAGATATCTGTTTGTAGATATCAGGTTTTGTGTCTTGTATTTATCACCATCTTGTTCATTAGGATAATTAATAGAAGTAGAAGTAGACACATCTCTTTACTTTATTCTTTTTTCATTTTGAATCCTTATGCTATTTTCCAACTCTGTCCTGTACGTTACTATATACACTCTTAGCTATATGAATCACTTGACGCAACACTATAATGTGTATCTACGGATAAGTTTTTTTCCTCTTTCGTTCTTCTTTTCCATTATATTTCTTTATACAAATAAGTGTACTATCTGATGACTATTTTCCATTTTTGAATGCTGCCTGCTCATCTCCTACTTTATCTTTTAATCTTTTGATTCTGCCTTCTAGTATTGTCCTCATGTAAGATTTAAAAGCCACAGTTGATAGGCATATAGCTGTATAGATACCGCAATCAGTCTCTTCCCCCTATTGGGATAATTAAGTTGTCCTCCTCTCTCGTTCTTCATGCCTCTCTATAAATTTTCAACGGCCAATCCTTCCATCGTTTTCTATTTGAATTTCTTTTATCATTGCTGGAGTTATGTCGCCTCCCTGTTTTGATCTTTCTTAGCTCTTCCTCTAGTTTTAGTTCTTTCCATGTTATTTTCTCCATTTTTCTTCCTCTAAGGTTCTTTTCAATTCTTCTATCTTTGTCTCGTGCTACCGTTCTTTTTCTCCGAATTTCTCAATATAGCGACCATTACTCTTAACCCGTTAGCTTTCTTTGTAGTCCCTTTATTTCTTTGTTTTCCCTCCCTCCCATTGTTTCTCTAATATTATAAAAATGTCTATTGGTTATTCCATTCGTTTGGTTCGCTTCTGTTCCATGGTCTTACAAGCTTCTCCTCTTTATTTCTTTTACTTTGTACCCTCTCTCTCTCTCTCATTCTAATACTTCTTGTGCTATCTTGGTCTGATTTAATTTGGCCAAATTTTACCAGGCAACTTTTTCATTTTTGCTTTTTCCTTATTTCCGGGTTGCACCAAGTTGCCATTTTTTGTCTTTCCGTATTTTTCTCATTCCACATATTTCTTTCACCTTTCTAAGTATGGTGTCTTTAAGACGGTTGTATGAGTCCTTCAATTCCCATTCTGCTCTAACCCCTTGAGTCTTTTAAATGATCTGTTTTTTACTGGTATTTGGACGTCTTAGTTTCTGTCTAACTATCCTACTATCTTCATGTTTTCTTCAAAAATTATAAAGTCTATGTTCAATTCTACCTTTACCATTCTGTGTGCTGTTGCTATTTGTTCTTCTGTTATTGTTGCAATTTCGTTGAATGCAGTTTTTAGTTCTAGTTTGTATGCTCTGAAGTTTATTTTACTCTCTGTTTTTCCGTGCACATGTGTATCTTTACTGTAAAATTAGTTGCCAAAAATAATTTCCTCGCTCGTTTGTTTAGTAGAATTCTAACATTTTGTTGATCGTTTCCTATTCGTATCTCTCCGTACAGTCTAATAATCCTTTGTTTATATCTATTTTTCCACTTTAAAATTTTCGTTTCCGACTATTATTGTTTTCCGCTTCTTTCTTTTGCATCTAGAATATTTTCTTCTTCTATGCCTGCTATTGGAGCATAACATTTGTATCTTATCTAATTGCTCTTCCACTTTTATTGTTATAGACATTATTTTTCGTGATATTGATCCCCTTTCTTATTACTATCCCCACCATTTCTTTTGATTGACCGGTACCTCTGACTAGTTTAAGACATGTTTTCCTAATTCTATTATTTCGCTGCAAATATTGACATTCCGTCCGTGTGGGTTTTGTTTTGGAACATCTTTACCATTCTATATCTCTCTTTGTCCTCTTGAGCAGATGTTCTTCATAATATGTCCCCCTCCTCAATTTTTATTCCCTCCCCTTTCTTTACTTTCTGATTTCAACATCTTTTGATTCTTCTTTTTCTAATTCTTCTTCTTCTTCTACTTATGCTTGTTATTCGAGTGCATTTTCATGTGATATCGATTGCCATTATTCTCCCATTTCCTTGTCGGTATTCCTACGAGCCTTCTTCCTAGTAGTTTTCCGTCCTTTACTAATCGAGCAAATCTCTCGCTTCCTACTTTACTTACATGAATTGCTGATATACTGCTTTGAACGTATTAAATAAGGTTACCGATAAGCACCAACCCTATTTTATACCGCATTTTATTTCAGGGACTCACATTTTATGAGTGCGGGAACTGGTAATCCCGAGGTACATTCGCTGGATTCGCTCTCTTCTGTCAACTTATCTAGGACGAGACGACCACTTTTCTGTTATCTCTACTATTTGGTCTTGCTTCACCGACTTGTTCTTCTCTGATCTCGACGCTCGTAGAGTAGTCTAGAGTTAAAGATCTTTGTTTTTGGAAACTCTACATTAGCGATACCGGGAGGTTAAGGTTTCCATGATGCGCTAGGGTACCTTTCTGAGTAGAAACCCCCTTACTTTAGCAGTTAGGTAGTTTCTTTGAGGTGTTGTCACTACTCACGGCCATTTCCGAAACAAATGGCATTAATTCAAATTTCGAAGGTGTACGTAGATATTAAAAACCCTTTACTTACAACACTTTTACTTACTTTAATTTATGCAAATATAGTTTGGGTAGTTAATGCTTTGTATGTTAATAGAATCAACGAAGATGCTCAAGATTTTTTTAAGTAATCCGTCGAATTTGCTGCTACCCCAGGATATATTACTTTTCAACCAACGTTTTGTTATTCACTGCATATGCAATAACTCTAAAAATGCATACCCGCCTATGGAATAATATTTTAATTTAATGGCACAAAACACAAAAAACATTTTTTTGATATGCAGACCAACAAAAACTGCATAGGTATTGATAAAACCTTTAGTTCACATCTGGTCACTAACGTACTTTATCAATTGAGGTAGGTAAGTTATTGACTGCATGTTTTTTGTGCAAGAACTTTGCAGTTTTAATATACTTGTGTCGTTCACCTTTCACTTAGATTTGCTTACCAAGCGGCTCGTCAAATTTAGGGGAGATAAATGATTGAACAAATATGCGATTAAATAAAAAACGGTAAATAGAAAAGTTGTTCAATTTGGTGAGCTCTATCACTGGTTAAAATATTTGCACTCATTTCCATAACGCTCTGTATATCTCAATCTTATGTTTAGGCTTAGTGCTTAATGTGTGCCTTGTGGACTCGAGTGTTACATTTTATGAGATTTATTCATGCCATTGATAGTGTAATTAAGCTCTATCCTACAACGCTTTTGTGTGGTATTATAATATTTTTTATTATAGTTTTAGGTATTTGGCCACACTAGAAAATCAAAATGTTAATTTGCATATATATAATGATGTTAATGTACATATTCGTGAAAAAAATGTGCCAAACATATTCATAAGTGATTATTTTATATCACCTAGTGAGTATTAGCATTCTGCTCACTTCAGTCGATCAGTTATTTATAAATCCTGACGGTTGAATTATATTTTGTCAGTTTTAGGAATTTATCGAATTCGCCTAGAATTCTGATCCTTGAAAAGTATCCGTATATAAAGTTACAAATGCCCCGTTAATCTTTACGCATGCAATCGTTCACATCTGCGGGATCCCGCTGATTCGTTTGCAAAAGCGAAAACAGAAGTCAGCGAGAAATCATGACTTGTAACTATTATGTGTTACCTGACAACAGCTAACAATGTGAAATTGTTGCTCTGACAACTCGGATAAGCATAAATTCAAAGAATTTTAATTAACGAGACAAGATCAGATGTAGGAATTGTGCTAGGTTACACATGTATCACGAGAAACGACAGCCGACCTTGTAACAAATTATTTAGATATCATTTTAAAAATTTAATTCTTTATTTGGATTCTAGTTGAAAGATTGAAGACAAACCACACTATTCTGCGTTTGTAAGTTTGCAGAACGTACCTGAAACCAATAAGAAAACCCAATTTAAATAGGATAAAATAGATTTATTGCTCAAATCTTACCTCATACACTAATTGGCAAGGTAGCCGGTAACTATTTATCAAGATATCGCTAGAGTGTTATGGGTTCAATCAAAGGACCAAACTGTCTAAATATTTACCAAACGTTCAATTATTCTAAATTTAAGATATTTGTAGTACATAACCTTGTAGCAGTAAATCTTGCACATGCAGAAATGTAAAACAACGACCAAATAAATCTGCTAATACAGGAACGTACAGCTACGACCGAATCGAACACAATCCCAGCAATGACAGATCGAAACGAATTCCATCGTATTTTAATCACATCAAATGGCTCACTACGTCAGTTGTATTAGACTGCCATAGAAAAGTCTCTGTATTTGACTGCCACAAAAAAGCTGTAGAAAAATATATATTATAGAATTTGAACCAAACTGTATACATTTTCTTACTCTAGAGACGTTATTCAGCTAATTTCTTTATTTCTGTTGATTGGTTCTTTTCCTTGTACAACTTTTTGTTCTAAGTAGATATATGCCTCAACGCCTGCAATGTCTTTATTTTTTCTCTACTATATCATCTACATACCTGAGATGGTTTATATAGGTATTATGTTGAGCTGATTTGTGGCAGTGGGCTGTATCTACGATAAATTCTGCAGTTTCCTCAACTTGTTGTATTGTTCAGGTTAGTACTAAAAGGTTTTTATATGTGTATATGGAAATATTATATTCATGACATTTTCCAATTAATATTTTTATGGTTAATAAATGATCTACCGCATCTGCCTGTTCGTAAAGTTGATGTTCAATCCAGTTGACACCATTACATTCGTTTGGTATTTGTCTTGGTTTAATAGTATTATCATTCTCTGATTTAGATTTTCTACCCCTTGAAGTACTACATTAATTGTTATTTCGTCTTAAGTTCTATTCTTTAACCTTAGATTTATATGTATCGGCAAAAATGCTCGCCCACTTTCAACATTTGATCCCTGTTTATGATTATTGACATTGATATGCATAACGATGAGTTAAAATACTCAGTCTACCAGAAATGAGGTCTTGATCTCTAAATATGAAGAAGAACAAGTATTATTGACGTAACCAATTGATATAATTACTTTATAAATATGTTTTTGAAATAACCAGTGTATATGAATCAGTTCAACATCATAACCATGATCAAGACTTCCCGCAATAAACGTAACGGAAATTTTCAAAACCTGCAGAAGAAAAAGCAAGTCATAACCACATTTTGTAACAAGTGTCATATAACAGCTTTATATTTTCTGGTGCTGAAGCATGACTTCAAAATTCGAAGGGCAACTTTGATGAACTTTATTTTTGCTCAGACGAAAGTTTCGCAGTAACCAAATCTGTAAGACTATGGAAGAGGGCCATCCTTGGAATAAAGCAACAGATATATTAATTAAGTAATATAAATCTAGGTAACAAGAATCGATATCAACCTAAGAGAAATTTAATTTCCACCTGTACGGCTAAACAAAAGGAGCGTCATTAATATGTATTGATATATAAATATAAATATTTATGTTAGTATGCAGTGGCATCTGCTGTTCAATACTCTTGAACGAAGGTCTCCATCTCAGAAACTGAAGAAGAAGAAGAAAGACGTTCTTATCATCCAAAGACAAATATAATCATTTACTTAAAATTTTCTGTAAACAGAAATGTTAATATGGATGGGAACCACTGAAATATCTTTTTCGGATCAAGGAGATCTCTGTCTCTAATATGTCACCAAAACGACGTCATTGACAACAGGACAACTATACATATTTGTTGGAAAACTAGCTGAACTACCTTCTTATAATGGAGAAAATCCCTAACTCTAATGTTGCAGCATGAGGATTTCATTGACGACAAGACAGTTATATTTATTTGTGGGAAAACCTTGCTGCAAAGCGAACTACTCAGTTCCTTGAAAAGATGTTTGTCAACATTGAATTGAACGGGAATATGAGTATCAGTGGTAGGTATTTCAAGCTTTTTGTAAACATAAACGATATCAACATGAATCACAATCTGCTGAATCTCTCAAAAGGAGGATCTTACTAACAACGGTAAATATTTATTGGAAAAATTTGCAGCAAGATAAACTACTCAGTTCTTAGAAAAGATGTCTATATTATCTGGAGTTGAAGAAGGAACTAGTTTCAGCGGCATAGAACAACAAATATAAGTATTTATGTCAAGAGTTTTCTAAACATAAATATAATCTGCAACTCGCTGAACTATTTTCATCAGATGGAAAAAATCTATATCTCCAATGTTGCAGCAGTCGGATGTCTTCGAAGACAGGGCAGTCAAATATTTGTTGGAAAATGTTGCAGCAAACCGAGCTCTGTAAACTAGCGGTTGCACGTCTGCTTAGCATTCGGGAGGTCGCCGGTTCGATTCCAGTGGCCGTCTGCTCTGATTTAGGTTTTTAGGTGGTTTTCCCGAGTCCTTTTCTGGCTTCTCTTAAATTCTTCACCTCTCCTTTCTCTCACCCATCCTATAATTCCCGTTCTTGGCTGAAGAGGGACGCAAGGTTCCTACAGCAGCCCTCCCCTGGTTGGGGGAATTGAAATGACCCTAAATCTTTGCCTTTTATTATCTTGTAGCAAAACGAAATCCTCAATTATTAGACAAACTGTCGGTATATCTGGAAATGAGGAAAAAAATTAGTATCAATATTCAAAAATATGTAATTTAAACCAAGATTAAATTAATAGGTATATAACATGTTAACAGTTCTATGTCGACAAAATGCATGCTGCAGATCAGGCAAGTTTGAGTGTTCTGAATAGCTCCCTCAATCAAGTTTATCTCTATGTAGTGTTAAGATTAGGGTGAAATATCAAATTACAAGTGTTTTCCTTTTAACCTTAACTGTCAGTTTATGCAAATTATCTTCATTTTCAAAGACATCCGAATGTCCTTTTCGAAGGGTATTAGCATAAAAGCCTTCAAATAATCTTGAAACAAACATCTTCTTACTCTATTTAAAATTAATTTTAATTTAGATTGAAACCTACCTGCCACTTGTGAAATGGAAATGGTTAATAAAAATTTATATGCTTTTTCTAGATCAGGGTATGCTTTAGCAAAGAAATTATATTTTTGCACAACGTGTTAGCAACGAAACATATCTTTTTTGCGGAACTCGTGATCAATAGTATTGTTATTCTCTTGATATTCTTTGGTGTATTTCTCAGGTAATGCTGGTGACAACTTATTCCACTTGCACCTAAAATGTAAAAGTTTCATTTGCAGAGTATCTTTCTTCCTTTCAGGATAACTTGAAATGGGCTTTCGATCCCTCGCCAGTCATGTTTATTTTATATTAAAAGCCAATCTTAATTTCTATACGCGTTTTACTATTATTAGATTAAATATTGCATTTTAGAATTACAAATGTTCTAAAAGGCAGTGGTAGATAATGAAAGCATTGTGAACTCAAATTTGTGTTTATGCCGCGATAAATGCAACTCTACAGCATGAAGAAAAATGAGGGGAGTCTTAACGCGGGCAAATTTTACGAACAAGCGAACAGAAAGTACGGCCTTTTGCCTAAGTGGGTAGGTGCCCATCTTCTGATACGATGGTCGACGGCTAACTGAATTTGGCCATTCGAAGAGCAAAGTAATACAAGCGGCTTCAATAGCATCGCAGTGAGTAAATTGCTGCTTATTAGTTCTTGTGGAATCCATAAGGTAACGTTTACAGACGTCTTTTTCAGCGTTTATATTTGAAGTAAACGCATTGTTCAAGGTGTATACGTAAGTACACTAATGTATCACAATTTTAAGCGTCCGTTTGGAGAAGCTAATTCACGCGGCACCCAAAGGGGCTTTTACGAAATTAGAGTACGTCGTCACTGAGCCGTGACGTCGGAGTTGGCAGTACAGGGATTACCGCCTTGCAGTATGTGTGGTTATTTTCTACGCTTCAACTTCCACAGTTAGATGATGCAATTCGAGGTTTGAAATGATTTACGCCAGCAGTACTTCAAGGAACTAAGGAAATTTGATATAGGAAATAATTCCTGATGATGGTTTACGTTGTGCATGTATGTTTACAACACATCTGCGAGTAACGCCAAGCTATCTTGCACGTAGATTGTTTGAGGACTTAATTCTATTTTTTTAATGATTTTGTATTTTATATGTGCTTTCTTTGTTTGTGTTCTTCGCATATTTCATTTGTGTTTTGCAGTCAACAGAGTGATGTAAACAATTTGGCTTTTCTTGTAAATTGTTTAAAGTATATTTTCAGCTTACAACCCTACAAGGGGAAAAAGATTCCTGTTTTCGCAGATAGTGATCTTTCATAATCATAAGCCACGAACTAGAATATTAAAAGAGCTCTATATTCACTAAGCTACCTAACCGAAAAAAGGGAAATAATTATTTAAATATTACGGGGTACGAGACGTCTTGTTCAAATTTTATGTATCTACATAGGGTTGGACGAACGCCGCATTTCAAACTTGCTCAGTTAGACTTTTTGTAGAATATTTGTCGATAAGTTTGGAAGGAAATGGAAACTTCAAGGGTAAGAGCAGTCAAAATCCTGATACAACTTCTTGTGGCTTGAAAATCTAAATTCTATGGCATGGGAACTTTGCCCACAGTCATATTAAAAACCTCTATTCTAAAATTGCCAGCTGAATTTTGTAGTGCTTCGTCTTCACAACTTTCGTCGTGAAATCCCTTTTTCTTTCGTATTTTCTGTGCACACATCTTTTTCTCAACGACAACATCTAACGGGATTTTATTTTCAAGCAATTTCCCATTTAACGTATTTATAAACTCTTCAGCAATTTCATAACATTTTCACATATAATCTCATAAGAGCATTAATAAATTCTTTGCGGATTTTTTTTTAGTGCGTTTCAACAACGTCGTTGGAATGCACGAAAAATAATTTCCGGATATGAATTAATGCTCGAATGCAGATTCGGTAAGAACATCGTAACGACACAAAGCCTAAAAAGAAGTAATGTCTACCTACAAGAAATTTCCAAGAAGTTTTGTTGTTGTCTTGGTTACGGCTCGTGAACTGATTTTTCTATTGGTCATTAATGGGTGTGGTACGATTTTCTGGAAAATTTCTTTAGGGATTATTAAGGAAATAGTTTATTGCTCTCTGCATTCTATTTATTTGCAATTAAATAGGGTTTAGCCCCGTGAACTAAAATATATAGCTTTTGTCTCAGTGGAGTAGGTTCATTAACTTTGTACTATAATGCTTTGTTGTATGATAAATTAACCAGTATGACAAATGCGTTACTTTGTATTTGATAGGTCTATAACCTCAAAATTTTGTATACAGAAAATGATTTGTTCGTCCGCGAAATTTAGCGTAAATTGAATTAAAAAATCGAAAAAGGCAAGACCATATCAGGTAAATGCTGCTAAATATGTGACGTGGCTTCCGGCTACCCTGTTTGGTTGCATATGACGCAAACCGACGCTCTGCTGTGCAATTGTTTAACTTCCGCTAATGTTGCAAAAATCGGCATTCAACCACAAATTTTAGGGACGCTATCCCGATTATTCGAATTTGGACGGATCTCGGCCGCTGCAATCACGTTCAACCCCCCAAACTTGGCAAATCCCACGGGTTATGGACCTCCGGCAACGCTTTCCCGTGGAAGTTGCCTTTTGAAGTGGGGCTCCGTTGCTAGCTCGCACAATGAAAAGACACCACGGCTATTACACACCTCCTCCAAATTTCTCCACCCAGGCACTCCAACTGTAGCACTCCCAATTCTTGCTTGCCGATGTCTGGAATCAGTCAAAAGGGACTCCAAAGTTGGGCGTACTTGGACGATTCTTGCAGCTGGCTATTTCTATTTGCTATCACTTTGAAAATTAGCTACAAAGAAGCCCTACACACTGATGACTATGATAAAACACAACTTTAGCTCAACAAATAACATTCTTTATTAATAATTTTATGAAAAACTGAGAGCGCAACTTGCACACAGCCTAAATGTTACAAGTTTCTATCTGATGTTAAACAATTGACATTCTCGTTTCCTAGGGATAACGATTTATATTTGTTTATAAGAAATTAGGTTTGATTTCCATGTTTACTTATGGACTATCGTTTTGATAAAATGTTCTTGCTTAAATACTAAAATGTCTTTTTTTTTAAATTGTTCACGTAGCACTTTGGTCTACTCTCTAATCACTTAGTTTTAATTGCATTTAATTACATGAGTTTATTTAGCACTGTATCAACTGTTTGTCTTTCGATAGGTTGCCTTATTGCTCTTTGCAATCTTTACTTCCTCGTACTACTTTGCTTCATCTTTCCATTACCTTGCTGTTTGTGGCTTATAAACCCTTAATACTTATAACGCTCACACAATTTCTGTACTTCACAAAACATCTTGTATTATTTTAAAATTCATATCATTGTTTGACGTTATGCAACTCAACCCTGTCAGCTACATAATTCAAGCTGCATTTGCCATTCCAAACATTAATTATGACTGAAACTCTGAACGTACCCTTTCTGAATTCTATATTATCTCATGCCAACCTTTCTTACTCAAATTATAATTGCTGCTGCTCATATCAGGTGCATTTATTAGTGTAAAATACTGGCTTTCTTGCAATAAATAAAATAGTTAATTCTGTGCTCATTTTGAAATTATTAATTTTCGTGTTAATTAGACAATCAGAATTGCTGTGGGCAGTAAACCATTACAGTATATACGTCTTTGATATGAATCGGCAACGACACAATTGTCTATCACGTGTCAGTGCCCATTTTCATAATTTTTGAGTAGTATATAGGGTGATTAAATTATCATGTAATAACTATGTAGGCAACCGGTTATATAGAAGCATTTAATTATTATGTTATTATTACGCTGTTAGCCCTAAACTCTCTTATTTGATTTGATTTGCTTTATAAAATACCTAACACTTTTGATTTCTATTTACTTAATAAATTTTCAGATAACCAAGATGCTTATGGAGTAAGTGCACAATAAATGTGTGTTGTCTACCTAGTTATTACATGATAATTTAATCACCCTATATGTGCATCTTGCAACTGTCGAAAATAACGTTGTTCTCTATAATTTCTATAGCATTATGTACTTATTTTCTGTCATTATCTTATATGTAAATGAGTTACTTTCGATTTTTCATAAACATTATATTTACTATAATTAATTAGCCTAACTATTATTACAGTATAGCTGATTTTTTCGTAAGATTTCCACAACTGCTAAACTTGTTCGTAAGTAAAATAGTTTCCAACCTTCTAGTTCTAGTCTTTTCAGTGCTAACAAAATTAGGCGTTGATAAAAAGCTCTTTCATTCAACAGACAGTTTTCCTCATTTTAATATATACGAAAATAGAAAATCTGATTAGTAAGAGGGAAACGATCGGAGGGAATTGTGCATTCTGACCCCGGCTCGAGTTCCGCACCCTCGCGGGCAATCATACAGGAAATTTCTCGTATCGCGCATTTACAAACGTTGGTTCTGTTGCAGACAACATAATCCATCTTGCCATTCATGTTAACAGTTTTTCACGTTGGATTAACGCTTACAAAGTTTTCCGAGCTGCTAGCCGTAATTTGCATACATTTCAATTTTTCTCTGAGCACTCGCCCGCTGAGCATTGGGAAACTTAGATGTGTATTTTCATAGAGCGCCGCGATTTGCTGGAACCGGAAGTACAGAACAAGCAATTTAACACGACGGGTGTAGGCTAGCTCGAGCACAACATATCGGCTGTCAGTGGGAATAGCAGAAATGCCTCTTTAATTGCAAAATATGCTTGTTAATGAAATAACACGCCAGCGCAATAATTAGAACCATCACGATTCAGATTGCACGATAATACGCTCATGCAAATGATCCGAGGTGTAAACCAGCTCTGATCAATTTATTCCCAGCCCGTTTCCTGCAAAGGGCGAGTGGATGTCGCAAGCATTTGTGGTGGCAAAAGTTGTTAGAATGCAAATGATTGTTTTTAACGACTGCCGTTAATTTTATGTTTATATAACTTATAGTTCTGGCCTTCAGACAAGATACTTATCGGGTTTATAGCATTGTGCGCTTTTTTCAGCTCACAATTGCAGCTAATTAATGCTCGCAATTACTGGGTTATGTGACTGTATAGAAAACAAGATCGTTCTAATAATAGTTTCAGTTTGACCGACTCGTTGTGGCGATAGGGCTACCCAAGGGTGTCTAGCACGGACGTGTCCCTAAAATAACTTCTCTGTATATGTCAAAGATTAGATAAATGTTTGACCGAAGTAAATTAAGTTTTTGCAATGCAATGAAAACTCATGTTAATAGAAATATTAGACAATTACGTTGCACGAATTCCTACTTGATTTTAATGAAATTTTACGTTAAACCCCAATTTTACAAAATTTCAAACGTATGATGCGGTAGGATATTGTAAAAATCCCTGCTTCGCCTTCTAAAACAGCAGTATGCACTCCAGAGCTTATATTATAATGGTTTACTGCCCATAGCAATTCTGTTTGCCTAATAAACTAAATGAGTAAGGTTAACATGAGCACAGAATTAAATATTTTATTTATTGCAAGATAATCAGTACTTTACATTAATAAATGCACTTGATGTGAGCAGCAATAACTAATAATTTGAAGGATAAAAGTTAGCATGAAATAAAGCAGGTTTCGGAAGGGTTGCGTTCAGTGTTTCAATTATGATAATTGTTCGGAAGGGCCAATGCAATTTAATTTGTAACTGACGGATTTGAGCTTATTTACGTCAAACATAATGTGAATAAAATGATACAGAATGATTTGTTAAGTACATAGAGTATATGACCGTTATGTATTAAAAGTGTGTAAGCCAGCAAAGGGAAAATTAGCTGAACGGAAAACGAAACAGTGCGAGCAAAATAATTATTGCAAAGAGCAATGGAAAAATGGAAGACAACCGATCGAAAGACAATTAGTGAAATGCTAAAGGAACTCCAAGTGTATCAGTGTATTATAAACAAAAGTGATTTAAAAGCAGAGCAAAGTGTAGTGACATTTATTCCAAGAAAAAGACTATTTTAGTAGTGACATCAAAACTGTAGTCCATAAGGTGAAGCATGTTATCAATCCTATTTTTTTTTATAAAAATTGAAAATGTAGTTGCTAAGTGACGTGACAGTCTTTTATTATAATTACCAAACAAGCTAAAATTTTACATGCTGGGGGGAGATTGAGCTCTACATTTTATTGCATAAAGTTGTAAATAGATAGATAGATAGATAGATATATTTATTGAATATAACCTACAATACACAAAAAAACGAAACTAATATAAATTTGTACCACTATTACTAAATTATTACTAATTTGTAGTTACATATATTCAAAAGGAGAAAGATCAGCATTGCCGTTTTTCACTTTCACCTTAACATAGAAAAAAAAAAAACTTAATATGTATATAAAATTACACAGTGTAATGTGCTACGACGATGTACTGTCCTGAATGTCGAGCAATTTAGTTTTAAATGCTTTTTGAAACTGAGTAACAGAAGGACTGAAAAATATTTCCATAAAGGAATTAATTAGTTTTGGCGCTACATATTCAAAGCTACTCTCAAATTTATAGGTGTTATGCTGGGGAATTGTAAATAGTTCTCTGTACCTTAAACTAATGGTGCTTCTATTTATTACACAGCGTTTAATAAGAAAATTAAGTAAGTATGTTGGTTCTTCCGACTGTAAAATATTGTATAATAGAGTTCCATATAAAAGTGTAAATCTATTTTCTAATTTTAATATACTTAATCTATTATAATATGGCGTTACATGATCTCTGTAAGGTATCACAAAGGAGTATCTGAAACAACAGTTTTGAAGCACTTGCAGTTTGTTTTTCATATAAGCCGTTAAGAAGTTATAATATACTGCGCTTCCATAGTCAAGATAACTGAGGACAATTGTATTTGTTAAGCTCCATTTAACATCTTGGGTAAGAATATATTTATATCTCCACAACGTTTTTAGTTTCGCATAACATTCACTACACTTTTTGATGACATGCTTTTCAAATTTTAAATTTTTGTCTATAATCAGACCAAGATCGCGCGCACTTTCACTGACACTTATCACCTTATCGCTCAGCATTATTTCTTTTTTCAAGATAAGATTAGACTTATTGATTAAAGCGTTTGAGCCTAGACACAAGACTATAGTTTTCTGGGGGTTAAGCCTTAATCCGTTTTTCTCTGACCACTCTTGTATACACTGTAAATTGAAGTTCAGTTCATCAATGAGGTCGTTAACGTGTTCTGGTGAACAAGATTTATAAATTTGCGTGTCATCAGCGTATAGGTGTATATTCCACTGATATTGTAAAATATTTGGAAGGTCCGCTGTAAAGAGTGTAAATAGTGTAGGAGCCAAAATGCTTCCTTGTGGAACTCCATATAGGACTGTAGCTTCTTGTGATATATCGTTTTCAATCCTAACTACTTGACTTCTGTTGGCTAAATAGCTACTAAGCCAGCTCAATATTTGATTGTTAAATCCATAGTATCGTAATTTAGCCAAAAGTAAATCTCGATTAATAACATCGAAGGCCTTGCTATAGTCTAAGAGTACTAGATACGTTATTTCACAATTATCCATATTTTTGGCTATATCTGTTGTTATTTTCATCATTGCCGTTGTAGTACTATATTTAGGTCTAAATCCTGATTGAGTATTTGGTAATAAATCGTTTTTATTAATATGCTGAATAATGTGACTATTTACAATTTTTTCCAACACCTTGGACATCGTAGGCAGAATACTGATTGGCCTAATATCTTTCAGTACCCTCGCTGTGCTAACTTTCGGCAATGGATTGATTATAGCCTTCTTCCATATCATAGGTGTGGTTCCAGTATCGAGTGAGAAGTTAATAATTCCAGTAAGCTCATTTTTGCAGAAAGGTAACACTAGTTTCAACATTTTTAAGTTAATATTGTCTATTCCAGTCGCATTAGATTTCAGTTGGGCAATGGTGTTTTCTACTTCTTCTACTGATGTTTGACAGTTAAGTTGAGGTTCGTGGATATTGTCAAAGTAATTCTGTCGAAAAAATTTCAAGGTGTCGTCACTGATAGTGACATGTCCCACGCTATTTACCAAATATTCATTTATTAAAGTAGCATCTTTTATATCTTCTGCTATTACAGATGTTGGTTTAGCATGTATATTCCAAGAAGCGAATTTCTTCCATAACAGATGTGGGTTTTTTGTACTCATTCGTATCTGATATTGAATAAACGCCCTCTTTTCATTTTTTATTGCCATCGATAAGTAATTTCTTAAATCTTTGTAGTACTTTCGATCTTTTTCAAGTTTCGTCCTTGTGTACTTTTTGTATGCCTTATTCTTCATATTAATGATCAGTTTTAATGTATCGGTAATGTAAGGCCGGTATTTGTGATATAGAGTAACAGTTTTTAACGGTGCGTGTTTGTTGAACAGTGTAAGAATTTCATTATTCAGATAATCCACTTTAGCATCTATATTTTCTAATTCTGCAATATATCGCCAGTTTACTATAGCTGCGTCGTTGTTAAATTGGTCCAGATCAAAATTTTTGTAGCATCTGTATGTTATTGTTGAAGGGGTGGGTTTCTCTATTGTATAATTTAGAACACAGTACGTTAGCATATGGTCGGTTACGTTTAATGGAAAATCTAGGTTTTCACATTCCATTACTTTAACTTTGTCACTGACACACATAATATCAATTAAAGTTGCGGATTGATCAGTTATTCTTGTTGGGTTGCTTACAATTTGTTTTAGATTAAATGAATTAATAAGGTCATAAAATTTTCGAGTGTAAGGTGATTCCTGATTTAGTAAATCTGTATTTATATCTCCAACTAAGATAGTATCGTCGGTTGTCATTGTAATGTTTGATAAAGCAAGTTCAATTTCATTGAGTCCAGCATTACTTACTTTTGGTATGTATACTGCTCCTAAAGCGATGTTAGTATTTTGCAATTTAATAGACACCCAGATTTGCTCAGTGTTTTCTTTAGGTATAAATTCTGTATTTATTAGTTTATATTTTAAATTGGACTGAATATACCAGCATACTCCACCACCTCGTAGTTCTCTATCGGCTCGCAGTAAATCATATCCTTCTAAGTGTATCAAATGTGATGGAAAATCCGAAGGTAACCACGTTTCCGATATTGCTATTAGATGAAAGTTATTATCTTGGATATATTCAGAAAATGTATCAAAACAAGGAATTAGAGATCTTATATTTATGTGACAAATACGAAGGAAAGTTATATCTTTTTTAAGTGATTTTGAGGGTTCAACGGTGGAAGAAATAATACTATTCAGTTTTTTTGGTCATTAATTTTAACAATTTTTGGGATACCATTTATGTATTTAATTGTTAAATGTTCTTCGCCCTGATTTAGTCGATCGCTTAAAGATTTTCGCAAATCATCGAGGTATTTGCGCTGCAGGGGGGTTTGGTCAGGGGCAACACGTATGTTACTGGTTTGTAGTAAAGCAGATTTGTTTTTTGTACAAAGTCTTTTGTAATACCAGTTGTGTGTAAAGTTATTCACCAGTGTGCAGAGCATATGTGGGTATAGTTTACCATGAGTCCCAAGTGTAGCAGTTTTAGCAAGCAGCAAGATTCGTCCAAGTGCGAGTAACTTCGAGGGCTCATTTCCATAAGGGAGCAGCATCGGCCAGCATGAATCTGTGTGTTTCCGACGTGTAGAGCCGTTCCTCCTGAGTGCCTGTATACAGAGTTTCGGAGCAGGAAGCAACCATGAGAATTACCCTCGAAGAAGCGTCCCCAGAAAACGTTTCGCGCCTACGAAGCAGCTCTTTTCAAGGTAATTTCACAGGGAAAGCGTCGGAGTAGGTCTATTATTTTTGGATCTCATCAAAATCAGACTGTCTACGATGTGTAGCACCAGGTTCCAGTTGTGCAGGTCTAGCCAGCTTAGAGAAATTTAAGTGGCGTCCTTTGGGAGTGCAGGATGACTCGGAATTTTTCAGTTTTTGCCGGATGCAAAACAAGAAACGATCACGCGTGGCTTTCAACGTCGGACTAGAAACAAAACGAGTTTAGCAGTTGCTACGTCACAGTATTAATCGTATTTACCTAATGCTTCCTTGCCAATTTTACGTTGTTTTTCGCACTGGCAAATCATCGTGTTTACTGAGTCAAATTTAGAGGTTATCTAAACGTCAGATGGAAATTGTGCATTTTCCCTAATAATTGAGAGTAATTGGCATACCACGAGTTATTTGTCATATAAAGTTTTTCTTAATTTTATGAACTGACACCCTGAGTTAAGTTATGTTTCATGCTCACCGGAACTATGCCCGAATTTATTGCAAATGGATGAAATAAGGAATGAGCAATAAACCATTTAGTAGTGGTAATTATTATCACACTCTTTTAATTTGCCCTGAGTTTGACAGGCAAGTTCGCAATTGAATTTAATACAGTTTATAAACTGTAGTATCCCTTGCTAATAAGTATAACGTATATATTGTATTTTAATACCCCATATTATTTAAGCGAGGGGGCTACTACAATATATTGAATCGTAAGTAATATCTCCCATTAAAAAAAAACAAGTTAAGATTATGAGTACTACTCAAGAATTGATGATAGGTCACAAGCTCTAGAGATATATTTTCCTTGGCATTAAGGCCTAGAACACCCAATAGTTTCAACAACAGCGTTACGAGCTTTTTTAATTTTGGCTTTTTGTGCAACTTCAGTTTTTCCGTTTGAAAGTTGTAAATGTTTTATCGAGACATGAATTCAGCTAGCGGTTGATCCTATCGTTTATGCAAACTGTCGTTTTTTTTAATTTTTTTTATGAAACAAATTGTCAGTTTAAGATAAAGATTTCAAGACAATTATTATTTTTAAGTGTAATTACGTTTTGTCAATTATTGTGAGTTATATTTCTTCTACCTTTGGTTATATTCAGTGGCGGCTCGTGGAGATTTTGATAGTAGGTCCAGCTGAATCTAAAATTCATTTTTCACCCCTTCACAGACAAAGAGAGATTCCGACATCCCGAGGTCTAAATATGTATTCGCATCTGGATTGGAAAAAGTTAGCATCAGTGAATAATTACCAAACTCTACAGGCTAATAAAATATTATGAACTAAATCGAATATCTCTCTTTCATTTTCTGTGTAAATATATACAATTTGACCAAAAAATTGCATCTTTACTATTTGAGCATTAAGTTTAGCCACGTAATAGTAATAGCAATAGAAATATACTATCAAGTCTACATACCTGTATTTGAAAAAATGTAACTTTTATTCATTGAATCATTTGGATTCTGGATGCGTAACGCACCCCGACAACTACGTGATAAATAAAAGGTATAATAGTGCTATTAAACCAATTAATAATTAATACAATAATACTGGGTCCAACATAAACTATTTCCCTATTTGTTTTTCTTATAACTTTTGTTGTATCTATACAACCGAAAAGCATAAAAAATATGTCATCATAAAAAAGAAAGAAGGGAGATTGGTTTAGCCTTGTACAAAACACAGTATCTGCAATGCAGGTTTTGGAAATTATCGAAAATTGACAAAATGAATCACTGGTCTGTAGGTACATGCCATGTCCCCACACAATCGCAGAGTCTTGAAGCCAGTAAGAACAAACGTAATTAGTAAAACGGACAGAGAAATGCATGAAAGAAAATGTTATATCAAAATCTTTAAGCATTTTTCTGCAGTACGTGAAAAAATTGCATGTGCAGCACGTGCGAAAGATATTTTTCTGTACTCAGTGCATTTTTAATCACAGCTTCCACTCGATTGAAAAGCCTTGCACAGAAAACTTAAAAATCTGATTATTTTCGTTATCCCAAGAATCTTTTTCCACTAAAGTTGCTATGCAATAAGTTCTTCCAAAAACTTTCGAATATACTGCAATCTTATCAAAATGGGAAGCTCCATGGAAACCAAAAATTCTATTTCGGTACATTCGCTCGACATGTATTATTATTTCCATTATGTCATTATTAAAGAATTTTTTGAATGCTTGGACTTGAGAAGTAAACTTTGACACTTTCTTGAGTTACACTTCCTCTTCACTATTCACCACCATCATCTATACATTTTCATCGCGATCTATTTCGGCGTCTTCAGTTTCACTTTCATCATTCATTTCAACATAAATCTTATCTGAACCTAAACGCAACCAATACTTCTCTAATTCTCCATCCGCCAAAGGATGTTTTCTATCCATTTTACCACAAAAGTGATTAGCACTTTTTTAAGTCGGTTATACCAACAACATAACAGCGATACAAACAGAGAAAACGATAAAACATCGCAATTTTTAGAATTATCATACTCATTTTATCAACAACTCTAGCGCACTCTATATGTTACTTACTAAACTAGACAAAATTGTAGGGTAACGTAAAGTACAACGGGGAGGGGGGGGGGGATTTGTGTTGTTGCTTATAGTTTGTTTTCAAAAATAATTATTGAACTTTGCGGAAAACAACTATTTTCACATTAACAACAATAACTGCCAATGTTCGGGGCATAAAACGAGCAATCAATTTAAAAATAGCAAAACTGGAAGGTATGGGTAAAATATTACTCCCTCCACCCCACCCCCGCCATACGTATGCCGATGGTTAAAGTTCGTTTGTTATGGACATGCAGAGTACTGGTTACCTTAGACACCGATAGCTGTGGTCACATGAGTAGTAGTAATAGGTCGATTCTGGGACACAGGTAATTACCTGTTACCTGTCGAGGTGTGCAGATGTGCAGGTATTTTACATGTACAGGTGTGTTTACCTGTACAGGCGTGCTCAGGTGTGCAAATGTACAGGTAATTTACCTGTCCAGGTGTGTTTACCTGTGTCCCAGAATCGGCGTATTACCACTACTCACATGGTCAAAGTCCCACTTAGAATTTTACCAAGACTAAAGAGTTCCAACCCTAGCAAGGGACATTTAAATGATGTACATCGTAGTAACGTGGAACCCACGAATTACATTACTTCTGAAAGATGGCAATCTGTAGAGGTTTTTATACTCATTTCTTAAATTTTTAGAAATCTTACTGGGACTGGGGATCGAACTCGTGACCCTAAAATTAGTAGTCAGAACGCTTACCCACTAGGCTACCGAGTCCGGCAGAAGGTTTCAGTATTTTTAATTTATTTATCGTATAGCAAGGGAAATGCACAGAAAAGTATAAAAATGTTATTATTAGGTATTTTTATAGAGTCAGTCCTTAGAAAAACTGAGAAGTGACCAAACATCAACATTATAATATAGTAGCTTGTTTCTAAAAAATTGATAATCCAAATACCTACTTAGAAATTTACACATTCATTCATTTATTGGTTAGTACTTGTTTTCAAGTTTTAAGAAACAATCGTAAAAGTCAGAAAGATATGTACAGGCGTGAGTGTAGCCGTCGACGACATACATATACAAACTGTCCATTTTATCACACCCCTCTCCCTAACGGTTTCCAAATATATGTGTTTCCAACACATATGACAATCTTACTGCAAAACCAGTTTGTTTTATAAAAAAGTATAACGTTGCAATGTTATACATATTGCAATGGTTTACTGCCACGGCAGTTCTGGTTGCCTAACTAACACGAAAAATTAACAATTTCAAAATGAGCACAGAATTAAATCTTTTATCTATTGTCAGAAAGTCAGTAATTTTACACTAATAAATGCACTTGAGATGAATGGCAGTAATTATAATTTGAATGAGAAAAATTGACATCAGATAAGGCAGGAATCAAGAGGATTACGTTCAGCGTTTTATTAATAATTGATGTTAGGAATGGCAAACGCTGCTTAATTTATGTTTATTGTATTTTAATAATACAGAGATGGTTTGTGAAGTACAAAAATTATATGACCGTTATGATTAAAAATTGTATAACCAGCAAATGACAAGACAACTCAAGGGTAAAGAGCGTTGCAAAGCAGTACGAGAAAGTAAAGATTGCAAAACAGACAATGTGTAGTGCTAAACTAAACATGTGAAACAGTGCATTTAAGACCGAAGTAATTAAAAAGCCGAGATTTAAAGTGTAAAAGTGACAATTCCCAAGAAAACACAGTTTAGTATTTAAGCAAAAATAGTATATCAGTTAAAACATGATATCAAAACTCACTTTCATAAAAACAAATGTAAATTGTAATCGCCAGGATACAAGACTGTCAATTGTTTAATATCGAAAACAAGTTTGTAAAATTTGTGCTGTGTGCCAGTTGAGCTCACAGTTTTCTGTAAAAATGTTGAATAAAAAGTCATTTGTGTCAGCCAAAAAGCGTTTTCCATATTCATCGGTGTGCAGGGCATCTTTGAGTATGATTTTCATAGTGCTAACAGTTCCCAATGAAGAGAGATAGCTAGCTGCAAGATTTGCCTAAGTGCGATTAACTTCGGAGCCCCCTTTCGACTACTTGGAGGTGTCGGCCAGCAAGAATTTGATGTGCAACGTTTAGAACAGACTTTCCTGAATGCCTGGCTGCAGAAGTTTCGAGCAAGAAGCCATCACCAAGTCCGTAGTTGCCGTGGCGTCTCTTCATTGTGCGAGCCAGCATCGGAGCGCCACTTCCAAACGTAAAAATTCACAGGAAGCAATTGGAGTAAGCGCACTATGTTCGGGTTTCATCAAGATTAGACTGTCCATGAGGTATAGCACCAAGCCCCAGTTCCCAAAAGCTTTCCAGAGATTTTTAATCGACGTGGCGTCTTTTCATTTTGCGATTTGGTTCAAAGATTTCGACCGTTTTTTCCGGAAATAGAACAAATGCACATCGAGCGTCGGTTTACGTCACTGAAACAATAGCAGGTTAGCCGGAAATGACGTCATATAATTTGCATAATACTTACCTGATGTGATTTTGCCATTGTGGTTTTTGAATTCAAATTACGCAAAGTTTTTATACGTGCAGATCATCTTTGTGTTTCCAGTCAATTTGAGGATAAAGCTGTTAAATACGAATTCAAGCGTCTGGCATACTAGTGAATTTGTCCTACACAAAAGTAGGTATTTGAGATACAAGTTGTTGAACCTACCCCTGTGATGTTTTATTCTTGCTAGACCGGAGCTGTCAATTAATTGCAAATAAATAAGATACATAAGAGCAATAAACCATTTATTTAACAGGTAATTACAACATCATTTTAATGAACCCTGACATTGACATAGAATTCTAGATTAAAAGTATTTGATTTATAAATTGTGGTGATTTTCCCTTATTTATTACTTATATTTTTACTAAAGCATTATATTCGTTAAGGGCATCATTACAATATTAAGGAAAGGTAGGCGTAGATTGCAAGATGTGTTAGCTATTTGCAAACATTTAGAGGAATGATGAAAGAGGCACTATATAAATAAAAACTTTCAAAATTATTCAATTAAGTACTCTCTCTTTCTGTCGTTCTCTGTGCTATCGCAAGTAATAAACTTCTGGTTTGTTATCTGTAGTTCGAATTAGAAATGATTAAAAAACGATATGTATTAGCAACCATAATAAGCAAACGAAAATGAAGAAGAAACCGAAAATTAACTAAGGAAATAAGAAGCTCAAAGCAGTGAATTACCACATGGTTGCTAAGAAACGCCATAGATGTATAACTACAGTTAAATATTGTTCTAATATTAAAAAGATCCTTACATCCCTCCTCATATACCGGTCTGAAACATAAATATCAAAACCTTCTCATGGCAACTTTGCCTCACTAATAAAACACGTTCTATTTGTCGCAGTTCCTAGACTGAGCATTCCATGAATGTAGATAAACTACACATCTTGGCAATGACTAATGTATACTTTTTTATATTAAAAATTCATTTTTGTATACTTCTCTTAAATATGTATTGATGTTTTTATGAATATACAAGGGGCATCACGTATTTATTAAGTCTGCAATTCAAAATACACATATAGCAGCATAGTGTCTGAATATTTATCTAAAAGACATGTTGATGAGAATTATTGTTACTGAAACCTTGGTACTCATTTAATAAAGCTGACCAAACGAGTTTGCATTTGCATTTTTACGTCATTTGCCGAAGTCTTTTTCTGCGTGTTAATATCACTTAAATTTTATGATTTAAGCGATCCTACCAGTCTTTAAACTTACAGCTGTCAGATTTAAATCAATTGCTCTAATGCCACAAAGATCGATATTGATATCTATGTGTCGCCATGATATGTTCACATTGGGTTGCAGCCCAAGTAGTAAGACGCTCCACATTATGTGGCCCTGGCCTTCCTCCATATTTCTCGTATTTTAATAACAGATTAGTCGTGGAGAAAGATACTTGGAAGCAATTCGTTTATCAACATAGGTCTCATTTACATCAACACGCTTGTTCCGGCAATTTCCTCTAAAAATATATTAGTAACCTCACAAAAGACTTGTCAACAGCTTCTCTCAGCTCCGCATTAAGAGAAAATCGTTCTCACAACACATGTTTTTTAAATTTTGGAACAAATAGTAGTCGCTGACTGCCAAAGCAGTGCTAATCCTCCTTTGTCCTTAACTTGTTCAATTTGTTGGACCAGCAAATTCTTTTGATGATGGCTGTCGAGCAGCTTTAAAGATTTTCAGTTTCCTCATACGCAAGTTCCGTAGTAGTGGCGCTTTTATGCATACTTTTCTCAGCGTCCCAGAGTACTAAACCCATCAGCCTTCCTGAAGAAGACCTTTTCGACTTTTTGGTGGTGAGGAACCTTTGCATTATATGAAGGTTCCAATGGTTAACCCACGTCTCATTTTTAGTTTAATTACTTGGAAAAAGATGTTTTCAGATAGAATCTTTAAATTTTCTTCAAATGTCTGCCTACCGAACATGATATTTTGTTCATTCCCTATTACGTTCACATTTCCACAGGTCTTTTGCACTTTGGGTAATCTTGAAGGGATTTACAGTCCCATTGATAGTGCCTATTTTTAGTTTTTACCCATTGCTCTCTTATGTTGAAAACTTTATAATGTTTATGCATTCAAGCTCTGTTTCACTTCACTTCAGCTACTAAAACTGCAGGAACCTTTCCATTTTTGTGACTAGGCAAAATAGATATCGGTCTTTCCTCGTATCTTTAAAAGTAAATGTGAACTACTTAACTCACCATAGTACCTATCAGTATTGAAACTACCAAAATATCAATAATTATAAAAGTTGTTACTGTGTCTGTATAAGCGAGATACGCTATAAAGAAGTTTAAAAGTAAATGCTGATACTAAACCCAACCCTCAAACAATTAATTTGTCAAAGATCGATAGAACAGGAGTTTCAAATGTCTTAATCCGCCCCTGCCAGCAGGCAAACTCGAAAATAAGCAACCCGAAATGAGCCTATTTGCAAGGCGAAATTGAGAAATAAAATCCATCATAAAGGAATAAAACTTGCGACTTTCCCTAGCCGACGCGTGCTGGGAAAGCCGGAATATTTTAATCAAATATAAATTATTTCGCCATTAAGCGTGCCTGTTTCACTACCACTTTAAATCAAATTCCTTATAGCTACATTCAGCGGGTTTCCTTCTTATGCGGGCAATTACATGCTTATATTCGCTTTTGATTGCCTTGGGTCGTAGTTTAAACTGCGCTTGTTTAGACGGTTTGAGTTGGGTTTTTAGCGCGAAGGCTGCTCCGATGTTAATTTATGCAATGAAGCAGTGACAGCTTTATTGAAGATCAACGGCTAAAAATAAACGCGTCTAATTAATTTTTTTGCTGGGTGCTATTTATAGAGGAGGAGCCCATTTTTATTATCGTACAATGCAACAAATTGGAGTTGAAATACAGCGCCGCAGTGGCTTTGAAGTTGGCGATCCACTTTTTATGGCCAGATACTTTACAATTCAATTTTTGATAATGGACTGCTTAAATTCATGTCATCGTCATTTTTTTAAAGTAGAACTGGAACGGGAAATAACCAGAATTATGAAATACAAATAATTTTTTTGACACTACGAACACCGTAGATGTTTGACTAAACTGAATTTACTTTGTACGTGATATTATCAAACTCAAAATTAGTGAAAATAAAGTAAAGACACATTTTATTATGTTTGGTGGAATAACAATTATGCGTATTTTTTTTTCTATTTGCAGTAAATAAAAATTATCAATATCAAAATTATATTTTGGCTTAACCTGCGCCGTATTTCTAGATAAACATCCAGCATTTATTGGTAATATACCTTATGAATCTAAATAAAAAAATTTGTACTGATTAGGTTGGTTGATGGTGTAGCTTAGCGATGATGAATGGCCTGAAAACGTTTTTCGTGCAGGAAAAGGCCATAAACTAAAGTGCAGTACTAAATCAGCTAGTAAAAGTGGAGTTCGCGATGTGACAGTTTAGAGAAACTATCAATTGTACGCGTGCAATAAGAAACATCTGCAATGTCAAGTGCGATTGGTGTCGTCGAGTTGAACAATCAAAACTAACTTGTCTAAATGTCACGATGCAATTTCTAGCACAGCCGGAGCTATGTCGTAAACGCAGAGATATCGGCCAACAAACCCTTTTGCCCCAACTCACAATAGACCAGACGAAAAGGGAAAGTCAACCCCGGTGGACAATACAGTCGTAAACGCTCGAAAAGGGAATGCCCTTTTCGACGGAAGTTATTTCAACCTCTTGAGCTACAATAGAGCAAAGTGAGTCGAGGACCAAGGTCAGTTTCCAAGGTCTTTAATTAATAAATAATTCAGTGTTGAAAACCAGACTACTCACAATTCGTATTTGTATTTTAAATTAATGTTAACGAATTTGTATATGTTGGATTTTGTTCGTGTGTTCTAAAGTAATGAAAGGAATGTCATTGTTTTCCACAAACGGTTGTATTTTATTGAACTTAATTCCGCAGTAATAACAACATAATAGTTCCAGTGGTGAAAATCACTAAAATGGCTTCTAAACCCTTAAAAGCCGGATTTGATTTGATCCGTATTGTTTAGGTACCTTGGGAACAATGATACTTAAACATACTTGACATTTTTGCTATTTGTGCAATCATACAAATAAGAACGTTTTGCAAGACATGGCAGCTTTCATCGTCAGAGTCAAAACTGCTATGAAATTATCCTTTATCTGCATTGTAATGATAATAAAGGGTGTCCCAACAAGAGTGGAAAATTTAAATTATCTTGGCTGTGTATGGTCTGTAGGTTTGAGTTGTTGAGTGAGTTGGATTTAATAGGCATGAAGATGCAAATCTTTAGTGAGAATACGCTGCATAGTGCTTCTTGAAATCTTCAATTCTTGAGCACGATGCCGAATAGATGTTCTCGGACACTCGGCCCCATTCTGGCGAAGAGTCGTGATGTTTTCTGCTAAACGACCTGGACGAACACGTTTCGATGGTTTGACATCAGTAATCGACCCAATCTCCTCAAATTTTCTGGTTATTCTATTTACAGTTGATGCACTTGCAACATTTTGCCTACTAAAAATTGGACGCAATTTGCGAATCGTGGCTGTCAAACTTTCACAATTTTTGAGTTAGTGTTTAGCAATAAGAATACTTTGTTGTGTCGAATATCTACCATCGAACTGTCATAAGGGTTTGGCTGTCAAAGCACAACAGAAAAATAACATCAAATTTTAGTTTTCCACTTTTGTTGGTACACACATTATAACATCAAAAAATAATTTTGCTAAATACTATGTTTTTATATTCTAAGCATATTTAAAGTTCCATGAAGATAAAAAAATATTTCACCTAAGATATATAATCAGTACGAACTACCAGTAATAGCAACAACAATACCATAGAAAGAAGAACAGGTGTGACGGATGCTATTGAAATGATAGTCAATATGAAATTGAATGTTAAAAGATACGGAAACGTACCATGGACTAAAAAAATTACAAAGTGGAAATCTAGAAAAACGCGCAGAGACACGTCTAGAGGACGTTTATCAATAAAATGGAGAGATGCCCTTACGTAAATAAAATAATAAATAAAGTTTTTACAGACCACTTTAAGCCCATTGCTTAACGCACTGTCTCCATTGTCCCTTATCCATGATTTGATTTCTCCAGTCTTCTATTCCTTTACTTGCCATGTCTTCCATTACTGCCAACTTCCACCTATTCCTTGGTCGTCCTCTTCTTCTAGTTTCTTGCGCTCTACCTACCAATACTATCTTAGTACCTAGCTCTTTAATCTGGCATTTTCCATATATGCGCAAACCATCTTAACCTTTGAGCTTTAATGAAGTCTACTATACTTGGCTCCCCATACTTCTTTTGTACCTATTCGTTTGTAAGTCTCCTCCAACCATCCTCCGTCAGTCCCTCCAAATATTTTTCGCAGCATTTTTCTCTCCCACCTACTTATTATGTCTTGATCTGCCACATTCATCGTCCATGTTTCACATGCATACGTAGCTGTGGGTCGTATAACAGTCTTCTACAGTTGTAGTTTTACATTTCGCGACATTTGTTTTGAGGACATTATACTATTTAACACGCCCACGCATCTGGATGCTTAACCTTGTTTTAATTTCTTCTGTGTAATTTAAGTTTTCAGAGATTAATGTTCTTAAGAAACTAAACTCTTTAACTCGTTCTATTCTCAAATCCTTCCCACCCACTGTTTTTTAAAATCACTCTCCCTTTGTCAGCACTTTCACCTTTACCACTTAACTTTACCAATTTACTTTTTGTGTTTCTCATTAATCCTACTTTTCTTGCCTCCCATTCACATTCCTTCACTTGTTCTTGCATTTCGTGTATCGACCTTGCTACTATTTTCACATCATCTGCGTATGCCAGTATTTGGTGACTTTTGGTCTTGATCGTCCCATTCCTACTAAGTTTGCTGTTTCTAATAACTCTCTCCAGAACTAAATTGAATAGTATTGTCGAGAGGGTGTCTCCCTGCCTTAATCCGGTTTCTGTCTTAAATGCTCTTGACAATTGGCCTCTGTATCTCACTAGATTCTGTATTTGTCTATGATTCTTCTATCAAATTTCTTATCAGCGAAGATATCAAACGACAAAAAATTTGTGTAAGAGTTAAAAGACAGTTTGATGCGCAATCACTATGAGACGTAAGCGTTTACAAAAGGAGTAAAGCGTTTAAAGATGGCTGCAAAGGTGCCGAGAATGAACCGCATTCTCGCTGTCCAAAAACATTGACAACAGAAGAGAATGCTGACAGAGTAAAATGCACTTATTTGAAACGATTGTCGATTTACAGTGAAAGATATTTCTTCTGCATTAAATCGGTAGGGGTAACTTAAAAAAAACGCGAGTTCTCTGTCTGTGTCTTACAGGATAATACTCGACCCTATTTCGCTATTCACACGCTGACTACAATTTACCATACATTTCAGACCTTGCTGTATCAGTTTCTTATTTGTGGGACCCTTACAAAGGTTTCTAGGAGAAAAATACCTCGTTGTAATGAAGAAGTTACCGAAATTGTCCCGGAATTAGTGCGACAGTAGACAAAAGAATTTTTTCTCGTGGAATACAGAAACTTCCGGAAAGATGGAACCAGTTTATTAAAAGAGATGGAAACTGAGTAGAATAATAAAATGATATACATTAGACTCCTTGTGTTGGTTTTTGAATAAATATTAAATTATAATTTATATTTGAACGCTCCTCGTAATAACAAAAATACTTATTCAAATTCAGTACACGACTAAAACCGAAAGAAAAAACAGTCAGGCATACTATGAAAAAAATACAAAATATATATTTCGCCAGAAGAGTATCCCATATTTCCCAGTGTGCACAGACACGTTGCGCTAATGTTGAAAAATAACTTTACCAAGCGTTATATTAACGTCAAAGTGTCGCGAAAATCAACCAGTTTTTCAGGGTTACGTGGTTGATTCTGCGTCAGCGTATAAGGGTCTTTTAACGAATAACTCATGACCAAAGAAGACCGTTATCTATTGACATGATAATCGCGATCCATAACACGTCACCATTGTTGCCGACTATTTAACCTGTTTTTTACGTTTGGTTGCCAAGCCGGCGTCTTTTGCATGTCATGTTATCGCACAATTTTCACCGATATGTTAACGGTGTAACGTCGTTGCGGTTTTAACAGAAAATCTACGTGCTTTATGCGTTAAAACGTGGTTTTATTATTGTTATTGTTTTGTTAAGTGTTAACTTTATAAGCACGTTGCGTTTCAACCACAACTTTATCTTATTTTTTAAGTTGAAACGACGTTTCAATGGATGCAAAGCTGATATTTTATTTAGCTCAAGTATTAACTACAGAAGCACGATACGTTTCTTCTGAATAATTTGTACTGTGCCCAACCCAACTGAATGGAATGGCGATAAATGAAATCTCAAAACAGATCGGGTAGCTGCTTCAACGCTATATAGTTCCTCACAAAGACAACCGACGTACTACTTACCCCGTATTCTTCTAATGCAATTTTGCTAGCCTTATGTCAAACTGGAATAAGAAACACAACGTTCTAACTCACAGATTTGCAGATTTTATCAGCCAGACAAATGGCGACTTAAACGGTGAATCCAGATCACCAGATAAAGGGAGAGAATTGCTTGTCAGCATACAGTAACATTCCACTGTGGTGTTGTAGCATAACGCTATTCAATTGGTCGGCACTATCATGAGAGCATTGTCCTTACACGTGGTAGGTGCTGAGCACACCCACTGAAGCAGGGTACAACTTATCTGTTTTTGTGAACGTCATTTCAACGTTTAATATTAACTGCTGGTCTAAAATACAGTTAAAATCAACGACATAAAATCATTAAGCAAAAACGTTATCATTACGTTGTTGTATTAACGTTATATCGACGTTAAAAGTTGACTACTAACCTAAAAGACGTTTATATTAACGTTATTTTAACGTGATATGGTAAATGTAAAATGTTTTACATTAACTGCTGGTGTTAAAAGCTCCTAATATGAACGACATATCAGCGTCATATAAACATACTCAATAAACGTCATAGTTAACACGTTTAATAAACGGAATAATTACGTAAACGGTAAAAATAATTACTAAAAATCAACGTTTAATTCACATTAAGAAAATGACGTTAACTATTGGACTGAAATTTAACGTTTTATTTTCAACAAATAACGTCTTTTTAACTATGTAAACGTCTTTTCGACGTATTTTAAACGTAAGTGTGCCTACTGGATTGCATGTCAGAGGGTTAGAAGACGACCTAACAGACTGGAATAGTTCGGGTGATGTACAAGGAAAACAGAAAAGCACAAAGAAAGCAATTTCCAAGCTGTGAACGAGGCATTGATCGCCCAAAATTAAAGAAAGGAACAGTGCCGTTAATGGTGGCCTGATGAAGTATAGGTAGTAATAGATAAAACAAGCCTACAGCAAAATGGTTGATGGACTGAACACATAAAAAAGTGACAAAATTACAAAAATTAATCCGCTGAAGTCATGATTGTGGTTTCGTGCTGTAAAATCTATGGGAATGTGTTAACAATATGAAGGGAAATGGAACCTTAATATCTCCATAAAATGAGAAGAATGGCGAATTACTATAAAAATGTTAACAGAGGGCGAAAACTATCCAGCACAGAAGTAGATAATGTAATAGCAGGAGGAAGCAGAATAGAGGTCGACACCGAAAAAGTATAAGCAGTCGCCAAACAATGAAGAGTAGCAGAGTACTAGGTTAAGAAGTACGCATTCATATATAATTGATACGGGGTACGGGGTACGATTGCCTGAGACGAAAATATAGACCAGAAGACTAGAAACTATCCCAAATGATATCAATATATAAGAAAGAGAACAGAAAAAAGAAGAAAAATTACGCAGAGCTCAGCTTGAATATCACACCAAGTAGTATGATCTACTAAAGTAATTAACAAGTAACTTAACTTAATGCGAGATGAACAAAGTGGGTTTACCACAGGAAGATAGTGTGTGGACAATATATTTGGCCTTCAGCAGGTAATTGAACAAAGAAAAGAAAGGAAAGGGATATTCATCTGGGGTTAGATGTATTAGAAAAGGCCTATGATTTTCTAAGTCGGAAGGAACTGTGGCAGGTGCTATACAATGTGAAGTATACCTTGCAGATATAATTAAAATGCGAGAATGGGTGGTTCTGGCCCCTATACTTTAATAAATTACTATAGTCCTCTAGCCAGGTAGACCAATAGCACTGAGATCTCTCCTATCGCATTTACCTCAGTCGTGGTTAAGGAAAATCTTTGCTGAAATGAACCCGAAGTTGATCTGGACTCGTACTAAGCTGAAAAAGGTAGCTCCAAAAATCTACTCATATAAAATACAACTTGTTTAAACATAAATGAACCACAGTCAAATATTGCCTGTTAAAGAAACAACACTAAATAATTACAGAGTTAAATACTACACCATGAAGAGGATGGTTACTTCTACCCCGCATTATTATATCAACCACAAAAAATCTGTCCCCTACGCATTTACATAACGCACAATAATGTCCCTCTACGCGCAAAAACTATCTCCACTATGCATTCATATTAACTCCGATTAAGGCACACGTCCTATAGCTGCTTTTACTGCACGGATGCTCAAACGCGACTCGTGCCGAACTATAACATTAAATCACTCGCAACCACGTGGTCTTTGTGTTAACATCCCACTGCGTTTATGATCGGGCTGACAGCAAGAAACCGCGTAAAAACGCCCCTCGGCACGCTGTAATTCTTCGCTGACTGTTTTCACATACCAAATAGGGTACTAAACCATCCATACAGTGATGACTAACATATGCCCGTTGCGTATTACCAAGTATTTCGGTAGCTATCTAAGGCGATGCCTTTATAGTTGCGTCACTTAATGGCTTGGACGTTTCACCTCTACAATGTCGGCAGGACTTCCGGGCCACTGAAAGTTCACCGACTAATATTTCAAAGCTTTTCTTCGGTTGTACTTCCGTAGCAAACGTAGGGTTTTCGCCTCCACTTTGCATGGGGTCGCACCTTTCAGAAACTTGCCCGCTCGGTGACACTGTTTAGCCCGTGAACGAAGCTACATATAAGCTAGTTTGCATGTTGAACTCCAAGCACAGACTGATTGTTTCCGCAAAAACGTCATCGTTTCCGATATACGCGCCAGTATTAGTGAGGGATGCACCCAGATCATTATAAATACATATACCAACAAACAACAATGAATGCAGATGTACAAATTGGCTGTATATGGATATGCTATTCAACACACAGGGCCAGGTAAAGCTCGTTGCTACTATTTAACATATATTTAGTATAAATATCGGGTTACAAACGAAATGAGTATAACACGACAGAAGTAAAGAATATAATACAATAGGATCCGATATGGTGGAATAAGTATATAACAGTCAAAACTAAAAAGTATATCAGAAGTTCATTAGCTGAATTAGTTCTATGGTACGGCGCGGATATATGTTTAGATGTACACTCAACTCCAAAATGTTGTCGAGATGAATTATCTAAAGAGCGTTAGGATATCAAGAATGGAACATATTACAACTGAACAAATCAGAGAAAATCTGTAGGCAAAAGATGTTATTATAGATAGTGGAAAGGGAAAGACGAAAAAAAGAATTTGAAAAGCCATGGAAATAAGATGACTGTCCGAGGAAAGTATACAAGACTGAAGAGAATGGAGAATTGGCATGATATCAAGGGACACGCCCAGTAAAATGAACATCCTATGTAATATTACAGAGCATAAGAGACAAAGTTGTATCCGAAAACAGTATCTGGAAGATGTGGTACTCCAAAAGCAGCAATTTTCCACTGCCCCCTCTATTACTGTAAGCAGTAAAAGAACAGTTACGACCACTAACTTTTTTACGAAAGAGGCACCACGTGGATATCAAAGCCTCGTTAAGCTCGGGTATTACAGGAAAGCCAGCGAGCAGCAATTTACACCTGTTGTTGTTTTGGCCAGCCTTAGGTAATTTCTCGTTCGATCCTAATAATATAATTGCCCGAGACGTACGGACTCAGCTAGCTGCCGCCTGGGGTAGCACTCGCATTTTAATTATCCGGACATAAACCGCAGCTACACATCTCCGTTATAATCTAATTGGCAATAAATAAGACCGCTCCGCATAAGGACTCCAATGTACAGATGGAGTCAGCACGAGATAGCTCGCACTTCACACCTATGCAATTACTCGGCCCGCTTTGATTTATTGCGGCTTAGAAATCGTCCGGATCAGACGGATATTCGAATTAGTTTATCAGTTACACGCAATTAGCGTGTCATACCAGTATAGCTCGGCGAGCAATTATCCAACCGGATACAGCACGGTTCATTTCCTCACGTATTGTTGCAAAACCACCATAAGTGTCTAACGGAGCTTCAGGGGCGGATTCGATGGAAATGTTCTTACCAGAATTGATCCAGAAGACAAGAAAACGCAACTAAATACAACTTGAAGTTAATAAATCACCAAAGTTAAACGCTTACGATAATTTAGGACCTTCGCCAGATATGTATATTAACAATTTGACAGTCATTCTGGTAGATGACAGAATATGTATATCAGCAATCCAGGCTTGAAGTAGGATTGCTGTTTTAATTTTTCTCTCCATCACTCACATTCTGTGTAGGTTTCGTTTCACACACTCTATCTTCTTTGATATTTCTCTCTCTCTCTCTCTTTCTCGCTTTTCCTGTGCTTCACCGTTTAGCATGTCTTGTGTCGCTCATCTATTCTTCATCCTTAACAAATGCCCCAACCATTTTAATCTTTGCCTTTTTCTAATCGTAACTGAATATGGCTTTTGGCACAGTTCCTTTAATTCTTGGATTGTTCTTCTTCTCTAATTATTTAGAATTTTTTTCTGTAAAATCTTCCTCTATTTCCAATTCCCGTATTCTGAGCTGGTCTTACCATTACTCCCATTAGTTTTTACATTGATTCTGTACTTTTGTATATCCTGCTAATATTATCTTCTCTAGTTTTATTATTTAATCATTATTGCCAATTGCCTCTGTTCCAAGAAAATAGAAGTGGTATCATTTGTTGTTGATTTTCTTCTTACAAACGTCATATATTTTCTTTTAACTCCTTTTCTTAATATATATTTTTAATGATGATACCTTCTCTGTAATACTTTTTGATCGTTCGTAACAATACTACATTAAAAAGAATCGCTGACATGGTTTCCTTGCGTTACCATATTGTTCATGTAGATTTTTGTTGCAATTCCTTCAATTCTTACTGTGATTAATGTTTCTCTATCCGTTAGTTGAATAATATTTAGAAATCTATTTGCGATTCAGAATATCTTCTTGGCTTGGAAAAGTCGGTTTCACTTAACAGTGTCGTACAATCTGGTGAAATCAATGATAATGGCATGAAGATCTGCAATTCCTTCATTGTATTTCTTCAGTATTTATCACATTTTGAATATCTGGTCCACCACAGGTGGGTTTTCTCTGAATTCACAACTGATATTCTCCTAATACTCATTGTACGTGTAGTTTTAATCTTTTCACAATTTGTACAGCGACAGTTTTTATGTGACGTTTAGTGAGCCCATGCTTCTGTAATCCTTCTTTCGTTTTTTCCTAGCTCTGCTTGTATGTTGTCGTTTCTGAGACTTTTATCTTTTAACTTCTTATATTTTTTTCTATTTCTTTCTTAAGAACTTAGCTGTTGAAATATGTATCTGGAAATAATAATAAATGGTGGTTCACCCCATGCTATTGGACAAAATCATTATATTGGACGTAATGTATCAACTGTCTCATTCTTGTAATACCTTATGTACATAGAAGACAAATTAGGTAAAAATATAAAGATGGATGTTCACCGCTGCATACAATCGCACAGACTATAGAAGAAAAAAACTAAAATTACGATATTTTATAGTAGGACCGGAAAAGTTGGAAAGAAATTAAAAAATATATATAAGCTATTTGGGAGAGATACACACAGAATCTGAAAAATAGAAATATAGCAGGAAGTAAGCGAAAAATCAATAACCGAATATATTTCGAGACACATATAAACAACTGGAGGTGGATAACGAAAACGCAAACGGTACTGAAACTACTACTGAATAAGTAATAGAGATGAGAAATGGTTACGGGGATATTTGTGCTTAGAAGTCATTAAAGAGCAGATAAGAACGGATTTAATTTTTTATTTATATTGACAAAAAGTGGAAGTTAAGCACATATCTAAAAAATGAAAAACTACAAAATATGACATGGAATTGAATAATGTAGAGAAACACAAAGTTTCGCAAAAACGAATAAGTGGAGAAAAATATTTAGCAATGGCAAATAAGATACATAAAATATGGTAGTCACGAGAAAAAATATCAAAGAGAAAAGGAAGAAGTTATCAAATTTTTTGAAACGAAGAGATAAATGAGAAGCCCAACATTTAAAATACAATTAAAAAAGAGAACAATGGTAAATCGCAAACCACATCTTAAAATCTCCCTAAAGAGAAAAGTAGATTAATGCAATAAAAAGTAAAAATGCTTCCAGCAGTCATCAAAACTATATATAAGAGTAATAATAACATAATAGCATAAAATCAAGTTCATTTAAACCAGAGCTTCATTTTAACATGGATGTTTATTGGACCGAAAATTATTTTAATGGAACACGGTCATAATTGAGAAACATATCCATACAGCGAAGACACAGATACGGCGAACTGGCAGCAAAAGTATCCAAACACATTCAGACAGTGATGAAAAAGATCTTTGCGCAAAGAACTTAAAAATTCCAAACTGAGCGTTAATAGAAATGATTGAAGAAAGAAGGAAAAATTAAGGATCCCAAACAAATAAATCGGGATATAAGAAAGTGTTACTCATTTTATCTTTAAATTGAACCAATAAACCGTTAAGATGATGGACACTGTGTTTTTGTGGTAGCTTTTCCTAACTTTTGAAAAACAATTGTGCTTTAAAGCTCTGTATTTCGGTAACTATGAGGTTTAGAAAAAACATGTTGTTGGAGTAAATTGTAGAAAATAATGTGCTCTATAAAAAGATACAGTTAATTGTTTGTGTAGGACGCACTAGTAAAGAACCAAAAAAGTAACACAAAAGCGGTCGTACTGAAACGCGCACGGGCGCGCCAAATTAGAAAACTTGGATTTTTAATAAGGGCCTAGGCACATACAACATATCCAAAATCCAAAACTACATGACCTTTTGTCAGGTAAAATGTACTTGGCCACTGGGCTAGAAAAGCAGTACGCCAAAATGATCACAGAGATAAAACAGAAAACAGCTGAAATATGAAGTGCTAAAATCAAAAATTGCCATGGGCAAGAAAAACAGAAAACAAACAAGTTATAGTATGCCCAAATTTATGCTCCTGTTGTACGCGAATCAGTCTCTCCCCATAAACATTGCTTGGGAAGAAAAACTGGATATAACAGTACACAAAACTCGACCTGTCCTGAAATCGATGAACAGGAAAAAAGTACTACGGTAGTACCAAATCACGAGTGGGATGCTGAAAATGGGAAAACAGATAACTTAACAAGCTTTCAAAATTTTACATCCCAAATGTTTCCAAGAAGAAAAAATTACCATTGCATGGAAAATTTGAAAATTATAATGCGGCTTTTTCCCGTGCCAAATACTCTACTGTACTATGAATTTATATTGCTCTTTGTATGCTAGTTAGCACAGTCGTAGAAGTACAAGGCCCGCTCTTACCTCAGTTGAGCTAAGGGAATGTCAAATTTGTTCTTGCCGGCCTGCTCGTGATCACCCATCATGGTGTAATTGTACATGCAAATCCTGCCAGAAATGAAAACCAAACAGTTTACATGACAAGATATACACTCTGTAAAAGAAACATACATGCATGGAAATACATAAAAAGAATACACAATATTAATAGATAAGTGTTATATGAGGTCCTGACGCTAGTAGCTTGAAATCAGCTGGAGCGATCTGTCAAAAAGATAATGCAGCGCTTGGTCTTGGCGCTCTGAATCAATAAGAACGCGCCTGTGGCCTTTGGGGGCGTCCGGGTTCGTTGCAGTTATTTCACAATGCCTTGCAATAAAAGTTAATTACTTATTACGGCATAGGGTTTTCCCAATCTTTCTGGGCCGTACATTCACTCATAAAATGTAATTACTGTGACTAAACGTGCCTTTATTTCGTAGCAAGATCGCCAAGAGATCAGATCCGTGTGATGGCACAGTCGACTGGCTTGCTTGAATCTAGAATTGCAGCCGGAATAGCAGCCTCGGAGATACTTCCTCAAGCTGGCACCTATAATAATTCGCGTAGCGTTCCTTTGGCTTCCGGCGACGCGCACCGCTCGGTTGTTACAAAGCTACTGCCTCCCCGCGCCTCTAAGCCCGCGCATAACTTGCTTTGTTCTATTAAGAACCGCACTCAACGACTAAATCAGCTGGTTTGCGCGAACAAAGTCACGCGCGACAATCGTAGGTTTTAAATGCCTAATACGTTTTAGTCTACTTACTACAATGTAAGAAATACTGTTTAGTTCTATTCCTAGCAGAAATATGGTTAAATACCAAGGTGATTGTTAAATGTTAAGGTGACACGAATTCAGCCGTTACAAAGTGTTGCTGTTCACAAGAGGAGATATGGCAAATATCGGGTATTACAGACCTATTAATTTACTTTTTCATTTTAATAAACTGTTCACGAAAATAATGTATAACATACTAACCAACAAGCTGGATTTCTATCAACTAGAAGAGCAAGCAGATTGCAGAAAGGATGTAGCATTAATAGAAAAAACAAAACAGAGTATACTGGCAAGACATTATACTTTGTTATTCACCTAACTTCTTCTGGTTATCAGAGAGCTTTCGATTCAATTGAAAATTGGGCATTCCTGAAAGTTTTAGATGATGCCGGATTAGACTCAAAATACTCATTCGTCATAAAATGAAGCTACCATTCATTCACTTACGGATACAGAACGGAGAATGACAAAGAGACCCAATATCACCGAAGTCTTCACACTAGCTTGAAAAAATGTATGTAAAAACCAATGTTCGAAAAGGAAAGAATCAACTTCGAGCGATCCTGCCAAGTCATCTGCGATGTAAGACGACTTGGTCTTAATTAGCACTCGCATAAATGAGCTGAAAGTGATGATAGAAGATCTAAACACTGCATCACAACTCATAGGACTGCTTTATGTCCTTGTCTAAAACAAAAGTCATGTCAAATAGTATTATGCCCATCAAGTTTCGCAAGAGGAACCAGACTGCAGAAATAACAAGAAAAATTGGATTGCCAAAGACATGCTTTTGTTTTTACTGTAATAACGTATGAGCTAAAAATGATTACCCTAACCGCCAGGAGTGTCATATAGCGAGCTATGGAAAAAATTATGCTAGGTGTAAGTCTGATAGAGAAAAGTTGAATACTGAAGAAGACGAAAAGGAATTGGGAAAGAAAATGGCTGGATGATGTCAAAGCAACTGCTGGACTTGACTGAAAGCTGAAGATCGAAGAACTTAGAAAATATTGGGAGAGGCTCATGTTTAGGAGAGCGCGCGGTTAGGCTAAAGGAGAAGTCTATCTGTAAGAGAGACTACGATAGAATGCCAAGGAAACCCAACGTGATAAAGAATGGCAAAAAGTGTATACAAGAGAAAAATGTTTTGGACTGAATAATAATGATCCCGATGTTTTATTGGACCTTTTCCACTGTCTAGGGTGTATATCACACAACGTTTTGGGAGATTTTGATCTACCTACACCAGATCGGTGGCCTAGCGGTAAAGGTGACAGGCTAATAATCACAGCGATCAGTGGTTTTGGGTTCAAATCCCGGGGTAGGCACGAGTGTTCGTATAAAGACGTACAATATCAGTTCTTCTCAGGACTAACTAGGAACACCTGAAGATGGGAGTAGATCAAAAGTTCCCGAAACGTCGTGTGATATACACCCTAGACAGTGGAGGAAGTCAGATAAAACATATCATAATAGACCACTGCCAAAAAATGTCATTCAGAGAACAATAATGATCCCGTAACAACAATACGGCTGGAGAGAGAGAGAGAGAGAGAGAGAGGGAGAGAGAGAGAGAGAAACAATAAGTAATGCCACTATTATACCACCACATATATTTGCTCCTTAACAGAAATTACGTAGATTATAATATTTTTTCCGTTTGCTTCGTCTAGGCCAAAATTATAAACGTTGACTTTACTGCTCATCCAATCTAGGTTTTAGCAGACACCTTGGATAATGTGCAAATTTAATTTTATATTTATCTAAACTCGAATTCGATCTTATTCTGCATGAACAAGGTCCACAGTCAGATAAAAATAACCAGCTGAACTAAGAGAAGTGCTCAATATCATACAAGAACTAAGAAGCTAGAAAGAGAGCAGTATAACTATACAAATGTTTCAGTGGTTCGTACTGTGAAGGGCCACCTGCGAAGCAAGATCGAATCCGAGTTTATAATTCGTCTGATGGGTGGTCTATCATCTACATTGTATTCGTTCTACTCTTTATACAGTATGTTTAAAAATCGATGTTACTATAATAGTATTTTCTTCTGCATAGAAAGTCTACAAGCCAGAGATTACTAATTATAAGAAGCACCCTTAAATCTCACTTTTTATCTCTCCGATATTTATGACACTAGTTCTGATATCACAATCAACCCTTACATGAGAAGTTTTCGTCTTGATAAGGTCCTTAAGGGATCCTTAACTTATGGAATCTTAGAACTAAAAGTAACAATTTTGGAAAATTCTGCTGGCAGTATTGGAATAACAAAATTGCTTATTGATAGATAACCTTGATATGATACTTGATATAATATGTAGTAATAGGTATATAGTTAGTTCCCACCTTTACAAGTTAATTTGCCTCGACCGCTCTTTTGAGTGAGAACTCATTTCCCACATAAACAACCCCTCTTAACATCAGCGTGGCAATTAAATATGCACCGGAAATTGGAATCGTCTGAATCGCATGCGCACAGAAGCACAATTTGACAGAACATTCGAAATAACTCTTCAATCAGATTTTTTAAAGGTTAGTAACATGGAGAATGAGTAAAGAAAGAATTACTAGTAAATTGTAATGAGTAATGACGTTTGGTATGAATAACTGCTATAATTTATCTGCCAGTACACCTCTGCTCAATTTGAAGAATGTCGGTTTGTAGAGATGATATCAAGCTAGGTTCACCACCGGAATTGACAGGATGGAAGGACAAGAGATTGCTATGGCAAAAAATTAATTATAATCAGCGCTCTTGATTAGCCACTGTAAAAGATAGTAAACAGAAAGAAAGGCGGTCCATTCTACCTACACGGGCGCTTGCCCTGGGGCCTCTTGCCATGCCTTGAAACGTACATGAATTCAAACTGGATTAATATCTGGACTACTTTATAATTAGATCCGCCGAGGAAACAAGGCACTATGTATGGGTAAATAAACTGCGCTGGCAATCTATAATTTATATCTATTTATCGTGTACTTAGCAGCTTCCAAGATTTATGACCCACCGTGTTATAATACCACGTTACTACTTAACCTTACGGCTTTTTACGGAGTTAAAACGGCAAATAACTGTTCTAAGACGTGGAATGTATAATACTTATATATAGAAATTGCTCGGGAGTCCGAGAAAATCGGATACACCTTTAGCCAATGCTTAGATATAAGATATGGCCCGAGTCAGAGGCCAGCAAAATAAAAAGAAATTGAAACCAAATTCGCTACATTCCGTAACTCCAGGAAGCCTGCGAAATTGGCTTAAAGAAGAGCTCACGCTGGCTCTTGACAGACCATTAAATATAATTGTCTAACAACAGTAGCCGGTTGTCAGGTCGGAGGTCTTGCATCATTTCTGATCACAACACTGGTAGTTCTGGAATTTTGAACAATCATAGCGTGATTGCGTATTTCCGCAGCAATAACGAACGTCATATGTATCGTATCAGTAAAAGGAAAGTTCATCAAGCGTGCCTTTAGAATTTTGAAGTCATGTGTACTATAACACCAGAAAACATGAAGCTGTCATTTGGCATTTGTTACAAAGTGAGGTTATGATCTTATTCTTCTGCAGACTTTGGAAACATTTCCGTTGCCTTTATTACCAGAAGTCTTGATCATGGTTATGATCACGTTATGATAGTAGCTACTGTCAACCACTGTCTATAAAATGTCAGTGACAAGGATTAAGTATAATTTTCTGGTATATAATACACATGACTTCAAAATTCCAAAGGCATCTTTGGTGAACTTTATTTTTGCTTATACTATAGAATTGAATCTTACAAGAATAAAACTGTCTATAACTGAAATGCCACCAAAGTTAGATTAGAATTTACAACAAACTCGCTTAACATTTTAGGAACTACCTCAGCGACAGGACCACTAGAAAAATTCTGGTCCGCTAAGTGACTTCATCGGGGATGTGGGAGAGCACAATGACACGCTCTACAGAGGAAATAAGCCAAGTACCTTAGATGAATCAGTTTACACAAACTTGGTCATTCATCTAGGCAAGCACTAAAGTGATGTTTTCAGGTTTCGTAAATTAAAAGTTCAATTTAGCTACCTATTACAGGCAATTTCTATGAGCACATTCTATGGTAAAAACGAAAGAAAAATACAATATACTGGTTGCACCACCTGATAACCCCCATATATATATTATATTGTGTCACACTGGAAAACTGATTTATGACATGTATCAGAATAAAAGATACACACGGCTAGCTTCAGTAGGACATGGGTGGGGTTTTACTTTGAAAACGTAGATGTTAACTTGGAAAGATCGAATCCGTAAAGACATATAGGTGTTTGTTATTGGTTAGGCGCCACCCTGATGATGGAATTCCAATGACGTTTTAGCCGTTTCATCAGGAACAACCTTGTCCGAGATGCTATGCTCAGTTCCAAGATATGGACCATACCTTATTTTTGTGTTTCTGAAATGTTTCACTTTATAATACGTACTCTACAAATGAAAACTAAACAGTAATTTAATACCGCCATTCAACAGTACATATGGTCGGCTCTAGTTGGCTAGGACTTCAACATAACATTGAATTCGATTTCTTAAAATGGTTTTATACCTTCGCAGTGTTATCACGCAAAACGCAGCAGCTGTTGCCTTCACTACATATTTCGTACATGAAAACAATTTTGATACGTTTCGCGCAGAGCGCTGAAAACGTCAATGCGCTATGAGTGAAGGTAGACCCTTATTGCACGGCGTTAGCACACTCGCTAAATACGCATTACACAATAAAAACGGCAATTTACATGCGAAACTTATGCTAGCATATTCAGAATTGTCGGTAAAACATACGACATTAAATAATAAATCAAAAATGCAAAGTTTATGACAGTAGAGCGAACTATTTATCCGGGAGATCAACGGCGACCGACCGGCGAGTCGACCGTGAGTGATTCGTAAAATGAATATAGGGCAATCGATCGGCTCTCGATAACGAATTCGAGGGCTGGTACGATACTGGATGAATGCAGTGCATGGCGTCAATAGCTCCTTAAATCTAACTAGTAGGTTTCCGATAATTCAAGACGAAACGTCGCTAGTATCAACCAAAGAGTTTAAGCTGGAGCAGAAAATCACGAATTGTATATGAGTTTTTAGTTTGTGCTGATTCCACTTTGATAGTATAAGAATGGAAGAAAAGAATATTCGTTTGGTATAAACGATATGGTTGTGTAGTATTTCTGCAGAAGCATAAAAATTTTGTAGATTACGTTGCTAATTTTTCAAAAAGTTGTGATTATAGAGTGGACAGTACGAAAAGTGTTTTAAACACTTTAGTAACACAAGCGAAACGCTACAATAAGATGATATCTTGAAACTTTTGCTCAACTCATTCATATGGCTATCAGTATGTATAGCGATGATAAAGTGGTATCTTTTCGAAGAAATGTAAGAAAAGGTACGATACCGTGACTATCGCAACTGCCTGAGCAAATTTGAGGCCCGACTAGCTGTGTGAACTCGGCATTGGTTCTTTAGAAAATCTAAAATTTATTAATCATACAAAGCAGTCTTTAATACAACAAATATGCCCAAATAGTAATAAAAACTCATAAAGTCAACGGTTTAGTCAAGATCGCCATTATCTGAAATGCATACAAATAACGGCCAGGTCATAACTAAATTTGCAGACAGTAAAAAAACATCTATATCAATAGTAAAATAGATAATAGTCAATAGCATACTATGAAATATAAACATATTTAGTCAATTCAAACTTAATAGGCAGCTATATAACCATAATAATCACAGTTAAACCTAGTCAATTATTAATAAGCACAGGGTGAAAGCTGAAGGACTCCAATCGAGACTGTACTGGCCTAAGGCACAAATGCGATAATGAAGGTAACAGAAAACAGCAAGAATGAAAATTGACAAAAGCAATTAAATCTCGAAAAGGATTTTTGGAATCACAGTCGAGAAATGGCAATACTCAGCACAAGCAAATACAGCAATAATTATACAAACAACCAGAAACTTGCCCATCACTATGCCCTCACATCTCAATGGACACCGGCTCGCAAGGTTTTAGCAGTTTTTTGATATAAGTTAACTAACGCATGGGTGCGGCCGTCCACGCCGATAAGACGAAACACCCGCCGTGTTCTCTTATACAGGCAAACCTCTAGGCCGGAGACAAAAGTTACACGATCTCGGGAAGTTTGAGGTTAAAGGCTCAATTTTACTCTAAACTTCGACAAAAGAGAGTAAGGGGAGAGAAGAAAGGGAAAGAAACCAAAGGATTCAACTTCTGGGAATAACACAGATAGTAGAGCAGCTGAAAGTACCACGAAAGTTAAATGCGATCGCCATTATCTGAAATGCATACAAAAAACGGCCAGGTCATAACTAAATTTGCAGACAGTAAAAAAACATCTATATCAATAGTAAAATAGATAATAGTCAATAGCATACTACGAAATATAAACATATTTAGCCAATTCAAACTTAATAGGCAGCTATATAACCATAATAATCACAGTTAAACCTAGTCAATTATTAATAAGCACAGGGGGAGAGCTGAAGGACTCCAATCGAGACTGTACTAGCCTAAGGCACAAATGCGATAATGAAGATAACAGAAAACAGCAAGAATGAAAATTGACAAAGGCAATTAAATCTCGAAAAGGATTTTTGGAATCACAGTCGAGAAATGGTAATACTCAGCACAAGCAAATAAAGCAATAATTATACAAACAACCAGAAACTTGCCCATCACTATGCCCTCACATCTCAATGGACACTGGCTCGCAAGGTTTTAGCAGTTTTTTGATATAAGTTAACTAACGAATGGGTGCGGCCGTCCACGCCGATAAGACGAAACACCCGCCGTGTTCTCTTATACAGGCAAACCTCTAGGCCGGAGACAAAAGTTACACGATTCCGGGAGGTTTGAGATTAAATACTCAATTTTACTCTAAACTTCGACAAAAGAGAGTGAGAGGGGAAGAAGAAAGGGAGAGAAACAAAGAATTCAACTTCTGGGAATAACACAGATAGTAGAGCAGCTGAAAGTACCACGACAGTTAAATACGACAACAATGAAGGAGCAAGCTACGAAAATAATGGAACTTACCCCGAAGATCGAATTTGGCCTGATAAAGAAAGACATTTTGCGTTATTGTATATCGGTAGCAAATGACCAAAAATATATCCAACAACGACCGGCGGAAGTAAGTACGCCTGTCGCGACGATGCGGTCAAAACGAGATATACGGCGCGGAAAACTCAAACAATCCTCAAAGTAAGTATAGCTTGAAATAAATAGCTTTGTCCCTCAGCAACAGCCCAAGGGATTATTTTGGAATACCACTGGAAATAGTCTTGGTAGAATCAGAGTATTTCAGAAGATACTATTAATAGTTTGCATAGGCTTTGAATAAAAAAATCTACAAACGTTATTTTAATAAACTGTTGCAATTTGAACTGGATGCATGCTATTATTTGGTCACAAGTATGGCAAATCGAACGAATATGTTTCCCTTTTCATTTATATTTCGATTTGATTAACATTTTTTTCAATACGGTGCCTCTTAAACAAATCGGCAAATCAATACCATAAAATCGGTGGTCTCTTTCTTTATACGAATGTATGTATGTATTTTTGTTTCCTCCGAAGATACTGGACCGACTAACTTGTATGATAGCTTAAAATTTTGCTAATTTTTAGACTTATATCGTAGGCCGGTTTTTATTTTAAAAAAAGTTCGAAAAAGTAAAATTAAATTAAATCATATTTAAATTAATTAAATCGTGTAATTAGGAAAGCGAAGCGTAGCTCGAGTGATTCGCTAGTCTAGAAATACATTTTTTTAAATTTAATAAAGGGCCAAATGAAATAAAATGTTGTAATAACATTTATAGATTAATCGAGTTCGGAGGTTTAGTGGTTAGCACGTCTACTTAGCATTCGGGGGGGTCATGGGTTCGATTCTCTTGGCCGTCTTCTCTGATTCAGGTTTTTAGGTGATTTTCCTGAGTCACCAGAGTACTTTCTCTGAGGCAAATGCTGGGGCCGTATTTCTCCACCTTTCCTTGCCTTTCTTCCATTCTCCACCCCTCCTTTCTCTCCCCCATAATGTAACTCTTGTTCTTGGCTGAATAGGGACGCAAGGTCCCTATAGCAGTCCGTCCCCAATTGGGGGATTTGAAATTACCTTGAAAATGTTACCTTATAAATTATAAAAAAATATATGATTCTTTGAAAGAGTATGTCTTATTTCAGCTGCAGTGCCGAATTAGCCTTTGACAACATAGTACGAGAAAGTGAACTGAAAAAACCACTCGTACTGGAATGTGCTTGCTCCTTCTGTCAAGCAGCGCTTTTTGTACCTTTTTTGTAAATTACTGTTATGTGTATCTAAAATGTAGACTCTGCAGACATTGCCATCATTGAATTGCTTACAGAGCGTTTTCAAAAAATATACTTGGCGAAACTAATAGCTTGTAGTATATTATATATTGCAACTTAACAGGTAATACGTATCCTATCCGCAGCATTCTACAAGTTGCTGCTCGTGAAGTTGTAAATGACTAAATACCTCCAAACCAGTAAAATTAGCAACAACGATTGCCTAGTTTTGAAGAACCTTGCAATAGAAATAAAATGGAATAAAAATTAATAGGAGCCAACCACAGGTTGGCGAATTAAATGCGAAAACGCGAAGATCGAAGCCGAGGTGTTTTCAGCGCTGGGCGGAGGAAATTATCTGTTGCATAAAAATACTAAAAATTATATACAAGCGGAGCAGTGGAGGAAAATTTAATATTTCTCTTCAGCCTGAATTTCAGAGAAGCTGAAATTCGATTACAGTTTAGATATGCAGTAATATTTTCCAGATGGAAAGTTCACTTATTGATAGTGGTTGGAGACAGGGATATTTGCGATCGGCGACACGAGAACGAATGTTTAGTTTATCCGCCTCCGGGTAATTCGATTATTGGTGCACTTTACGGAATAGAGCGCTTCGATTCGGAGTAGAGAAATCCGGCGATCGTAATTTGAGTTTGACATTGTCTTGCGCTTTGTTCTTCCATTTGTTTTGGTCTCTCGCGTTGCGTATCCGATCGAAAGAGTTAATTTAGGAAATTGCCTGTCCCAGACTTCTGATTGCAATTCGGCGCCCAAAGCGTGTTCGGCATCCCCAACTTTTTTTTCGAAAAGTGACCGGTGTTTGTACAAGCGACAGCTGCGAGAACGCGGCGTCATCGTCCAATAGCCCCAATTAACATATGACTCCACTACCAATTACACGACGAAAAAATACTTAACCCATTATTTGAATAATTGTATGACCCACGCAGCATTTCCGAGATATTTCGTTATTTGTAATTAAGGAGCAACTGTGGCTAAAGGGATCTGCTTTCTTTAACAACGGGCTATTGAATAATTTACGGGCAGCTGAGTCGCGCCAATGAATAGCTAAATATTTATTTAATGAAGAAATTGTATGGTCAACTAAAGTCTAATTTGTAATGCGCCAGCTATTATCCTAATCTGCGCTTGCATCGACGGTTCCCAGATATTAAGAAATTGTTTTTGTGCCATGATGGGCAGTGGAACCCTCCAGCTCCTTCGTGATCTTGAGTTTAATGGGAAAATATTTGAAATCACGAGCTGCCATATAACGACAAAAAATAGACCCTGCATCAGTAATGGCTTAATTTCTGTCTAAACTTGGAGGTATTCAAGCTAGATTCTTGATTAAAAAATATATAAAAATGAATTGCTTTTAAATCCTGCACGCAATGTTCACTCGGTAACCTTTGCTAATAATTCGAAGTTTAGATATTATAATTCGCAATGCATTTTTAAATTTTGCGCCCATATTTTACTTAGTGTTAGAAAAATCCAGAAACTATTTGGTGTGGTTATTTTAGGTGAAACGGGCCATCTGGCATCCCTGGCCTCTTATGCTCTTTTCATACATAAAAGATAAGCCATGTATTTTCTGTTTTATTTTTGTAAATTAGTTTTGATCAGTGTAGTCTCGAAGAATACAAGTGCGTAGAGCTATCCCTGTGCAGCGAACGCATTGCGAAACTTAATATGCATGTGTAGCGTTAAACGCAAGTCAACTGCTTATTAGCGGTATGAGGGGAGTTTTAACTGAAGATTATTGAACGAAAACGCAATTATTAGCCTAGGCCTCCTATGATTCTGCGATAATACACAACTGGCTTTTAGTCTGTAAATGTACGAGGATTGTTCAAATATGAAAGAAATTGTTTTACAAAACTTCAAGCACAGTTTGAGGATAAATGTATGTCCAAGGCAAGGATGTTTGGTTGGGCGAAAAAGTTTCTAGAAGGTCGGGATCGTGTAGAAAACATACCCCATCTGAGACGACCGAAAACATCCGTCACTCCTGACAATGTTGGGTCGATTGATCAGCTTATTCGGGCTGACCGTCGGATAACTGTGAGAAAAATTTCAGAAAAAGTTGGCATAGGTGTGGGTAGTATTGAGGCAATTGTTCACAACGAGCTTAAGTTAAAAAAAGTTAGTACAAGGTGGGTGTCACGGCTCTTAACTCCAGAGTAAAAGGAAGCCCGTTGGCTGGTGACTACGCAACTTTGACAAAGATACGAACGAGAAGGAGATGCATTTTTAGACTATATTGTAACCACAGATGAGACGTGGATCCATTGATACACCCCTGAGTCAAAAAGAGCCTTCCGTGCAGTGGAAACACACCACTTCTCCAACTCCGAAAAAAGGAAAAATGGTGTCATTAGCAGAGAAAGGTAAAACCAGCAATTCTTTCCAAACGACGACAGCAACAAGGCTCCGTTTGTTTTCTTCAGGACAACGAGTGCTCCCATACAGCCGCATTAACGATGGAAGCCCTGAGAAAATTGAAGTGGGAAGTTCTGCCGCATCTTGCATACAGTCCCGATTTATCTCCATCAGATTTTCATTTGTTTGCACCATTGAAAGAGTTATACTTAAACAACTTTTTTACCATGTTAGAAAAGCAAACTTCTTGTACCGATAGCGATGCACGAATTTCCTCTTTTTTGACGGTTGTCGAAAAAGAAAATTATAGAATTTCTGGAACAGAAGCCAATTACATAAATCGAAATTAAAAATGGATGACCGTTCCTTAAAATAACTTTTCCGAATGGGATGGTCTCAGCTAAAGGCAAATCAAATATCAAAGCCGCCACGATGAGATCTCTGCTGTCAGTAAAGGGTTATACCAAAGCCTACCGGATTCGTAATGACTTAATACGAGAAGAACTACAAATAATCACACTTCTTCGATAACAACAACGGTAAGAAGCTGAAAGGCCATCGGCAATAAATGGGCAATCAATAAATCATCAAGTAAATGTTACAGTATAAACTAACAAAACGTGGGAAGACTGCAATAAAACGACGAATAAAGTTAAAACACATCATATGGCGCCATCCCTGAAGAAGAAGAACAAGATGATGATATCAAAATGCCACTATTCTTTAAGTTCTGTACGAAAGTGTGCGAACCATTGAGTTCCACGTCAACATTGACACCGTCCAGTCCCTGAAGTCGTTCGTTTTTAAAATAATTCTCTAAGAATAGATGGACCCGCCAGCATCGGTCTCTTCCGAAGGTGAAGTAATGAAACTGCACTAAAATATGTATCTAGCCACAAATGTGACTTGGTGGTAACATAATAGGCCCACCTTAATACATATGCGTAAAAACTTGGTTCATCTTTGACAGAACTAAGTAAAAGTACTATCTGTTGCTCAAGTAAGCTAATATTAACGTTTACGGACTCTACTAGACTTCACTATACAATTTCATGGAAATGCTGCTGTTAGCTACAAGTTATAAGAAATGTGGAAACATGGTACTCAAGATGAGGTATAAAGAGATAAGAAAAAATGATCATCAGCGGGCTGTGGAATAAAAAGTTACGTTATTACTAAAATGAGGAAATGTTTATAATGTCAATTTCGGTGTCGGTTGGAATTAAATAATAACGAAATCTGATGTTTATGAACATAAACATTTTATTGAACGGTAATAAGTAAATAAAACTATACTACAATTCGAGTATAATGATCATATATGTTGAAAATGTCCACCTTCTTCCTCCGAATGTTATTCAACTCGTCTTCCCATTCCTTCAAATGCATCTTGCATTTATTGGGCTAAGTTGTCACTTTCTTGAATTGTTGTTCAATTCGAGATTTCAGTTCGTTTGAAACCTTATACACAAGGACATAGAAAAAATCCAAACCAGGATCTTGTTGCAAAAAGCCCCGTTGCTCATGACGTCATGACCGTGAAGTTCATTTAAGAAATGTTGTAATATTTTACACGTTTATCTTGCTGCAGTTAGCAAGTCTTCGAAAAATATTCACGCAGCCAACCTACAACTACTCATTCCAACTCAGGTTCTTATTTTTTATGCATGACGGTTTCTTCAATAAATTGTAGTGTAAGGACTCTTCTTCTTTTTATTTTTTTATGCTATGTAAGCTTTGCTTGTTTATCACTTCGAGTAGATTGCTGTATGGCGATGTTCCTACTGACGACAAAGCCCAACTTTCTATTTAACGTTTCAGTTGGTTGGCGTCCTATCAGTTTTTGTTTCCCTGCTATCTTTGGTAGGCGATCGTCCTTCATTCTTTCCTCGTGCGCGTTTTATTCTTTTCGATTTTATTTGGTTTTGCTTTACTATGTCTTGTATGCCACCTGGCGTCATATAGTCGTTTAAGATAAAACCAGGCTTCCTTGGTAAAGAAGAATTTAACTGCCCGTCATTGAGACTATACAAAAACCAATACAAAACCGAATTCTTTTTGCATAATCCTGTTCTAAAAGTTTTTGATCGAAAATTAATCGATAGGGATGTAGATGCAAATCGTGTCCCAATATTCTGTGACATATTCCATAATTTGCATTTATTTCCCCTCATTAGCCTCGCTGCTATCACACTAGATGTACCTGATGTTCGTTCAAATACCGTTCCCAAATAAGTGAAACTTTCCACTTTCCGGAATCTGTAACTTCATCTTGTTTCTAATGTTATTTCCAGACGCGCTAAGTGGATTCTTGACGAGCAAAAATATTTCAAGGGCAGCAAAGATACGTATTTAATACGGTTATCTGACCTGTAGTGACGTACACTTGTGAAGTGTGGACATTGCGGAAAGTAGACCCGTTCTGTGCATATGGGAGAAAAAAGTATTGAGAAGGGATGGGCGGAAGAGTGGGTGTAACCTGAGAAAGAAGAACAAATAGGGAAGTTAGGGTTTTAGACCGCCAGCTAAACATAATAATAGTCAAAGCCCAAAGATTGAAGCAGCTAGGACACATAATAAGAATGTGTGAGGAAAGAACACCGCGAAAGATCTTAGAAGGCGCACTAGGAGGAGCAAGAAGATGGGGAAGACCATGAAAGAAATAGTTTGAAGACATATAGGAAGACTTAACAGCTGGGCATTGAGAATTGGAAAAGAAGAGCAGTTAATCGAACGGGCTGGCAGAAAATAGTCAATCAAGCCATAACTCTCCAGGCCTGTAGTGCATATAAACAATTAACATATTGAAGCTTCCTCCTTTCTATTTTAAAGTTTTGACCTACACAACCTTGATTTTTAAATTAAGTTAAATGTTTTAGTATCCATATAATACAGTGAGCGCCAAAAAGCATTGGTCAGTTTCAATACCTAATAAAAACCCATACAGTTCACCTATGGAATCGATGATAATTTCTTCATAAATCGGAAGTTTTGTTTCAATGGTTGACATCCTCCGAAAGTGACAGTTTGGTGTGCTGTTTCACTGTCAAAGATTGTCGGGGCTCATTTTTTCGAGGAAATTGGTGAAACGGTAACGGTTACATCTCAAAGACATTACATGCTTGAAAGATCTTTTTATTGCAAATAGAGGAGGAGATGGTAAATGAATATTGGTTTCAACAGGACGGTGCTACAAATTACAAATTACACCGCAAGAATTAATACGAATCTCCTACGACAATCGTTTCCAAATAAACTGATTTCTTGCTATGGTGACCTTCATCAGCCCTCGAGATCGCAGGACATAACCACTCCTGATTTTTTCTTTGGGATTACTTGAAGAGCAGAGTATTTACAAGAAAGATAAGAAATCTGGAAAAGCTTAAAATGTTTATTCGGGAAAATATTGAAGCTGTACTGCAGGATATGCGGCAACGTGTGATGAGAAATTTCGGCCACCGTTTAAAAGAGTGCATTCAACAAGAGCGGAGTCATTTAACCCACAGCATTTTTCATAAGTGAATCTCCCATTCTTAGTCTTTAAGAAATAGTTCTGATTAACTGTGTAATTTAAGCAAATAAATTGTTATTACAAATTGAAACTGACCAATGCTTTTTGGCGCTCACTGTATATCACGCTGTCGCTATGTTCATATTTGAAACCGGTCAATCGGTGCATACCATAACTTAAATCATCAACTTGCTGGCATGAACGTTTAATTGATGTTTTTGAAGAAGGTACTTCTTCGGCCAACAACACCCTTCGTTTCTTCCAATATGTGCAGTTTCCCCAAAATTGTTGGCCACATTCTTCACCAAGTTATAACATTTCCGATAGAAAATATTTTTATTGAGATATCTGTCTTAGAATTTCCCAAAATACATATTCTCCTTCAACCTGAAAACCCTTACAAAAGTAAGATACAATGCTGGTTGATATTTGAAATGTATTAAAATTATTTATACAAAGAAATTACGTCATTATGACGTCATAAACATTTCCTAAATCTAGTAATAACGCCATGTTTCATTTCACATCCCGCTAAAGATCAGTTTTTTATTTCTTGATATTTACTTCTGACTATTGATAACTTGATTTAATAAGTGATAGTTTCAGAAAATGATATGTTTGTAGTGTTTGTACCAATAATAACAGGCGAATTTAAATTGATGTTTATTTTATACATGTGTATATCCATTTATCCATTCTTGAATAACAATTACGACGTTTAAATTGGATAATAGCATTAGTACTTTGGCAAAATATATCATTTAATATTTAAAGAACAAATTAAATATGTGCCAAAAGAAAAGATAAACGGTGGACTACCTAAATTCTACAATGACCGCCCAGAAACTCTATTAGAAATAGAGAAAGGCCACCAACCCATTGGAGCAAATATATAAGAAGAACAACGGAGAAATAGCAGCAACAAGCGCAATGCAGAGATGAATGAGAGATAGACCATACTCTATACCCAGCAGTGGATAGATATTAGAGACTAGTGGGTGCCGATGACAAAAAAATATAAAAACTTTGAAATAGAATAGAATACATAGAATAAACCACATCAGTAATTTATATTTGGCCAATACTAGAAGTACATGTTCCCGCAAAATGTTTAATGGTACTTGATGTGTTTTAAACAACTATGAAAGGTTTGAAAATGTTCACGTATGTTGATGCTACACCGTCAAAATTATCACATAATACACGGTATGGAAAGCAACAACACCTTTTTTATTGGAAAATAAAATTAAATAAACCAAAACGTATACATACATATAGCAAGTACTTATTACAAAATTCTAGATACAGAGTGCGCGATTACAACAATGGAAACACTACGAGTTACGGGGTCAAGGTCCGGGTTGCAAGTGCTAAAACTAAACAGCTTGATGAAGTAGTGGCGCTTGCTTGTTTACTGGTACTGATTATAGCTGAAGGGTAGTTTATTGTGCTTCACCTTCAAAGCTAGAGAATCGGAATTTGGGTTTATTGCCTTTTTCCTGTCCAGTTAAGTCTCCTCGGCAAAGGGTTACGTCAATTCTTTATTACTAGCCTCTGCTGCGGATGATCATTTGAGATGCAACGAATATTGCACTGTCTAATTTGTTATCCGAAAGGGTTTTTGCAGCTGCGGTTTACGGACCCGGGTCTCTTGCAGCTCACAGATGGCGTAATTCCGCCGGTTTTTGCATTGCCGTCTTTCCAATTCAGAATGGTTGTGCAAGTGCTTGCTGTGACGTCCAGGATCCCCTGCAGTTTATAGATGTTGTACTTTTTCCAGAATTTGTGTTTTTAAATATATTCCCTTTTTCTGAAGTCGCTTAAGTAATCTCTGACTCCGCGACACGCAGTTTATGACGTTAGACACTTAGCTACGCATCGCGTGACGTTTTACTTTTGATAACCGCTTACGATGCTTTCACTTTTATCTATATCTGTGTATGTCTTTCGCGAAGCGATTTATGTTGGTGCACATTCTGGGTTGCTTCGCTAGTTATAATATTGTACATTTTCTTTAACTTCTCGCAAGACGTTACAGCAAAGCTACTAGTCGCTACATCCTTTCACAAGACTCGCTTATTCAGGGCAAAAGTTCGACAAAATATTCTCACAGAAAGCTTGCTGACCGTTTTGTAGGTGCTAGACTTTAAGCAAGCGAGCGGTTTGCGTGGTGTGCATCTCTTGGTTTGATGTGGAAGCACAAGTATGTAGAGTACATCCTAATCGTGTAATAGTCTGCCCGCGTCCAGTGCTATAATAATAATTTTAAAAGAGTGGTTTTTCATCTTGAAAATATTTACTAATTTTGTTATACACAAATGATATCAAATTTATATTATTACGTCGGTAGATATATTATCAAAATTCACCCGTTTTATTTTTACCATCAATTTGGCAGCATGTTATTTTTTTAAATAAATTGTTTCATAGAAGTTGTGCCTGATATTTGTATATTTGTATTTCTGTCAGAATTTTTTTACAGAGGAACAAAAATTTTCAGTTTGAATTTTGCGTTGCATCTCTGATGACATATATAATTTTGTTACTTAATAATATACATTTTCACTAATTTACTTCTTTCTGTTTAAATACACGTATTAAATCTATACAGTTGTCTATTGTAATCACAAAAAAATCACCTTCCAAGATTTCTTCAGATCTTCACGTTTCAGGGTCTCTATATGACGAAAAACAGGTTTTCTCAATTCCGTTTGTCTGTCTGTCTGTCTGTCTGTCTGTCTGTCTGTTTGTCTGTTGGCGGCATAACTCAAAAAATATTTGTCGGAAGAAGACGATATTTTGCATACACATTAGATATATATATATACCTGGAATGAAATCGGAAAAATGCCAGACAAATATATACAGGGTGGGCACTTAAAAAAATAAAATTTTGTTTATTTTTAATTCAACTTAGGAATAGATACAAGTAATAACTTGTACATGGTGCAGGCTTTATTCTTACCAAAAATGGGAGCCAATAGATACAGAATATTTGTTTTACAATACAAAAACGAGACACAAATTAGCGCGTTACTAAATATAGCTGCGACGTAGAAATTCAAGAGGTCGGTCCTCCGTGGCGCAGGTAGAAATTGCCCAGTCCCTTACGGTATCCCACTAAACATTAGGGCTGCACACGCGGTCCGGCTGCCGTTCGAATTCGACCACCGGTAACGTCTTTTTTTATTTGAAAATGTATTTAATTTATTAGAAACGTGAAGATATTTTTACTCCTAACTTAATTTAATTTTTAAAATTATTTAGTGTCACAATGTCGACGAGGGAAGTTCTGGGTAAAGCCTTTTACAGATTTTTTTATTGAAACCAAAAATTTCTAAAGAACATTACGTAATTTAATCAAAGAATGGAATGATTAGAATAATATATAGGAATTTAATACACGTCTTCCTCCATTATCTAATTGACAATCTCTTATAATGTGATATACTTCTAAGACGAAGTATCATCATTAATAAATGCCTGTAGGTCCATTAGATCTATTAGAAGCTTTAATGGCGCAGAACATGTTAATTACTTTTTGTCCAGTATTGCAAGCAATTTGGTTACTGACTTTGTTTTGGATCATTCATAATTTTCAGTTCCTTCTCATTTACTTTTGCACAGGTTCTAAATCCTGCCGTTATTATGAATTTAATCATGATCATATTGACACTGTAGCAATGGCGTTAAAAATATTACATTTTAAATAAATTTATTCAGTCACTTTAATTTCCTTAAATGGTATGTTGCATTTCCTTTAGCCAATTGGAATATGTTGCTGTAATGTTCAGTTTATATAGTAAAGCCCAATGTTTAGACCCTATTATCATGTGTATAACTACAACGCCAGTCAGCGCTCATAACAATGTATCATCTGTCAGGCTTATCCATGGAATGCATAAGAGTTCACTTGTGCTGCAAGCGCTTGGAAAAAATTAAACAATAAGAAATCAGCATGAAAGTAGGATTACTATTAATGTCCAATTATGGTTAAATTATTAGGTATTTTCGTCGGGAAACAGATAGCATTATTTACGGTATTACCTCATGCCACTGAATGAGCAACAAGAGAAAACGTATTTACTATCTGCGAGTACATTTACTGTTTACAAGCGGAATGCAGATAGCTTTATCTTCATTTACATAATTAAATTAGTTTTTTAATGCCGTGCCCTATAGTCCTAAGGCCGTGAAATCATCTTGCACACCTGTGTCGATATCACTTCGAAGAACCAGATTATGTAACAGTCGTAGAATGCTAATCTGGACGTGTGGGACACAAAAGGAAATCTTGATTAATGTTCAGCAACTCCCGATTTTTCATGGATGAATATCGTTTTGTCAACTGTTTGGCGTTTAAGTAGTATCCGCGTATGAGATGTAATTTAACAACAGCCGCTCAATCCATGCAGATTTTCTGAATTTCAGACATGACTGCATTCAAGTTTTAGATAGTTTTATATGGGAAACTACAATTTTAAACGGTTGCAGGAACGTGTGGAAAATCGTTTGACTTTTCTCGGTCCTAAAACCTCTCACTTGTGTATAGACTTATATGCGGAAGCATACGGAAGCTTTTGTTATCCAGAATTATTTATATTCAAATGATTTTACAATTTTCAGTAGTTGCTTTCCGAATTTATTACATTTATAGTATTTTATCTGAATACCAACATTTTGATTTTAATATTTGCCCCAGTTAATTTCATTTTACTAAAATTCTTATTGTTTTTGCAATAAATTAATATTCTGTAGAATATTGTTATATTATGGTTACTGGCAGAAATAAAGCAAAGGAAATCTTTAATAGCAATATGAGAATTCGTTTTTAGCTGTAATAAAAACACAGTCACCAATCTTACTCTATTATTGCCTGTCTTTATTTTACAAATGCGAAATTCCGTCATGAGTTGACATTTTTAAGTTACACCTAATGAACAATTAATCATCAGGGACATTATTCTATTGAAATGCTTGCATTTATCACATATCTGTAATTTACTTTCAGTTTAATTAGCGTTTTGAACGTATCATTGGTAACATCAAACGCTCTCCGGCCATCATACTAACACATTTGGTGGTTGTGACTCCTGTAAAGGGCATTCTTCCTGCTAATTCAGCAGGATAGGCCGGCCACCTTCTCGGACCACGGCCGAAAACGGCTTCTACAACCGCATTTCGTGCGGTAAGATCAAACTATCAGCTTTGGTAGCTTCAATTGATTCGTCGGGTAAATCTCTCAAAACTACAATATTAATGACTACGTTGATACAATGGCCAGCTGGACTAACTCAAGGAGACGGTGTGCAGTTCTTTGAATACTACTTGAGCAGAGCGCTTCTACGAATCCGCCGAAAACTGGTGTGAGGTAACTTCCTCTAAAATGTATAAAAGTGCGGTCATCCGCTCCCAAGCGGGAGAGAGACGCGCGAAATTCAAATCATGCGTTACAGAAGGGGAAAAACGAAACTGCGCGCACAGACCTGCCGAGTTAATAGGGGCGCAATCGAATCGTAACAGCCTGTATTAAGAGATAGAAGAAGAATAATATATCAGAACCAAAAACTTAGTATTGAAGGCATTAATTTCGTAAAATTTTTGTCAAGCATATATTATTCTTGGAACTCAAAATAATGAAACTGCATGGTGTCTGTAAGCAATTTTAATTACACGGAACCTATTTCTATACATATATACACGGTGATCTACAAATTTGTTTAAAAAAATTAAAGACATATTCTGTGGCTTAATTAAAAAAAGTTTCTATAATTTTTGACTTTTGTCCGATCTTGATACGATATGGAGAAGTCGTCAGAATGGGGAAGGTTTTTTTTTGTTTTTAGATGTTTATATATAATATAGTCACTATGCGCGCCAGAGAAGATAGCGTAGTCAGTTGATTTTGTAGTTCATAGTTACAGTGGTAAATTGTTAAATTTTTCTATTATTAGAAGTACCTGAGGGAGTAGAAAGAGTTCAACAGAGTATGATATGATATCAGCTCTGTATAGAAATGTAGGACCTTCAAAACATTTTCTTGGCACAATAAATTGTATTTTTATTTCGTTTCTGATCTTCACTCTGACTAAACTCGGTTAGGACAGGTTCACTTTGTTGAGATTCGACAGGAGCAGGTTCGTTTTGTTCACAAATTCACCTTGACTAGACATGTAGGTTTATTCACAGTTTCTGTTCAACCAAATTCAACTGGCTCGTTTGATTTCCAAGAGATTCAAGTGAATTACTTTGAAAGAATTTATTGAATTTTACTATTTTTGGATTAGTTACCACGTCACCTTCAACTGTATGTAGACAGTTCTGCCTAAAATAGGAATACCCACTCACCTGATATACCAATCTCCAAAGGCTTTCAGCCCCGGTGTGGTGTGAAACAGGGTGCATCATTTTTCCCCAACTGTTCAATGCGTATAGAGAATTTGTAGAGCCATGTGCTTTAGAATACTGGCAAAAAGGCGTAGCAGTTAACGTACAAAAATTATTGAAGCTAGTTAGAGTAGAAAGTGTGATTCTCGGCTTTGAGCTAAACACAGTGCAAACCAAGATCATAATAGTCGATAGATTTGATGATAATAAACCTGGAATTATAAAAATTGACCGTTTTCAAGTAATCGACCAGAATGCATTCCTAGGATCATTAACAAGCAATTGTCTAAAATATGGCAAAATAAACATATTTATAAATAATTGAAAATAATATTACTTAACTCACTAGTGTTCCTCATCCTAATAAATGGTTGTCCTGAATATTAAGACGGTACCTAATGACGTTCATCGACCACTATTTCAAAACTCAGATTCATGGTTGATCCTATTTCTTCTGATTTCTTCTGAAAAATCGGGACAAAACAAAAAATTATCAAGCGTTTGCTCAGAATGATAATGATCAACATTCGTGCTAAATGGAGTAGTCGCAGAGGTCGTAGTAGAGTACATATACTTGAGATAAAACATCAGAATTGATAAAGAATGCAATACCGCGGATTGAAATAAAAGAGTAATGGCCGATTTCATAATCAAATTTAAAGCTTCATTTAAATAAAATGACATTAGACGTGCACAATGAGATGTGCTACATATGTCATCATGCATATTCTAACATTACTTTAGTTAAAATTAGATTTAAAATTGATTATGAAATCGGCCCTAAGACTGGCATATATTACAACATAGAAACAAAAGATGGAAGCCACATATAAAAAAAATATTAAAAGAATGTTTTCCGGTTTTGCTTATGGGGTTGAAACGTACGCAATAATGAAGAACACCTGGAGCAAAATGCAAACAACCTAACGTCACCTGGAACGAGTAATTCTAAATATCACAGTAAAAGATAAAAACACTATAGAATGGATTGGAGATCCCACTAAAATGAAAAACAGTCAAAACACAATACTAAAAGCGAAATGGTGATGGGCAGGACATATAGTAAGGATGGAAACAAAATCGACAAGAAAACGACCGAATGGAAACCATGGGGAGACAAAAGAAAACAGTGTCAATAAGAGGTTGTATGGACTCAGCACAAGACAGAAACATATGGTAGTAGATGAAATAAATCTAGTAGTTAAAATGACAAATCATCCTTTTGATAGACTGGTGAACAAAACACAAGACAGGGAAATATGCGAAAAACTTTACAAGACGTAGTATATCACGCTTGACCATTACATTCCCTGAAGGGAATTAAGAATGATGAGAAAGGATTAGTAACCGCTTCTTCTAACTCCTATTTCTGCTACTCTTTCCTCTTGTATATCCACTCTTTTGCTTTTTGTTGTTACCTGTTATTTCCGAGAGCACATAAAACAGACAAAATGAGTAAATAGAAAGGTAACTTGGAGTTTAATGTTTCCTTTTTAATTATGAAAACAACGCTCACTAAACGTGGATTTAAATCCTTCGAAATCTTCGAATATTTAGTTTAGCATCTCTGTATTGGCTGTGCAATTTCTGGAATTCGCTTCGTTAAGTCAGGATTAAATATTATTTCAGAAACAACATTCATCTGTGGCTACCCGACAACTTAACTGTGAAACTAAATTACTTACTGGCTAGGATCAAAATTCATGTGGATTGTTAATTGAGAGTTTAAAATAAGTTGTGATTTGTTTACTTGTATTTTTATAGGTTATTCTAGTAATTTAGAGTACCACTCTTTCATAGCACAAGCGTTCGACAACTCTTGTTTCGCAATAATATAAATTGCCGGGGAGTATTGGAACATTTTTTACTTGCTGACGTTTTCGGCACCAATATGAAGTGTGTACCGATTTTGACGCACTAGGCCTAGCGCGCGAATTTAGTTTTGCAGCGTAACGAACTTCACATTTTAGAATTCAAAAACTATAATTTTTGTATTTAGTGACAGATAGAATACTTCATGTTTTATTTTAATGGCGTTGGAATTTTATAGTGTTGGAAATTATTTTAAAGGTTTGGTTTTGAAATAAATGAAATCCTTTGTTCTAATCACTGGCTTTAAAAATTGCACTGGGGACAAATTCTGAGCTTGTTTATAAATACAACTTATATGTTTAACTAGATTCGCTTTGCTTCATTAAAGTTATTTCTTTTAACCGAAGGTTCTTAAAACATATATTCCACTCTT
>OW679199.1:60718563-60761648 GCA_940337035.1 Agriotes lineatus | reverse complement strand
GTTAACGCTACATCCATTTAGTTTTTTCTCTGCTGACATGAATATCCTTAATTTTTTAAATAAGGCTATAAGAGCTGATAATAGAGATAATCACAAATAATGTCGACAACTACCTACCGGTATTCATTTGATCATGTGACTACCATTTCGTGTTAGAAGATAAAAAATAAAAAATAATTGGCTATCATATGACCTGCTATTCATTAATTTCAATATACTAATCTAGGTACAAATTCAAACAAAAGATAAAAGCAAAACACACATTTTTATTGCAAAAGCAACAAACATTTCTTAAAAATCTGTAAATTGCTTTTATTCAGAACTTCATCCACAAGAGGACGTTGTGACACTAAACATATTAAAAATAAAAAAAAAACTAGGTGTAAAAATATCTTAACATCTTAATAATACTGAAACAATAAAAGGACACACTTCGTAATGTGAATTACATCAATTTTAAATAGAAAAAACCATTACCGGTGGTGCGATTAGAACTAAAGCGCCCGCCACTACGAACTCCACTCGTGTGCCGCACACGCTCATGAAGGACCTCACGCATCTGTGCGATGCGCTGCGGTATTAAATAGAACGGATTTATTCTCGCCGCTTTTTGACTGTTTTAGTTTTACCCTGTATCTGCTGGATCCCATTTTTGCCAAGTATAAAGCCTGAACAAGGTGCAACTATTACTTTTATGTATTTCAAGTCAAAAAATGTATGTTGCGTCCAAAATACACCACGCTTATAAAGAGTATAAACCTGAACTATGTGCAAAATATTACTTTCATTTAAGTACGTTCTTCTGTTAAAGCAAAAATAGGAATGTTTCATGCCAGGAAAAAATAGTTTTTGAGTTATACTGGCAACAGACAAACAGAATTGAGAAAATCTGTTTTCGTCATCTAGTGACCGTGAAAAGTGAAGATCTGAAGAAATATTGGAAGAGGATTACATGAAGTGCAGAAATACGTTTTCCATTTAATAAAACTGGAAAAAATCCAAATTGTGATAAACCTTGAATTACACGATCTGGTTCTAGTTCATTTGTTGGATGTACATTTCATAAACTGGACAATTACACTAAGTGGGTGCCACATATATATTTATTTGTATCCTGTATTTATTTGAATTACTATTATTATTATTGAAAATTAATAGAAGTAGTTTTGAATCCCAAGAGTCATCATTTCACCATCAGTCCTAAAGCAATAAATTTGTTCAAGCTGTTAATGCGGAAGTGGTTTGTGACACTAAACAGTTTTTAAAAATTGAAGGAAACTAGGAGTAAAAATATCTTAACGTTCCTAATAATACTGAAAGGAGTAAAAGTAAACGGAGAATTACATCAATTTTCAAATAAAAATGAATTACCGGCTGTGGGATTCGAACCTGGCCTGGCTTGGTAGTGGACCGACCGTTCATCGCACGCGACCAAGCTGGACTGTTCAGACAACCGCGATGCAGTTGTATTAAACACAATGAATTTATTAGTTGCTCCTCTTCGTTTCTTATAACATTTATCCTGTACCTATTAGGTCCCATTTTCGTCAAGGGTATAGCCTGGACTAGCCTGTTAGTTTTATCTATTTCTCAGTAAATGCGAAAAAACAAAATTTTAGTTTTTTAAGATGCTCATCTTGTATAAGTTGGCTCCAAAATATGCTGTTTTTCGCCAGGAGTAAAAACCTGAGCTACGAGGGGTCGTTTTTATATTCCCGGAATAAGTACTTTGTAATTTGGTTGTAATTTTTCTATTTAACATATGACAATTTATAAAACAATTGCCAAATTTATAGCTGAGTTCTCTTCTGGTATTTGAAGACGTGTCAAGCTAAGTGTTCGAAATGAATAAATTTGAGTATCGCTTGGTTATAAAATTCCCCAGCAAACAGGAAAAAAGTTCTCAAATAATAGTTGAAGAAATGAGAGCCGTGTATGGTGATCTGTGTCCTTCTAAATCAACCATTTATGAATGGTTCAAATTGTTTAGATGTGGTCGAGAATCATTAGAAGATAATCCAAGATCCGGTCGTCCCACTGAAACGATTACCGCAGAAGTTGTGGATAAAATTAAATGTTTAGTGTTAGAAGACGCCAGACTAAATAAGACACAGTTAGCAGCATTAACTGGTGTATCAGAAACTACTAGTTTTAGGATTTTGCATGAATATTTGGGCATGTCAAAAATAAGTGCAAGATAGGTTCCCCGAATGCTCCCTTTCAAATGCAGCACAGAATGCAAGTCTGTAATCAGTTTTTGAGTTTGTGTGAGGAAGATCCCGACTCTATAATTAAACAAATTGTTACGGAAGATGAGACTTGGGTCCATATTATGACCCAGAGTCCAAACAAGAGTCCATGCAGTGGCATGTTAAGGGTTCCAGCCCTCCTAAAAAGCTTAAGATCGTTGCATCAGCAGGAAAAATAATGGCAACCATTTTTTGGGATTGTGAGGGCATATTATTAATAGATTACTTAAAAAAGGGCCAAACAATAAATGGGGAATACTATTCGGGCTTATTGCACCGTTTAAGGGATTCAATTAAACAAAACAGAAGGGGAAAGCTAAGCAAGCGGATACTGTTGTTGCACGACAATGCTGTTGTTAATAAGGCAAAACCAGTCAAGGCTGCCATGGACAGTTGCGGTTTTGAAGAACTGGAATATCTGCCTTATAGTGCCGATTTGGCTCCCTCGGATTACTTTCTATTCCAAATTGGAAAAAAGACATCAAAGGAAGAAAATTTGCCCATGATAATGAATTCATAGCAACAGTTGAGAGCCATTTTAAGACAAAAACAAAAGAATATTTTTATCACTGTTTGCAGTTGTTATTAAAACGTACCAATACTTGCATTGTTAAGGGAGGGGGTTATATTGAAAAATAAATGTTTCTTAGTTCTGTAGTTGTTTAGTTTGTTTTCTATTCCGGGAATATAAAAACGACCCTCGTATGTGCAAAATAGTACTTTCATTTAAGTAATAGTTCTTGAGTTAAAGCAAAAATAGGAAAAATATTATTTTTAAAATGATCACCCTCTGTATATTTTACCGAATTTTTCTCGGTTTCCTGACAAGAAGGTATATAATCGGCATGTAAAATATTGTGTTGCTCCAACAAATGTTTTTGCCATGCTGGCAACAGACAAACAGAATTGTGAAAACCTGGTTTTCGTTATATAGGGACTCTGAAACGTGAAGATCTGAAGAAATCTCGGTGATTTTTTCGCGATTAGAATACTTCCTTCGTATTTTAGACGAGGGTAGTAAAAATTAACAAAATGTACTCAATCCCCCTACAACTGCGTATAATAGAAGAGTAAATTAAAATATTGTTGTCAGAACTGGGGAACAATCCATTCGTTCTCCTACTGAAGCATTTACATTTACGTCAGTTTACATAATCTGCCTCTTTTGTAATCCGTGAAACCTTTTAGTAGTGACTTGCCTCAAACAAATGATGCATCGGGGGGCATAATTAATTTTAGAAAAAGTTCGAAGCTATTTGTAGTTTGCCAAAAAAGATCAGCTTAATTAATGAATGTTTGACAAACTCGCGTTTTAATACTCGAAAGTTAGTTCGGGCAAGTTGAAAAGTTTAACTCGGTTAGTTTTAAATTATGATTGATTTAGCCCGATGATTAGTCGGGGGCGGGCAGTCTTAAGCAGCTTTCTTATTGCCTTCAAAGTTAAACCCCAGAGTGCTCATTACGCCCGGGCTCGAGTTAAAACCAATACAACTCCCTTTCTTCCATTTTGTCTTGGAGCAGTTTTTAACAATTGCTCCTGTTGATTAAAAGTTTGCGTTTCCATCGAGGCACAAAGCGCGGAAGTGATGCGAAACTAAACGAAACAGAATATCCTCCGGAGTCGACCGGTTCTGCTTCAGCGTCTCTTTGGCAACGTGTCGAATCTGCATTCCCAGAGGAATCCATTGTTTAACCGCGCATTCACTCCATAATGAAAGATGGCCTGAAAGGGTCGCAAAACAAAAAAGAAATAAAATAAAAATGTATACATTCACGGCCTTTCAAAAAAACAAATAGGTTGCATGCGGACGCGGACCGAAATTAACATTTCACGGTATGCAAATGAATAGGTAAAAATAATAGAAGCTGCGCGATGAAGGGGTGCTCCAGCTCCGGCTACAAAAAGAGTAACTGGTTCTTTTTAAGCGCAGGTTTTTCTTCAAAGCGAAACTGGAGCCTGAGAAATTTTTAATTTATGAACGCTCCTGGTGCCTCTTGCATCTTCCAGGGGTTGATGAGACGAACTTGCAAGTAATTATAATAGTAACAGGTTTGCTACCGCTGCGACGCTTTTCAAAGTGCTTCGTGCAGCTCATATTCCTTTGTCATTAATAATTATTGTATTTAAAAGTACACCCCTTCTATTTCAATCTTTTTGATAGCAAAGAAACTGGTAACAATGTAAATTTCTGTTTTATATCATTTGATTTTGTTTTTGTACAGATTCCTTCAAAGTACCATGGGATAGTACTATTTCATTTACATATAAACATATACAGGGTATGGATTATCAACCTTAGGTCTCAGCATATGTAATATACCATGCAATCAGCTGTTGTAATTTTGTATTAATAAAATATTTTTGTCTAAATCCGTTGCTACAAGCTAGAATGTTGTATTTCGATAGATTTTTATCATTTTCTTGAACCCCGAATATGATTATTGTGTTTTGAGAGTGAGAAAGTCCTTTTATTAAGTAAGACACTTATTTTTTTCTGTAGAAACTAGAGCGCGGGTAGTTTAATTTAAAAAATCATGTTACATCCAGATTTTTTACAGTGGAGTCGTGCTATTTATAGCATTTCTAAAGACATGAAAACCAAAGCCATACGAAAATCATAAAAGTAATAGAACTGCTAAACACCAATAATCCCACACGAATCTGAAATCCCCTCGAGAGAGACGGAAACTCCTAGAGAACTCGCCTCAAGGAGGCGGATAGGAAAGAAATCGAATACCTTCCACGGACCAAAAATTTAATAAAATCGAAAAACCTACAAGTAAATATCGCAACATACAACATTAGATCCCTGAATTCCTACTTAGAAAATATAAAATGGGACATAATCGTACTGTGAGAGGTCAGAACACAAGGTGAATTCTGCATTCAACTAAAATCCGAAGAGGAAATAATACCCCCTAAAACAGAATTGAGATAAAAAGAACATTGATCCAAATAATAATCAAATGAAAAGTTTAGTATATCGAGCAGAGTAATATATTTGATTATTCAGATCAATGAAAGATAATCTAAAAATTATCAAAATATATGCACCAACATTAATTTATGACGACCAGGAAATTAATAGCTATTTGTGCAACAAGTGCTAAACGTGGACGTTTATGCACGAGACATGAAAATTATGAGACGAAGCCGAAGGCTGAGTTTTACAACACTTTTAACACGAGTTTGCACACAATATTTTTTCTACGGCCTTAAATTTTCTGTTATTAATCGATAAATGTCGATTTAACAAAGATGTGCGTTTATGACAGTTATAATTTGTGTCATAATAAAGAGATAGCCTTGACGCGCAGGCGAATGTTTTTACAGCCAGCAGCTGTCAAAGTTAGTCATCAAAGGTAATTATAATGTACACATTTTACTTTATTCATTACATAATGCTTTAATTATTTAAAAAGCACTTTACCTCTAACGAAAGAAGTAACTAGAATAACTTTACAACCTCACTTCCAGTTCGAAATTCTAAATCCAACACCAGCTGTTTACTTTTAGCACATGGGCTAAAAGTAAACAGCTGATTTCACTTTTAACACGCTGAATTATAAAACATCACTTTTAGTGAAAAAAACTAGCGCTAAAAGGCCTAATTTTAGTAGTGGTCGTAGAAAAAAAAATTATGGCGATGCCAGCCGCAATAACAAGGAAGATAACTCGTTATACTTGATTAATAGGAGACTTTAATGTCAAACCAGGAATTAAAACAGATTCACATAAAATTGCGATGGGGGCCGTTGGATTGTTTTAAAGAAATTAGGCAAAATTCTACTAGATTTCTTACATCTTCACGAGCATTACGCTATGAATACATTTTTTAAGAACCAAAATAAATGGATATGGAAGAGCCCGAATGCGACAACAAATAACGACATTAACAAGGCGCCTCTGTACCGAATAAATTTTGCACAGCAAACGACCACCGCTTGGTCTCAGAGGTTAAAATGAATATTAACACCAAATTAGAAAAACAAAAACTGATAAAATTGAAATACAAATAAGCAGACACCTTCAAATTTGATGATAAATATAGAAAGAACTCAATAAAATATTAAACAAAAATACAACTATAACTTAAAAAAAATCAATATTGATAGCAACCCAACAATCATTAAAAAACGCTATACAGAACACATGAAAAAATTGTATGACCAAAAGGAAATACAGATGCAATCAAGTATGCAGAATTCAACCAATTGATAAAACGGGAAATCAAGAAAGATATTACAGATTGCAGGTAGAAAGTAAGAGAATAAGAAGCGAATACAAGAGAAGCCTTAGAATACTAAGGCCTAATTTAAGTGTAGGAACGAAATCCATTACAAAACTCTATAAAAACGATGGTTAATATAAAAACAGAACCAGAACGCAAGTATTATGCTGGCTGCTCTTATTTATAGACTGAATTATATCTTTGAATATCCAAATTATAATTATTAAAATTGATAGCGCCTTGAGACTCTTTCAGGGTGGTTCGATTATCTAGTTGCTTGTTAATTAAATTTTATTTTAACAATGACTTTGAATTGTGTAATGACATTAACTGTCACCTTTCTTGTCAAACAATGTGCTATTAATAATCTCAATCAAATATGACAAATGTTCATTCTACTCACATCCTATTGACTCAATATTATACGGTAAGTACTTGATTCTGGCTAATTGCACTTTTTAAATTGTCTTTTATTTACTATAGCATCGATAGGACAGAACTACAACCCAACTTCAACTGCTTTAACTCTTTCTGTTCCAATATTACTTTCAAGACAGCACTCCTCCTGATGTCAACAGCCCGGATCTCTATTTAGTCCTGCTGTGATGTACTGCTTATTGACAACAGCTGTCAACTTGTCAAACCCTTGGCTGCTCGCAGGAAAGACCCCATTCTACTTCACTAGTGACACAGCCACCTTCCAGAGACTCCCTCCTTCCGACAGCTTCACGGCAAGTTTGTTATCACAGATGATCCCCAATTAATATCCTTCTTCCCTAGCTCCAAACTTCAGCAACCTCTGTCGTCAGTAACCAACAGAATAGCTCGAATCCAGCAGTCCCGCTGCTATCCTCCGTCAACAGATCCAGCACTTGACAATTCTCAAACCAATGTAACTTCTTATCAATTGTATTATTCAAAATAAACCAATTCCATCCAAATCTTATTTTCTTCTTGCTTCTTCTGATTGCTTCTATCTAGTTTTAAGACTTTCCACTTCTCTTCAGTAACTGTTACTTCATTAATAATAATCTTCTTTAGATTTCTCTTAATTTTCACCTCGTAGATGTTGTTAAACCCTTTTTAAATGTTTTCACACACTAACATATTAAAAAAGAGGGTAATTTCTATTTTTTTATTCAGACCGAAAAATTATATCAAAAGGTACCTTCTATTTTTTTGTGAGTTGTTATTTTAATAATCGTAACAAAATCTGCTTAACTACTATGTTCTAATTATTCCTGCCATCTATAAATTAAATTTATTTGAGTCTTACCTACTTCACTGTATTATTTTAATAGAAATTACATTTGTCATGTGTGATATGAGCATGTATTTAATTTATAATTTTCAAAACCCCTACAGAATACTCAAATGTTATCCCTTTCATCTTAAATTCTTTTAATGAACTTCATTCAAACAGCCAATTTTTTTAAATTTTGTCTTAATTGATTGTATTGATCTCCAAAATTCTATTTTTACATTTAATCTTCATCCAAAACTACTCTTAATGTATCATAACAGTATAAACGTGAGTAAGACGAGAATAATTTTCAATGTTGGCTCAGAAAAAATTTCCGATACACGGGAAGAACCAGAAATTGCCCTCAAACAGATGCGAAGTGATGAATAAATATGGAGAAAAAAAACTGAAAGAAGAAATCATTAATCTTTTAAATAGGTGCATAGATGAATTTAAAATTTCCAACAATTGAAATAATATAATGATATTGTATTTGTAAAATGTGATACAAGGAAAGTCAAAAATTACAGATCTATTAGCCTCCTATTAGACAAGTACAAATAACTTCCAAACGAAAATCTAGCTAAACGATTAACAACTAAGCAAGCAGGATACTCAAACCGTGATCACCCACAAACTCAATAAATATAACTCACCGTTATCACTTTCAATTGTCGATTGTGAAAAGTCATTCGACACAGTCGAGCTGCACCCGATAATAGAAGCCATGAATATACCGTGGAATAGATTCACGATAATCAAAAAAGATGTATTGATACGGTATCATACCTCAATGCTAGTAGTACTGTATTTTTATGTTGAGCGAATTTGAATAAGCTCAGATGACAGGATTGGTATTGTTATTAATTAGTTAGGTTATTATAATTATACTGTATTAATAATCAATAAATTATTTTTTTGTAAAATACAGCAATGAGTTGATTGAGGTTTACCAATTGAAAACAATTTTTAAAACTGTTCCAAGTATGAATTGATATTTGAAAAAGAAATAAATTGTTATTTGGTTTAAATAAGATAATATTTCATTTGATAAATAATTTTTTATAGAAAATAAGGCAAACTACAGAATAGTTTGTAAAAACTTAAAAGAACAAAGCTAATCTAATATTAAAAAGTAAAATTCTATGAAATATGAAACTGAATTATTAAAATGTGTAGTTTAAAAAAAACGTTTAGAAGATTAAAAAGATAGCATGTAACTATAGGAATTAGGGAATATAAGAATAACAACGGGGAAAATAATTTGGAAAATACAAATAATAAACGCTATATCTCTATAACGTGTATACTTATTCAAATGGAAGTGATAGATATGTAATTGGTTAGTAGCTGAATATAATAAATAAAAGAGTGGAAGGCAAGATTTTTGATCATGGAAGTTTGGCGTTGCACATCTAATGATCTTCAATAGCATGTATTGATGTACAGCGTTGGAATAATAAAACCAGGTACATGATGTACACGGCCAATCTTCTTACTCATGAGGTGGTAACGTTGGATGCTTGCTGGTTGGAGCGGATGTTCTGTTGCATGTTGTTGGATGGTGTATTGCGATAATGTTGAGGGACTAAGATCCATGAAGGAGGTTTTCCAGAGGTATGCTTTGCTGTTAGGTGCATAAGACAATGAAGACAAGTGTCAAAACAGGTATATGTTGGTCAAGTCTAAAAAGTTGGTTTAGTAAGTAAATGAACTATAATAATAATCATGTGCTTATCTAGCTGAGCAATTGTGAATATAATTCATTGTAAAAAAATAATATTCAATTGGCTTATTTTTTTAAGATTTGAAATAACTTTGAATGTTCTTATTTATTAAAATAGCATTTGAGACAATTCATATTTATCCAAATAACATGTAAATACCAAAACAATTTCAATATAAATGAATCCATATTGCTATAGGTGAACCTACCCTGAGATTAAGAGCAAATTGTAATACTAAAGATAAAAGGAATCAACTCTAATATTTAAATAATGAAATAAATATAGCAATTTATTAATAAATCATTCATTCATTCATAATCTATAGCCTCTTTTACCTTTCGGTGTCGAGAACCATTCATACCTCGCGGGAAGTGCAACGGAGGTAATGCGCCGCACGCGACTTACATTACGCTCCCCCCGCATGCAAACATACCACACACACAACAACTTACATCTAACTTAACTAATGGATTCGAATCCACTGCCGCTCCGAGAAAATTCTCGGCTACGGCCAGATTTGAACCCATGTCCACCTGGTTGCTAAGCAGACAACAAGACCAATCAACCACCGAGGTAGCCTGTTAATAAATCAATATATGAGAAAATAATATTTTAAATAATGCCACAATTTTATGAGAGTAGTAGAACGACCACCGACCTAAAGATGGAAGAAGTCGTGGATAGGTACATCTGACGAAAGTCGGTTGTGCATCATTAGGAAAAAACAGGACGAAGTCCTACAAGGAAAAGAAGGGTCTGGCGGAAAGATGTAGCAACCTTTTCCCGTTTCAAATGCGAGTATAATTGTATATTAACCGACTCTTGGATCGAAACCGCTGTTACGATTTGTGTTATTTAGTGAAATGTAAGAATAGACTGTACTTTAGTTAGCGATAAGCCATTTGTATCATAAATATTTTAAGGTAGAATTTCGTATGAAAAATGGTATATTAAAAGTACAACAAGCGAATATTTAGCCGATGTTTAGAAACGTGCCTTTCTTTGGGAAGCTGGAGATATTTCAATCTCACGAATAAATTAGAGTAAATTTATGCAGGGTTTACTTCGTACGCCGAAATATTGGACAAATGTATATGGTTAATACGTGGTCAGAAGTGAAACTGTTGCAACTTGATCATAAAAATTACGTGCCGGCGAAAGCAAATTCCTTTAGTAGAATTGTAAAACTTTATTAGCGATAATTTGCGAGGGGTCAAGCTTGACAATTTTTAGTGTGTGAAAGCTTCAAATTGTCAAATTCATAGGACTATTATAAACTGTCACGTCCGTATGTACGTGCTAAAAGTCCAAAATTTATACCTGCTCTGATAGGCTTATTTGGAAATTTGTAAACGTCTACCGAGTTTTCTTGGTCAAACTGGATTTTTTTTAGTTATTTAATTAATAAGAAGAAGTTAATAAGTAAAGTTAAGAAGTGATGGTATTAAACTTAAGTATTCTGTAAACGGCAGAAAATAAGTGCAAGTATTTGTACCTCAGCTTTCTTATTAATCTCGCAACAGTAGCTTTGGTCTTCGTGTCCAAGTGTATTTTAACTAAAAGGATTGCCAGTTACACCGACTTTAGGTATATCGCGACACCGCACTTTTAAATAAATACATTGCAAAATAAAGAGCTGTTTCTAAAATGTCGCATCTGTTTATTTAAAAAACCAAGAAAATTGAATACAATCCACAAAAAAAATGACAATATTTTTCGGAATTACAAAAGTCGTTCTGCAGTTATTGGCAGTCAATGGCGCCATCTCCGATCTATTCAAATATGTTTAATTCATTGCTATGTAAAAAAGTAGTCTTTAAAGCGACTTTCACTATCACTAATGTAAATAAGAAACGGTATTGGTCATCATTGTAACTACTGGGATACACGTGATAGGGTTATAAATGTTTTAGAGACGATGTGCTTTCTGATTGATAGAGTTTCACAAATTATAGTATTTAGGTTGAATATTAGCTAAATATGGAAATTGTAAAATGGGTTTCTTCTTTCTCACAAAATACAGAAATCTGAAGCATATAATAAAATAAAGAGTGGAAATTGAGTCACTTACGTCTGTAAATAGCTTGAACAGATCGATGTAAATAATGCATTTTATGTTTGTAAAATGACAAATGCCAGAAGTGCATGCTGCGCAGCATAGATGATGCACAGGTCACGTTGATCTTTAACTAAGTTTACTATTGGCGTTTCCTTCTGTTGCAAATGTCGTCGGGGATACTATAACTGACAAAATCTGCAATGGACTTGAAAAAAAAACTAGTATTCTAGCTAGTTACCGTGGATCAAATTCCAATAATCTTTTGTTATTAAAACGGAAGTAATGATGGCGAAACCAAGCGTCTCCAAAGTCGGTACAAGCAGTGATATGTGATTGAATTTTTGGCAGCAGAAAATGTGAGTCCTATCGAAATTTACTACCGTTTAACCCAAGTTAATGGTATGAACTGCGTTGATGTTAGTACAGCACAGACCAAGATGAGGTCACCCAAGAGCATCACATCAACTGAAAAGTTTTCATGAACATATGGTTGACAACTTGATAAAAAAATCGAAGAATTTCTGAATCCGCTAAAAATTTAAAAGTTATAACTTTACGAGACGAGTCCAGAAAATTTTGGATACACTAAAATTCCGGAAAGTGTGAGCAAGAGTTCTAGAGGAACGACATTGCCAAATTTACAACGACTCGGCAAACATTTTTGGATTTGGGAGGCAACTATATTGAAAAGCGACTTTATAACATTGATAAGCATATAATACTGCTCCACAAATGAACTGGACCATTTGCATAATATATTGGTGCAATTTTTAAAAATATTTTTAAAAAGGGCAGTCATGGCATTATTGGTAACCTTTCATGATTGTCTCACTATAAAAAGCATTTCTTTTCATAATTTGGTTTAAATAAAACATAGTCCATTAATAGAATGTTATCATTTTAAAATTTTGAATTTTGCCCAATTGTTGATAGCACATTGCATACAAAGTATGCCAAATCGTTGCCAAACATTTTTAAACGTTCTGAAGAGACTCAAAGAACTATTAATTAACCTTTTCTTGTGATTCCTCTTATTTTTGTGAAATACAGTTTTTTTTATAATTTTATTTTTCCCGCTGCTGATCATGTAAGTCAGTGATACAGCCTTAGTAACAAAACTTGTAAGTCGCTGATTATATTTGTTTGCTGTTTTTTCTTGACAACGGAACTTAATATTATTATTAAGTTCCTAGGATAATAATATTAGCAAAGTAAGATGCAGATTTAGACGTTTTGTTTAGGAATTGCAAGTGTTTATGTGACATGTGACACTCACAGGTAACACGACTCACAAAAAATAATCCTGGTGACAGGTGACAAACCAAACGATTTTTTCAAAAATCTAGGGAAATTTCGATAAGCAGCTGGAAAAATCTAATAAGATAACTCGGAATGTATCGCCTATGAACATTTTCGGCAGGCAACAAGCCGCGACTTCGTCTTGGCTTGTACTTGCATACCTCAAATGTTAATAGGTCCTTACATTCCTTGTTACTTAAATAGCTAATTTTTAAATTTTATTAATATGATTTTGTTAATTCTTCAGTTGATATTTGAGGATAGTGCAATTAAATATGTTTAATAGGAGTATTCTATAAAACAAAAGCTTTTATATATATTTTTTGTGACGTAATGTAATCAATACAATTTTTATGGGTGGTCCAGTTCATTTGTGGAGCAGTATATTAGAGAAAACTTTGTGTCATTTGTTTCAATAAATTAGCTTCATTGATTCCTTGTAAACTAATTTTGAGGCATTGCTTTTGAGCATGATCTCGTATTTACATACCGTGAGTGGTAGGCAAAAGTATGGAACCACCTATACAGGGTGTCCAATCTCCAAGTCGAACATAGGCAATCAACATTGTGCATTAGGTAGTTTTCCATTATTTTTATACTATATCCGTAAATATTAATATTACTAGTATCATTTTATGTGAAATAATTTTATCTTTCTATTGATACCATTACATTTCATGTACGTTGAATTGGTGAGCAAGAGTCAGCAAAAACGTTCGATGCAATGTTAGATTCCTATGTTCGAGTTTAAGAACGGACACCCGGTATATACCCTATAATATTGAACACATTCGTATGAAATTTAGTATACTTGTAGTACTTGTTATTCTAAGTAAAATGAAGGTATTCCTATTGTAACACGATTTCCAGTTTAACCGGAAGTTGTTCTTAACTTCAAATTTTCAAATAGAACACTCTGTATATTTTTTAGAGATAGCACAGAGAATTTGTTTGCGAATTCAAAAATATCTAGTTTTGAACAGGTATTGAACTTTTCCCTCAAGACATCGATCAATATCGATAAATTGTTGCCGTCGCAATAGCCTGGCAAAACAAAAACAAAATCGTAATAAATAAAAGTTATATCTATCAAATAATGCAATTTAACGGTTTTGCATCATTAATTTCGTTGTTATTCTCACGATTTACGTTTTTAATGCAAAGTAGTTAATATATCTATTTTTTCAATATCTTTCTAGAAAAGCTCAATAAATGTATACAACTATATGTTTTTGAATTTGCAATAAAATTCTCCATCCGCATATAAAAAAAATACATAAATGCTTAATTTAAAAACTTTAAGTTATGTGCAACTGCCGGTTAAACCAGAAGTTATGTTACAATAAGGTATCTTCCACTTTACTTTTAAAATAACAAATGCTCTTAAAGTGTACTAAATTTCATAGAAATATTTTCAAGATTATAGGAGTATTTCCATACTTTTGCCCATCACTGTATATTGCCATATCATAAAATCACAATAATATTTAGTTGGTTGAGTATAATATATGGATTCTGACATGTTTCAGTTATAGATAATTCTGAAAAAAAATCGTGCAGAATTAAATTAAAAGTTAATATACCCGTTTAAAATAGCACGTAGAAAATTCAGTGATTTAACAGTGTGTTCCGTTGACCTCTCTATAAAATGTGATTTTACGGACGCATTTACATACGAAAAACTTTACTTTTTGGACACCATTACTTTTTCGCCCCTTTTTTAGTCCGAAAATGTTTTTCTTCCCCAACAACTCTTATAATTCACACCTTTCTTTGATTTTTTTTTAAATTATGACAGTCGTCGAAAAACTTAATATGCACCTTAGACGAAAACTGATTTTATGGCCTTTCCCGCTTGCTTGGCTCGGCTATCGCTCGCCCAGCATTTGCAGTATCGTCCATAAAAAAATATCTTTTCGGCCTAGATACATAAATAACTATTTCCTACCCCAATGCATGAAGCCCTAGGTTTACACACTCCAGACAGTTCCTAAAGTAATACTTTATCACACCAGTGCGTGAAGCAAACACCAGTGTGTAAAATAAACTGCACCAATGCGTAAAGTAAATAGCAGTGCCTAAAGCGATTTCAAATTTAAATAATCTTAGTCGGTATTTTCTAAATAATTGAACTTCGAGCTGAGCAACCGTTAATAATAATTATAATTATTACAATAAAGAAAATTAAACCATAACCATTTCTTCTTAATTAGTTTTTGAAGTACGGTTGCAGAAAAAGTGTAGTTAGCAACACATGCGTGAAGCCTTTTTTACACTTATGTGGCTGCGCCACTCGACTGCGACTCGTGCTTCAAACTCCATACTCGTATAAAAAATTCAGTTTCGCGCGCTTGTTCCACAATATACTAATATGGACATCTATAGAGGATTTCAAGCTTAATAAATATGGTGATTCTATTTCTCTCAAAAAAGCACTGAAGTGTGATCAAACTTGGATGTCATTGCAGTTACCCTCGACGCATTATTTTAACTGTTAATGAACTAGCGCCGAAAGTTAATAATGTGCATTTTACTTACATCAACGAGACAAACAGTATTTGCCTAAATATTCTAAAATATTCTAAATTTTGAGTTCTGCTGCATGAAAAAGCTATCAATTTCGGCAGCGTTTAGCGGCCAAAAACTCCCGTTTTTTATGCTACTAACTTTTACTTTTCGGCAGTAATAACTATAGCAACAAAACCTAACAACAATTTCTCGAGATAAAGTTAACTACTTAATCTCTCGACAGTAATGAAAAACTTTCCACCTCGGTATGTAATATAAGTACTATTAAATGGAAATAGGTGTTATAAAGCTACTTGCCCTGGCAGATACTACAATTATTTGTTATCTACAACTAATGTCACTTGATCAGTAGTTCCTAGTAGCCCGGAAGAATTATTTAACAATACCAAAGAAATTAAAACACTCGATAACGAGATAAGAAATATTATTTAAAAATATAGTACCAATATATATTTTATCACTACAATAGGGTATTAATCGTATCTGAACAAAAATTGTTTAAAGTTACAGTTAACTTACAGGACACATACAGCAGATACGAATTTAAATTAAATAGTCGTGTACGAAAAGAAAAAAATTACGAATACTGATTCCTCCCTCTTTAAAATCATTCCTCAGATAGATACGTACATTCTGAAACATTTCTAAAATTGCTTTACAAAAATTGGTCTCATATATTAGAAAGTGTATATAATTTAGTTTAGTTAAAAGTCAGTTATTGGTTTGTTTGCAAATTTGCAACCGTCCAATATTTATACTCAACACAAAATAGTTTATATGTGCTCAAATTGATATGGAAGACAAGAATTATCGTTGTCCATGAACTTGTAATTAAGTCAATTTTATAACCCTTCACTGTGATATTTTGTTATTATAATGACCTAGCTGGTTCACATTACATCTTTCGACTTTCTACTTTTATATTATAATTTAAAATTTGGCAGCAACATGCTAAAATTGACAATTAAAATACTAGAATATAACTCAAAGAGAAACAGGATATCATAATTTTTGCAACGTGTAAATAGGTTGCTAATATTTATGTTTCTAGACCAAATGAATATAAAAACTGCATATATGCTATTTATAAAAAAAAAATCAGCTGCAACTGCAGGTGTTTTAGCTTACATATAGTCTAAAATACAGATAGAAATCGTACCTATGAGTATCAAGTCTATTAATTTTGTGCATAATAGTGGTTATTATAATTATTTTTTATCTTGACGACTGTCTTCAAAAGTGAACATTTTAAATGTAGTTGTGTAACGTGTAGTTAAGTGTAATATTTATAATACATTGTTGGATTTTCTAAATGAATTTGCCTATTGGTTTTGATCTTCGTTCGTTTACTTTTGTCTCTTTTTGAAATCAATAATAAAACTAAAATTTTTGCAATAAATTCTATTACTCGCAAAGTAAGTCTTTATCGGATGACACTACCGTTCTTGCCACAGTTTTATTAGAGGAAGATATAGATCAGAACTATGGTACTTATAGCAAAACCTGTTTCTAACGTAGCAAAACTATATGGAATTGTTCGTAATTTCTTAAAATAAAAACCGAATTAACTAAAAAAATCAAACATTTTTGGCAAAAATATCGGTATATGTGTCTGAATTAACAGCAACGCCACTGCGAGTTTCGACATAGAAATTTGAAATCCCTTTAACTAAAATAGCACACCATGCCAACATATTCGGTTCGAATTTTTACTTGCGAATGAATTTTACGCTGTCAGAAGCATTACTTTTGTCAGATGAGCCTTTATTTGCAATGTCAGAACTGTTAGAAACTGTAAAATATCTATCGTCATCCATAATGATGACTGTATCGGCCTTTAAACATTTTTGTCGCAGGATTCAATATTTCCAAGGTCTTTCTGTCAACTGTTTATAAGTGTATTTGTGCTATATATGTATTTCTCTTAATCCAACTAGCTAAATTTTTTTCAAATTTCGGTAAATTCTGTCCTTTCAAACTTTCAATTTCCTTGCTAGTTTTCGAATGCTTACGCCAATTCTATTTTCAGTGACTTTTTTTCATAAGTTTAACCTACGTTGACCTAAAATTGGTTTTCTTACAGGTTTAGTCTTGCCTTCTGGTTTGACATTGTGAAAGCATCTTGAAATTACTGCGTTATTAAATAGTTCCTCGAGGCAGTTTGTTTTCAAATATGGTTTTTCCGCGCACTTGGCGTTGCGTGACCTGCTAAGCATTTCTCAGTGCGATCTTTCTTTCGATAGTCAGTCATGTTAAAGGAAGACTGGTTTCGAAACAATTTAACCTCTAGTTTCTGTAACAATTAAAGTATGCACAGCGGCGTCTTTTCAAGTACGTTTAGGCCGATTTCTAGCTGTGGTGAGATTTTCCTTTATAGTTTTTTTCCTGTGAGTTTTAATTTCGTGGTAATTAGACCTAGTTCCAAGCCTAATGCTTCCGCGCCCTTACTACGAGCCTCCGGCTCTCAGGCGTCAAGCTCATAAGTATTTCTGGTTCCTAGCGATCTGGTCATGTTGCCGTATTCATCGTAGAAAACGGCTTTTACGGCGTGTGTTCCAGATGCGAGTAGTTTTGGCGACGGCTTCACTTTCCTCCGACTACAGCGGCCCCCTGTATCCGCTTAGGAGCTCAATCCAACATTTCTATGCGCAGTCTGGCAGAAACCCCCTTAAGATCGGAAGATAGTGCTTTCAACTACGTTTCGTGAATACATTCATTAATTTTCAGCTTTCTTGTTTAATTTATCGGTAAAGGGCTATTGCCTAAGAATAAACAGTTCTACGAAGACCTTCGATTAATCAAACTGTACGCGATAAATACTAGTTTGTTTGCAATGCTTGAAGCGTTAGTATTTCATCAGCTAGGGTGGCTGAAATTTTGTATGTACCTAATACTTACCGCAAGCGTCCTTGAAGCGTCTAGCACTAGCGGATGTTTGCATGGCATCCAGATATTAATTTTTGCCACGTTTTGCTGGCCCAAGCCTTTTTTAATTTGTTCTATTCTACCGTGTGTTTCGAATTTTTTAGTATTCATAATATTTGTGTGTCAGGTATCATTTGGGTAACTCTAAATTTAATTATTTGTTAATTACTGGTTCTGGACCTAGTTCAGCCTTCAGCTATATTTATGCTGGATATTTATGACACTATTGTTGAATGCTAAACGTCCTTTATGAACCTAATAGTGTTGTTTTTTAGATTTAGGTTGAAGTACTAGGCTTACAAGGCAGGTGGTGATTTGTTTTGGTAGTTAGATTGATTTTTATGTTGTGTTTAACGACAAGCGCCCAAAATTTGTTGATTTATTAAGTTTATTTTTAACCTTAAGGATCGCTGCCTACTTCTTGCTCACACCATATTTTTTGCCGAGAGTTAGAGCTAGCTAGAGCTGTGCTTACTGCTCTTCTACTGTAGCCTTCCTCTACAAAGTGATTAAAAACGCTTTTGCTATCATGCGTTCCAAACATTTCGTAGACACGTTTTCTTAAAAGATTTTCTTCACTTACCTTCGTTTTGACAGGTCGTGTACTAGTAATGAAAACCAAACTAGTAGGCGAAGATAATAAAAATAGTTGCAAGTTATTCGTTCACGAATCAGCATGCTTGATGTGTCTGAATTTTGTGCAGCTACTTATATTACAACTACGACTATGCAACTTCATGTCAGTGTAATGGTGTGGGTTTGTATGAGAAAGTAATTGCTGCCCACAATAGACGATTTGTTTGATGATAACCGTGGCCGATGCATGCTTCAGCAGGATGGGACGCCATGTCACGCAGCTACAATAAATGTGAAATGAAGGAATAACGACAAGATTAATGTTATACCTTAGCCAAAGAACAGTCCAGGCCTAAATTGTATCTAAAATTTGTTGTTAACACTCAAGGTTCTGCTTTCTCACCGAAAGCATATTAATTGAAGAATACTTATTGAAGCCATCATCCAAGCTTGGTTGGGGGTCATAACTATGGTGATCTCCATGGATTGGTGGACTCGATGCCATATAAATCAAAGAAATTTCCAATGATCTGCACTCACACTTTTCAAACATGCAGTAATGTTAAAATGTGGATAGTCTCAATAAATTGATACGTGAATTATTTTACTTCAAAGTTATTAAATCAACATGTGGACTTCTTTTGAGATTGGAGAATAAACTTAATATTATCACTAAGAAACTTAAGTGTTCACAATTAAATCCATCAGTATATATTGCAGTGGTATTAGGCCTTACGGCTCTGCTCTGATTGCAGTACAATTTGAAAACGAAATCACAAAGCTCAGAGTTGGGGTGTTTTATCTAGCCGCAATGCTAAGTTTGGAAAACTGCGATTCGCCCTTAAATCAGAAATTCCAATCTGCCTTAAAAGAAAGGTATTTAACCAATATGTACTCTCTGTCATGACGTATGGAGCAGAAACCCTTACCCTTACAAGAAGATCGGTTGAAAAGCTTCAAGTTGCCGAACGCGCTATGGAGCGCTCTATGTTGGGATTGACTTTAAGAGACAGGGTAACAAATGAAGTAATACGGCGAAGAACTGGGGTTGTGGATGTCATAGAAAGGGTTGTGAACCTCAAGTGGAGTTGGGCGGGCCACGTGGCAAGAATAAGGAACGACAGGTGGACAAAGAAGATTATTGAATGGCGACCAAGACAAGACGCTTACAGAAACAGAGGACGTCCTCCAACTCGATGGGCGGATGATCTTAAGCGAGTGTCCAGCAACTGGATAAAAGAGGCACAAAACCGACCTAGATGGCAAACGTTAAGGGAGGCCTATGTCCTGCAGTGGACGAGAGAGGCTACGTGATGATGATGATGATGATGCTAAGTTAAATGTCATTCAGTAAATGCATTGCAAAACGAGATGCTTGTATTAAAAGAAATGGAATGATTAAGAAACGCAAATGAGGCAACTTGCTTTTCACAGGGTTGAAGTAATTTATTATTAATTAATTATCAGGTTTAGGCAGAATGAATAGCCAAACCAAATTAAATAATCACAAAGGGGTTTCCAATGTGCAGGTTATAAATCGTAGAGTTTAATTCAGCTATTTAGTACAATTTGTGAACAATTCTAAAAGGTATAAGCTAGAAAAATGATAATGTTGCAACGAGCAATTAAGGCTGGCATAAAATAGCAATTGTGAGAAGCTAACAAGACATTATACAACTTGAGAAAAGCAGACACCTACACAGGACAGAAAACGAGTGAAAGGAACACAGTTGGAAACCAGGGAACAATTATGAAGGAAGTGAACGAGAAATTAATCAATGTAAATACGCGAGTAAACATGCAACGCGATTAATAGAACGTGTAGTGGCGCAAAGACACTTTGTGACAATAATTTTGGAGATAACAATTGTTTAGATTTAATTATTTATAAAAATGTTTAATTTAATATGTAAGTTAATTGAACTTGTTTAATGTCCGTTTTCTAGTTAGATTAAAAACGACGCGAGGAGATAACAATTGAATAAATTATTTTGTGACAAGCAGTTTTGGTGCCCTTATTTAATTAAAGTCTCAGAGCATCTATGGGAATGTGGGTAACATTTTCCCTCACAAAAAGTTTTACTTCAGAAGAAGCATCCCGAAGCTGAGTTGCCCATCATCTCAATTTTCCGAAGTCGTATAGCAGCTGAATAAAGGATCCAGGACCAGGGCTGTCTACTGAGGTACGCATCACGTGGAGCTGTAGGACAACGGCCAGCAACACAAACACCGGGGGCAGCGACTCCGACAGAAGATCCATTTTGGGGCCCCGTCCGAGGAATGAAAAGGTTTATTAACAGTGTGAAGAGCCGGAAATTTGTGTACAAGCGGCACCTTACCGTGGCGAATAAGAAGCAGGCGTATTCAAGCCTCCAGATGAAGCATTTTTCCAATATTAACGAGAATCCAGTTGTGAGGTTAGGTGAAAAATTAACAATCGCTATTATCCAAGCCGCCTCGGTTTGACGTCACACACAAATTAATCACTGAAACAAAAGAGATTAGAACCGCCAAAGTACTAGAATTTAAATAAATACCTGTAGTTTGTTCACAGTTTTGTATTTCCAAGTCAAAAAAGTTTACTGCAAGTAAACAAACCACTTTGTGCAATTGACAGCAACACTCATATTTGCGACTGCGTATTTTAAATATATTTTGGACACACAGTGGCGTGCCCAGTTTAAGGTGAAATTTTTCACAAATTATCAGGAATCCAACCCTTTGATTTTGAGTTAAGTGTCTACCGAGCTGGCGTTTTGAGATTTGAATTGCAGACAGGTAAAACACAAAAGAGGGCGTAATACTATTTTATTTTAATAAAGTAAAAATATAACAATCTGATTTTACTCAGTTCAAATCTGTAATTTATAAATAATAATTGCTGACACATCATCATTAGCTAAATTTATATTTACCACAGACCAAACCACAGCAATATCACTTTACTGTGTCCATAGAGAAACCAGGAAGCTAAAATCATTCTAGTTTCAGGCACTTGCCTGAGGGCCGTCGTCGTCAGCGTTGTTGTTAACATGCACATTGCAGAGACATTAGATTCTCTTCGTTAAGAAGGTTTAGGCATTAAGACCAACTAAGCTTCGTCCCTCCTACGAGGTTTGTATTAACCGCCATCTTGGAAGAAAGGTGACTTAATTAGGTTTAGGCACTATATTATTCACGATGTGAAGCTACTTAGATAAAAAAAATACTTAAGGAAATGAACAGAGCCAATGAGAAATAATCACTAAAACAAACATTTATTTACTTCTTCTTCAGTTATTTAAAAGTCTGTGTAGTAATTGGAAATCTCGCCTAGTTCGTCCATCTGTTTGTCCTTTCGCACTTATATGGATTGCAATCGTAGACAATGAAAAATAGTTACAGGTCCAGGTCACTTTAGCAGAAATGAGATAACCAAGAAGGGTATAGTGATCTAGCTAAAATGACTAGAACTAAAAACAGAAGAAAGGAGACTGCATTGCTAAGACAACTGTGACAATGGCAGATAATTGTAAAAGAACTGGTTGAAAGAAGAGAGAATATGCTTACGTATATAAAGCTACTAGAAATGGACAGAGCGAAATATTTTAGACAATGAATAGAAAATACATGAAAACCTAAATAGAAAATCAAACGTTGAAAGGTAAAACTGGGTTTTAGAGAAATGAAGAGCATTTCTGAGAGCATAAAGCAATGTTTGTTTGCAGTATCAGATGCATCCTTTTATTATAATAACTTGTAGTGGGCCTAGTTTACTCATACTTTTGGCAACCAAATATATAAAAAACTGCTTATGTTCATCTTATCGTTTCCATTGTATAGCTTCGCAGTAAGCAGAGCCCCTAATTAGTTAAATTTTATGTTGGCCGTGCGTTACTGTAATGGTCATGTACTCGTAGATGGTACAAAATATAAATTATCCTAACCTGATTACGAATGTTATCTCACATTATATTGCAATTAAATAAAGCAGACAGTAAATAACATCAAAACTCGAACTTGCTACTGAGCAAAGCAAGTTGAGATAATAGCAGCCTATTGAGATTCTCCGATAAATGTTATAGTCTGACCTGTCCTGGATAAAGAATCAATTTATTGTGGTACAGTCGAATTACAATTATGTTGCACATTTTTGTGAAATTCTCAAACAGCCGTGCATATGCTCAAATTGTAATCCTGCAAGGGTTTTATGAAATATCTACCCCAGTCCATTTGCTGCACTCAAAAATTACCATATTTATGTATCAGTTGCTGCACACAGCAGCACGGTTAAATGCACATATCAACATTGTCCAGGCCACATCCATTGACCCTCGACCCTTCCGTCCTGTGCAACGGTCAACGGGGTACAAAGGGGCTATTTATGGTTTCCTGCATGCAGCCGAGGTCCACCTTTGTTTAATCTGCATGCCGAGATTAGTAAAAATAAAAATACGAAAGATTAGGCCGGGTAATTGCTATCAGATGCGTGGTGGACAATGGAAGGATATCCTTTATGTGCTTTGAATACGAAAGGGTATAACGAGCCATATTATATGAGACAAACAATTAACAATGCGGTGGCAAGGACTTAGGTAGGCACTTCTGGTCTGCATATGCTCACGTACGAGGATACGTTTGAGAGACGGACGTGGACCTGCGGAATCCGGCGGTTGCGGTCGAATGCAACCAACCATCCTCAGTGTGGTTACGTGCAGTTAGGGCCACTTCATGCGAGTTTACTTTAGTGGCCAGCTTCGATGCGGATTAAATAAGCTGAACAAATTGCCCTTTAAATTTTAAAAAATCAGCATGGTATGAATGGTTCTAAACACCAAACGGTGAAAGAGGCTAAATATTAGGTACGTATTCACATACAGGGTGTAGGTAAATGGAAATGTACATAGGAAAAAGGCAATATTAAAAACTACGAAGGATCTACTATATCTGCGGTCATGTAACATAGCAATGTTGTTTCTATTACCATGCCAACCATTAATTAAGCTTTTGTTACGTAATAGTAGTTTGTATACCAAGGCGCTGAAGTTTAGCTTTTTATCACGAAAGTGCCAAGGCAAAATAGACCATGCGAGGGATAAAAAGAAACTTCAGTGTCGAGGGGTACATTATGTTTTTATTTTTTTTAATCGAGAAGTGGCAAACTTGTGACATTTTAACCCTTTTGTAGGTTATGTTGACGTCGGTTGCCGTTTATCTGTCGCACTGCCATCTAGAAAAAGTCGCAAGGCAATGTATTACTTAACTGCCGATTTCTGTATTTTAATGACTATTTCGACGTCCTTCACCGCCGGCGCCGATTTCAAAAATTAATAAATTCTGAGCAGGCTTTGCATGTGCATTCTTTTAACGATGTAGGGCACAGTTGGTTACAAAAAAAATACCAAAGATACAGCAAAATTAAACAGTTCATCATTCTTCATTTCTCAAGTGAATTAAAAAGTTGTTGAAATGAATATAACTGCTCTATCCAGTTCAGCAAGGTGGAGGGAATGGGTGTTCTATAACTGACGTACTTACCAAAAGTGACAAAATGTTAATGTTTAGTACCTCTTTGTAACTAAATATTTGATACACTAGTAGAAATATTCATATTCAAAGCCTGCTCAGAATCACAAGTGCATGGGGTATAGTTATTCCTTTATGGAACAGATATGATCAGAACTAATACTATTTTAAAGATAAATTGGGAAAACGTCAAAAAAACAGAATATTTGTACTGCCATGTTAACAGAACACTCATACCAGTGTGTTATTCGAGTCAAAACTAGATTTGATCCTTCGTAATTTTTAATATTGCATTTTCCCTATGCGCGACATTTCCGTTTACACCCTGTACATACATATGTACACAGGAAATTTTTTGGCCAATATTATGATCTGCTTCTCAATAAATGTACTAGCTGCTGTAGGGAAAATATTTATGAGAGACTTGAAAGAATAATTTGCCGCAATATATCAAGATATGATCTATAACAATCGATACTAATTCAATAATACAATTATTAGATAATTTTTGTTTCGCACGGAATATAAAATGGTTACCAAAAATGTAAACTAAATGAAAATGTAGAAACAACTATGTATTCTGAAAGATATATAGCAAAGTCGTAGGCATCGCAGCGGATATTTAAAAAAATCAAGCCAAATAACAAAAACTAGTATTGTGTTTTTTGGGAGAGGAGAAGCAGCAAATGCAATAAAAACTTCTTTAGATTTGCCAGTGCTAGTAGTGGAATACAAGTACATTGAATACAAAATCTTCAAAAGAGATTATCAAAGGTGTTGTCTTTGTTTGCAAATTAATGATTATGAAGTTCATACGTAAACGGTTATTATTATTAGTAGTATATATACCTTTTTCTTCATTCTTATTTTGGTTTAAGAACTGTCTTACGATACTGAATGTTTGTCATTGCTAATGATTGATATTTGACTATTTTCTCGTTATGTTTACTTGTTATCCTTGAGTCAGCTGAAACAGATGTCTAGAAAGTATGACATATCTTCTCTTGTGTTTTTATCTGTGTATTGTGATATAGGTGAGATATAGACACTAGGATCGACAGAATGTAAGATCCTAGGAGTGTGGGAAAGGAAAATATCCAGAAACATATTTGGTGGCAAAGAGGTACATCAGAAATGGGAAAGGGAATCTACAAGAACTCTACAAAGAGCCAGACATAGTAGCAACAGTAAAAGGACAAAGGCTGAGATGGCTGGGCCATATATCAATAATGGATGCCAGAAGGATTTCAAAAACGATATTACAAAGCAACATTGGAAAGAAGAAAGGAAAAGGAAGGCCAAAAACAAAATGGAAAAAGGAAGTCATGGAGGATATAGAAAAGTGCGAGGTCAAAAAGTGTCATGAAACTTTCTTTTAGAAAGTTCTGGATCTCTAAAATGCTGTGTGCCTATTGTCAGGGTAGTAGGTCATGGATAAAACAAAAGACAATCCTAAATGTCAAATATGTTTATATCTGAGAAGCATAAAAAATTAATTTTTCCGGATACTTTCTAGAGGTACTATACCGGGTGTCCATCCTCAAAGTCGAACATAGGCAATTAACATTAGTGCATTCACTCGTTCTTCATTGAAATAATTCATTTTTCTGTAGATAATTTTAACAAACGTTGACAGAAAATACCTGATTTACGCCAACTATACCAATTTTTTTGACAAATGCTATCGAACTTGAAACGCAAGGCATGGCCTATTTAAAAATTCCCAAGTTTTAAATTAGAATTTTAAAATAAAAATCGCATCTTGAATATTATTATTGGTTTCATTTGATGCGTAATAATTTTATCTTTCCATTGATACCATTACCTTCCCTGTAAATTGAATTGGCGAGCAGGAATTGGCAAAAACTTTCAATACAATGTTAATCGCCTATGTTCGACTTTGACAGCGGACACCCGGTATATTGTAGTATTATTAATGGCCTCTTTATGGGTTTAATGAATAAATTGACTCTAAATGGGCTGTATTTATATCAACTTTTGTAATGTGCCCGGCTAATATTTATTTATACTACTTATTTATAATTAATTAAATGACTCTATCTACAGGGTTAGGTCGCTACATCCGAATTTAACTGCTAATCTGCTATTATTAATTATGCAAAGTGTGGTTAACATGTAATTGTACGCACTCTGTATGCCCGCTATTTCACTAATTGGATTTTACAAGTGTAGTATTTCTAACTGATGGGAATCACATTGATTTCAAGATGGTTTCCTGATCTTGACAGTACATAAAAACAGTTCCTAATTTTAATTAAATTGTTGATGTCCACGCAGTAAACGCCGTTACTATACAATAATAATGGAACTTAAGTATACCGGGTCACAAAACCAAACACTTCTATCCACACCACTGCCGGAAGTGACGCTCAAAAGCGACGCCAATCGAACATAATCACAAACGACACTTTTGAGATGGCAAATCTGACCTTTAGATGGCTGCTGCAATGAATCTCGGGCTACCTGCACCTACCTGGAACTCACACAATGTTCTGGACAAGATGTCGTTGTCAGCCTGCTGTTAGCTAGGCCCAAATCTGCACTCGAACCCACCTGGATGCCGGATACAACCTCGATGACCTTTTGGATCGCTTTCACTGAAGCTGGGGGTCTTACTATAGGAATCCGCTGCACTACACGTACACTGCTTGCTTATGCACTTGTACACACACTTATAAACTGGCTGGACCTCCGTAAAATCACATCGAAATGCACTGGCTTACACTGAATGAAATTGATGCCACTTCTACATATCACTCAGGACACACTCTCTCAATAAAAAACAACTTCTAGTCAACTTGGGTATTTAATAGCACATTAAAAATGACTTATTTTGTGGGAGATTGGCAAACACAACTAACTCTCTTGAGGAAGATACCTCCAATTGTCTTGTTTACAGTTTTTGCTTGAGTTCCTACCTACTCTAATTTTAATTTGTTTTTACACAAAGACGAAGCTATTCTAAAAACATCATACTATCAATTATTTACAAGGCCTACGCTATTTTATCACAAATCTGAACTTTAAATTATTGTTTGACATATAAGGCTACTGAAATGTGATCATAGCAATATTTAGCAGTAGTCAGTGCTTGCCATCAGTTTCTAACCTACAACAATATCTCTAGTTGGTGACAGTTTCTGCATATACATCTTTCTATCTATTGCCTTCTAGGATATTTTTTTGATATTATGTGTTGTAATGGCCTGATGTTGGACCACAAGTATAAATCCCTTTGTTTCAAAATGTAATTGCCCGATTTATATGAATTTTGAATAAGTTTTTGTTTATATTGTCTTTGCTGACATTGTTGTAGTGTTTGACATGTAAAGTTTTTTGTAATAGATTTGTTTTTTCTGTTCTAAAAATTTTTGTATGTCTTGTGTTACGTTTTATGTCCAGTAGTTGAGTGGTGTATATTGCTCGTTTAGTATTGCTTGTTGAACTGGTGTTCTGTGCTTTTTTATTAATTTGCAATGTAGGTTTACACAATCCTTCTTCTTGATTACTTACCGTTGTTCTTTTCAAACATGAAGGTGAACGTAGCTTTCGATGTTTAGTGAGATCGTCTCTGTTAATTATGTTATTATTTTCGAGAACACTTTTTACTCATTTTATGATACCAATGAAATAGATAATAATGGCATTCGCCGTGTTGTGTGCGAAGGACTTTGCATTTACTGACATCAAATTCCATTCCGATGTCTGTTGAGAGGCTATCTATAATTTTATAAAGTTGTTGATCTCTATTAATGTTAAGTGGTAAACTTTGTATCATCCACATGGACAAGATGATTTATTTTGTGTTGTATCACAGCATGCTTTTTGATGGATTTTATAACGGGATTATGCATAGAACTGTGGTGCACTGAGAACGTATCCGTGGAATAATCATAATTATCTTTTTATGCGAATTGTTTTTTTTGCGTTTTTGATTGGTTTCGAAATGGAGTTATCATATCTGCTACGATTGCTTCATAAATTTTGAATGATTGGTCACTCGTTTCCCTGAGATTTGCTTTTGGTTTGTTGCTTAATTGGTTATATCTGGCTTTGTCTGCAAGAATGTGGCTTCGTTGCCAAATCGCCCTAACTCTTCCCTTCTCCGCCACTAACTTTTTTATTACTATGGAAATATAGTTCAGAGGGAAACCAGTCGAAATAAATGAATAGTTCTTGTATTGTATGAGTTCTGCTAGCTCTGCCTTTGGTTGTGTTTTGGCGGGATCCCCATAACGTATGATTGCAGTTGTAGTCTCCTCCTGCAATAAGTGTCGGACCTAATGTTTGAAAGTACTCTTCAAAATCTTCTTTTTTAATGTTGTGACCCGTTGGACAATACACGGCTTAAATTAATATATTATTGGGGAATGCGGGATACGGGGCTATGGAATGACCAGGGAGTTCGCACGGGCCATGCTAGGATTGCCGATATGGCTGCTAGAGAAATACCTCTATCAGCCTACAGGGTAACCGAAGCAGAGGACCGGCTAAGGTTAGAAAAAAGATTCTCTCTCACTATCCCAACAAGGGAACAGTGGGAGCAAAAAAGGGTTAAGCTCCAGTCGAATGCCCTGATATGCTACACGGATGGTTCTCGAGTGGCAGAAAGGCAATCCTCTGGAGCAGGAATTTATATGGAAGGCCGAGGGGTACAAGAAAGCTATGCTTTAGGAAGATTGACCACGGTATTCCAAGCAGAAGTTTATGCCATCCTATCGGTGGCAACAAGGAACGAGGTCAGGATATCCCCAGAGCAAAAAATTTATATTTGCTCTGATAGCCAAGCCGCACTAAAAGCAATCTTCTCGGCCAGGACAAGATCAGCTCTTGTCCAGGAATGTGGAGATGCTTTAGCCGAATTGGCAAGGGAAAAGGAAGTCGAGCTCATCTGGGTCCCGGGACACACAGGGGTCCAAGGCAACGAGAAGGCGGACGAAGTAGCCAAACTCGGAGCCGGGGAAACCTGTTTTGGACCGGAACCCCTTCTGGGTATAACGAGGCAGCAGGTCTCAGCAGCCCTAACCGGGTGGGCCTACAAGACCAGCGAGGAAAAGTGGAAAGGATGCAGGGGCTGTCTTCAGGCAAAGTACCACATAGCGGGATTTGATTCAAAGAAATCGGTCTGGCTAATGGGAAGGAGCCGAAGAACCACAAATCTTTTGATAGGGATCTTGACAGGCCACTGTAAACTAAAGAGACACCTAACACTGATAGGGGTAGAGGAAGATCCCATTTGCCCAAGATGTGGGAGGGACGAGGAAACGTCCTTTCACTACTTGGGAGAATGCGAAGCGTACCAGCGACTGAGGTATAGAACCTTTGGGGCATCTACGCTTCAAATGGAAGAGTTGAACTTCCTATCCTGGGCCGAAATTCTGATCTTCATTAGAAAATCAGGAAGGTTTAAGCAGGGAGAAGAGCTCATCGAAGAGGACGATAATGAAGGTGGTTGAGGGGATGGCATGGGGTTGGCAAAAAGGGCCTATGGTGGCCTACTTGCTAGACTTCGGTCTCCCCACAACTACTACTACTACTATTATTGGGTAAACTTTTAATTATTACTGAGGTGGCATATAGATGATTTTATTCGTAGTTTAGTAATTTATTGAAGTATAGTAAAATAACTCCTTGTGATGAAGTAAGTTTCGCTAATTAGTAATACGTCTATTAGATTTTGTGCCATAGTTTAATTTCTTCTTTAGGTTGAGCCAAACAGTTCGCGTTACATTGTGCTACCTTGAAGTTTTGTTGTCCTTTTATGCTATTTTGCTTAGCAGCTAAAGCTATTTTGTTGTATTAACTGGTTGAACATTGTTGCGAATTGGTCTAGAAATTTAAGTGTTATATTGTTGTCTTGATTAACTGATCTGTATTCTTCGTATTATTTCACTTATGTTTGGCTGGACAAAACTACTGCGCGCATTGTTTTTTTTAGTTAGAATTTGATCATATTCATAGCCGGATGAGCTCCGCCGCATAGAAAGCAACTCGCTGGTGTTTCTTTTGTTTTTGTACAGCAAGTAGTAGTATTTGGTTCTCCACATTTGACGCAGGGGTAGGGCCTAGAGCAATAAGATTTTGCGTGTCCGTAATGTTGGCATCTCGTGCATCTGATGTCTTTTCTTTTTCTGGGGTTCCACTTGTTTGATACGATTTAATGACGTTTTAATTTTATATAATTTCTTATTATTCTCTGCTGGTTACAGATCAATAAAGAATAAATTAAGGGGAGTCTTTGTTTTTGGCTGTTTGTCGTTTAATATATTTCTAACTTTATGGCTAATTTCTTTTAGCACATCTTTAATATCTTTTGTACTAATTGTGTAGTGCAGATACTTTATGACCACTCTGTATCTTTCGACTGATATAAGTGGTGTACAATTTTTTTGTCTTTCATAAGGTTGATTATTTTTCTTTATGTTTCTATAGTGTTAGAATTGATTGATAATATTATTAGCCATACTTTTTGTGTAGTATTATTCATCTTCTACTACTTCTTGTAGATGTGTAGTAGTAATAGTAATATTTTTATTCATCATAATATACACCGTAGTAACAACAAAATACTATAGTCAATAAAACAAGGTAGTCTTTATTTTAATCAAATCTCAAATCGGAGAGTTCGTAGTAGACATTGGCCAGAAGATGCTTTTTAAGCTTAACTTTAAAATTCTTTGTTGGGGCATTAATGAGAGTACTTGGAAGCGAATTAAACAATCACATTCCGAAATTATTTCGTTTAGTGGATGTTAAGCTCAGCTGCGGAACCTGTATATCGCCTCGATTGCGGCGGTCGTAACCATGGGCATCGCCGTTTTTTGTATAATCACTATAATGTTCTTTTATGTGTAATAGATTGCAATATAGTATTGCTGATGGTAGCGTTAATCTGTTAATGTTTTTTAACAATGGTTTACAACTGTCTAACTGACTCGCCCCTGTAAACGCTCTCAAGACTCCTTTTTGTACAATATTTTTATTCAATATGTGTAGTGGTACCCTAGTTTATCAGACCGTACGTCATCACACTATGAAATAATGCGTGGTATGCAATAATGGCAGCATCTAAGCTTATTTGATTTTTTATTTGTCTAAGTACATAGATCGTTCTTAATAACTTAATTGAAAGTTGTCAACGTGTGCTTGCCAAGTTAGTCTGCTATCCAAGGTAAGGCCTAAAAATTTTACGGTTTCACAGATATTTTGTTTATTTGAAAATAGTAAAGTGGTAGTTTGATTCTGGTTTAAACAAAGCTTATTTGCCTTGAACCAATCGGAGGCTTGGTTAATAATGTTGGTTTGTAATTGATTGACAAAAGTTTCATCTTCTATGTGGTTTGCAAAGGTCGTACCGTCTGCAAATAAAGTTGTGAAAACTGGGATGGCATTAGGCAAGTCGTTAACATAGATTAAAAATGGCAACGGTCCAATACACTTCCTTTTGGACGCTATGTAGAATTGAAGACCTCTGGATATACTGACCTTTGCAAAATACACATTGAGATCTGTCAGATAAGTAGGACAAAATTAGTTTTAGAGTTACCATAATAATCGAGTGTATCGAGTAAAATGCTTTTTGATACACAGTCGAACTCCTTGCTTAAATCAAGAAAGGATTTTTTTTTTATTTCCAATGATTTTGTTATATAATTAATAAAATTCAGCACGGCTTTCGACGTGTCCTTTCCTTTTCTGAACCCAAACTGTTCTGTTCATAAAAATGTGGTTGGTTTCTTTTAGAGACCATCTCGCCGTATTTTTGTTGGTCGCCCACATATCTTCTGCCTACTGGAATTCAGAGCTGGGCAAATTACTTTTAAAAAGTAATTAATTACTAATTACCAATTACCACCCAATGAAGTAATTTAATTACACGAAATTCAATTACTCACAGGAAATAGTAATTCAATTACCAATTACTTAGTAATTGTAATTGTACAACATCAATTACTTTCAATAGAAAGTATTGTCATATAGTTGTATGTAGTAGAACTTTCTTGCAAGTTGCAACTATCATTCGTGTCGGTTCGATTCGTAATCGTAATCTATGTTTTGTTAACTATAGTAACCTACATACTTTATCAGTCTTGAAAGTTTTTTGATAATTAAATCTTGTAGCTACATACACCGTTCCCCAAAACCCATCACTTTAGTTTGTTTTGATGTAAGATGTAAGTAAAATTCAAGGATAACAATTATACAGGGCGTCCCAAACAGAATGGGGCACCAATTGGTCATAGATTCCTTAGGTTATAATAGACCGATTAAACCTAATATACCTTAGTGCAAAGTTCTTTCAGTAAGAAGGTATAGGCCTGTATAACGCAAAGAAGTAATGTTGGATGAGGTGATCGGAATTATAAGAAAGTCACGATTTTTACAAGACACTATTCCACATTTTTAATAATAATCGAAACTAACATGCTGCAGCAGACCATAATAGTTATTTACTATACAAGTAGGATAAGTGCATCATTAATATACGTGTAAGTTATAAACGAGTGCGTAGCACGAGTTATATAAGCGTAAAAGTATATTAATGATGCATTATCAGATTATCACACATGTATTGTACAAAATTTTATCTACAACTGCCCAAAATTGAGAAAAGTGCTTAAGAAAAATGTCAAATCTCTACTTACCGCAAATATAGTTTTTGCGTCTTCCACAATAAGTATTAGCTTCATTACAAGGTACATATAACATCTAAATATACGAACCAATGCACTTGTTTTGCATGCGACATACAAAATGCGAATGTTGCTGCTATTCGCCTCATCAGAGTATATCATAAATTATTAGGCTTATATTGTTCCGAGAAAACCCTATTTCGATTTGCTTAATATGTAACTTAATAAGACCTTATCGTATTTTTTGCGTTCTGAAGATTTAGCACCCAATCAAGGTCAGTAATTCAGTAGGTAATTAAATTACCATAAAGTAATTCAAATACCGCGAGTAATTTCAATTACCACAGGTAATTCAAATACTTGTAAAGTAATTTAAATACTTTAGAGTAATTTAATTACACAAAAGTAATTAAGTAATTGAATGTAGTAATTAATTACGTTCAAAAAGTAATTGTCAAGTACTTTTTAACAAAAATGGCAATTCCCAATTACAATTACCGCATTTTGAAAAGTAATTCAATTCCAAGGCAAATAAACAAAAAGGAATTTAATTAGTAATTTAATTACAAAGTAATTAATTACTGCCCAGCTCTGCTGGAATTTTCCTTTGGCAATTTTGACTAGGAGGTGCTGGTTCATTCTGTTAATGTGATTATTCTATTCATGGCTCTTTCTGTCTATCCATTCTTCTGGTGGAATTAATTGACATGCTTGTCTTTTGTCAGCATTCGGAATTCTGTCTAGTAATGTTTTGTTGTTTATGCGTTGTAGAATTTTCATTTCATTTGTTTCTATGCGTCTTTTTGTTCTTGCCGTGTTACTTCTTGTTTCAGCCGTGTTGGTCATTATGGGTCTGATTACTCCTTTATAAATTCGTGTTTTTCCACGACAGGGAATAGAACTCGGTGTCTATAGCATCAACATTGTGACAGAAGTAAAGCATTTACTCCCTAGAGACTAAATAAGACAAAAATTTCAATAGGTAGTTTTCATTATGACTGAAACAAAAATTATGTCAAATTCGAGATTAGCAGGTTAGGTTTTGCGTCAGTCTGTGTCAAAACTGATGCAAAACCTAACCTGATAACCTCGGATTTGACATAGACTTATAGTGCCACCAACTTTACGTTTAAAAAAACAGGTTTGTAGTTTTAAATCTTCCTGCAACGTGAAAAAAATAGTATAGCAATTCGGAGAGACTGCTATTTTGCTTCAGTGCTATGTGACTCTCGGGCTTCGCCCTCGAGTCACAAATTGCACCTCTGCAAAATAACACATTTCTCTCCCTCACTGCATAATCTACTATTTTGGTTCCATTCGCAGATATTTGTGTCTCCATATTGTTTTCTATTGGCCTTGTTATTTTTACTCCAAGGTAGTTTATGCTCATTACTTGTTCTATAATTTCATAATTGCACCTGATAGGTTTTTTGAGATTGTTTTCGACTTTGTTTTGTTTGTTTAGACGATCATACTATACTTTGTAGCTGTTTTGTTAAATTGGAAGGTCATCTTCTTTTTCTGCGAACAGCATGACGTCGTTTGTATAGCATAGAATTATTGTGTTATGTTATCTCACTGTTCCCATTTTATATTCTTTAAACGCTTTAATGCTGTTAATTAGTTCGTTCATTATTAAGTTAACCAACAAGGGGCTAAGCGAGTCGTCTTGTCTAATAATATTTTTTTGAAAAGGAATAAGGTGACTAAGTTCTGTTATTCTGAGTTTCGTATAATTATCAGTATACATATACATTTTTTATTATATTTGTCAGGTTAATGGGAATATGTCTCTTATATAAGATATTTATTATGTAATATAGCTGAATTCTATCGAATGCTTTGTGTAAGTTAATGAAGCACAGATACTTTAGTAGAGTTTAATCTGCAGATTTTTTAACACTTGTAATATAACACAGTGTCTCTGCATGACCTTCCGGTTCGGAATCCGTGTTGTTATTCTGCTATAGTTGTTATTGCATTGATTTTATCGGTTCTTAAACAAGCTGTTAATTTCAGAGTTGTATTTAACAGGTAGATTCCTTTATAATTTTCTGGCATCCGTTTATCTCTTTTTTTAAATAAAGTAATTAATACGCTGATTCTCCATTCATTCGGGATTGTCTCTTTCTATAATATTTTTGTTATTAATGCAGTTAATTGTCCGAATATTTTATCTCCTCCATATTTTAGCAATTCGTTTAGGATTTGGTCTGTACCTGCTGTATTTCTATTATTAATTTTTTATTGCTTGTTCGACGTCTTTTTTTGTGATGTTGACACTGGTCTCTTTTATTTCACCTAGCATGTCGTCCTCGATTGGTTCATTGTCCTTTTTATACAGATTAGTAAAGTATTCAACCCATTAATTTTCTTGTATTTTTAATGTTTCCACTAGTTCCTTTGTTTCTGTTCTGTTCTTATAAATTGCCACATCTGTTTTTGGAGTCCATAGAAGTCATACTCCATGTCTTTCGTAATTTGTTTCGTATTCTTCATAAGCTTCGCGGGTATTTAGCGATCTGTATTTCAAATAAGCTTTGCTTTTTATCTACGCCTGTTTTTTTATTTCCTCGTGGAACCAAGGGATATTATTTATATTATTATATTTATATTATATATCAAATCATAGTTGCCATAAGCCATCATCCCTTTTCCCTTCTTCTTTGTTTCATCGATGCTGCTACCTTCTTGTTTTCTATTTCCATTGAAATTTCTTGATCTTTTGTGTTTAACAACCGTACATTCCATGTACCCAACCGATTAGTATTATTTTTGATTTGTGTTTTTCCATTCCATTTTCCTTTGTCTCGCCGTAGTCGTCATCGTTTTGTCTATCCTTGTCCGAGGCTCACTGATATTTCTAACTTTATCTCGCTTTTTTACCCTAGACACGTTGCTAGCCTCGTCCACGAACTCACCTCCTTTATCCAGGCTTGAGACCAGCAGTGGCAGTTGTTGAGTTACCCAATCCACTCAGCAACTAACCACAGGCGGAGTTGATATCAAGTTGGCTTCGTTTATTTTCATAAACATCGGAGATGTTTACATGTGTGAATAACTAGAAATCTTCAAAATCAAATACTTGGGAGAAGAAGAACTAATACGAGAAATGCTTAAGAAGACCCCTATGGATATAATTCAAAATGTCTTTAAAGATTTGAAGATTTTTCTATAAGGTACTTTCAGGCACTAAAATTTTGCAAGGCCTTTAAGGCCACTATTATGGCTGATTTAGTAGCTCAAGGGCAACAACGAAGTAATTACGACTGAACATATTGCGATCGAAATGAACATTTATCAGCAATGCTATAAGATTCAGCTCCAGGAGAAATGTAACAAAGTTAGACCTGAAGTCAGATGTTAGTTTTTAAAAAGAATTATGAGCAAAGAACATTATTCATAAACTGATTGAATATTTTAGAAAATAGCAGTTGTAGAAGGAAAAACTAACGAAAATTATAATTAGTGAAACAAGTACTCGTAGAATTAACAATTCTGTACATATGTTAATTATATCAGTGTTTAGCAGCTTCATGTGTACTCAAAAAAAATATTATGGTTGATAAGAAGAATTTTGAAAATGTACTAAAACAAAAAACACCTAATAGAAAAATTTAAAATTATTTTTCTTAGGAAAGACTGTAATACTCCTAATATATATATATATGTCCTCTAGATCCAAACCCTAAGCGATTTAACAGATAACATAAAATAATTTAAATAATTTCAAAGTTAGAATTTTTAAACGTAGGCTGATTAGCCATAAACTGTGCACAATTAGATTTCGTAATTTTCTAAACTTCTTAACTTCTTATACTTACGAGTCCATTGCATTTAGTTTCTCTTTGTGTATGAACATTTTTAGTTATGTAATAAAAGCGATACATACTTAATATATCTTATAGTTTTTCTATTCTACAAAATGTGGTTTTAGTTGCTATTTTACAATTCCTATTCCAATTCCAATTACCTGCTACTTCTCGATACCATGGAAATTATACTATGATGTTTACTGTATCAAATTCATGACTTTTGCAATACGTTTTTTAAACTGATAGTTAAAACGAGTTTGATATCCTTTAGGCATCTAGAGATTTTCACACTGTTATGTCAAACGTCATGGGATATATAATTGTTGCAATGTCTGTTCATTAATTAATTAAGTATATTTCTTTTTATCCATATTTTGTTAATTTAAAGTATTATGCATATACTTACATAAATGATTTGCATTGATATTTAGCGACTGCTTTGTTTTTTCTGTAGGTTATCACAACTATTTTCTGCAAATTTTCTTAATTTTCTCTTTTTTGAAACATAATATTGTTACTTTGGCTAGCTGAGTACCTAAATCGAATTGCTTGAATAAAATTTCACAAAATCTTGTGATTGTGCTATGATAAAAAAATTGGTGCTATCACATATTCAGCCATTGGTTCAAAAAGTAGTTAATCGACTTCCAATAAAATAATGATATCTGTGCATTTGGGTTTAGTAATTTCAAGTAAACAAGGTACGACGTTCGCATTATTAAAGACGAATATTTTATTCTTCAGTAAAAGTTGTGAGTATTCCTAAATTTAGCTTTTACGCACTTCTGATTTTTAAACATTTAGTTAGTTTGCTCATCTGACAAACAAATAAGTATGTTCCTAGACTACGTCTGTGATGATAAGAACGGAGAATATTTAAATTTTATTTAAAACTTATTGAAGATTTCCTGTTTTCAGAATTTTGTTTATCTATTATACTAAGTGATGCGCTATAAACACTTGATTCAAATCTAGTATTCAAAACTCTTATCACTTGACGGGTTATTAATGGAAACACTTTAAAATAACGATGATGGGCCGACGTTTCTTATACACTCGCTAATGATTATCAAGTCTCAACGATTTTTAATTGGCTTTAATAGCCGCTCCGTCACGTGCGGCGATAATTTGTACTACTTCCTTTTCTTCTAAAAATCGGCTTTTATCCATTTTCAGCGTGGGCTCCACCTGTTGTGTTAATAGACCTCATTTCTCTTACATCTTTATCAATTTTCTTTAATTATTTAGATTCTGTTTCGACTAGATCTCCCATCCGGAATTGTGCTGCGCTTGTCAGATAACTATTTATGAATCCAATAAATTTTATAGTCGATAGAAACTTGCGTTTTGGTTTTTAATGTTAATTGAATTAAATGAGTTTTCCAGCATTGCTAAATTAATTCAGAATACTCTCGAAATTTAAAGTCTCAGAATATTAATTAGCATAACTTAATGTGTTTTAAAGACATAAATTAAAAATATTAAAAAAATATAAATTTGTAGATAACAGTAATTATGAAGAAAATTATTGATACTATGTGTACCAATTTCTAAATAAACCGGTTGTACTGACGGACAATGAGTGAAACCAGAAAATCATAACAGGAATTATTTATGTGTAATGAAAATGCATAAAAAGTACAGCATCCCACAGGTTAATAAATTGCGATATGAAGATTTATGTATTTAAAATCTTTTTAACAGCTAAGTTGATTTCATATTAATTAAAAACGAAATGTAAGTGCATTTACGAGTGGAAATCTGAGAAGCTTGGTCCCTTCCGACGGCAAGCTTTCCCATTAAACTAACTACAGTTTTATATTTCAAAGAAGAATAATTACTCTGCAATATTTTTTTAAATATTTGTTATTATTAATTTATTTTGATTATTTTATATAACATGTTTGCTGAGAATGACAGAATTATTCCATGTTTAATTACTTCAAAATAATTACATTTAATATATGCATTTTCATATAAGAACGATGTTTTTAATTAGCAAATGTAATATTAATTAATATAAGTGTGGTCCTAAATCGAATGAATTTTTTTAACCTCTTTGCGACTGAATTAAATTTTTGTTGAAAAAAAAATTTTTTTTTGTTAAACTCGTTACTTGAGAAGTCAATGAATTAGAAAAAAACAAAAAACCGCAAAAAAAATGTATTCTACAAAAAATACAACTTTGTTCCTAAAGTGACCCAATAGTCAACTAATACAAACTATTTACAAAAAAATTAAATATGAAACTCCACAAAACAGTTTCGATTTTTCGTGATACACAAATATGTTTGACATTTAGAACACTTGAAAAACGTTTTTAGACCACATGTTGGTTTTTTGCATCTTTGACGAACATGATCTTCGATTGGTAAATGTCCTACATTATCACGTCGAACATCAAACTGTGGAATTGGTTTGGCAGGCCCCCTTTTTTTCTTGTTTTCATAGTCGATATCTATTTGATTTGAAGATGACGGACGTCCTCTTTTCTTCCTTGAGAGCGTTGATTTACCCAACTTACAAAGAGCTTCAGCAAGTTCACTCCGGAATTTGAGAAGGTCTGGCAGGTCTTTATTATCAAGTCCTTGCTTCATCATGTCTTTGCAATACTGCCTCCAAGCATTGACAAAACACATATCCATAAAATGAAAAAATATACGGAGGTACCACTTTTTAGATCTCATATGTATTCTATAATACGAAACTAGACCATCTAGCAGATCCACTCCGCCCATGAATGCATTGTATTGTTTTACAATAAAAGGGCGACTCACACTAATCTCTCTATTTTTTTTTTTGAAAATCTCTTTGTCTCATCTATTGATTGAGCTCCACAAAAGGTACTAGCTAGGGTTACGGCCTTGTTGTCGAACCATTTTACTACGCGTATCTCAGAACCATCGACTGTAGCACAAAATTCTTCATATGTACCTCTTCCAAGTTTTTTCAAATCTTTGTCACTAGTTAGTGTAAGACCAGGAATTCTGTTACTTCGTATTGTGCCTAGGGAACCTATTCCACGTTTCTGTAATGTAGACATAAGAGGTAACGAAGAAAACCAGTTGTCGTAGTATAGCAGATGATTCATGTTTTCAGAAATGATTTCTGCCATTCTTAGCACTATATTACTACTAGATCCCAAATCTGGTCTCCCATGAACTGGTAAAATCTTTCCTGTGTAAATTTCGAAGTCATAACTAATACCTCGTACGTCACACAGTACAAATACCTTGTACCCCCATTTATTTGGCTTGTTTGGATTATACGTCTTTAGAGTAGAACGACCTTTGAATGGAACCACTTGCTCATCCACACACATCATCTGAGGGATGGGAACGTGTTCTTTATATTTCCTACAAAAGTGTGTAACAAGAGGTCTAATTTTATACAGTTTATCCCGGTCATCACCTCTGACTTCGTTTTCATTGTTATTGAAATGCAAGTTTGCTTTGATTGCTTCCCATCTATCACGAGACATTTTATCTGCAACTTGTGGTATTCTTGTATCTCTGGCCCAGTACATCCGGGTTCGTGGTAAGTGGATGATAGACATATAGAATATTACACCCAAAAAAATTTCTAACTCATCAGCGTCTAATTGTAAGGGTTTATTTGGGTTTTTCTGCAATGCATATCTGTTACTTTCGAAAACAATATGCTGTAAAATGTCCTGATCAAAGTATAACTTGAAGTAATGGTAAGGTCTACCTATTTCCGGTACTTCTTCAATTTCTTCCTCAACGAAATCAGGAATTACTAAAGGCGGGCTTGAAGGACATATCTTTTTCCATACATATTCACAACTTTTCTTTTTATTTTTTTTTGTTGTTTTTTACTAGAAGAGGCCACAGGTTCATCTTGTGACGATTCCTCGTATCCATTATTTTCTTCACTGTCAGTTCCTGAATCTTTTACGTAATCAGGGTCATCATCTGTATCGCTGAAATTTTCGTCTTCACTCTCAATAGGGGGAACTGGAATTCGCCTACGAAGACTAGGTGCCATTCTAAACCGAGAAACGATCATTAGAACTAAGGTTACCTACCTAATTTTAAAGTATTGCCTAATGTTCCTAATCAGGAACAAAACAAAATCATGAAAATGACGACTGTTCCTAAACAGGAACAAAATATTTTTTAGCATTCTAAGACAAATTTCTAAAGTTTTTTTATTGCTAATGCGTTCTATATATACTGAAAACAGCTAGAAGCTAGTTTATAATTTTTATTAGGTACATTTACTTACGATTTTGTTAGATTTCACACTGTAAACATATACATTTAACCCGCTGTCACAAGTACCGGCCATTGAAATTGTATTATACACTTGCTAATCACAGGTGGCGCTACCAGGCTGCAAACTGACATAAATGTATGTTCCTTTGATGGACCAACAGGCCTCTATGACTCTGCAGCTTAAAAATTATTTTTTTTGTGTTTTAAAATGCAAAATAGTGGTACGTTCCTCATCTGACCCATATGGCGAAAAGAGGTTAAATTTAATTATTTTGCATCAATTCTTTGACAGTCAGTGTACCTATTTAATATTATTTTTAATTCTGTACAGCCATAATAATTCAAGAATTTATTCTATTTTTCAATTTTAACGATAGACTAGAAAAGGCAAACATCGAACACGCTGTTTTATGTTTTTCACCATATGCGTATGTGTTCTATCGTTTCAATTACCATTTATGTAAAAATGTATCAGCTACATTTTAAAATTTGACGCTTTCAACATTGAAAGGAGTTTTGCCATATAAAAACGATTTAAACCAAATTTCTTCATTTCTAAAGCAATATTTTATAATTTAATTCTTAGAAAGTTTGCCACTATTATTCTAAAGTGTTTTTTATACGCCTCTGAACTTGTTTTATTTACTTATTTGTGAGTATGGATTGGCATTTCTTTTATTACAGTTATATTTTAACTGATCATACTATTCCATAACGATTGCAGGTTATCTCAATATTTATTTTATTTAAGATTCTTCTATTACTTAACTTATATTAATAATATAATACTAAAAGTATACCATGAGATAATTTAAACTGTGCAGTAGAGATTATGCATTATAAACTAAGTAGCCAACATTTCGCATAGCCCTGATATAAAAATATAGATATCTATACTCTTAAGTTTCCTATCACAAATATCGTATGTATCGTCTATATTGTGATTCACAAAACAACACGGCAACCGTGTCTGAAGATATTTATTTAAAAAAAAACTGTCATATACATTTCTCACACAGGAAACCTATAATAAGTCCAACCATCTCACCAACTAAATTAAAACAACATAATATTTGAAAGTGTAGGTACAACTGTATGCACACGTATTTTCCTTATAACAATGTATCAATTCTTTCTCAGGTGTCAAATCTATTCTTTTGTATCTAATTTTAGTGTGAATGTCTTTTAATCTTTTTCTCCCATATAAATCCGCCGTCTGCTTATTAGTCCGGAAGGGCTGCAAAGCATATTTTAATAAATGAGATGCGCCTACTTAGCCATAAATTCTTCATCAAGCCACCAGCGGCTGTCTTCCCCAGGGCACTCAAATTTCTACAATATCGTTCCTAAATTTAATTACAAAAATAATTCCAACCCTTCCCGTATTAAAAATAATTTGAGCTGCGGGTGTAATGAGAGCATGATGGTCTCTTCGGGAGGGAGCTGCTAATAAATCAGCCCGCCACTGAAGCGGGACGCATGTGTTTATTGCATTACGCCGCCAACTGCGAAGTCTTAACAAATGGAAATTCAGAAAATTAGGTTTCGGCCTGGGAGGCGACATTTTTGGCAATAAACAGTTGATGCGGTACTGGTATTGATAGCTTTTTATCATTGCTTTGAATGAAAAATTCCCACGTATACCTACCATACGGAAATAAAAAAGCTATACTTAATTGTGTATACAAGTAATACCCAAACCCAATACAAAGACAAATAACATAAAACACAGTAAATATTTCTTGTAATATACCGGGTGACGATGAGACTAGGGCCATGCTTCTATCTTCTTTATTTATGAATAGATTTGGATAAAATTTTTATACGAACATACTAGACATACTTTCTGATTGACCGACAGATATAGTTAAAATAGTTCATTTCCGGTTTCACCGGAACTGACACCCACTTTGATTTTTTAAATGGGTCACCCTGTATATTTTATGTTTTTCAGAATCTACGAGTCAAATTACATACAACGGTCTTGCAAAATTTTAATTTTTTAACAATTTTTTTAAATTCAATTCTTTACCC
>OW679199.1:60381754-60718463 GCA_940337035.1 Agriotes lineatus | reverse complement strand
TGTCCTAGATTATTAGCTGTGGTCATCCAGTGACCGGTACTTTGTAATCTGTAGGCTGCCATTCTGGCTTCACCTTCCAAGAAGATGTGCAGAGGTGGCAGATTTAAAATAGCATTCAGTGCTTGTCCTGAGGTGCCTTTAAAGGCTCCAGTGATGCACCGATTAGCTAGATATTGTATTCTGCTGATTTTGTGGATCGCAGTTGCTTGTTTTATTTTGGGCCACCAGGCGATTATTCCATATGAAATTATTGGTCGAACCATGGTTTTGTACAGCCAGAGGGTCAGTTCCGGTTTGAGCCCCCACGTACTACCTATGGCTCTTTTTCCAATAACTAATGTTTGTATGCACCTGGTGATTGTTTTGTCTAAGTGGGAGTTCCAAGTTAGTTTGGAATCGATGGTTAGACCTAAGTACTTAACCTCGTTCTCCCAGTTGACATTTGTCTCAAACAGTTTTATGTTCATTCTGTTTGTGATGTTCTTTCTACGAGTGAAAGCGACGAGAGTGGCTTTGCTGGGATTAATTCTAAGATTATTCTCTAGACACCACTCTTCGGTTATCTTTAGTGCTGATTTCATTACATTGTCTACGGTTCTTTGGTATTTACCTTGAATCAGTATGACAATGTCATCAGCGTATCCTTGAGTGTAGTAGCCTTTGTTATTGAGTTGGATCAGCAGTTCATCAACTGTGAGGCACCACAGGAGTGGAGAAAGAACTCCTCCCTGTGGACATCCCCTTGTCGCCTGCACTGTCTTTTCCTTGTCAAATAACGTGACTTTTACAACTCTGGTGTTGAGCATTGCCATAGTCCATCTTATCGTGGTGTTATCGATCTGATGGTTTGTCATTGCTCTTTCAATAGAGTGGTAGGAGGTGTTGTCGAAGGCACCTTCTATGTCTAGAAATGCTCCGACTGCGTACTCCTTGTACTCCAAGGTTCTCTCAATTTCCCCCACTAGTTGGTGTAGGGCGGTTTCATATGACTTCCCTGTTTGGTAAGCATGTTAATATTTGTGAATCGGGAGTGAAGTTAGGGCTTCCTCCCTCCAGTATCTGTCTACTAATCTTTCCAATGTTTTAAGGAGAAATGACGTTAGGCTGATAGGTCTGTAAGATTTAGCTTCTGCATAGCTGCTCTTACCAGGCTTAGGGATAAATACCACTTTAGTCACTCTCCAGGCTTGAGGAATATAGCCTAAGGCAAGACTTGCTTGGAACATGTCTTTGAGTGGGTTCAGCAGTATATCTATCCCTTTCTGCAGCATTACGGGTTGTATGCCGTCGTTTCCAGCAGATTTGAAAGGACTGAAGTGGCTAGTTGCCCATCTAATCCTTTCTTTGCTGACTATTCTCTTAGCTGTTTCCCAGTCTTCCCTCCTAGGGGTATGATTGGGTTCAGCCAGAGTAGGTTGTTCCACTGCTCCGGGTAGGTGAGTTTTTATCAAAAGAGATAAAGTCTCCTCTTCCGTTGTAGTGTATTCTCCGCTTTCTTTTTTAAGAGTGCCTACTGGGTTCATGGCTTGCTTTGAGATGATTTTGTGGAGTCTAGCTGTGGATCGCGTGGTCTCCACCTTCTGGCAAAACTTTTTCCAGGCTGCTATCTTAGCTGCCTTGATCTTTTTGTCATAGTCTGTGAGAGCCTTGTGATAGTTCTCCCAGTTATTTGTCGCTTTAGACCTGTTAAAAAGACGTCTGACTTCTTGTCTGGTCTTTTCTAGGTCTTTATTCCACCAATTTGTGTGTTTTTTGCTCTTTGCTGACTTGGGTCTATTAGAGGACAGCTACTCTGAAAGGAGTCAATCATGGCCTTTTTTAACCGGTCAGCATTTGAGTCTAGAACTACTTTATTGGGAGATCTGAACTTTAGGTGTTCTATCTTCTCTTGTAGTTTTTGTTTATATAGGTCCCAGTCTGTCTTTCTTGGGTTGTAGTAAACTCTTTGGCTTACTTCCCGTTGAGACAGTTCAAAGGTTATATAATTGTGGTCAGATAGTGATGGTTCGTCTGAAACTTGCCATTTATTCACTGATTGACTAATTCTCATTGTGGTTATGGTAATATCTATAACTTCATGTCTATTAGTGTTATAAAAGGTTGGAGTGTTACCTTTATTGACTACTACTAAATTGTTAGTTAAGATAAATTCTAAAAGTGACTCACCTCTTATGTTGCAGTTGGTGCTGCCCCAAATGGTGTGGTGCGAATTTGCGTCGCAGCCTAGGATGAGGTCTAGATCGTCTTGGGAGGCAGATGATACTAGGTTCTCTAGTTCCTCGCTAGGCGGTGGGTCCCTGGAATCGGATGGAAGGTAGACGGAGCTTATAATGGCTTGGTCACAACCTTCATCGTTATTCCATTTTATTTTAATTGTGGTTATGTCTCTAGAACAGAATTCCATTAGTGGTAAACAGTCTAGACTATTTCTTATAAGTATGCATGTTCTAGGACTTGCATGATTATAAATAAGCTTACCTTTAGCACCTCCTAGCCCACGGACTTGTCCCTTGACTATCCATGGTTCTTGGATCAGTGCTAAATCGATGTCATCTGCTAGCAGCTTTCTGCTTAGATTTGCAGTGGCTGCTTTGCAGTGGTGGAGGTTAATTTGCACTACTTTCAGGTACTTCTTTCCTATCCTTGGAGCGGATAAGGAAAGTGACCTTTTTGAGGCCTAGGTGCGCTACACAGTTGATGGATGTTAGTGCTTGTTTTGCCCTGTCATCTATCATTGCTGCGAACGTTCTACCGCCATCTTCTAGTGGAGTGACGTTGAGTATTCTCCAGGTATCGGTCTGGAGGTCTGCCTTCCGTTTGTTCTGTTTTCCGATCAAACGGAGAATTACCTCGGGTTTCTGTTTGTCGTACCACTTGGGGACGTTAAACACTACCCGGACGGAATTAATAACTTTTGCCCTCTTTTTTACTTCCAGCTTGGCATTGGTCCACGGGTGCAGCTTAGGTACTTGCTCACTTAACCAGTGTTTTGTGAGTTCGTCCTTGCACGCAACCACGTATGTACCAGCTTCGAGATAGTGGCTGGTAAAGAGAGGTGTGTTCTCTTCTTCTTCCATCTGGAAGATGAGATTTATCAGACTGTCTCTGACTAGGTCACCTTGTTCCTTTGTCAGTTTGACGTCTGCATATGCAGCAGGGTAGATGGCCATCTTCACCGTAGTGGCTGCCTCAGCAAAATCAAGCTTGCTGGTGCCTGCCTTTGGTCGGCTTGTCTACTTTTTGCCTGGGCCCCTTATTGGCGTTTACCGGGGAGGAAGTGGCTTCGTCAGAGCGTTGCCTCTTTTGTCCCTGGTTGGTTGCAGTTTTTTCCGATTTCGAAGCTGGGTTTGCTGCCCTCTTCTCCATCGTCTGCTTTCTTTTAAAGTTTGGGTCGTACTTAATGCCCTTGGCTTCGCAGGCTCGCTTGGCGCGTTCTCTGCGTTCCTTGGCTGTAAGTTGGACCTTTTTGAGGGACACTTTGCCTAGTTGATCGGCTATGTCCGCTCCGGTTGCGGCCTTTTTCTGCTCGGAAGACTGTCCTTGACTGGAAGTCTGGACTGTCAACTCTGCAGTAGAGGCACACTGTTCCATTTTTGTCTCGGTCACCGAAGTCTGGGCATCAGTGATCGGAAGCGGTGATGACTCCATCAGTGTGTCGTCTTCACCCTGTGAAAAAGCAGTTGTTGAATCCATACAAGTGAGTATTTAATGCAACTGTAAGAGGTTTGGCTAAATACTTCTGGAGGGCGCCTGGTATCCAGAAGGCTCCGTTCATGACGCATATTATAAGCCCCTGCGCCTACACCTGCTGGTGCTCTGCTTTGCACGGGTCGCATAACACATTCGAAAAGGGGATTTTGGAACCAGAAAAGCTGATCTTCTAGACAGCCGTGCATCTCTTGAGCCTGGTCCCAAGCCGTGAAATTTAGGATTTTTTATTGAGGTTTTCTCCTTTTGGTCCGGGCGGTGAAGCCAAGACCCCCAGCACAGATATCTCCCGTAATACATGCCTACAGCAGAGATACCCATGTATAGTATAACGGCAATGACGTGACCAGAGGTTCGTCTTTGCCGGCATCGTTATCCCAAGTGCAGACCCTTAGCCACGACACGACAGCTAGGCTTGGGGGATGTTTATCGACTTCCCAGTCTAGATCCGCGGGGTTAAGTCTCAACGGGGCCACCACGAGAAGGATGCAATCGCTAGGATCGCATATCACTGATCGTTGCCAGTGATACCCTGCGGTCTTTCTTGTTGTCAGGCGGGAGGTGCAAGACCTGAACAACTTGGCTGCACTGCCTCGGCATGAATCTTCACAGCGTTTATAGTCTTTCAGTTCAGCTGGCAATGCTCGACCCCGTGATGCTCATGGGTGACCTCATCTTGATCTGTGCTGTACTAACATCAACGCACTTCACACCATTAACTTGGTAGTAAATTTCGATAGGAGTTACATTTTCTGCTGCCAGAAATTCAATCACACATCGTTGTTTGTACCGACTTTGGAAACGCTTGGTTTCGCCATCATTACTTCGGTATTAATAACAAAAGATTATTGAAATTTGATCCACGGTAACTAGCTAGAATAGTAGTTTTTTTTTCAAGTCCATTTCAGATTTTGTCAGTTATAGTGTTCCCGACGACATTTGCAACATAAGGAAACGCCAATAGTAAACTTAGTTGAAGATCAACCTGACCTGTGCATCGTCTATGCTGCGCAGCATGCACTTCTGGTATTTGTCATTTTACATACATAAAACGCATTATTGACATCGATCTGCTCAAGTTATTTACAAACGTAAATTACTCAATTTCCACTCTTTATTTTATTATATTCTTCAGATTCCTGTATTTTGTGTGTCACCTTAGATATTATTTTTTTATAATTGCATAAAGAAACCCATTTTACAATTTCCATATTTAGCTAAGATTCAACCTTAATACTATAATTTGTGAAACTCTATCAAACAGAAAGCACATCGTTTCTAAAACATTTATAAGTCTACCACGTGTATCCCAGTAGTTACAATGATGACCAATACCGTTTATTATTTACATTAGTGATAGTGAAAGTCGTTTTAAAGACTATCTTAAAGATTTGTTTACATAGCAATGAATTCAACACATTTAAATAGATCGGAGATGGCGCCATTGACTGCCAATAACTGCAGAACGGCTTGTTTAATTCCGAAAAATATTGTCAATTTTTTTTGCAGTTTTTATTCAATTCTCTTGGTTTTCTAAATAAACAGATGCGACATTTTAAAAACAGCTCTTTATTTTGCAATGTATTTATTTCCAAGAGCGGTGTCGCAATACGCCTAAAGTCGGGCTAACTGGCAATTCTTTTAGTTAAAATACGCTTGGACAAGAACACCAAGTCCAGTTTGACCAAGAAAACTCGGTAGACGTTTACAAATTTCCAAATAAGCCTATCAGAGCAGGTCTAAATTTTGGACTTTTGGCACGTACATACGGACGTGACAGTTCATAATAGTCCTATGAATTTGACAAATTTGAAGCTTTCACACACTAAAATTTGTCAAGCTTGACCCCTCGCCGATTATCGCTAATAAAGTTTTACAGTTTCACTAAAAGAATTTGCTCCCGCCGGCACGTAATTTTTATGATAGAGTTGCAACAGTTGCACTCTTGACCACGTACTAACCATATACCTTCGTCCAATATTTCGGCTTACGAAGTAAACCCTGCATAAATTTACTCTAATCAATTCTTGAGATTGAAATAACTCCAGCTTCCCAGAGAAAGTCACGTTTCTGAACATCGGCTAGATATTCGCTTGTTGTAATTTTAATATACCATTTTGCCTACGAAATTCTACCTTAAAATATTTATAATATAAATGGCTTATAGCTAACTAAAGTACAGTCTATTCCTACAACCGCGTATAGTTCATTTCACTAAATAAAGCAAATCGTAACAGAGGTTTCGAGCCAAGAGTCGGTTAATATACAATTATACTCGGATTTTAAAAAGGAAAAGGTTGCTACATCTTTCCGCCAGACCCTTCTTTTCCTTGTAGGACTTCCTCCAGTTTTTTCCTAATGATGCACAACTGACTTTCGTCAGATGTACAGTCGCGGAATTAAAAATCCGGACGCTTAATATTATTCAGTGTATACCTTTGTTTGCTTTACTTATCACATTACCAGGTGAAATTAGTCAAAATCAAAATAATTACTCGTATATGACAGCATGCCTCATTGTTTAACTGTCAGTTGCTAACCTAGAAACGCAAATCCCAATTTAAATTACCCAAAAATTGCAAAAATCCTCTATGAGGCTCGTCAGATTGTTATTTCCGCGACTGTACCTATCCACGACTTCTTCCATCTTTCGGTCGGTGGTCGTTCTACTACTCTCCTAAAATTGTGGTTTTCGGTTGTAATCCACTCTACGGCTCTCTTTCATTCTATCTAGGCGATCTCGTCATTTCCGGTCCTTAAACTTGGTCTTGAATGGCACAATTGAAACGGTTTCGCTTCCTTCTGTCGCGTAGTGTTACCCAGACTGTACCCCTTAATTGACCTTACTTGTGTCTTGTATATAAAGTATGATCAAACATTATTTTCGTATAGTGTGGCTATGGAATAGTTCCTAATTTATGAATGCAACTACGTTTATACTTAAGTGTCAAACTTGACATTTGGTTTTTAAGTGAGTTAAAGTTGCATTCATAAATTAGGAACTACTCGATCCCGAGATATTTAAAGTGTATCACTTGGTTGATTATTTTGTTTGCATTTTATAAGTTATGATGACTATACATTTCATATTCTTAGTAGATATTTTCGTGTTCTACCGTTCAACAATATTCTTAAGACTAGATCATCCTCGTTGTCTATTGAAATTGAAGCGTCATCTGCGTAACAAAATACTTGAAATTTATTTTTTCGCATTCTACGTATATTCCCATATTACTTTTTTGACACATGTAATGATTTCGTCCATTATAAGCTTGGGTGACTCTTGCTTTTACTGTGACTTCTTCTGTCGTTTGATTCTGCTTCTTCTTTCTCAACATTTGTTTATTCATGGTTGGATATAGGCTCCCCTTTATTTCTCTCTTCTATACTGTTGTTTGTGTTTCGGCACCGTAATAATTCTTCTATTCTCTTTAACTCATCAGCCCATATCAATGGCGGTCTGGCGACACCTCTTCGACCTAGTTGTGGACCTCACTTTAAAACCCATCTGATCCACCTATAGTCTGTAGTCCTCATGGTGTGACATGCCCATTGCAACTTCTGTGGTGCTATTTTCTTTACTGCGTCGTTTATGCCAGGTGTTTGTCTTATTCATTCATTTGGTCATCTTATATTCAACACATTCAGTTCCATCACTCTTTGGGTCTTTGTACTTGGGCAGCAGTTTCTCGTGTAAAAATAATCGTTGGAAAGCTATATGTTAGCACAGGTAACCCGCACATTTTTGCTTTCTGCTTCCTCGTAAATTTCTTTGAACGAAGTAAATTTAACAAAAAGCTAGGTAGCCCCTCAGTCTGATTTGTCTTTCTATTAATGCTGTTTGGTTACGTTTTTATAGCATTAATCTACCCTTTCGAGTTGATAAATTTCAATAATTATTGGGTCAATAGTTTCTGACGCTAAAATGTTTCTTTTGTTATTATTTATTTTTAAGCCTACTTACTTAGTTTTGCTGTCCAGTTAAGTTAGCGTCGTTCTTATTTCTCGATCGTTTTTCTGTATTAAAACCACGTCGTGTATATATCTCAAGTCGGTAATTCCGTTAAATGTTTTCCATTTACTACGATTCCCGCGTGGAATGCGATTGCAGTTTTTTTTAATATCTTCCAAGAGCAAGTTGAACAGTTTCGGTAAGATGGAGTCACCCTATCTAACAACTCTTTCTTTTCTGATTTTTTATGGAAAACGTTGAATTACTATATTGCAGTGATGTGCATTATTTAAAATATTATTTTGTCATATATTGAGTTATTAATAAATTGCCCTTTATATTTATTTTATTATTTAAATATTAGAGTTACTTCATTTTATCTTTAGTACAATTTGCTCTTAATCTCAGGGTAGGTGCTATCCATAGCAATAGGGATTCTTCTATATTGAAATTGTTTTGGCATTTAAATGTTATTTGGATAAATATCAATTGACTCATATGATATTTTAATAAATAAGAACATTCAGTTATTTCCAATCTCAAAATAAATAAGCCAATTAAATATTATTTTTTACAATGAATTATATTCACAATTGCTCAACTAGATAAGCACATGGTTATTATTATAGTTCATTTATTTATTAAACCAACTCTTTAGACTTGACCAACATATACCTGTTTTGACACTCACTCACTTGTCTTCATTGTCTTATACACCTAACAGCTAAGCATGTCTCTGGAAAACCTCCTTCATGGATCTCAGTCTCTCAACACTATCGCAATACACCTTCCAACAACATGCAACAGAACATCCTCTCCAAACAGCAAGTATCCAACGTTACCACCTCATGAGTAAGAAGATTGACCTTGTACACCATGTACCTGGTTTTATTACTCCAACGCTGTACATCAATGCATGCTATTGAAGATCATTAGATGTGCAACCCCAAACTTTCATGATGAAAAATCTTGCCTTCGACTCTTTTATTTATTATATTCAGCTACTAACCAATTACATATCCATCACTTCCATTTCAATAATTATACACGTTATAGAGATATAGCGTTTATTATTTGTATTTTCCAAATTTTTCCCGTTGTTATTCTTATATTCCCTGATTCCTATAGTTACATGCTATCTTTTTAATTTTCTAACCGTTTTTTACTATAAACTTTAAACTACACATTTTAATAATTCAGTTTCACATTTCATAGAATTTTACTTTTTAATATTGGATTAGCTTTGTTCTTTTAAGTTTTTACATACTATTCTGTAGTTTGCCTTATTTTCTATAAAAAATTATCTATCAAATGAAATATTATCTTATTTAAACCAAATAACAATTTATTTCTTTTTCAAATATCAATTCATACTTGGAACCCTTTTTAAAAATTGTTTTCAATTGGTAAACCTCAATCAACTCATTGCTGTATTTTACAAAAAAATAATTTATTGATTATTAATACAGTATAATTATAATAACCTAACTAATTAATAACAATACCAATCCTGTCATCTGAGCTTATTCAAATTCGCTCAACATAAAAATACAGTACTACTAGCATTGAGGTATGATACCATATCAAAACATCTTCTTTGATTATCGTGAATCTATTCCACGGTAATTCATGGCTTCTATAATTGGGTGCAGCTCGACTGTGTCGAATGCCTTTTCACAATCGACAATTGCAAGTGATAACGGTGAGTTATATTTATTGAGTTTGTGGGTGATAACGGGTTGAGTATCCTGCTTGCTCAGTTGGCTGTTATTGATATAATTTGGTTGTTAATCGGGTAGCTAGATTTTCGTTTGAAAGTTATTTGTACTTGTCTAATAGGAGGCTAATAGATCTGTAATTTTCGACTTTCCTTGTATCACATTTTACAAATACAATATCATTATATTATTCCAATTATTGGAAATTTGCCATTCATCTATGCACCTATTTAAAAGATTAATGATTTCTTCTTTCAGTTCTTTTTTCCATATTTATTCATCACTTCGCATCTGTTTGAGTGCAATTTCAGGTTCTTCCAGTGTATCGGAAATTTCTTCTGAGCCAACATTGAAAATTATTCTCGTCTTACTCACGTTTATGCTGTTATGATACATTAAGAGTAGTTTTGGCTGAATATTAAATGTAAAAATAGAATTTGGGAGATCAATACAATCAATTAAGAAAATATTGTAAAACATTGGCTGTTTGAATGAAGTTCATTAAAAGAATTTAAGATGAAAGGGATAACATTTGAGTATTCTGTAGGGGTTTTGAAAATTATAAATTAAATACATGCTCATATCACACATGACAAATGTAATTTCTATTAAAATAATACAGTGAAGTAGGTAAGACTTAAATAAATTTAATTTATAGATGGCAGGAATAATTAGAACATAGTAGTTAAGCAGATTTTGTTACGATTATTAGAATAACAACTCACAAAAAATAGAAGGTACCTTTTGATATAATTTTTCGGTCTGAATAAAAACATAGAAATTACCCTATTTTTTAATATGTTAGTGTGTGAAAACATTTAAAAAGGGTTTAACAACATCTACGAGGTGAAAATTAAGAGAAATCTAAAGAAGATTATTATTAATGAAGTAACAGCTACTGAAGATAAGTGGAAGGTCGTAAAACTAGATAGAAGCAATCAGAAGAAGCAAGAAGAAAATAAGATTTGGATGGAATTGGTTCATTTTGAATAATACAATTGATAAGTTACATTAGTTTGAGAATTGTCAAGTGCTGGGTTTGTAGATGGTGTGCTGAGGACACGTGGATCTGTTGACGGAAGATAGCAGAGGGACTGCTGGATTCGAGCTATTCTGTTGGTTACTGACGACAGAGGTTGCTGAAGTTTGGAGCTAGGGAAGAAGGATATTAATTGGGGATCATCTGTGATAACAAACTTGCCGTGAAGCTGTCGGAAGGAGGGAGTCTCTGGAAGGTGGCTGTGTCACTAGTGAAGTAGAATGGGGTCTTTCCTGCGAGCAGCCAAGGGTTTGACAAGTTGACAGCTGTTGTCAATAAGCAGTACATCACAGCAGGACTAAATAGAGATCCGGGCTGTTGACATCAGGAGGAGTGCTGTCTTGAAAGTAATATTGGAACAGAAAGAGTTAAAGCAGTTGAAGTTGGGTTGTAGTTCTGTCCTATCGATGCTATAGTAAATAAAAGACAATTTAAAAAGTGCAATTAGCCAGAATCAAGTACTTACCGTATAATATTGAGTCAATAGGATGTGAGTAGAATGAACATTTGTCATATTTGATTGAGATTATTAATAGCACATTGTTTGACAAGAAAGGTGACAGTTAATGTCATTACACAATTCAAAGTCATTGTTAAAATAAAATTTAATTAACAAGCAACTAGATAATCGAACCACCCTGAAAGAGTCTCAAGGCGCTATCAATTTTAATAATTATAATTTGGATATTCAAAGATATAATTCAGTCTATAAATAAGAGCAGCCAGCATAATACTTGCGTTCTGGTTCTGTTTTTATATTAACCATCGTTTTTATAGAGTTTTGTAATGGATTTCGTTCCTACACTTAAATTAGGCCTTAGTATTCTAAGGCTTCTCTTGTATTCGCTTCTTATTCTCTTACTTTCTACCTGCAATCTGTAATATCTTTCTTGATTTCCCGTTTTATCAATTGGTTGAATTCTGCATACTTGATTGCATCTGTATTTCCTTTTGGTCATACAATTTTTTCATGTGTTCTGTATAGCGTTTTTTAATGATTGTTGGGTTGCTATCAATATTGATTTTTTTTAAGTTATAGTTGTATTTTTGTTTAATATTTTATTGAGTTCTTTCTATATTTATCATCAAATTTGAAGGTGTCTGCTTATTTGTATTTCAATTTTATCAGTTTTTGTTTTTCTAATTTGGTGTTAATATTCATTTTAACCTCTGAGACCAAGCGGTGGTCGTTTGCTGTGCAAAATTTATTCGGTACAGAGGCGCCTTGTTAATGTCGTTATTTGTTGTCGCATTCGGGCTCTTCCATATCCATTTATTTTGGTTCTTAAAAAATGTATTCATAGCGTAATGCTCGTGAAGATGTAAGAAATCTAGTAGAATTTTGCCTAATTTCTTTAAAACAATCCAACGGCCCCCATCGCAATTTTATGTGAATCTGTTTTAATTCCTGGTTTGACATTAAAGTCTCCTATTAATCAAGTATAACGAGTTATCTTCCCTGTTATTGCTGCTGGCATCGCCATAATTTTTTTTTCTACGACCACTACTAAAATTAGGCCTTTTAGCGCTAGTTTTTTTCACTAAAAGTGACGTTTTATAATTCAGCCCATGTGCTAAAAGTAAACAGCTAGTGTTGGATTTAGAATTTCGAACTGGAAGTGAGGGTGTAAAGTTATTCTAGTTACTTCTTTCGTTAGAGGTAAAGTGCTTTTTAAATAATTAAAGCATTATGTAATGAATAAAGTAAAATGTGTACATGTATAATTACCTTTGATGACAAACTTTGACAGCTAGTGGCTGTAGAAACATTCGCCTGCGCCTCAAGGCCATCTCTTTATTATGACACAAATTATAGCTGTCATAAATGCAAATCTTTGTTAAATCGACATTTATGGATTAATAACAGAAAATTTAAGGCCGTAGAAAAAATATTGTGTGCAAACTCGTGTTAAAAGTGTTTCATGTCTCGTGCATAAACATCCACTTTCAGCACTTGTTGCACAAATAGCTATTAATTTCCTGGTCATCATAAATTAATGTTGGTGCATATATTTTGATAATTTTTAGATTATCTTTCATTGATCTGAATAATCAAATATATTACTCTGCTCGATATACTAAACTTTTCATTTGATTATTATTTGGATCAATGTTCTTTTTATCTCAATTCTGTTTTAGGGGGTATTATTTCCTCTTCGGATTTTAGTTGAATGCAGAATTCACCTTGTGTTCTGACCTCTCACAGTACGATTATGTCCCATTTTATATTTTCTAAGTAGGAATTCAGGGATCTAACGTTGTATGTTGCGATATTTACTTGTAGGTTTTTCGATTTTATTACATTTTTGGTCCGTGGAAGGTATTCGATTTCTTTCCTATCCGCTTCCTTGAGGCGAGCTCTCTAGGAGTTTCCGTCTCTCTCGAGGGAATTTCAGGTTCGTGTGGCATTATTGTTGTTTAGCAGTTCTATTACTTTTATGATTTTTGGATGGCTTTGGTTTTCATGTTTTTTAGAAATGCTATAAATAGCACGACTCCAATGTAAAAAATCGGGATGTAACAAAGTTACAGGATTTTTTAAATGAAACTACCCGCGCCCTAGTTTCTACGGAAAAAATAAGTGTCTTACTTAATAAAAGGACTTTCTCACTCTCAAAACACAAGAATCATATTCGGGGTTCAAGAAAATGATAAAAATCGATCGAAATACAACATTCTAGCTTGTAGTAACGGATTTAGACAAAAAATATTTTATTAATACAAAATTACAACAGCTGATTGCATGGTATATTGCATATGCTAAGACCTAAGGTTGATAATCCATACCATGTATATGTTTATATGTAAATGAAATAGTACTATCCCATGGTACTTTGAAGGAATCTGTACAAAAACAAAATAAAATGATATAAAACAGAAATTTACATTCTTACCAGTTTCTTTGCTATCAAAAAGATTGAAATGGAAGGGGTGTACTTTTAAATACAATAATTATTAATGACAAAGGAATATGAGCTGCACGAAGCACTTTGAAAAGCGTCGCAGCGGTAGCAAACCTGTTACTATTATAATTACTTGCAAGTTCGTCTCATCAACCCCTGGAAGATGCAAGAGGCACCAGGAGCGTTCATAAATTAAAAATTTCTCAGGCTCCAGTTTCGCTTTGAAGAAAAACCTGCGCTTAAAAAGAACCAGTTACTCTTTTTGTAGCCGGAGCTGGAGCACCCCTTCATCGCGCAGCTTCTATTATTTTTACCTATTCATTTGCATACCGTGAAATGTTAATTTCGGTCCGCGTCCGCATGCAACCTATTTGTTTTTTTGAAAGGCCGTGAATGTATACATTTTTATTTTATTTCTTTTTTGTTTTGCGACCCTTTCAGGCCATCTTTCATTATGGAGTGAATGCGCGGTTAAACAATGGATTCCTCTGGGAATGCAGATTCGACACGTTGCCAAAGAGACGCTGAAGCAGAACCGGTCGACTCCGGAGGATATTCTGTTTCGTTTAGTTTCGCATCACTTCCGCGCTTTGTGCCTCGATGGAAACGCAAACTTTTAATCAACAGGAGCAATTGTTAAAAACTGCTCCAAGACAAAATGGAAGAAAGGGAGTTGTATTGGTTTTAACTCGAGCCCGGGCGTAATGAGCACTCTGGGGTTTAACTTTGAAGGCAATAAGAAAGCTGCTTAAGACTGCCCGCCCCCGACTAATCATCGGGCTAAATCAATCATAATTTAAAACTAACCGAGTTAAACTTTTGAACTTGCCCGAACTAACTTTCGAGTATTAAAACGCAAGTTTGTCAAACATTCATTAATTAAGCTGATCTTTTTTGGCAAACTACAAATAGCTTCGAACTTTTTCTAAAATTAATTATGCCCCCCGATGCATCATTTGTTTGAGGCAAGTCACTACTAAAAGGTTTCACGGATTACAAAAGAGGCAGATTATGTAAACTGACGTAAATGTAAATGCTTCAGTAGGAGAACGAATGGATTGTTCCCCAGTTCTGACAACAATATTTTAATTTACTCTTCTATTATACGCAGTTGTAGGGGGATTGAGTACATTTTGTAAATTTTTACTACCCTCGTTTAAAATACGAAGGAAGTATTCTAATCGCGAAAAAATCACCGAGATTTCTTCAGATCTTCACGTTTCAGAGTCCCTATATAACGAAAACCAGGTTTTCACAATTCTGTTTGTCTGTTGCCAGCATAACTCCAAAAACATTTGTTGGAGCAACACAATATTTTGCATGCCGATTATATACCTTCTTGGCAGGAAACCGAGAAAAATTCGGTAAAATATATAGAGGGTGATCATTTTAAAAATAATATTCTTCCTATTTTTGCTTTAACTCAAGAACTATTACTTAAATGAAAGTACTATTTTGCACATAGCTCAGGTTTTTACTCCTGGCGAAAAACAGCAGATTTTGGAGCCAACTTATACAAGATGAGCATCTTAAAAAACTAAAATTTTGTTTTTTCGCATTCACTGAGAAATAGGTAAAACTAACAGGCTAGTCTAGGCTATACCCTTGACGAAAATGGGACCCAATAGATACAGGATAAATGTTATAAGAAACGAAGAGGAGCAACTAATAAATTCATTGTGTTTAATACAACTGCATCGCGGTTGTCTGAACAGTCCAGCTTGGTCGCGTGCGATGAACGGCCAGGTTGGAATCCCACAGCCGGTAATTAGTTTTTATTAAAAAATTTATGTAATTCGCATTACTAAGTGTTTACTTTTATTCCTTTCGGTGTTACTAGGAACGTTAAAATATTTTTACTCCTAGTTTCCTTTAATTTTAAAAATTGTTTAATGTCACAACGTCCACTTCCGCAGGAACAGCTTGAACAAATATAAATATACTTCTATTAATTTTCAATAATAATAGTAGTACTTTAAATAAATACAGGATACAAATAAATATATATGTGGAAAACCCACTTAGTGTAATTGTCCAGTTTATGAAATGTACATCCACCATATGAACTAGAACCCGATCGTGTAATTCAAGGTTTTTCACAATTTGAATTTTTTTCAGTTTATTAAATGGAAAACGTATTTCTGCACTTCATGTAATCCTCTAAAATAACCTTCCAATATTTCTTCAAATCTTCACTTTTCACGCTCACTAGATGACGAAAACAGATTTTCTCAATTCCGTCTGTCTGTCTGTCTGTTGCCAGTATAGCTCAAAAACTATTTTTTCCTGGCATGAAACTGAGAAAGTTTCTGTAAAATATATACAGGTAAGCATCTAAAAAATAAAAATATTCCTATTTTTGCTTTAACAGAAGAACTATTACTTAAATGAAAGTAATATTTTACACATAGCTCAGGTTTTTACTCTTTAAGAACATACAATTTTCTGTATATTTTTGCCTTAACTTAAAAATAGATAAAAGTAATAGTTGCATCTTGTTAAGGCTTTACACTTGGCGACAATGGGATCCAACAGATACAGGGTAAAGCTGAAATAGTAAACAAACGGCAACAATAAATCCGTTCTATTTAATACAGCAGCCCATCGCACAGACGCGTGAGGTCCTTCATGAGCGTGTGCGGCACACGGGTGGAGCTGAGTTCGCATTTGCAGGCGCTGTAGTTCTAATCGCACTACCGGTAATTTTTTTTCTATTTGAAGTTGATGTAATTCACATTACCAAGTGTGTCCTTTTATTGTTTCAGTATTATTAAGAATGTTTTTTACACCTACTTTCTTTTGATTTTTAAAATTGCTTAGTGTCACAACGTCCTCTTGTGGATGAAGTTTTGAATAAAGCAATTTACAGATTTTTAGGAAATGTTTGTTGCTTTTGCAATAAAAATGTGTGTTTTGCTTTTATCTTTTGTTTTAATTTGTACCTAGATTAGTATATTGAAATTAATGAATAGCAGGTCATCTGAATGCCAATTATTTTAATTTTTTTTATCTTCTAACACGAAATGGTAGTCACATGATCAAATGAATACCGGTAGGTAGTTGTCCACTTACATTATTTGTGATTATCTCTATTATCTCTTATAGCCTTATTTAAAAAATTAAGGATATTCATGTCAGCACAGAAAAAACTAAATGTATGTAGCGTTAACTCTACGTAATTTTCTGTACAGAATGATTTTTAAGTAAATAATTCGTAATAATATATACACAATATTATGGAATTAAGTTTGTAGTAATTACATCCACTGTCTTCTTTTGTTTGAACGCCATGTGCCTCAAATTAACTACAGTTATTGAGAAGCCTGTGTAATATATTTCAATGAATGCGATTAAAGCTATTAATACAGTTATGATAAGCATTAAAATAATTCAAGCATTTCAAATACAGTATTATATTAAAATATTCCATATAAAAGTCATAATTTGAATTTGAAACTGTAATCATTTAGCATTAGCCTTGGCATAAAATAGAAAACAGAAAGAAACAATGTAAGATTAGGTGGGGGGCATAACAACGTGTGTGTGGTGGGCTTCTCACAAATACCCAAGCCAAAAAGGTAAAATAACTACCGATTTTACATATAAATGGTGTGTTTGATATTAGTGCAGTGTCGTGGATGGGCAGGGGTTTGCAAGTATTCTTAGCACCTCTGCAGATGATAAAGGTGTCTAGATGTGAGAATCTGGTTCTGGGTGCTTTATTGGTAATTAGTTGTAAGGCACAGAGTAAGAAGCGAAGGCCATAGAAACCCAAAGATAGCAACCACCTTCGTGCATTACGGCGGAGCACTAGCTGTAAGCCAAACACAGAGATTGGAGCTATATAGAAGACAGTGCAGAGATTATCATACAAGCATCACATTAGCAACATTTGGGGGGGGGGGGGGTTCCAAGGCCGGATAACCATAAAAACGGAGTCCAGGCATTGAGGGAATTGCTGGTGTACTGGCACAGGCCTAAACAACAAGTCTTCAAAACAGGATTCCAAGGTCAGAAGTACTTTTTCTTAAAACTTAGTGATACAATTTCTGTGGCGTCATTCGCGAGTGTTTTGTTTACAGTAGCTTTATTTACTTATGGTAAATCACATAAGCCACGCACCAATAAGTTATAGCGTATGAAATTGTTAAAAAATCTGTAAAAGGCTTTACTCAGAACTTCCCTCTCAAGTGGACATTGTGACACTAATTTGAAAAATCAAAGGAAACTAGCTGTAAATATGTTTTTACGTTCCAAATATTACGGAGACTATAAAAGAATACCTTTGAATGCGAACTACATTAATTTTCAGAAAACAAAAGTAGTTTCCGACGAGATTTGAACCGCGGCGCCTGCGAATTCGATTTAATCGTTCACCAATTTCTTGCAAGCCTACGGGGCCCTTTTAATATCGTTGCGTTGCAGCTGGATTAACCTTCATGCTGGGCATATAGTAAGTTTCGTGCCTAACCGAGGTGCATTTCAACCAGATCAGGCAATGGAAAATGAATTATATTTTGCACAACAATAAATCAATGCAGATAATTCTTTCACTAAAAATTTTTTCATTCTTTTTTAAACATTTCATGCGCAGGATGTATATATTTATGCCAGTAGTTTTTACTATACGTCGATGCTGAAATGTAGGCAATACATTCCCCGTACGCTTTGTTTAAACAATTTCTGTAGCATTTGTTAAAATAATCTTGAGATTAATTTGATATCATCTAAATCTAGAAAGAATAAGCTTTTTACTCAAAAAGAATGGAGACCTTCACATTTATATCCGCAAGGTAATTCCAGATAGTGTATTTTTTTTTAAAACTATATCTTTGAATCCACATCCTAGGATTGAATTTATGGCCTCGCCCAAATATGCGTTTCCCGTTATTTGAAGGTTTGGCGATTTACGTATATATGCGGCTCGCGGCCTAAAAAGGTCAACATAACGCACTTATTCTAGGCAACATTTTGACTTGTAGAATGTTTATACTTTATCTGTTGGGTTCCATTTTTGTCAAGGATAAAGCCTACGCTACAAATTATTACTTTTATGTATTTCTAAGTTCAAGCACAAATAAATTTTTTTAAATTTTTTAAGGTGCTCACCCTCTATATATTTGTCTGAAATTTTTTCGGCCTCATTCCAGGTAAACATATAATCTGTATGCATATCGTCATCCTCCAACCAATAGTTTTTGAGTGATACCGCCAACAGACAGACAGATAGACGGAATTGAGAAAACCTGTTTTTCGTCATCTAGGGACCTTGAAACGTAAAGATCTGAAGAAATCTGGGAAGGTGATTTTTTCGTGATTGCAATACTTCCTTCGTCTTTCAGACGAGGGAAGTAAAAATAAGTTTACTATATCTGTACAGCATGGGAAATGTTGAGGTTAGGTCACTGTAAGTGTTGACATTAAGAAGTTTCCCATAACTTCAAATATTTCCTACAATGATATTCCATTGATTAAATAAGCAGCTTAAAACAAGCGCTATTAATGCAACCATAACAATTTATACAATTGAGCCAGTATAGTATAAAATAAATTTACAGACCAAATAACAAATGGGCAGGATGTAAAACTACAACCCATGAGATAAGAGTATTATTAGTTAACCTAAGAATATCAAATAACAATATTTAGATTAATAAATATAATACAAAGCTGAGCCGGTTATATTGTAGCAATATATTTTAGTAATAGTTTTTGTTTGTTACCATAACGAATTTTGACGGAAGTGTTTGTTTATTGCGAAGTTTTCAGGCACAATGTAAAAGTTAATTTCTTTATTTTACTGTTCTGTAATCTTATGATTTTCTAATGTTTTCAATAGTAGTTTATATATCAAGGGAGCAAGGTAAGCGATTTCAGTCCGCGATGATAGTTTGGAGCCCGACTGAAGGGAGGGCTGTAAATCATCAAGGGATAAAATCGCTCTTTCGCCAGAGATAGATACATAATTTTATCCTCAACCGGAAAGACGTGGTGCGATTTATTTTTATACGTAAAGATTTTCCAACTATTAACATTAAAAATCATAATACCAGGATCTAATAAAAGCAAGATGCATTTCCGTAGCAACTACGTAAATCTGGTCAAAAAAATTTACTTTTCCGCCCTCGGGCGAGAATGGTTCACGTTGCGCCCTCGGGCAAGAATAGTTTACTTTGCGCCCGCACATGCGGGAGGGAATAGGGTACTTTGCGCCCGGTTGAGGATAAAATATTTTATATTGATGTGCCGACAGAAATTTATTAATGGACACCCATTTAATTTGAATGTAAGCGTATCTTATTAATGCGTTGACTTTGATTTTTATTTGCAGAACAATAGCAAAAACAAAAAGGCGCGTCAAGTTGAAAATAAAGAGGACATTTTTTTATTATAGCGATGAAAATATGCAAAAAGCCGTCCAAATGGTGAAATAACACGGTTTAAGTAATAAACAAGCCGCTAAACAGTTTGGGGTTCCCCGTAGTACCCTAAGTAGAAAATTGCCTGGTGCTGTTCCTCTTCAGCGGAAAATGGGTCCTCAGTCAGAATTGTCTGTAACAGAAGAAAATGTATTAGTCACATGGATTCTTTCCATGGCAAAGAAGGGGTTTCCAGTGCATAGGCAAAGCCTTATTTTATCAATCAAAAAATATTTAGAAGATCAGAACAGGGAAACTCGATATTTAAATGATTCAAAAATCCCATCTCGATCATGGTTTGAAGGTTTTTTAAGAAGACATCCTGAGATAAAAAAAAACCGCTGAAACCGTGAGTAAGGCTAGAGTTGTAGTTACAAAAGCTCGCATTCAGACGTGGTTTGATGAAATATTAGAATATTTTAAAGATAATGATCTGGAATCAATTCTTCTGGATCCCAGTCGGATATTCAATGGCGATGAATCTAGATTTGCATTGTGTCCAAAAAGCGCGAAAGTTAGTACCAGTCAAAAACAAAGAAGATTTCTATGAACGAATGTCTTCTGAAAAAGAACAGATAACAGTGATGGCTACATTTGCAGCCAATGGAATTGTAGTACCACCCATGCTAATTTTCCCATACAAAAAAATGCCCAAAGCTATTGTTGAATCTGTTCCCGAAAACTGGGCCCTTGGTAGGTTAGATTCAGGATGGATCAATTCTGAAGTATTTTACGAATATATTTCAAACCATTTTATCCCTTTCTTAAAATCTTCTAATATTGTTCGACCAGTTGCACTTTTTGTGGATGGACATCGCTCTCATATGGCGCAACAAGTTAGTCAGCTTTGTGATGAAAATGGTGTCATTTTGATATCCCTATTTCCCAATGCAACTCATATTATTCAGCCTGCCGATGTGGCTGTATTTAAACCTTTAAAGGCAGGGTGGAAATTTGCTGTTAGAAACTGGAAATTTAATAATTTCTCAAGGAAGTAACGAGATACACTTTCGGGGCAATTTTAAAGAGCGTTTTTCATGAATTTGCTAAAGAAGTCACGATAATTAATGGGTTTAGAAAAACTGGTTTATTTCCATTTAATAAAGACAACGTGGACTACAGTAAATGTATCCCAAATAGGCCACTAATTAATAAAACATCTGAAAATAATAATATTCCAAACGACTATAAGAGGGCGCTGAAAATAATTAACGAAAAAATCGAAAAAGAAGAACTGAATCAATTTCAGGAAACATACAGAAGGTGTGCTGAGTGGATTGGCAATAGGGAATCCTACAACTTACATAAAGTGTGGTGTGCAATACAAGAAGGTTGCAGCGTTGATAACCAGGATATGTCAGCGACGGAGGAAAATTGCAATGTGATCCTAGAAGAAGATATTACGATCAATATTACAAGAACCCTATCAGAAATTGAAGAAAATATTAATCTAAGGGAAGCTTCGCCAGATCAACAACAACCCTCCACAAGCTCACAGTGGAGAACCCCTGACAATGTAAACAGGACTTATTATGAGAGTAAGGAAAAATATGGTGTCCAAATACCTACACTATTTAAAAAATGTCTGATATTTCCTGACTCTAATGCTGAGACTAAAATACCAAAACGAAGACGCAAAATATTTCCAGCAGTTGTGTCAAGTGGGAAGTATCGGCAATACTAAGAAAATGAATTGCAGAAGAAATCACTTCCAAAGACTAAAAAGAAGAAAGCACCTGAACCTATCGCTGAAAGTTCTGACTCCGATATAACCGTCACTTATAATGATAAGGATTTAGATGTTAGCGATGTTGAAGAAATAGATCTGTTCGTCGGGAAACATGTAATTCTCAAATATGAGGAGAAGTATTACCCTGGTGAGTAGAAGGATACTTCTTGATTTTCATTTGAATAATACAAAATCTTACCGTTGCAGGCGTTATCTTGAAAAGCGACTCACAAGGGGCAGAAATTAGATGTATGGTTCCTGCAGGGAATGCTTGGAAATGGCCCTTTAAAGACGATATTTTGTATTATTTTAAAGAAGATATTGTGTGCACAACATTGCAGAACCGGAACAGAAAAACCAGGGGGGCAATTACAATGTGCCTGCAATGAACAAATATAAATAAAATGGAAACATTTAAACGTGTCCATTACTCACCCACACTGTGTCCACTATCGGTGATAATGTGTCCATCAATGGCACATTTGACAATTTTTTACAAAAAAAAATACAACAGTTTCAGTTTATGAACTTATACTCTGGAAGGTATACCAAAAGGAAGTAAACAAAATGTTCTTTCATATGGGCGTATTTCAGGTTTGTTCTAATAATATATCATAATTTTTAACAACTTTTAAACATGAGACTTTCTCTTGGATGTCCATTACTGGGACAGTTACCTATATGTAAATAGTTAATATTCAATAATGTAACTCAGTCATTAATCATTAGAATATGATTTTAATTTTTTCTCAGTTTGTGACATTCATCCAGTTTATCTATGTGTTTATGTAGTATCTGTAACCTCTTTTATCCACCGGTGTAGAGGCTGGTGTTTTCTACGCTAGCATCTGGAGGTGCAGTGCTCAACTTGCCCCAGCTTCGGATTACAAAGTTGGAGCGCGCTTTTTGAGCTTGTGTATCAACCATTGTGTTAGGTGTGTGTGTTGGTGATGTGTTACTCTATATTTTAGTGCTGTGGTTTCCAGTAAAGCATAGTTAATTTGGTGCCCAACTGTAAATTGTCTCACCAAAGTCGATATCGATCGCCAAAGCTGCGGAAAAATTCCGCTCATCGTGGGATTCAAACGGAGGACTTTCTTAATGTAAGCCTCACGCTCTATCAACTGCGCTATTTGGCTTCTCAACATTCAGTGCATTTATTTTAAATATTATTTCATGTTAAAATTTAAAAGCAAGTATGTTATTTGCTTTCTAACTAATTAAATTATGGCAGTTCATTAAGCGCTTTATCTCAAATATGCAATAACTAACAATTCTCTTTTATTTCATATAAATGTGTTACCTTTTAATTGGTTTACCTCTGAAGACTGCCTCTTGTCCACTAATTATACTTCACATTTATTTACATTGATGTTCATCAGCCATCTACTTCCATAACTCTGACTTGCCCTTTTCCAAGAAATTAACCCGCAGTATCCTCACCAATATATCACTCAACAAGTTCTTTTCGTTTCTAGTTCGTCAGCAAAGAGCCCCCTCTCGTTCTTCCAGTATCCAATTCATTTCTAAATAGCTCATTAACGTCGTTTAGTCTATTACCATACTTGTTGGGCTACGACAGCAAATATTGTCACAGAGGAAAGTATGAATATTTTCAACTATATAAATAATTTCCAGAAGAAAGCATTAGGACTCTAATAAGAAAATAAGCGATATTAGACGAGCTTTACAAGGGTTAAAAAAGAGCTATATTGCACCTGGACTCTGGACTCTGGAAGATGCTACTTGTATATTAATTGTATGCTCCATCACTACAGTTATTTCTCAAAATTGTGTCGCCTCGGGTTGTTTAAGTTGTTTTTAATTGCAATTACCTTTAGCAGTCCAGATTTTACGTATCCTCCTGTTTGATTAACTTTTCAAAAGAGAGCGAAAATATTATTTCTAGTACTTAATTTGCAAATTGAAACATACGTTTGAATTGAGTTCTGTGAGTAGGCGTCAGTCATTTCTTAGATATGATTCTTCTTTCGGCCCTTTTTCATCTATTTTACCTTTAACAACAAATCCTTTAATGCCACTTTATCATTTTGCTGTACCCTTGGCATTAAGTTATGTCTAAGTATGTTTCTTTCCAGTATATAAGTTAACGATATTTTTCAGAGCTGTTTTCGGCATCCACCATTAAAGTTATTAGAGGAAAAGGGAATTTCACAGAAATCGATATTGTACCTGAACCATATTGACTCTTTAACTTGCAGTCCCTGAAGTGGAAGAGCTCAATTTCTTAGTGAACAAGATTACAAAGCATGTACTGATTAACTCGAAAATAATGTTTCGAACACGATTAATTTTGGTTGAATATTAACCTCAGAACGCGAACCTCTATACGAAATGTTGGCAGTTATTTCGAGTCACTTGAGTCATATAATATGGTTAATGCTATTAGTTAATAGTAGTTGCAATTATTACTCAGCAACTAATAATTTACTAAATTATATTCGTATTAACGACAAAAATATTGGTAATACACTTTTAAAATTATCCAGGTCAGAGTTGTGCTCTTAATGTGCACCTTAAAGAGGAAGTTTTTCGTTTAAAATCGAAAAATATCTTAATTGTACCCCTTTACCGATTTTTGATCCCAATGATGTTAGAAGGTAGATAATAATAGACCTCTTTTTAAACTTTATAGCAGCAAAGTTTTTAAATCCATGGTATACGAAATAATACTCAATCATGTAAAAAATCTGATTAAAAATCTCTAAGGCCTGTCAGTATTTTACCAATAATTTGTAAAATAATTGAAAAAATCATTGATAATCAATTGCAAAACTTTTTATCTCAAAATAACTGAAACTGAAAATTCTATTATAGATGATATAATAAAAGCGATGGATAACAATAAGTTAACAGTATTACCATTAATTGACTATTCAAAGGCGTTTTATACCATTAATCATAAATTATTTTTATCGTTTCTATATCACATCGGTTTAGATGAAATTTCATCTACTTTTTTGAAATGTATTTAGAAAACAGAAAACAAGCAGTAAAGATTAATGAAAATAGTTCAAATGACTTAGAAATACAATAAGGGTTCCTCACGGTTCGGTTTTAGGGCCTTTGCTTTACTGTATTTATACAGAGTGAGCATTAAAGAGTGAGGAAAGAGGGGGAAATTTTGAATTAAACTTTAGAACTTTTTTGCTTTTATGTTTTGACACAAACTGACACAAAACCTAACCTGCTAATCTCGAATTTGACATCGATTTACAGTGCCACCAATGACATGTAATTAGAAAGTTGGGGTGATGCACCTGCGAGAAACATAAACGCAAAAAATTGCTAGAATGTAATTCAAAATTTCCCGCTCTTTCCTCACTCTTTAATGCCCACTCTGTACCTTCAACTTTAAGAATGTGATAATATACTAGAAACACCATTTTTACGCCGACGATACTTAACTGTATTTATTTTCACGGGAATGTTTTGGTGTAGCCATGCCATGGAGAATTTTTATAATGATTTACAAAACCTAATTTACTGCTCTGACAAGCACAGTCTCACTATAAATCCTTCCAAAACTAAAATATTACTATTTGCTCCTAACAAAACTGAAACATTTGTTGATAATAATCATTATTCGGTTACTCTTAATTCTATATCGATTAAAATTAGTAAATTTGCTAAAAACCTTGGCCTTCTAACAGAAGAAGATTTAAAATTTAATCTTCATATTAACAAGTGTACACAAAAGGCATATAACGCTTTTAACGCAATTCATAGTAATAGGCATATTTTGAATACAAAAACAAAAAAGACTGTGGGACTCTCACGGTGTTGTCCCACTTTAATTACTTCGACAGCGTATACGGACCGTTTCTTGACAATACACACCAACAGAAATTCACAAAATGTCTGCGCCTTATATTTGGAGTTGGCAAATACCAACATATCACACACAAACTCAAAGATTTACAGTGGATAAATATGAGTAAAAGATTATTCCATGCAGCTTGCTTATCACATAAAATTATTATTTTTCGATCGCCACCTTATCTATGTTATGAAATTAAGTTTCGTACAGATGTTCATAACTCAAATATACGTTTCAGGGTACATTAACACCTCCAATGCACGACACTGCATTTTATAAGCGTTGCTTTTCTTATTGGGTCTGGCATAAACACCCTAAGTAATGTTTTCTTTTTTCTTTCTCGTATGAGCCACTTATTAATAAATTATTTGTATTATGGGGTTAAGTGATCGAGCAGTCTATTGACTGGCATGATTGAACTTCTCTCCATTGTACACAATGTACAATTTTTCTGAATGCAAATAAGTATCATTGATGGTGTGCAATAAAGGGCCTTTAATATTATTATTATTATTATTATTAGTATTATTATTATTATTATCATCATTATTCTCCAACACAATCTCATAGCAAGAGCTTAGTTACTACCAATATAATCTAATATACTGAGCAAATCTATGAATCCTTCGATGGAAAAATACAAGTGGATGCCGATTCCAGCAAAGCGTGTGATAAAGTGGATCATCAGATTTTGATCGGTGATTGGTTAAAATTAATGCATAGTAACTTGTTTACTTCATACATATCAAATCGTTCACCAGCTATTAGTTTGAAGTACTATACATTGTTATGAACACCTGGAGCTGAATGTTATCTATTATTAGATAAAATTTAATAAGAAGTTAAATTAGGGCAAATCCAAATGACGCAATTCGCAGTTTATAATTTTACTACTGTGCTTAAACTTGCCTGTCATAAACTATAGGCTGGTTAAAATTGAAATGTAATAACTAATTACACCAATAAAGTGGTTGAATGCCCCTCTTTCTATCTTATTTAATTGCAATATTTATTTACGCTAGCACTCGGCAAAGCACAAGCTTTATTCTCAGGCTGAGTTCAGAATTTAACTATCGCCATAAATTTTAGGTTATTTGACTTGCACGGTTCTTAGTAGATCATATAATTCACAATCTTAACGATGACACAAAATGTCGCCAGTGCTTTAGCGATTCTTTGAACGTTTAAAAGTGAAAATTTTGTAAAAAAACGTGTCAGATAAATTATTTGAATTTTCCCCGCTTGGAAACTAATAAAAACACATCCCCTTGCTTGTTTTTTAAGATGACGTCACCGCCTCTTGCTTGTTCTGACGCAGAATAGACGCCAATTCTTTCAATTGTTTATGAACGCTTGGATTCTCGCTAAATTTGCACAATTTACTGACGCCACGCAGTTTTGCAACTATTACGGCGCAGCTGGACCGTTGAAACGAGCTAATCCTCTTCGGCAAGGTTTGTTCTCATAGTTTGCTGCGTTTCCCAAACTTTAACCCTTAAATTGCAAGCACAACCCTTCTGGTCGAGCTGGAACGGAGATGCTCGGAAGTGACGCTGTCGGAATATCTCTGCTGTAGTTGCTCCACCAGTTGTAGACGTTGGTTGGGGCGTGCTTGCAGACTCTGTTGATCACTTGCAGTACCGATCTCTGGTCCCCGATGACTAATTTACTCGTAATCGAACTTCGTAATTTTCATGTGCTTGCTGCCGAACCTCAGCCGCAGATCGGATTGGAAAATTTTATAATTTTTCGTGGCGGATACTGCTGCAAACGCTTCCACTTATGCACTAGGATGGGCACAATAAAATGAAATACTTTTTATACTGTAATATGCTCGTTTATTAATATAAAATTGTAGTTAAATATGGAGCACAAATTCGACAAACTTCAGATAATTTAATTGCAACTGTTCTTCTCGTTTTAAACAAAATAGCATCAGATTGATAAGTTACTGTTGATTTTCTTATGTTAATTGAAATTAATTCTGATAATGAAAGGTTGCAAATGGAAGTAAATTTGAGTACATAATTAATATTTACAATTTTCTTAAATCTAAATTATTGTCTTTGACCTTATAATTAAAATTGTTCGATAGCGTTGCACACAAAAACGTTATTTATTTATTATTGTCACTGCTCTGCTCTGCACTATTGCACTTCATTTTTAAATACACTGATTTTTGAGTTCACCATTTTCGCGTCACTATCCTTTCTCTTCTATTGCCTTCTAGCATTGCTCTTTGCAATTTTCTATATTATGTTATGCTTCATCTTGCTTTACCTTTTGCTTTGCTCACTCTTTTCACTATCCTTTGCTTTTACTTAACAACTAGGCTCCTTTTAAAATGCAGCTAACAAACTTTGTGTGCCAAATACATTTTATGTGGTCTGGATTTACATGTGCACAAACCTTTCTTTTTAAATTATATTAATTTATTTACAAGCCAATTCAAACCCTCTGACATATGATGTTTTGCCTTTGCGTGCCTTTCTCCAATTAATTTACTGTTTCTCGCATCTCATTATCAATACATTTAATATTTTACTTTAGTTTAAAGTTGCAATTATATAAAATATCGTAACTCTGTGCTTATTGAATCGGTTAATTATCCTGCACTGCAAACAGAGCCAAGTTGTGGGCTTAATACCATCTCAATATATCATTTCATTCAGGTTAAATTGGAACCCCACAAGGATCACATCTTGGTCCTTTGTTGTTTAATGTAAATTCATCATATTGAGTTTGACTTCAAAATGTATCACTCCATTAAATCAATATCGATGTTTTAAGGTTCAAGAGGCCAAATACGTTAAAATAAATATCGACAAATGTGATCATCTAAGTATTCTATCTCTACAATTTCATTAAAAACTTCATAATGCACATACATAAATACAACTGACAGCAATAAGGAACATCGGTGTTATTTTTGATGGTAATCTGATCTGCCGCAAGCATTATTAACGAGAGTAGCAAAAACTAATAGGTTTTTGGTTTTCATTACAAAAACCGCCACATCTTTTAGAAATGTCAGAACATACATAAGCTTGTATTATTCCCATATTAACATTGTTTGATTGTGATTTAAAATATTCTACTTATATAAATACATTAGAGAGGGTATAGAATATAATTATTACCGTCTTCATACAAAACTGAAAAGTCTACCAATACAATAAAATGAAATCAACTTCAGCATATTATATATGACGCAAGTCAGAGAAATGAGAGCTATCTAATTCCTCATAACACAGACGAACTAGATGTTGGCTGAAATAGTGGATTTCTTTGACAAAATGTAAAATGAAATCAAACTTGGGATAGCCACGATAAAAACTGATATACACGTAGCATCTGTTAATATAAACCAGATCTTCATAGTTGAAGTTGAAAATTGGGGAACATTTAGATAATTTTTTGAAACTTTTTATTTTGACAGGAATAACTACTATTTTGAGTTTAGAATTTAAAAAATTTGGTGTGGTGCACTCATACAACTTCCTTTTACAGTGATCTTATCATTAGTCAAAAATTTTCAAAAATTACAAATTCTACAAAAACGGTACAAAATAGAGCGTTAGTTGAAGAGACAAATTTTCTCTAAAATTTTAAGCTGAATTCAAAAATGTAATAATATTCTGTTCACAGACAGACAGACAGACTAAAACGTGAAGATCTGTTGAAAACTCAATTTCGAATTTTTGGGGTGAATCCAATGCTTCCTTTATCGTAAAAGGAAGTAAAAAGGCAGTAATTGCGATGCTTAACTACACATATGTTGAACAAACAGTTAACTCGATTTTTATTACTCCAAAAAGAAAATACCCAGAATTACATTGCAGCTGCACTTTCACATGTACGCCTGCAACCCGAGCACAAAAACAAACTCTTCTAATTCCCGTTATGCACACATCCACACAAGTGAGCCTCCCAAAACAAATAGGTCCCGGTCCTTAAAAATAAAGCCAGGTGAAGATGCGCCCTAGCGAGTGTTGAACTCTGACCATGACCCGTCCGGCGACCGGACCACGAGCAACCCTTCGACGAAAGCACAAAAAAGCGAATCCAACGGCCTGTCAGCATCCCGCTTTCAGATATAACACTGTTATAAATTTATGATTTCGGGACAGATGCAGATGAGGGCCGGAGCTCCAGATGTCCAGCGGTAAATAAGCTCGTGCATTTACCGTTGGGGTCCGCACTTATCGTGTGTGTCATCGGTAATTTTTAATTATCGATTTAGGATATGAAAGTTGCCCTTGTACCGTTTTAATGGCTAATGGATTTTGAATGTTTTATTTTCCGTAGAAATTGATGTGAACATGCTACCGTTCGAAAATGTAATTTCGACTTAAAATGGCAACTCGTTTCACGGTCAGCCATAAAATTGCTTTTATTGCGTACGTGCTCGTTATGTAAAACAACAATTACCTAGAGGCTGCTGTTATGGTTTAGCAATATCGTTATATGCGGGGAGAAGGATTTTCCTCGTATGCACCTGAGGGGCGCCTCCGCAACAATATAAGCACATGATTATTTTACTGACAAAGCTGAGCACAGGAACTGCAAGTCGGATGTACAGGGTGTGCCTTAAATGTCTGAACACGAATTAAACACAGGTTTCTGAGCTTTCTACTCTAACAAAACCCACTTGTATATGCGTAAGTTAAAAAATCGTCTTATTTTGGGCTCAGGAATCTGCGTTTAAGCAATGTCCTCATATTTTAGGGACATCCTGTATACGGGTTCTATTTTTGAAAATCACGAAAGCTAAACTGCTTTGCTGTTATCCTGAAACAAAGTAGCTTAAAAATGTTACTTTGCTTATGCCAGGGAAATGTATATTAATATTCAGGAAATCTAGCTCAAGACGACAATTTCTGTAAGAGCTGAAAAAACTGTCAAGAGTGTTGCAAATTTAGTGTTGTCAAATAGCAACAAAATTATCTCAGAAAAGAGATTTCGTGAGAAAATTTGAATTATTAGAATTATGAGGATTTTATTGTACGGTTTATCACTAGAGATGAGGCATGGGTATATACTGGAATTCCAGTATTATCAAGGACTCTTACTAGTGAGTGTCCAGAAGATTGATCGAAACACGATTAATCGATCACCATTAACAGAAAATCAATTTAGTTAAATGACATTTAGGGGTGTGCAGAAAATTGATCAAAAGACAACTGAACACAACTGCTCCAACACGATTGAAAAACAATTTTTCATAACACCTACTTGTTGTTTGTCAATAACAAAACCGTCAACCTGATTGAAAAGTTTCCCATAACGGCCTAGGCTGTTAAACGCTTAACAAACAGCCTAGGCCGTTAAGAAATAACAGAACAGTAACATTTTAACATTGGCAATACTGAAATGTATAGTTAGTGACACTGTTAAGTCTATGTCAAATTCGAGGTTAGCAGGTTAGGTTTTGCGTAAGTCTGTGTCAAAACTGACGCAAAACATCTAACATTGAATTTGACATAGACTTGCAGTGTCACCAACAATACATTTCAGTATTGCCAAACGTAATTTTTTTTCCATATGTGACTCTGATAAGACGAGTTTTCTAAGATCCGTTACTAATACTATTTAAATTTTTCATTTAAATTGCTCTAAAATTTCAAATTTTGTAGGTGTTATGAAAAATATTCAACGACATACGACCGTTATCGCATCTAACTAACTCGGATAAATTCATTAACTTCGGCCACAAATTTATCCTCGTTTGTTAAATGCTTACTAACGGATTTTTGTTGTTAATAACTATATCAAAGCCACAATTTATCGAAATTGCAATTTATTGAAACTACAATTTGAAACGGCATTTAGAATATAAAATTCGCTTCAGATACAACTCTAGATCTGATCGAAAAGGCATTCTACGGCAGTTTAATGTTATGTTAGGTTTGCAACCATTCCAAACAGCGTGTTTGGTACAAAATCGACCTAATTACATCTTAGATCTACTGGAAAAGACGTTATTCGGGTATTCGACGTTTGCTTTTACTAAACAATCGTTTTATGCTAAATTGTGGTTTGCATAGATTGTATTTCGATTAATTTTCTACACACCCCTAAACGTCGTTTACGCCAAATAAAACTCCAAACAAACAGCTACATGGCTTGAAACAAGAAAATCCATTTTGCATGATAATAGCAGATCCTACAGTTTCAAAGGATATTTAAGAATTTGGAGTTTTGTAAAAAAATGCATTTCTTATGGCTAAAGAAATTGTTCAAGAATTCACCTTTGTAATATACTAACACTATTGTTAAAACTAAAAACAAATATCAAGTAAAATTATTATAAACTTAATACATTGTCTAAACTAATGTTTTTGCATTTTATCACTCATACTATCACAAGTGCATAGATTTTTCTGGAAATATTTTGAGTGTCACTCCTTCATATGTTTTATCTTCTGGTAATGGCAACACAGTAAAATTTTATGGAAGAATTCAGACATGAAAGTATATTTGGTAAGAAAATCGTTCGGCAAAAAATACAACTTCTTCTTCTAGAAGTCAAGTCTTCGCAAGCAATAACAATTACGTACAGCAATTGCAATTTTATATTTAACTAGCTAACCCGGCAAACGTTGTTCTGCCCAAAAATAATTTGTCTCTGAAACCCCGTTTCATCACTATAGAGTTTTAATTTTATATTATGTCCATCGCCTTGGACTTAAAAATAAATGCCATTTTCGCAATCAACGTCCCAAAAACCTCAATAACGACACCCATATCGAGTTTTAGGCTTATTTACCCCATTTCACCCCCTAAGGGATTGATTTTCGGAAAATCACGAAATAAGTGTTTGCTTATTTGTTGTTAGGAGTACTCCTACGAAGTTTCAAGTCGAAATGTCTATTTAATATTATTTTTCCATACAAAATTGAAACCCCTATTTTACCCCTTTAGGGGTTGGATTTCGAAATATCCTTCCTTATTTCTTGTATACATCATAAAGGGAACATCTGTGCATCGATGTTTTTTTTTTACATGGAAACTCCCTTTTTTTATTACGGAATATGTTCTCTCATCTTTTTTCGTGTGCTAAGGTAATTTTTGTGTATAGGTCACATTACCAACAATTGAGAAAAAAAATTTAAATTTAGAAAATACTAAATTTGATTTTAAGAAGTATAATTTTACGCTTTTATCAATGACAGCAATCAATAAAAAACATATCGGTCGTCTTAGTTACTGTCAGGCAGACAGCGGTGCACAGTTTGTACATTTAATTTACTTGTTTTTGAAATGACTATTGCAACTAAATTTAGTATTTTGCAATTTTAATTTTTTTTTTATTTTTGATCATCTGATCTATATTCAAAAAATCAGCGTAACGTAAGTAAAAAGATGCGTTCTTTCAAATTCCGTAATAAAAAAGGGGGTTGCCATTAAAAAAAAACATCGATAACGCCATACCTCATACGCGGGACATGTATGCATTTTATTTCAAAAAATGCCCAAATAAAAATAAAAATCGACGGGTCAGAGCGTTTTTTCCAAAAGTTATTCCTTGAAATTTTAAAGAATTTATCCACTACTTTACGAAAGCACTGTATATATGTATATAAGATTAACGCTTAATAGTCAGTAATTCAATACAATATTTATATTTTCCAGTAATTTCCACTTGTTAAATATTCATGTTAGTATGTATACCTGTAGCAAAATATTTCCAAGAAATTTTAAGTTGCTAGACCAGTTGCTACTGATACAATTAGAATAAGAATTTTCAGTTTAGAAAATTAAAAAGTCTTTAATTAAAGGAAAAACCATTGTTGAATAACATATGCCAACAATTTTATAATGTTTTTTCCTATATAGCATTTTGTAAAGTAAACTTTTTGTTCTATTAATAAAAATCTAATGTACCAGCCAATACCTCACTATTATTTTACCATCATCAAGTCACTTCTAGGAGAAAGGTACTTCCATGTAACTACACACTGAACTACACTCAATTAAATGAGGGGTCCCCAAAGACAGTATATTGGGCACATTACTATACCAATTTTGATAGCAGGTTTTTTTAGGAATATAAATTCATTACTTATCCGTAAACACTCTCTACACATCTACATATATCAAGTTAAAAAATGGCACAAAAAGTGGAGAATTAAGATTAATGAAGAGAAGTTCAGCAAACATTATTGGTTGTTTGTCCGAAAAACCATTTATTACACGCAAACAACAGGCTAGACTACAAGGTAGCATTCAAACCAATATGGACGTAGTATCGTCCACCGTTACTGTGAACAGCGGAAAACACCGTCATTCAAGTAATAGAAAGGTTGCAGAATACAGTGAAAAATATTTAAAAACCAACTGTTACACTATCCAAATGCTTAGTCAGTGAAACGTACAAACTTGAAGACTAAAGAGTTTTAAAGTAGTAGATCTTCGATATAGATTTTAATCGGTTAAGCGTTTAGCAAGTAACAAATGAGTTGCATTCAATGGATTCCCATGTCATTATTCACAATATAATACTATTTTTCTACGACCACTACTAAAAGTAGGCCTTTAGCACAGCTGGTGTTGAATTTAGAATTTTTAACTGGAAGTGCAGTTATCAAGTTATTGTAGTTACTTCTTTCGTTAGAGGTAAAGTGTTTTTAAATAATTAAAGCATTATGTAATGAATAAAGTCAAATGTGTACTATTATAATTACCTTTAATAACTAACTTTGACAGCTACCGGCTGCAGAAACAGTCACCTGTGCCGTGAAAATATTATTTGAATATTAAATAGTGATTGAAAAATCAAATTTATTAAGGCACGAGGTGCTGAAGTATGCAAATTAGAGAGCAAGTATAAGTGAGTGTTACGTTTCATGCAAAATTAAGTGTATTACTGGGCTTTTGGAATAAATGTTACTTGTACGTATATGATAAATTAAAGACTAGAGTGTTTTATTTTATCTTTGCCGACTGCTTGTGCACAGGTGCAAGCTTCAACTCTGGAGTAAGCAGAATATTATTACAATACTGTGTTAAAACATCAAAGGGAAGTGTTCTATATACCGGGTGTCCGTTCTCAAAGTCGAACATAGGCGATTAACATTGTATTGAACGTTTTTGTCGATTCCTGCTCGCCAATTCAACCTACAGGGAAGGTAATGGTATCAATGGAAAGATAAAATTATTCCGCATCAAATGGTACCGAATAATAATATTCAAGATGGGATTTTTATTTTAAAATACTAATTTAAAACATGGGCATTTTTAAATATGCCATGCCTTGCTTTTCAAGTTCAATAGCATTTGTCAAAACAAATGGTAATTAGTTGGCGTAAATCAGGTATTTTCTGTCAACGTCTGTTAAAATTATCTACAGAAAAATTAATTATTTCAATGAAGAACGAGTGAATGCACTAATTTTAATTGCCTATGTTCGACTTTGAGAATGGACACCCGGTATATATTGAAAATGTAGTGTTATAATGATTATGTTTTTTAACTCGGCATAACCTGTTGAAATGTTACCTTCGACCTCAACAATTTTCACAAATTTATAATCTTTGGCGTAACCGCTTTATCAATCGCCACCAGCTCAAAATCATAGGACTCATAAAGCTACATAACCTTTGTGAAGACAGGAACCGCTGTGGCGTAAAGGAAGGTAGAAATATGAATAAATATAGTGTCTGTCACTCTGGATGGATGTAACTCGAGGACTATATAACGAACCTATCAGAATGTTTTTGCGCCATTTTGGGTAGAATATTAATGCAAAGAATTGACCAGTTTTGAGCAAAATTTCTCGTTATTTTATTGTATTTATTGATTTGTATTCGCCTTACCAACAATACACTCTAATGATAGCGCAAGCAACTGTCACAAATATGCACTGCTGAGCCTAAGGCCGGTAGTTCGAATCTCGGTTGCAGGAAAATTAATTTTCCAGATGAGGATGCAGATTTCTATTAATTGTCACTTTTAAACATAAAATGCTATATTATCGGCGCTCTTCTGATGGTAATAAACCATTAATTTTAAACCAATTTCCTCCGTCTAGGCTTTGCAATGCTTAGTTTGCCCTTACGAATTCTCCTTAATCAAAACCGTCGCAAATATGGCGCGACCATGTGTATAACATAATAGGATGATGACCATACCACACTGAAAGCACCGTTAAACAGATTACGAATTCTGTATGTGTGTTAAGAAGCGGGCGTTCCAAAGTCCGCTTTGCAAAAACTGCTCCATACCAATAGTATGTCGATAAGCGGCTTGCAGGGAATTATCCTGTCTATTATTACTGTTACTGTTAATTTAGAGTCTACTCAAAAATGAAAGAGCAAAAAATAAATTTGACTAAAAACATTTTTCAACTAGTAATGCTTTTGTTATGTAGTATCTACCAATATTTTCATTTTATAGTGTAAAGTAAATTGATTTTATAGTGCTACTGTTAATACATTGCTTTTTGAAATTAAGTTAGCTAATGTTCATCATTGCTGTAAGTGATTATATTTATGTCTGCATTTCTTGCCTTCGGTGCATTATTGTTTAGAGTGAAATATTACAAATATAGCAAATGTGTCACATATTTAAATTTAACTTCTTTATTTACGTAATAATTTTAAAAAATCGAATTGAATTAAACACGGTGTTACTTCAATCAGACATTTAATAGTTACAATATTGACAACTGCAATATTATTTCTTCAACATTCCTCATCCAGGTCAGATTCTGGTCAACAAATTGGCTTTTTGGAGCGATATTTTTACATAAAGTAAACCAATAAGTGTTAATAAGTTGTCATTGTATATGCCTTAATAACTGAACGCCTCAAAACAGAACAGAATGTGCATACGTTAAATTGCTACTATTAGTAAAAGTATGGTCAAACTAGGCAGATGTCACTTAAATCTGATGACGTCGTTTCTCAAGAACTGAAAAAATAGTAATTTGTATACCAAGGCACTAAAGTTTAACTTATTATCATCAATGTAGTTTTAATTGCCGAGGCCCGTAGGGCCAATGCAAATAAGCTGCATGAGGAACTTCAGTGCCGAGAGGTACTTTATGCTAGTTTTTAAATTGGGGAATCGTGAAATTACAATATTTTAACCAACTTTTGCAGGTGATGTTGACGTCGGTTGACGTTTATCTGTCACCCCGCCATCTACATAAAGTCATAAAACAATAGATTACTTCACTGCCGATTTCTCGTATTTGATGACGATTTCGACGTTCTTCACTGCAGATTAAAAAAAAACATATTTACTATGAACCTCTACGGCTTATGCTGGTATGGTACTTTTTTACTTTAAATGCGAAATATCTAACTTAGGGAACTAGCATGATACGGCTTTTTGGCATATTTTGAAAAAAATTTCACTTATTTTCATCTATTTAATCCTCTTGATATGGATATATTACAAAATTTACAAAGTTATGACACACGGGGTTTCTCTAGAATAAAATAACAACTAGTAACTAGAGACTTGGTTTGACATCTGAAATCCGTTCAAATGATATAATTTAGATGAATAATCAATTATAGTAATTGTATATCATATATCTATTAAGACTACCATTTTGGTTATGGTTAACTTAGCATGAATTAAGTATGGATTCCTGACGTAATCCAAACGCTCTATCGGTTATAAATAATATCTATCATAGTTCAAAATTGTTTCACAACCATTTTTTACTTAAGTAACTCATATTAACTGGTTTTTATTAGTAGAATAATTTATAGTTAACGGCAACTTTAGGGACAATTAGTGGTTGTTACTTCTAGGCCTCGCTTTTATAAAAAAAAAAAAATAAACGCAAATGATGATTACTAGTAAAATTCTAACTTTTGAACGACGAATTTCTCTATAAGGTGTCCGTTTTCAACCTTAAGTATGGGAATCTCGATTATCATAAGTGATACAATGTGGATTAAGTAGAATAAGGTTGTATATTTAAGGTAGCTCTAAAAATATGTTTTCCTATTTCAGATAAAATCAGTAATATTCAAGTTACTCGAAGAAACCGTAAGCTGCCGATTTCGTGTTTTACTAATACATGTAGCCATATTAGAATTCAAAAAACATAAATATAAAATTAAGTTAACTTTATTTTGTAGTATCAAAATATACAAGCACGATAAAACTGTAAAATTGAAATTCTAGAAACTGGAAGTATTCAAAGCGTTTTATCATAAGCAATATTTAGTACATTTCAGTCACGTTTTTGATTGGTCAAATATTTTCTCCACCTCGTCAAATGACATTCTAAATTTCGGAATTTTACCTCGTCAACTATTTAGTAAGGTAAGGACTTTCACCAAAGAAGGTATTTTCTATAACGGTTTTGTAATAATAATTTGTCTACTTAATTGCGCTTTTTTACGAATAGATTCTTAGATAAACACTACACACTTTTACGCACATCTGTTCTATTTAAATAGAATGTTGAAGAAAGAAACCAAGTGATGGCACAAGGACATAGCATCTATAACAATAATAAATTCTTACTGTAAAATAACCGCAGCCGATTTTCCTCTTATATTCAAATACAGTCAGTATATATTTGACTACAATATGAGCAACCCACTTCATAAACAGTTTCATTTCCTTAAAATTTGATTGACTTCCTCAAATTGTAGTAGCCTAGATTTTAAAAATTTAGTACAGCGTAACATATACGGGGAAGTTGTAGTAAGGGTTAGAAATGTACAGAAAAAAAGTTTGGTGTGATGCAAGCACACAACTTCCTTTTACAGTGATCTTATAGTTATCCAAAAATTTGATTTTTAATTTTTAAGCATTTGTAAAAAAATTCAAAAATTACAAATTCTACAAAAACTGTACAAAATAGAGCGTTAGTTCAAGAGATAAATTTTCTCTGTTATCTGTTTCCTTCAAAAGCTTGCTGTCGCATCTAGATAGTACACAAAACTTATATATAATATAAAGTTTCAACGCCATACCTCTTTTCGTTTTTAAGATATTCTGTTCACAGACAGACAGACACACAGAACAATGAGAAAAAACAAGTTTTTTGGGTTCAGGTGAAGATCTGTTGAAAACTCAATTTCGAATTTTTGGTGTAAATTCAATACTTCCTTGATCGTAAAAGGAAGTAGAAACACTACCAGATGATGAAGTCTCATGTATTCCTACATAGATTATATTAAATTTCAGGTTTTTAGATCTGGCTGTGGGCTTATCCAAATCAAGTCAATCGTAAAGAACCTTGCATCCTTCCATATTGGATTATCGAAATAGTAGATTTTAATTCTAACTTCATTGAACATATAAATCGCAAGCAAGTGGCTTATTATAGTATTAGCTTTTACTTAAAATATGATCAAAAATTATTTTCATCTACCTAGTATGGCTGTGGAATAGTTCCTAATTTATGAATGCAACTACGTTTATACTTAAATGTCAAACTTGGTATTTGATTTTTAAATGACTTATAGTTGTATTCATAAATTAAGAAGTATTCCATAGCTATACTAGATGAAAATAATTTTTGATCATACTATATACCTACAGATTTTTGGAATATCTAGCCTATCCGATCACTTTCAGGTTCCCTTTAGAATGTCGTTAATAGAATTAAAATAATACTATCTCAATATCTCCTAGTTTTTCATGCAATTGGTGTCTGAGACTACTTTTAACTTTTTCTTTCAAGTAAGCGATGTAAATGTTCGCTTATAATCAGTAAATTTATTTGATTGTGTGAAAAGATGCGATTTATTCCTAACTAGCTTGGAATTACAATGAATTCGTGAAAATTCAACACAACATGGAGATGAATCATAAAGTTCATTTTTTTCTAAAACCTCGCCCAATTAAGGCAACGACAGAAATCAGTTAACAATCTCAAATTGTATGCCGGTATCGGCCAGCCTCGAGCTAGAAAATAGAGGCATAAATAATAGGCGCAATAAATTTCCCAAACTTAATTATGTAGTTATTCTCTGTATGCGCTAAAAAATTGTTAGCATTTCGGCCAATTAATAACTTCACAGCTGCCACTTAGCCGGAGGTGGATATAACCATTTAACAACAAACGCATAGAGCGTCCGGTTAGGTTTTTTTGCAAAAAAGCAACTGAAATTTAAAATAATAAATGCGTGGCTCCTCTGCGTTATAAATTATGTAACAAATGTTAAAGGGAATATTAACAGCCGGATATCCCCTCTAAGCCTACTTTGGGCGGTTTTACATTTTCTAATGCATCTGAATGCGCAACCCACACACACGCCTTCATGCTACTTGAAATTACTTAAATCCTCGATTGATCTTTGATAAGGCCTCGACGGACAGTAGAAGTGCATTAAGGTAAATAAATTGTTCAACTGCCTCTGTGGACGTTGGCGATACGGTTATTCGATCACTTTTGAAATTATGATAAGCCGCTTATTAAAATTTCCTTGTTCTTTAGGCGGGTGCCAGCTCAAAAATTAGTATTTGAACAGGTGCTGTGTGTGGGTTTTATAAACACTAGAAAATTATAGAGAAATGTTGGGAAGTTATGAAGAGTTTGGTAGGTTGTACGCAAGCTAAGGCAATAATACATTAAGACAAACCGCAATAGCTGTTTCCAGTTAGGAAAATTTCAGTTTTCTGTTGTTCTATTTACGAAATAATGTATTTTTCAGTAAAACAACATTCTTAAACTTTACAAAGGGATTTACGTTTTAATGTTTCTATTGCAATTATGAAACGAATTCTGAAAGAAACGTTTTATTTACTTCTTCTTCTCAACAAGCTTGAAGTCAATTAAAGACAATACATCAAAATATGAAGTAGTGTAGATAAATCAGTAATATATCCATGCTTCGGTTTATGATAATTGTAATATGAATTCTGTTTCAAACCAGTTTCATGCGATTAGATAAAAAAATAATTTATGAATTGCGAATTTTTGTTTGTTTTTTGAACGTAATAATATATTTCCAAATTGTATCTTTTACAAAATTTGTGAATTTACTCTAACAAAATATAATATTGTACAAGTGGAGAAAAACACCTTTATCGCGTGTTGTACGTAATTTTTTCAAATATTGGAAGAAAATGACTAAAAGTGTTGATATAACAATATCAAAAATAATGTGATATGTGGTGCATTTCAAAATTAAACTATGCGTTGCTATGTAGAAAGGCATTGCTATGCAGAAAAGTAACACTTTTGTCAACGATTTTCCGCTGCTATGCAGAAAAGTGTTTCTATGCAAAAAACGCCACTTTTCTAAACGATTTTGTATTTAAAAATACGGTACATATCTCTAGAGTACGTAAAATACTTTTTTTATGCACATATAAGCATATGAAATTGTCATTTAAATAAAATCAGAATAAATGTTTGATGTTTTAACTCCAACCTTTTGTATTCATTGTACTTTTATCGCATTTTTGCTTCTTAATTTACTGTATTTAATGTGTCAGGGATTCTATGACAAAATTATGGTTCTTAATTAGTACATAGCGTACTTTTAATGTTTTATAAAATGAACAAAATTTTAAAATGGACTATGTATTGTTAAATATACAGACGGTTGACATAGATGTAATGCTGCTGTAAAAAACCCAAATTATGCTTTTATCATTCTATGAATTGCAAATTTTAGTAAATTTATCTTTATACAGTGAAGCTCTATACTTGGGCCGCCGAACAGATAGAGTGGAGCAGGCAACCCAAATAACATATTACAAAGGTCACTTGATAATATTTTAATTATAATTACTAAAAGGATCGGAGATGCAGACTCTTACAATTAGAACTAATTTCAATAATTGTCATTAAATAACTTTTTGAGGTTATGCTGCAAATAGAAATGTCGACCAACTTAAAAGTCAAGCCTGACATTTGAGCACTTGCAATTGAAAATGTTTAGGCCTGTGGCCTGGCTCTTCCTAAATCTCATTATTGGCTGCGGCGTCGAAACCAAAACACGTTGCCCGTGATATGGTTAAGTTTGTAGCGTTTTCTCTTTGGAGTTCCTTTATTCAACCATTTACAAGGACTAAATTGTGCATCTCTACTGCTGTTTCCACAGTTACATGCAAGTGTAAAATGTTGACTTGTAAAGTAGTCACTTAAGAAAATTTGAATTATTCATAGAGCTGCCTGCATTATGGGTAACCGTAAGAAACTAATTCGTAGTCAAGGACGTGAAAGAATCTATAGCGACTATTGCAATAAATTTTTCTCAGTCGTTTTGCAAGAATGAGTAACTAAAGCAACCGATGTTGGCTTAAATACAGTTAAGCAAATTGTTAAAGGAGCCTAACAAAGTGGCGGAAGAAAATTTACTTCTCCAAGAAAACAATTTACTAAACTTACCCTAGGTCATCTGTCGATCAATATAAAGAAGAAGTAATCCCAAGTGTGATCTATGACTTTGCCATAAAAAGAGACCTACAATGAAAGCTGTATTCGAAGTCGAACAAAATGAAGGGGGGTGTTAATTTCACTGAGAAATTACATTCTTTTGGGCGATTGGTACATAAAATGGGTTTTCAATAGAGAAAATGTTAAGACAATAGGCACACGTTCTAATAGAGAAGAGAGAAATTCCAGCAAATTGTGTTGAATTCTTAAGATAAAATATAAAGCCGAATGCTGAAATATTGTGTACACTGATGAAACGTACTTGCATAGCTTCCATGCTGTTCTAAATGTTGTGATGATGGTACCAACAATTGTTTAAAATCCCCCGTCAGTAAAGGGCAAGCATTGATTATTCTTCATGCCGGAGGTAGAAAAAATTTCGTACCAAATTCATTCCTGATGTTTAAATCAGGACTTAAGAGACAGATAATTGCCACGATGAAATAAACCATTAAAATGATGTGAATTGCCTCAAAGAAAAATTATTGGCAAATCTTCAAAAAAGTCGGTTTTGGTCATCGATAATGCATCGTATCACAATGTCTGTACTGAGCCGAATTCAACATTTGTTTGGAAAAAGCAGACATGCAAAAGTGGTTATCAGTAAGAAACATTTATATTAAATTGAATGAAACAAAACCAATTAGATGGTACAAGAAAATTACATAAACCTACACATAAAAGTTATATGATTGAGAAATTATTAGCGAAACATGGTCATACGTAGTCCTAAGATTACCCCCTTACCATCCAGAATTAAACCAGATTGGGAAAATATGGGTGTCAGTAAAGAACTATGTTGCTACAAATAATACAACATTCAAATTAGACGATGTTAACACTTCTGCAGAAAATAATTTTGGAAGTGTGAGTGTGCAAGAATGGAAGAATATATGTGCAGTGTCGACAAACATAAGTGGGAATACATTATGGATAACAAAGAAGAAATAATTATTACAGTAGAGACATCGGTGAATCCGGTTCTAATCTATCATCTGAACAAGAAGATGATTTCGTTGAAGACAATTTAGGTTGTTAACCATTAGAAGAATCTATATTGTATTATTTTACCATTTATTTGATTAATTGACTGTTATTTTTTTGTATTGTATTTTATGTCCCTGTCACTGTCCCAGTGTGTACATAATAAATAAATTAACAGTCCTTTAGCTGACATGCAGCCGCAAATCATAATCCCTTTAGAAACTTAGCAGTTCCTTTAATGCAGTCTTTATGAAAAGCTTCTGATTTACTCCTTCTAGTTCATTTAATATGGTCTCCAATGAAGTCATAAAAAAAGTTAGAACTGATAAAATACAACTAAACACCATATAAAGGGTAATTCATATGTATGGTCATTAAATTAAATAAGTGTATAATAATCTCAGTAATAGCTTAACTAAAATTAATCGCATATAGAAAAAATTGCATTCATGTCTAGACCAAACTTTTGAGAACAAAAACCTTCATTAGTTACACCAGGTAAGAGTACATTTATATTTTCTTAAAAAATCAACACGTTTTGCCGGAATTTCTCTCTTTTCTATTAGAACGTGCCTATTGTCTTGGCATTTTCTCTATTGAAAACCCATTTTATGTACCAATCGCCCAAGGAAATGTAATTTTTCAGTGAAATTAATACCCCCCTTCATTTTGTTCGACTTCGAATACAGCTTTCATTGTAGGTCTCTTTTTATGGCAAAGTTATAGATCACACTTGGGATTACCTCTTCTTTATATTGATCGACAGATGACCTGGGGTAAGTTTAGTAATGTGTTTTCTTGGAGAGGAAAATTTTCTTCCGCCACTTTGTTAGGCTCCTTTAACAATTCGCTTAACTGTATTTAAGCCAACATCGGTTGCTTTAGTCACTCATTCTTGCAAAACGACTGAGAAAAATTGCAATAGTCGCTATAGATTCTTTCACGTCCTTGACTACGAATTAGTTTCTTACGGTTACCCATAATGCAGGCAGCTCTATGAATAATTAAAATTTCCTTAAGAGACTACTTTACAAGTCAATATTTTATACTTGCATGTAACTGTGAAAACAGCAGTAGAGATGCACAATTTAGTCCTTGTAAATGGTTGAATAAAGGAACTCCAAAGAAAAAACGCTACAAACTTAATCATATCACGGGCAACGTGTTTTGGTTTCGACGCCGCAGCCAATAATGAGATTTAAGAAGAGCCAGGCCACAGGCCTAAATATTTTCAATTACAAGTGCGCAAATGTCAGGCTTGACTTTTAAGTTGGTCGACATTTCTATTTGCATCATAACCTCAAAAAGTTATTTGATGACAATTATTGAAATTAGTTCTAATTGTAAGGGTCGGCATCTCCGATCCTTTTAGTAATTATAATTAAAATATTATCAAGTGACCTTTGTAATATGTTATTTGGGTTGCCTGCTCCACTCTATCTGTTCAGCGGCCCGAGTATAGCCTTGTGTATGGCTTTCTGGTTTTATTTACAAAATATTGTCTCTTTGCTAGCTGCATGTACAACAAATAAACTCCAAAATTCCTCTAAAATCTCGTGGAATTAATCGCTGCCAGAAAAAAATTTCCTGTAGCGTTTCCATAGACATTTTTGCCGTATGACTTGTAGCACCATCATGTTGGAACCAACATACTTTTCAATTGTTCAACTTTCGAGCTAAAAAAGGTGTAACACATTCGCATATATACGAAAAATTACGGTAACGAATTGATCATTTTATTTGAAGAACTAAGGTTCAATGATTCTTGCGCACCATACCGTCACTTGAGCTGAATGGAGTGCTCTTACAAGGAGCTCCCGTTGGTTTTCGGCCACACACTTTTCTGCTTCTCTGCCATTTTTAAATCCAGTTTTTATGATAAGACACGGACAACGTAGAACTTTTTAAAAAGTTTATAAATGATGGATTGCGTTCTCACTAAACTCCTAGCCTAAAACATTATTGGAGAAAATACAAATTCATTGATGTTGAAATGCCAAACTATATTGACATAAAACTCCAAACTTGATGATATAAACGTAACATCATAGATATCAGTTTGAAAATTGCAATACGAGTAGTTATCTGGCTTGCACTGTATAAATAATTTAAAATATTATTAATTATAAATATCAACGGTATTGATACGTATGCTAGTCAACTTCGTTTTACTAGCCAATGTCAAAAATATATATTAAAGTTTGGTGTGACTAGATTCATCTCTCATTTGTTATTTCTAAGAAAGGTATTTGAATTAGATGCAATTTGCCATTAAATTTATTGAAGTTTTTTAAATATTTTTTTCATACTGGATGTTTACAGGGTCTTGGTGTAGAAAACTGATCTTGTAATAACTAATAAAAATGTTAATGCAGTGAGGATTTTCAAAAATTGTAATTAGTGAGGAAGTTATTTAACTCCAAATCAAGGTTTGAGATTCGCTTAATACAAAAAGTACTCCCATTTTGTTTAATTTCTTTAAAACAGCAAAATTTTTGTTTTACAATTCTAAAGAATGACTGCCATAACGAGTCAGTATTTCTGGTCAGAACGACGTTCTAGGTCACCAATATAGCTTTCCAACGCTATTCAGCAAAATCCATTTATAAAAGCGCGTGAAAGAACTACAACACTTGTGCTAAATTTTAAGTTGGGTTTACCTTTAGCTATTAATTCATCACATAAATATTACTGGTTTATCAGTATTTGTTCATAGATCTTTGCGCTAACAATGTGAAATGTGTGCATATAAGGAAAATGTTTTAATTAATAAAGCAATATTAACCTTGACGACTTTACTCACTCACATTAACAAGGATATGCGTTCCAAGCCATAATTACATATTGTGCGAGACTGCAGACTGACCTAACCCTCTACCATTTATAAGGAGATCGCGTTCCAAGCCATAACTACTTGGTCTCTGAGACTGAAGACCACGAAGTAACACTGAATGAGCAAGTAAACTTTATGCAGATTGATTGCCAGATCGCTTACGTATACCAAAGCAGCAGTACTCAAACAAAAGGTGTATGTAAATATAACTTGAATTTTTATTTTAAAATAGTGCGTGGGTTTTATACCATCAGGAGTAAAATGTCTTCCGCAAGACCATAATCACCCTGTATATCTTCAAAATATTTTCTAAATGTATAATAAACGTCAGATGATTTTATATAATACGTGGACTGTTCAAGTTCAATTAAACAAACATACCTTTTTAGCAGGTTTTATGTGTAAAATCAGTACTATCCTGAATAACAATAATCGTAGTCGTTGCCTTCGCCGTTAGACTTTTTCGGGAAATAATTCTTAGGATTTTAATAATTTTCTATCTCCTATTGTTTATTCAAGTGTTCTGTGTAATATGAGGATGCAATTTGTAATTATGTGTTTTTGCTGGAAACCGAAAACTTAGAGGTGGTTATTTATTTAAAGTCAAAAAGCTATTTCTTCTTAAAACATGCACAATTTTTTTGAAAACGAAAAAATAATAAATGCAAAGTAAACATAAACATACGCAAAAATGCTAAGTGCTTTATTAAAACATCAAGTAAAAATCGTACATATGTCGAATAATTATTATTCAACGCATAAGCAACGATATCAACTCAATTCATGACTACTATTTTACTTCAAATTACTATTTTATGAAGTAATTAAAAAGGAAATGTATTTAATGCCCAAAAATGAATAGCATAATGATAATATTTTTGTCAGTTTGAAAATTCTCCTGAAACTGTCCACTTAGTAAAGTTGCAAATAGGCCGATCGATACCTCGAGGAGGTTTTTTACCTTATAATGTTATACTTGCAAATATAGCCACCCCATTAAAATTGCAAATAAGTCATTTTTCTATAGTTCAAACCCAAATGAACTGTAATTTTACGATTAAAATTGTACCTGAAACCCTCACATTATTTTGACAACTAACATAGAGGTTGCATGGACTTGTAATTTTTCTTGGATTCATTATTGCAGCGTGTCGTTGAACTATTGTAGCACTTTTGTAATTTATTTAAAGAGAAGGGATAGATGTCGAAAGTTGTTTTTAAAATAAGCAAAAGTACGTGAAAAAATTTGAGTTAAGTCAGTAATTTGATAAAAATTTTAACAATTTACAATAACTAAAGTTAAATATGATTATTACAGTATTCTGTACTAAATATTACTAATATGTGGATAATTACTAGCGTTGCTAATAAAAAACGAGGGTAAAATTAACTTCTTGTAAATATATAAAATATTAATAGCAAGCTTTATCCAGTCCATCAGTTTTCTTGCGGAATCTCTAAACTTCTATGGCAGTTTTAACGATTCTCGTAATAGTATATTATTATACGAGTTTCATAAGAGGGCTCAATGGAACAAGTGCTACAATGCCTCTTATTAAACGAGTATAATATACTATTTGATCTACTTTGAGTTGTTGATTTTATAGAAATTCTAAATGTCAGATACTAAAAATATTGCATTGCAATCTAGGGATTTTTGAGTGTAAAGATGACGACATTGTCAAGTGACATTTAACAGTCGCCATCTATTGGACAAAGTATCAATTTCGCTGCTCTTCCATTTGAGTTTTGGTTCGTGCGTTGTTCAAATAGTGCCTTACCTAGAACAATAATTGTATTTAATGAATTCGTTAAAAAGTACCTTCAGTTTAAGTTATATTTGATTAGAATAAATTCAATAATTACAGTTCTGAGAGTGTGGTTATGTATTCGACATCTGACGTTTGTCGCGTTATGGGCGTGTGAAAGCAAATGTCACCAATCTTATAAAACAAATAGTTACCAAAAACAGTGTTATAATGGACCCCATTGTAGCACTGTTTTCGGTGTTATAATAACAATATTGTGACATCAAAGTAGATAAAAAACGTTGAGTGTAAAGGAAATTAAAATAAAAGTACCTATTTCAGCTCTGATTTGTTTTGTGTTCTGTAGGGTTACTTTTTGCAATATAAAGTAGAAGTAGCTTGAAATGAAACAGAAGTTACCAAGTTGTTTATGAAATGTGTGTTATTTATTTTTTAAATTTATTTTCTTACACATCGTGTGCGGTTTGAATCACATTACCATAGCAATCATGTTATTCAACTAAGAGGACTATCAGGTTAAATGACATTTTCTGTAACAAGAACTGCGGGGATATTAGCTTCATCATCATTAACACGTTGTACACTGAAGTAAGTTACGTCACTCTTACACTCTTCAAGCTGGTTTCCATTTCTTTCTGGACATGCTCTCGCTTCTCATAAGTTTAGGTCTATATCGGAACAATTGTTTTGGAATACGGTTGTTTTTCGCTTTTTTTATACGTTTCGGGCTACATTTCATTCTGAAATATCTGTTTTTATACTCCTGTATTGCTTTTTCGAGTCTTCTTCATCATATTGCCATAGAGTTTTGCAATACTTAAGCCAGGGTTTCTCAACCTGGGGGTAGGATCCCCAGAAAGGTGGCGAGGAATGTGCCAAGGGATCGCGAAAGTTCTATTATTATAACGAAATTCAATTAATGCATAAATACTATGCTTGAAAATTGTACGGAGCTAATACGTCACAATCAAGGCTTGTATCTTTCGTGCGCGCGGATTGTAGTTAAAGCAAACCACCCAGAGGTGCGCGTCACCGCGTGAGCCAGAACTCAGCGCATTCCCACTCGAGCCTTCCCCTCCCAAAAATTGACTTAGATGGCGAGGCCTACAAAGTATATAACCAGGGTGTTTGACCTGTGGGAGACACTTTGAACCAGCGACCCGCCTAGCAGCTCGTAACTGGAAAAGCCTCCAGCTCCAGGCCACTTGGGCCGTCCAGAACCGTAAAATATACTTGAGCCTACGGACCCAATCCCTTTTAGCACCTAGAACCTTCCTAAAACTGTATCTCTGGCTGCCGACGTTGACCGGTAACCAGAAACGATTCTGAATGTTCTGCCTGGCTGCCAGCGTTTACTGGTATAAGCGAATATTTCCCTGAAACCATTCGAGCCATATCTCTGGCTGCCGACGTTACCGGTATCAAGATTTGACGCTCAAACATGCCCCTAAGTCTAACCCTGCATCCTGTTTGGGTCAGGATTCCGACACTATATCACAAGAAGGGATAAAGAATTTCCCTCCGAAGAGGTTACAACGATCGCGTAAACTGCGACCTCTGAGACGTCTGCCAGGTTATTCCTGGCCAGAAGTAAGTAAGGCACGGCGTGTCTGTTATAAGAGCAATTTCCTGTTCATCGGCAAGGTCCTGCCGTACTACCACAGCAATATTATAGTTCTCGCTTATACCCTGAGGGCGAAGCCGACTAAATTCTCTGAGCGCCGCTGCCGGGCTTTTAGCGAGGTAAACATTTGGCTTGTAGCACTCTGGGTGCCCTCAAATGTGGTCTTGGAGGCGATTGAGCACCAGTACTGCATGATTCATCCCCGAGAAGAATCACAACCAGAGTGTTGGTATAACAAAACCTGGTTCGTGTATGGTGGGTTGCAGATCTCCCTGGGCCAGCTTTATGTCTACCGTCGAGAATTAATTTTTATTTACAATTTAAACAATGTATACACGTCATTACCTTGAATCTAGTTTAAGGCCTAAGTTATAATTATACAGAACAACTGAATCTTTATATCTAATGTGTTCTCTGTCTATGCACTTGAGTTATGAATCGAGCCTTTTTATCTGAACTACTCAGGTTAAAATAAAATAAATGACGAAAACAATTACAGAAAAATTATTAATGCGAAAGCATTAGGTTACTTGCCGCATCATTACAATACAAGTAACTTCGTTAGGTGTGAATAAAATAAAAATCAGTGAGAAACTTGAGAATGCATAGGCATTCCAACATTTTGCTCGGAAATTTTCCCTCTTAAATTTTGCTTAGGCATAGGGGATCGCCAACAGTTACAGCTAATGAAATGAAAGTCGCCGGTAGAAAAGGTTGAGAACCACTGACTTAAGTCACTTGTCATTTTAAACATATGTTAGACAGTCAGCATTTTACTCAGAATTTTCAATAAATTTCTGAAGTATAATAATTCAAAGACTTGCTACTTTTGCGTTCTTAGATTATACAGGAAGTATTATTTGTTTGTTTTAAAGCTATTATTCAATACACTACAAATATGTTTGCATTTATATGTAAGGTTGTGACAGTGTCATTCTGTCAACTGGAATTAATTGCAAGATTGTTGTGGCCATGATGTTATGCCTTCAGTGTGACATCAGCTGCTTGTTTATTACAGAGCACATTCAATTGACATTTTATTCTAGAATATATCTGTCTTCTTATATTTATTTTTCTTTGTTATAGTGTAAGAGAAATATCAATTTTATAATTTTATTATACTACGAGTATACTTGGAGCACTTTCAAGAGTATGCAAGTCGAATAGATGAACGAAATTGAACACCATTTTTGAGAACATTCATTATACTTTTTAAAATATCAGTCGGGCCTAAAAACAGAAACACGTGATTGTCCCAGTTTAATTTGATGATGACTCGCTATCTCACCGGTTAAGGGGTATGATAAAACGTCCAGTTTAATGCCGATAGATTACACCACAGCCTTCAGCATGGTTAATCATAAAATTCTTTCGGCTATCTTATGTTGGATATTATTGGACCGGTTAATGCTATTGACGTGGCTCGATTTATAGAGTTGATCCTTGCCCAAGATTACCAAATAAATAGCCATTAACTCTTCGGTGCACCGAAGAAGCTCTCTGTTGACGCGATTTGATTTAACAACGAGGTTCTTTTTATGGAGAAAAGCGAACGCTTAGAACATCTACTGTCTCATTGTTCTCTTAGTGGAACGATAGAGCTTAAAATAAATTCTAAAAAAACTTGCATTTTAGGATGGCTGCACCACAGGAGTTGTCTTTAGGGCAGCTGTTATTTTTTGGGAATTGCAGAAAATTAAAATGGGTGAAATTGAAATACTGAGAATTTTAAACCAAAATGATAAAAAACTTCTGTTTAACCAATTTGTACGTTACTATTCTGATGTCGTTAGCTTTATATTAGTTTTTATTAATTAGGTAATAAGAAAAGTAAATAGTGGTCTGCCTGAAATAAAAATATTTTTTGGCCTGTAATATATTTTTCCTAGCTTAAATGCCAAAAGTACGTAAAGATTATGTTTTTATTGCTTAAATTTTACATTTAAAAAAAATTAGATAACGGTCATGATCTCTGAACTTAATTTAGAAGTTACTACCTATTTGAATTGATCAAAATTAATTTTTTGTTTAACACGTTATAGTCGGTGATGTAAACTGTTGATAGTAACAAGAACATTCATTAAAAAGTATTAAACAACGTATTGCTTCATTAACATATTTGATTGTGGTATCATTGCATCGGTAATGTTTTTACAAATTTGCGTATCGTCTCAAAAACATATGCAAGTAGCCACGTATGCTGCTAAATCTTTAAATTTTAAGTAAACTTGTAGCTGTATGTTGTCGGTATGTGATATTAGGATTTTAACATAACAATTGACTTTTTGAAACAAAAGGAGAAAATATTGAGATTTTTGCCTAATTCACTGGGCTACTGATGGTGGCTACACGTTACCATAGGTTGTTTCAATAAAATAATAGGTATGATTAAATTTGAATTGTTTAATGGCATTAAAGTGAAAATTCAGAAAATATACTGCGGTTTATTTTATTTACACAGATCAACCAATAGAAAATGACTAAACACTATATCTACAATTAGCAACTTTATGTTTGTATTCTTTGACTTTGAATTGCTAAAATGAAATTATTAGAATTTTAAAATGAACTTCATATTCTGTTGTTATTTTCGTACATTTCTGATCTTTTAATATTATCGAATTTATACAATTTTCACATATATTTAAGCAGAGCTTTATATCATTTATTATACTTTGCTCCTTTTACAAGGAGGAGCATTTTAATATTTTTCTGTCAAAATCTACAATGGGATTGATTGCTGTGGTTACGCTATTTTACCTTGGATCTATTTTAACTTATAAGCTGCCAATTTTATGTCCTTAATCTTGTATATATTTAAATATAGATGCTGTGCCAATTTATAAGAAATAAATATAAAATATAATAATCTAAATATACTTCTAATATAATTTTAAATATATTAAATTTATTATACTCGAGTAGCTATTTATTATCAATTTATTGGAAAAGTACGTTCTCGAGGACATAGGTACTCTGCACAGTGTGATTTAAGTTTCCTTAGCTCCGCTTCATTTTTTATACACCCTGGAATCATATTATACAGTTTAAAGCCACGTCCGATGACCGCCCGTTCTAAGGCATTAGTATTAAATGTTCTTACAAACAAGTGATCTCGGGAACGTGTATCATGACTGTGGACCCCATTTACAAAATTTACATGGTGATTTAGATATTGAGGCAATTTACCATTTAACATATTGTATATCAATACTAGCGTATTAAATGTTAATCTTTGTTTTACGCTCATGATGCTTAAGCTACTTAACATATATTTCACAGGTGTAAACCTGTTACAATTTATTATTGCAGGCATCGCTCGGTTTTGGATTTTTTGCATAAGTTTAATATCACAATAATATGTTTGACATCAATAAATTAGTTTGATAGTGTGAGTAGTCAAGCTGATTAGTTTTATGCATTATTCCTCCGCATAGCATTCTAAGTATTCCTTTAGTTGATTGAATTTGCAAAGTTAGCCCTCAAACATGTTGCTTGAGAAAATATCTTTTGCTAGTATTTGAAGCAAATGTACTTTTTATTAAAAACAATATTTTCTTTTCCTGCTATTATAGAAATTGCGTGGGTTGTTACTAGATTTGCCGAAAAATAAAGTAGTCCTCATTTTTTTTACAGGGGGAGATGGATACATATTGTGTAATTTTTTGCAAACATTTCCCACACTAAGAACGCAATTAGAAAAAATAGAATCCCTAATGTCATTAAGAAACTTGATTATAACACTTGAAAAAGGGGAGGACTAAAGAATAAACTATTTTCAGGGTCAAATAAAAACAGATTTAAAAAAAAGCGAATACATACAAATTCTATACGTAATTAGTCTAAATGTTCAAATACTTCTCCTTCGGTTCTCTGGGTATTAAAGATGTACAGAGAGCATATAATTTCTAAATATAATAAATTCGATATTTTTTAAACGGGACACTTTATATTTCTGTACTTTTGAAAAGTACTTTTAAAGATATTTCTTCTGATATTTTATTTTCTAGCTCTAAATGAAATCGCTTTCGTGTTTTTTTTCGTTTTTTGTGTTTGTGATTTCTAGTTTCAGCAGCGGTTGAATTTTTAATATCTAAACTTGGTTCGTTGTTGTTCTCGAAGAGTTTAAGTGTTTAAATTTGCATTATAATGCCGTTTATTTATTATCCCTTGAACTAAAGGACTTGAATTGTTTTTTATGGTGAAATAAGCATATTCGAAAAAGAGTTGACTTTAGGGGTATGAAATTTCATGTCAAAAGCAAGCTCGTTAAAAGGGATTTTCAAAAGTATAATAATATACAGAATGTTCCATTTAAAAAAAATCTGAAGTTATTAAATTAGCAAACGTTATTCACAAAAAAGAAAATTTTTTGGTAACGGTTTCCTTCATTCAATTCTTTCCTGTTACTTAAGCAGCTGCTTAATTTTTACAATTTTTTTGTATAGAATCGTTACTATTTGCAAAACAGTTGACGTTAGACCCATACAACTTAATATCAAAATGATTAGTATTTTAATGCAAAACTTTTAAGTTGCCCAAATATAGGGCATTATAATCAAACTTATATATCACCTTTGAACCTACAGATTTTATGTAAGCGAAATTTATGTAACTCTCATAGTTTTAGAAATATCTTCCACCCCCGCATCTTTGCCGGACCCCGTTGTAGAATTTACATAATAAAATATATACATTAACCTTAATGAGTTAATACACATAAAAACTAAAACAAATTTTTACTTAATTTATAAGGCCGTATAAGACATATAAAACATATTAAAGCTATTACATTATTTATATGTTATAGTAGCAACCCTATTTATAATGTACTTTGCTCCATGTGTCATGCTACTCAAATGAGGACGGGATGGCGGTGTAAAATATTTCTTACGTTACTAGATGATACACATAAATGAGTACATTCGAACATACAATATAGTTATTTATGTATTAAGGGCATAACCAATAAAGTGAAGAGGTATGATTTTCCCGAGTTTTATAACGTAGTACATACAACGTTTTATTTTATTTTTGTTCTCAAAATGGACAACATTCAAGGATTCGGTATTTTGGCTACAAACTAGTGTGTCATTATTGTGTTGGCGCTGTGAATTTTTAGTGTGATATGGCTACTATGCAGATTGTTGGTGCTGCTATGCTACAGTTGGTGCTTGTTAACTGCTTAGCAACTTTATAGGCCCTAGGGCCATAAACGTCATTTTACGCCCGCTATCGAGATTCAGTAAACAAGATTATGGTTCCAAAATGAAATAAACATTATTTATAATATTAAGAGTAAAAAATCGAAAATATATATTTAAATGCTAAACTGGATTTATAGTGTTTTAGTGTTTCAAATAAATTGTTGTCTGAAATATTAATAGCAGATGTTAAATAAAACACCCAGATATTTAATAGTTTAATCAATTTCAAGTTATACTCCATTATTTTTAGAATTTAAAAAGACTACTTCGAGTGCTATAATTACATTTTTGTATTTATCATTACCTACATATCTTACTGTAATTAGACAATCAGAATGCATACAGATCTTTCTAGAAATGTTAAGATCGTCAGCAAATAGAAAAATTTGGTGTCATACACTCACAGAACTTCCTTCTACAGTGATCTTATAATTAGCCAAAAATTTGATTTTTAATTTTTAAGCATTTGTCAAAATTTTTAAAAAAATTACAAATTCTACAAAAACGGTACAAAATAGAGCGTTAGTTGAAGAGACAAGTTTTCTTTAAAATTTCAAGCTGAATTAAAAAATGTAATAATATACCGGGTGCTCTATTTAAAACAACAGTTAATAAAAATAATAGGAAAAAAACCCAAAGAAATCCATTTTCGAAGTATTCAACTGCAAAATCACCTATCTCACAGCAATACACATTAAAAATGTAATAAAAATGTAAAGTTTGAAAAAATCGTTAGAGCCGTTTTTGAAAAAATCGAAAAAACTGAGAAAATTACAAGAGTAAACATCTACTTTCGGTCATGCGATTTTCTTCAAAAGCTTGCTGTCGCATCTAGGTAGTACACATAACTTATATAGGAAGTTTCAACGCCATACCTCTTTTCGTTTTTGAGATATTCTGTTCACAGACATGCAGACAGACACACAGGCAGACAGACAGACAGTCCAATGAACAAAAACATATTTTTTGGGTTTAGGGGACTCTAAGACGTGAAGATCCGTTGAAAACTATATATATCATTTACAGAGTTAAATAACAGTATGGGTGCGAGATGTGGCCCTTGGGAGATACTTGAGGGTACAACAAATTCTGAAGAATTATAATTGTTTACATTGATAAGTTTGATCTGTCAGTAGTAATTTTATTGTTTTGGCAAATTTATAAAGGAATCTTATTTAGACAAGATTTGTATAGACTATACATGTGTCTTTGAAACGAAGAAATGCCTTTGTGTTTAAAATAAACAATTTGAACCAGAAATTACAGAACTTGGAAAACTCCTTTTGTGCAACAGTCTAAGCTTTCGCCACAAATGAGTTTCGTAAAACCATATACAACAATGGAATCAAAATAACTAATTAGCTACATTAATATTTCAGAATGTTTGCTCCCGGCAATTATATGTCACTCGAACGGCTCCATCGGGAGCAGGCGAAGTACGAAGGCAAAACGTCCGTCACGCGAGCTCGAGGTGCCTTTTTTTATTGAAATTTAATTAAAACTGCATCCAGACGTAAAAACTCCGTGAGAAATTATCAAGCACAAATCCCCGCCAAACAAAACCTCGCCGGCTGCTTTGCATACGTGCTTTGTGACAAGAACAAAAGTATGTCAATGTGACGAATATTTTTTGCAGGTTCCTTTTGTCCAACTGCTGCATTTGCATACGGCACTGGTTATAGTTTCTACTCTGCAATGAGCGACGGTTTAATTATACAGTCGAGATGGAACTGGATCAAATCTAAGTGAATGGTGCAGTGCCGTCGGGACGTTTGCAGATGGGGGTACGCATTTGAATTCGCTCGAATTGGGATATCTGCTTAATGCAGATTTCCCGTTTGGCGCAAATAATCGCGCCGATAACGACAGCAAATTCTGTTTATTGCACGTGATCGTAATTGGAGCTTTCCGGCTAGCTGCAGAATTAATTAACTTTCGCGGGCTGCCCCCGTCAAAGGAGCAAAAATTTAATTTTTAATTAAAACATGGAAAATGCCATTAGTTTACGTTCAAAAATTCATTATATTTACGTTTTGGAGTTGTTTATTAATTTAAAAGTCGTTTACCCTTGCTGGTACAGTAAATTTTAAAGTAATACAGCATTACTTCGTGTTGCTTTAATTTTGTTCAATAGTAAACCGGATAGAATTGCTATATACAGTGAATTTATTATAACGGGCAATGTGGCATTCCCGTTTTCATAAGGACTTGATTGTTACTAGTGGTTTCTAAGGGTACGCCACGCCATGTGTAAATGCGTTTATTTAAAATGCAATATATGAACCGTAATTTTATTGAAAAAGAAGCATCAGAAAGAACAACAGGGGATGTAATAACCCACATACTTGCTGCAAACTGAAGTCTATACTATTTGAATTGGGAATATCTTAGTATTTAGAGCAGTGGTTCCCAAACTTATTTGGCCTACCGCCCCCTTTTCAGAAAAAAAATTACCCAGCGCCCCTTGGAAATCTACATCCTTTAAGCGAACAAATAGAAAGATATTGTAGTGATAGCTTCTTGAGACTGATAATTATCTATAAGAGTATTTCTAGGTAGCAAATTATTTTGAAAGAATAAATTAATTAGCAATTAAAAAGTACCAGGAAGGATTTATACATTAAAAGTACAACATAAATATTTGAGAATTGTTTAATGAATGATACATTAGATACAGTTGCTGTTAAATTGCGAATAGTTTATTAAAAAGGTTCGAGCATATAAGTTGTTTTAGTTGGGATAGTTGTTTAGTAACATCAGAGCTTAGATTTTAATTTGTAGGTATTAAATGACAAACGGAATAACTAAAGTCAAAGCCAAACTCAAATGATTATCTGAAAAAGTCAATTATGAAATGTTATAATAAAATATACCATATAGAAATTTTCTATAAATTATTGCTAGGGAAAATGATATTTTTAAAATAAGCAAATCTTTTCTGAATTTGCAACCTGTATTTTAAGTAAAAGCAATTTTGAATAATAAAAGCCCTTTATTATAATAGTATTTACTTTCCGGATGGTGTATTAAAGGGCGTGATAAAGTAAAATTAAAGAAACGGAGAATAAATAAAGTAATAAATGGTATGAAGAAGAATAAGAACATTTAATAATGGTAAATAGTCTTCATGGAATAAATAAACCTGTAACTTGCATTTTGCGTGTTTATTTGGAAAATAATGTTACACTATGTTCCACAACAGATGAAATATGTACGAATGGTTTTTCTAAATCTTCTTATCTTCACTTCCTTCTTTAAGCTTTCAACGCCCCCTTATTTTTATTCACCGCCCCCCAAATGCACCCGAGGATACTATCGCCCCCCTGGATTGTTTCAGCGCCCCCCAAGGGGCGATATCGCCCACTTTGGGAATCACTGACTTAGAGTATTTATAAGTCGTTTGCTCTTGTTAGCCTACAAAATCATTGTTTCTAATAGGGGAAAGATGGAAGGGGAGAGTAATAATTGTGACAAATAGTAAAATGCAACTACTTGAAAAGTTAAGCCAAAATAATACCTTGCCATTAATTAATTCAAATTAAGAGAGTATTTCGATTTAAATTCGTGTAACTTGCAAAAATATACTTTCAATTTTTAAAAATAAGCATAAATTTAGCGTTTATTCTTAAACTGCAACACAATCAAAGTATAAAATACTGATTCTAAATTACAAAGTTCTACTTTACTTCCTACTAACTCTTTTTAATAATAAAACAGATAAAACGTTCTTATCCGTCGAGATCAGGGCCATCAGGCTGTCTGTCTGTCTGTCTGTCTGTCTGTGTATTTGTTGGAGGAAGACGATATTTTCCATGCGGATTGTATGTCTACCTGGCATGAAACCGGAAAAAAATCGGTCCAATATATATATACAAGGTGAGAACCTTTAAAAAATAAAACTTTGGATATTTTTGCTTTAACTGGGGAATAGATAAAAGTTTTAATTTGTATATAGCTTAGGCTTTACACTTGACAAAACTGGCCCAACAGATACAGGGTAATTTTTGCAAAAAAACGGGCAAAAATAAGCTGTTCAATATAATGCAGGCACTGCGAGCCGATATTAGGCACAGTTCCGTGGCAGAGCGGATCGACGGGTGGCATGGTCATTTACTTCTGAAATGCTTTCCGTATGCGCTAAAATCGAATCCCGTTTGGAATACTTTTTCATTTGCAAATTGATTTAATTTTAATTATCAAGTGGTTCCTTTTATTGTTTCTGTATTATTAGGAACATTAAGGTACTTTTACCCATAGTTGCCTTTGATTTTTCAAAATATTTAAAGTCACAACTTCCACTTGTTTTATTTGCCAAATACAAAAGTAATAATTTGCACATCACTCAGGATTTATCATCCGCGGAAATGAGATGTAACAGATACAAGGTATCTTCATAACGCAGCAGAAACTCCTCCAATTCGAGCACGACCGTGGCTCAGTTATTCTAGCGGCGAACTAGAAACTCGAAATATTCGCCTGAGAGCGCGGAGTTCCAATCCCAGCGGACTATTTTTTTGCTAATTAATCTATATCACGCGAGGAAAGTGTCGTGTTAGCCCCGTTACAGATTCTTTTAGTGTTTATTTTTAATACTGCAAACTAATAGAAAGTTAATATACGATAGATTCTAAATTTTAAGAAAATGTAGTGTTACTTAGTAACGTCACTTTTTACACCCCTCGTCTAAAAAACGAAGAAAGTATTGTAATCGCAAAAAATCACCTTTTGCGATTTCTTCAAATCTACGTTTCAGCTTCTCTTGATGACGAAAAACAGATTTTCTCAATTCCATCTGTCCGTCTGTCTGTCTGCCTTTTGGTCGTATAGCTTAAAATCTATTAGTTGGAGGAAGACGATATTTTGTATGCGGATTATATGTCTACCTCGCACAAAACGGAGAAAGTTTTAGCGCAAGTATATACAGGGTGCGCGCCTAAAAAAATAAATATGTACCAAATTTTTATTTAACTCAAGAACTATTACTTAAATAAAAGTACTTAATATTTTCTACGTAGCTCAGGTTGTTACCCTTGACAAAAATATGCATATTTTGAACATAATATATACACGGTGGGCACCTTAAAAATTGTAGTTCTTTTTTCCTAGTAAAGCCCCTTGCAAATTTTTTAAATGTATTTCCTTATAGCTTTTACAGTGCCACATCGTGTGCATTTTGAATCACATTACTACAGCATATTATTTTATTCGGCTACAAGACTTGCAGGTTAAATTAAATTTTCTGTAAGAAGAGCTCAACTGCGAACTTTTCACAATACAGTCTTGTTCTATCACACTGTAAAGGCAAAGCAAAACAAATTTTTATCATTTACATTATTTATTCTCATGATCTTTGAAAACTTACTGTTTACCCTTGAGAATACATATTTTAAATTCAATATATACAGGGCAAACACATAAAAAAAATAAATTATTTTTCCTTTGATATTTTCAAAATTGTTATGTTCAAAACTTCTCCTTGCGAGGAAAGTTCCGCATAAATCCCTAACACAAAGCGAAATTTTAAATATTAATTAATTAGAACGTTTCAAATTAAAGTAACAACGTTTAGTTATCATGAAGAACAGAGAAGCAAAGACGTATGCAGTAAAGGAACCCACTATTTGAAGATCAAGGAACATTTTGGTAAGAGACAATGGAGCGAAGTTAAATACGTTATTCCAGTATATTGAACAGCTTCTGAATAAAGTGAGAGAAAGTAGAAGTGAAGACAAATGCCTTTCGGTAGTAGAGAAAAGATAAACGAATAAAATCATCAGTGGATGGAGGTACCAACAGGACAAAGTTTGGGAGTGTGTAAGGCAACTGAATAATAATAAAACAGGGCAAGGAATAATCTACGAGCAGAAATTCTAATCAATGCGAGGAGGCATTAGTATCGCAAGTAGAGAAATTAATAATAAATATCTGGGAAGAAGAAGTAGAGCAACATTCTAGTCTACCCTATAATACGCAAAAAAAAAAGAAAAGAGCAGACTGCGATAACTATGTAGGAATTATACTCTTTGATCTAAGCCACAAAGTATTAGCAAGAATGCTCAGGAACCGCTTACTAACCAGAGTTGGTAGGGGAGTATCACGTAGGGTTTCAAAGAGGAAGATTCGCAGATCAGATCTTTAACATGAAACAACTCCACTATAAGCCTGCACATACTGTTAGCTTATAGCTCGGTATACAGTAGTAAGCTGTACAGCGCAATAAAAAAGAATACCAGGGAAGATAATAAAACTGGTGGAAAGAACGCTTACAAACACAATAAAGAAGATCGCTTTAGATGAAAATGTGTCAAATAGCTTTAAAGTGAAAAAAAGGGCCGAGGCTAGAAAACCCTTTATCCACAAAACGTTAACTTGGTGCCGGAGGTAGTACTGAAGGAAAGTGGCATACGTAAAGAAAGGATGATCTACAATAAGAAATTTCAAGCAGACGACTTAGTAATCCTATCCAGGAAAGGAAGAGCTGGATAAGGTATTTAGAGTGTCAGAATTGACGGAAAAGGTTATGGCTTACTGACTAATGACCAAAAAACAAAGTACGTGGTAATGAGGTAATGATAAAGAAGGTCGACTAAATTTGGAGAGACTGTAGAGAGAGTAAAAGGTGCACAGTTGAAAAATTAGAGCACTTTGATTACTTAGGGGTATACTGACGAGTAAAGGGTAAAAAGAGAAGGAAATCGACAAAATATTGGGCAGAGGTAGCAAGATGGTCGGAATGCTGGTAAGACTGGTAAAAGAAAAAATTATATCAACAATTATAAGACTGCGAAAACGGAATAATTAACAGAAAAAAATAAATCATGCTAAAAACATGAAAGAGGAAAATCATAAGAGAAAACTTTAGAAGTGTTAATATTAACGAATAGGCATGGAGAATAAGAACAAACATAGATAAGTAAATATGCCAGACATGTATAGAAAAACAAGTAAATATTACGCAAGTAGTTAGAATACCAACAGGTGGATTAAAAAAGCGCTAGCTGGAGGACAAGGTGGACAAAGAAGAAGGAAGAACACAATTAGTTTACATTTCATACGTATACAGATATCGAATTGGCAAAATAACCTCAGTAAATTCTAACGCGGCTGCTTTTGTACGTGGCTGTCCATTGTGTCGTTTTTTAAAAATTTGGTACTCCTTTACCTGCTTGGTTTTCCAGAAAATGAGTAGTTTTGGATGTCGAAATACCTCCACGGATTACCATGTCCGTAAGCTATTGTAAGATCCCCTCTCCAATGATCAAGTCACGTTGAGTGTTCAAATCACGTCAGAGTCAACACGTTTGCTTCTTGCTTCACTCATATACGTAAATAAATTAAAAAAAAAACAAGTAACTTCAGAAAACTAAGGTGTAGTTCAAACATATTAATAATTGTCGAAACAACTAGTAAACGCATAAGAGACTGCCGATGAGTGAGAGAGCGTTCCACCGTCGCAAACCCTTTTTATATGGTGCTTCCTAGTATCTAATTTCTTCGAAATTCGGTGAACTTTTATCTGTTTGGTTTACCAGAAAATCAGTAGTCTCGGGTGTTGAAATTCTTTGAGATATTACGATGTTCGTGAGCTACCCCATCTTTGCACAGTAATTATGCTACTAATAGCTATACAAAAAGTAGTTTATTGAAATCAATTCTTTATATAGTTTATTAAAAGTGTTACGAAGAACTTCTATACTTTTTCAGTATACATTTTCGGTGGCAAACCGCATTTCAATCAATGCTACAATGTTAATTTTGACCAATCTCTCACTAATATATTTTTCTAGTTTGTCGATTTGCTTTTTGCATGGTTTATAATGATACAGTAAATTTATTACCAAAACAATTTGATGGCTTATACATTTTCTGCGGTAGTTTTTTTTTGTAGATTTAAGCTCTGCAAAATGCATTTTTATGGAATAATAATCAAACAAGTAAATTCACATTCCAATTTGTTGAAATCGAGTCTAGTGATTTGTTAAAGCTTCTGCTGTGGTAGTATTCCTATATGCTAAATATTTAGGGGTTGGTACCTCTCGATTTAAACATTTTCTACCAATCTATCATTCAATCATATCCTGGTTAGCTAACTGTGGTTCAGTGTTTAACCATGATTAAAAGACAAAAGTTCATCCATCGATTACTGCACATACAAATTTACACTGCATGTGTTCTTTCTTAGTACGCAGACCTTAATATTTTGGCCCAACTCTTATGTATAAATTTTCAGCGCTGGTTGTAATAAAACTAAAGGAATTCGCATGTCGGAATTCTCGACGAAGTCTGGAAAATACACTGTTTTAATTATGTGGAAAGTTTTCAAACTTAAAGTTCTGAGAACCTTTATAGCAACAGTTTAGCAGTTTTAAAACTAAATATAACTTCTACGTTTGATGTCTGCCTTAGTCTTAACATCAAAAAGAAAAAATATTGGCTGAGATGTGGACTTTTGTGACATTTTTAAGATTAACTAAAATTTCACGATTTATCAACAGTTAATTAAAAACGAGTGTCATTAACGTAACTTTCTGCCTCGACGAAAACCTATATATTTTCAGAATAACGAATTTTTTGCTTTAATCGTTTAAGCAAGATTGTACAGGATGAACTATATTATTTCGAAAATTACAATAAATGCTGAATCACTTGCAAGAACGTAATAAACAATTGCTCAGAAAACATTTAGCATTTTCACAACTGGCAACTTAATAGCTATTTATGTATCTTTGTAGACAACAAGTTGTCTTTCAAAACTGCAAACCACACTAACGTATTGCGTACAATCTTTTGTCTACTGATTGTCTAATTTTAATTTTAAAAAATGTAAAAAACTAGAACTTTAATTAGATATTATTAACAAATTGCATGTCTTGTCACCAGGGAGTTTACTTACTAAGAATGTCTTAACTTCTAACTAAATAAAAAATAAAGTCCGCATAGACTTTTTTAGTTGAATAATTCAAAAATAGAAGAAGCAGCTAATGATTATTGTTTATTCTTATTGTTAGAATAGTACAACAGCGATAAGCTATAAAAGTTCATATAGAAGTTTCCAAAACTGTGCGATATGAAAAGCTTTGGCAATGTTACGGAATCTGCATTGCTTGTTTTTTTGTAACATAAATACTAAAGCTTATACAAACTGAAATTTCAAAGCTCTTCAGAGATAAAAAACGTAATGGGTCAAAGAAGTAAACATTTCTATAAAGAAGAAATAATATATTTCCTAAAGATACGAATAATTTGATACACCTTTGAGTTCTACCCCAAACTTCTCATACAAGCGAGTTGTTTAAAAAACAAAATTAGCTGCTGAGATTAAGTTTTATTGATAGTAGCGAAGTAATCCAGTTTTTGTTGCCGGTCACACATGAGGCTAAAATCAGAATACTAGGCAGAGCAAAGAATCAATAATTTTTCAAACATTATTTGTAAATATTGAGTAAAATTAAATAAATTATCATATGTAAGTTGTTTTTTATCAGGCGTGTTGATTTTACCTTATATATTGTTAAAAATAGATACTGCGCTATCTTTGCGTTTTAACATACAGCAAAATGTAAAATAATTTTTTGTAATATAGCGGAAATGTTACTACGTCTACAGTGTATCGTATTGACAAGGTAGAAGGTATAACATGTTGACAAATAGTGAAGTTTCCCCTAATCACCAAAACGTACAAAATTGGAATGTCTAAAAAACAGAATTATTTTTTAAGCGTAAATTGACTTCATTTTAGATAAAGAAGAAATTGTTATCCCGAGCAACTACACTAATTAACTGAAAAATCTTAAAATAAAATGCATATAAATCAAAAACATTACTTCATGTAAATACGCATATGGGAAAGTTTGGCTGTTCTTTGGCGCCGAGAAAAATTGATAGGGTAATGGTTTACTCTTATCAAAAACTACAGAAATGATAATCAGTTACACTCATGGGACTTCTGATACCTATCACCTTTGAATGGTAAAAGAAATTTTCAGAAATTATATTGACTATTCAATTCACCTGTCATCTGTCAAAAAGCGACCAATGAAAATCCAGAATTCTGACGTTTCTTGACCAATCAAAAAAATATCAGTGGATATATCTTCCTAGAAGGTATTCAAGTGACTATTTTTAACAAATGCGATTTTTATTAGAAAAAGTCAATATTAGTGTTCTGTTACTATAGAAATTGCGTAGTTTGTTGCTAGATTTATTGAAAACTAACTTGAAAAGGTAGTTTGGTTCATTAAATAGTCCCTCGAATACCATTCTTAGTCAAAGTTAAGTAGATTATTTTTGCGGTGGTATCACTACTCATGTCCATTGCGCTTGGGATTAGGACTCGTGCTAGCGCACTCGTCCTAATCGTACCAAAGCGCAATGGACATTCGTGACACCACCGCAAAAATAGTCGACATAACTTTGACTACTCATAGTATTATAAGTGAGAATTCGCAATTATAATATTAGAAAAAATCTGCCAAGGAATTTACTCAGAACTTCCCTTGCAAGCGGACGTTGTAACATTAAGCAATTTTAAAAATGAAAGGAAAACGAAGTAAAATATCTTGGCATTCGTAATAATACTGAAACAATAAAAGAACACACTTGGAATGCGAATGACATCAATTTTCAAATAATAGTAATTTGTGTACCTAGGCAGGAAACTCATTTTCCCGCCGTGATTCACACAGTATTTTTGATCCTACACAAAAACAATATATTGACGTTCATAATTATGTAGCTCGTAACTACAGTAATTAAGACGTACTTTAGAATACTAACGGAAAAATTAGTCAGCTGCACGTTTAAAATTTGACAATAAGAGACAGACAATTGATGAACCACCAGTAAACAATAGTATGTGGTCTCCTCGATTAGGACGCTCGTTATTTGTTTTCGTGGCTAGCCGCGAAACATCACCTGGAGAAACATTTTCGCGGCTAACCGTGCAAACGTATACTTTCGCTCGTCTGTAGAGGACGTGTAGGATAAAAAAGAGCATTACCTGCGGTCGGACTCGAACTTCAGCGCTTGCGAACGGGCCTGCAAGTAAACCGCCCGTTCAATGCACTCGGTCACCAAGAATCCCTTGAATCGATCAGATGCGGCTACCTTAAATACAACGCATTGATTGTTGACCCGTTTTACCTTTTTTACAACGTTTAACTTGTATCTGCTGGTAAAACCTGAGCTATGTACAAAATAACACCTTTATCTATTTCTCAGTTAAAGCAGAAACAAATAACATTATATATTTTTAAGGTGTTCATATGTTGGGTCTAAAATATGCGTTTTTCATTAAGTGTAAAAACCTAAGCTATGTATAAAATATTACTTTCATCTAAGTAATAGTTCTTGAGCAAAAATAGAGAAATTTTATTTATTAAGGTGCTCACCCGAAATGTTCTTGGTTTTGTGCCACGAAGACATATAATCTGAATGCAAAATATAGTCTTCGTCCAACAAAAAATTTTGATAATAAATGTAAATGAAGAACTTAGAGTCTTCCCCACTAATTTTTTATTATTAAATCCAACCCCACTTTAAGCAGCAATGGATCAACGTCAAATTAAAAAATGTTGAGTTACATCGCCAACAGGCAGACAGACAGACAAACAAACAGAAGGAATTGAAAAAACCTGTTTTCGTCATCTAGAAATCCTGAAACGTAAAGCTTTGGAGAAATCTCGGAAGGATATTTTTTCGCGATTACAATACTTCCTTCGTCTGTCAGACGAAAGAAGTAAAAAATGGTTACACTCGAATTTTGGACCTGTTTGCAGAATTTCGCTGCAAAATTAAAAAGTGTGTTAATTTATTCATAATAGTGTAGATAATGTAGTAATTTGGCGCGGAAAACTATATATCGTAATCTTATTCAAATATCAAAGAATTTCATCAATACAAGGGCAATTTATTTGAAATTATTCTGAAAACTGTTTTATAATGCAAAATTTCGACAGAAATGAATGGTAAACTAAAGGGTAATGAGTAAAAGTTTTTATCTGTTCAATATTGAACAGATATAAAATTTTATTTTCGAACGTCATAAAAGTGACAGCTTATGTTAATTGGTTGACAAGGAAAATGCGTTGCTTTTATGCCCAGGTATCGCGTTGGCGTTCGGCGATAGCTGATAAAACGAGACCCAACTTGAGACAGCACTGGTGCTCAGAGATGCGAGTTTTTACTGAATGTCCTGCTTCACCAATATATACAGCATTACAAAAGCAAAGAACCCTATAAACACCTTTAGGTGTGGAAAGTGCTAATTTCTAAGCCCCGCCTAAACCTATTAATTCTTGCCTTTCTCCTTCCGATGGTTAGAAGAGTTTCGCCTCTTGTGTGGATTACACGTTGAGCTACCGTGCTCTTCTATCTCTTTCTTTGCAAAATAGTTTCGCCTCTGATGTGGTTTACACGTTGAGTTCTCGTGCTTTTTTGATTTTCCTACTGATGAAACTCCTTACGAAAGTGGGCGAAATGTTGAGTTCCTCGACCTTAATAATGGCACGGTCCAATCCCGGAAGTCGTTTGTTACTTAAATCACAGAATAAAAGAAATGATGGGGCTCCAGCACACTGTTATCGATGAAATTGAAAAATGATATTTAGCTTGGTATGGCCATGTGAAGAGAATGAGAAATGAACGATTGTCATGAATTGGATGCCAAGAGAGAGACGGAAGAGGGGGGAGACCTCGAAGATCGTGAGGAGAACGAACAAGAAATGACCTAAGCAGTAGGAGTTTGAATGAACAATGGAAACAAGATCTGGGTATCGAACAACGACGCGTGACGCTTTAAAACCGATGATCCATATATATAATAGGCTTGTCTGGGACACTGTTTTGTGTGCCCGGGACGCTGTTTCAGCAGCCAAACCGTAAGAGATAGAGAAAAAAGTTATGAAAGTTATATGTTTGGAATGGTCATGTCAGGTCAGGAACCGAATTTCAGTCTCTAACACTAATTATTTACTTAATTATCCTAATCCTAACTTTTTAGGTTAGATTCTAGGAAAATTTTATCAAGGCGAATGCGATTGGTAGTTTGCTACCAACAATGACGTCATATACGTACGTGTGGTGAATACGCGTTCTATTTGCAAAACGGTCTTTTTTATTTTATTAAATGAGACATTTGTCTCACTGGACTGCTAGTATATCTAATAATTAAATATAGAATTTGAAAATTGTTACTTTATTGTATAGTTGCAGTATATAGTTTATACAAAGCTAAGAAATAAAAACACTGATAATGATAGCCAACTAAAGATAACATTATGTTTCGTCATCTTTTGCCAGGACAAAACTTTTCAAGTTTTTAATAGTTCAGGTGTTTCTTCGACGGTTATCTATGGTAGTGGCAAATGAAAATAGCTTGTAATAACATAAAACACAAGGTATAATGCTTGCTCAAAAAGATTCGCATAAAAAACCTTTTTCGTTTACGAATATGGATAACATCTCCTTTTGTACGTATTAAAGTATGCGAATACCTCTTTCAAATCAAAAAGGATTTGTAATCTGTATTCGATTACTGTCGGATTCGAATCATATTCTGCTCTGTGTGAAATATATGTATTTATCTGATAGAACATTAATTTATTTCTGTGCTTCAGTTCATTAGATTAAAAACTGTTGTTGGTTTTGGTAAAGTGTCTAAATTGAACCAATATTACATCAAGAACACAGTTAGCTGTTAAGAAAATTTTAATGGATTCTTTTGATATTTATTTCTCTGTAAGATCAACTTCCGATATCTGGTAGGAATTGGCAGTTAGGTGCAAAATTAGGTTTTCGCAAATTATCGAAGATGACATAACTTTTGGGAATTCTTTGAAATAAATGTGAAGTGCAGAAATCACATTACTGGATTGATTATAATTTTTCCAGTCCTCTTATAAGCAATAATCATGGCAACTCAATAACAAAAAACTTTCTCGGTGATGAGTACCTAAATACTTCTTGTAATTTAAGGTTTGTATATCTTAAACAATGGAATTAATATACACATCACGCCATCTTGGATTTTCTTATGAAATGCAAAACTGGTGCTGTAGTTTTATAAGAATTTAAGCTTGAGAAGTTGAACATTTGAATTATGCAAATGCATTAATAATTGTATTTAAATTTTTCTTTTATCTGGCTGTTGAGTAAAATCACAAAAACTTCCTTAAAAATTCGTTTGACCACCGGGACCAGAACAAAAAATTTCTAACCAAATTTATGGGCCAATTTAAAAAAATCTTATGTATCTCGAAAATCTCACGCCTGAGCTTCACCATGTGCTACTCCTTATCTGATCCAGCACAAGCAAGGATTGTTAGGGCCCAGGACCTCCAGATCCGGATTTCGACAGCAGCCTCCCTCCAAAAGAGCGACCCTTAAGCCAGTGGGACGTACGCCACTGCAAATAGAAAGGGTTAACGTCTGGTTATCCAGTCCACCTATGAATGTGAATTAAGAACGGGTCGGTTGAGAGGCAGGGACCTGAGATGTGCCCAGTTGTACAACTCCATGTTTGGACAGCAGTTCAACAAAGGCCAACCAACTTACAATTACAATCCGGGCCGGATGCTGGCCGTTATAATTAATGAATCGCAGCGCTAGTACGCGTATAAAGGCTTCATTAATAAAACTTGTTACTTCCATGGAGTGCAGATCATTCGCGTTTATAGAATAATTCAAACTTTATAATCCTGGTTGAGTGGTGTGCAATTCAGTTTTCATGACCTACGGTGTTGTGCAATTCATAATGAAGTGTGTTTGTTTCCTGCTCTACCTATTTAATTATGGACGCGCTGGAATTGGCTCCTGTCCTGTTGCCGTATTTGTTGATGCAATTTCGTCGCTTTCAGCCTGTCTGCGGACCCGCTAATTATTTATGATGAATGTCGGCCAAATTAAATTCCGATAAAAATTGCTCCGGCTAATTAATCCGGAATTCGGAATTTTCCGCGTAAATCAAATGCCACAGTTTTTGCGCGACTAATTAGTTCATATTTTTCCACCCCGGCATGCGGTTTTTGCGTATCAATCGAAAATTGGTAGCCTGTTAATTTGTTGGCAAAATATGTGCGTTCGTTCGGGCGAACCTAAAGTGCAAAGTTTATGAAAAATATATAGTTAGCCAGGGTAGACTAACTACCTACAAGGTTAAAAAGTTTCTAGTAAAGTTGTTATTAAAATTCTAACTAATTTGATATTTCATAAACTAAGTAGTCTCTACATAATGCATCAGAATTCGCATACACGGTCTATAGGATAGTATTACATAGAAGCCAAAATCCCTTTACCATTCTTCGGACAGACCAGTGTTTTTCGAGTTAGAAAGTTTCGAAACGGGTAAAAATGTGTAATCGGCAATCTGTGATCACAAAATTAAATTCATAAACTGGTAAAATTTTAAAACAAAAGGAAAGCGACGAAACAATCGGATCGCCTCTACCAATTCTGGTATTCATCAACAATTAATGCAAAATCAGAGTTTTCTCGGGAAATTTCTAAAAATCTTGTTGCTAGAAATGTAAATATTTTTTCAGCATTTTCACGATTTTACAAAATATGGATACACTACAAATTGAGAATAGAATCGCTACTCGATTACCTATAACAATCCACTCCACTCAGTTAACCGAAGTGGACGACTTTTAACTTTTGTTGAATGTTTTTTATTGTTACTAGATTTTCAAAATCACAATAACAATAAAGGTATTGGTCTAATCTGAAAATTATGAAAGTAATTTTTGTTCAGTTTTTATTGTATAACACTGCCATGTATCTAAGTACGCGAATTTCTAGATACCCTGTAAGTATACTACGTCGTTCAGTAACCTTGCAACTAGATTTGTTTTATTTTGACTTTTATCAAACTGCTATTATAATAGAACTCGCACCAGTGCAATCAACAAACACTTGCACAACGAGCAAATAAACCTAAATCGGCTCAATGGTTGAAGACCGTTATTTATTAAGTCAGAGCAGAACTAGAAAAATCAGAAAAAGCTTCAATAATTAAACTTTACAAAAATTTGACAATAAAAGGCAACTTTCAACCCTAGTTTTTGGAACACCGATTTTAATGTTACACTAGTTCATGGTTTGGAATTCATATATAACTATTGTTATATAAATATATAGAAAAAATTGTAGATAATTACGTACTATAAGATCCTGTTAAAAAAAAAATTTTTATCAAACAGTTACAAAAATTTCGCAAAAAAAGCATAAGAGCAAAGAGCGACTTCCGGTTAGTAGTTTTAAGTCAATATTAAAAACGTAGATAAAACCGCCTAGGCTGTAGAAAGGACACAGACAGATATCACTTCGAAAACCAATTTTTGTGAATCAGACGACACGAAAACAGATATTTTCGCAAAAGTTTCGAGTTACTATACCTTTTGTCACTTCAGAAAAGAAACTAAAATGTCTGCAACTTGAGCTAATTTATTTGTCTTTTGAAAATGCAAAATTCAGATAACTACGTCAAGAGAATACATGAGCAAACGTTTACAGTTATATCTGGTGTAATGTTAATTTTCGGTTGCAAGAAATTGATTAACTTTACAAATTATAAGTAGTGATTATAAAAGAAATATTGAAGAGCAGTCAAATGTGAAACTACTTACTAATATATGTTATTTTATAAACACTCAGTATCAAGATATAGTAAATACTATGAGCGTGAAGAATATCCAGCTCCATTACTTGCTACCATAGATAGGTTAAAAAACCAATGTTGTTTATTAATTAATAAATTATCAATCACTTTTTCCTCCATCTAGACTTTTCGTACTTATTAGAGTTATACAGGGTTATTTGGTTTCAAGGCTTACCACTACGATTACGATTCACTGAGGATAAAGTACACCGAAAATGTTGACTAATATTCAAAAATTTAATTGAATTGAGTTATCTTAGTTTTATAGTTATGTTAAAACAACAGAAATACTTGATTTTAGTTTGTTTGTTGTTATACGTCAGTCATTATGTTACTTGGAAGAAATCTATTTTGACATTATTAAAACTCTTCGCAAAAGAATAATTCAAATTTGGCTTTAGATTTTAAAATTTCTCGAGATATTGATAGTAACGATAAGAATCGTTATAATGCCATCGAAAAGTGCCTATTTTATCTTTTTTCTGGTGTAACTTTTGCTACTCTTATTTTGGTAAATAATTGAGATGTGCAGAAGATACATTTTCATCTTAGGTCATCATTGATTAATTATAAAACAAATGTAAGTTTTAATTCACATTGCTTCAATCCTAGCGGTACCTTATAATTTCCTTTTGCATATAATATTTGGCAGAATAAGTTGCAATGTGTGTGAATTATAAGATTAACAATTATTTCGGATAGAACGAGACAAACCTACAACTAGGAAAGCATTAGAAGAAGGAAAAGAAGATAAGTATTTATTGCTTTCGCTACAAAACAATAAAAAACGGTTATTATTTTACTAATTAAGTTTAATTACATGAAATTAAATATTTCGTTAGAAAACAATAAGATAACCAATTACATTAAATTAAATAACGTATGTCCCATCAGTTTTGAGAAAAAATTATAACAGCTATATTTTTTGTTGCTCTAATTTTATATTAATTTCAGCTATAAGTAATTACTTCTACAACTATATTTAATAGAATTATATGCTTATACTACGGATAATGGTCCATGTTCTTCAACTCCAACCAGATGGAAAGCATTTTTCTTAGAAATAAGCTAGAACGATTTTTTTCTCAAAACTTATGGAACATACGTTATAAAGTTTTTCCAGATGTATAAAAATCCCCATAAGAATTGTCCAATTGTCGTTGAATAACACTGGAAATTCCATAGTAAATGAAAATTCCACACTGAAAATTCAACAGCAAAAATTGAGCACTGAAAATTCAACTACTATGACGTATTCCTATTAAATTAATTTCTCAATAATTGTACAGGGTGGGCAAATTTCCATGTTTTTGTAGGGAATCTCCATAACTATAGCAGATATGGTAAATTGGACGCCATATCCTGGATGCCATATGCAACTATGAGTCCCAGTTAAAAAAAAAATAAAACGTTATGATATAATTCAAATTTTGAAACTTATCAAAAAAAGTGCTCGAAGAAAATAGAAATATTTTTTTCTATTTTCATAAATAAGCGAGATATAGCCACGAAAACGTCGAAAAATCATACCCTTGTTTATAACTCGTTAACGAAAGACGATAGCCAATTTTGGTTTCCACCATTAAGCTTTTCTCTAGAAGAGAGATACAGGATGGGAGTCAATTTTTCCATATTTTCTATAGTTATGCAGATTCTCTATGAAAGCATCAACATCTTCCTACCCTGTACTATTAGTACAATAAGTAGAAAAGAGAGAAAAATAAAAAAGTTATGTATTGTTCATTCTGTAACATTTTCTATAGAATTCCATTCGTGCACAAAAAGTAACCAGAAAATTATAAAAAAAAATGTTGTCTATAAAAAACCTCATTCGTTTATTGTTGTTTCAAAGTTCAAATAGCTCGACCCGAAGAAGGCAATAAACTCATGCGGTTTTCATGCAACGCGCTTTCTTCAGAATGTTCGGTAATTTTTATGCACCTTAGGTATTACAACCGAAAACACGCATTGTAACAAATAATAAACCTTCCAATAGATGCAATGGCCATTATTACTCACCATAACATCTACCTATTGTAAAAGTATTTCTACACCAGCGTCGATTTCGTATTTACCGTTTAACGCATTTAATTACACAATAACTGCAATTCTAATAAATAATGCACATACAGTAACTATTTTATAATAGAATTAGCATTGAATAAATATGCAAAGCAAAGATTGCTTTTGTTTTCTAATTAATCTTCTACGGCCTTCTATCTAAAAGTATTCGTTGCACATATTTCGTATATTATAAAAATAAGTGTAGAAAACCTTATACCTTATATGTATTAGTAAGATGAAAGAAATAAGCATCTTTCAATGTCAAATATCGCAAAAATTATGAAAAAAACCAATAGAAACTTAAAACAAGATTTGTTTTTTTATATAACTCAAAAATTAAGAGCTGAGTCAAATTTCTTTTTAAATATTATTCAGCTTAGAATACGGAACTTTGTCCTAAGTTAAGTCTGCTAGTATTTTTTATGGTTTTCAAAATACTAATGGTGAGCTTCGTAATTGAATAACCCTGTATATACTGTGTGAGAAAAACTGACTTCTATTTCAGTTTTCCCACATTAATAATACCTCAATTTTAAAAAAATAACATTAATGTGTACTAAAAGTAACTATTTTATTCGCTGCTATGGAAATCCGCTTTTGTTGTAAAGTACGAGATTTTATATAGCTTAAATAAGCTACAGTTTTAAGTTCCTCGACACCTCAACACTTATTAATGGGTAAATGAGGTGAGGATTAAGTAAGTTTTTAGTTGAACAATATTTGTTATCGGATAAAAAATCGTAAGTGTTTAAAAAAGCAATTTCTGATACTTTACACGCTACCAGTAAAAGATTTTTACTTTAACTAATCATATTGAAGTGAAGGTAAAATTTAAAATATAAATCGCATTTGAAATAGGTAGTTAAAAGTTGCTGTGATAAACTAAAGTGAAGTAAAAAGATGAAATTAGAGTAACAGTTAAACTTCTCATGTATTCAAGAATTACAGTTTAGTGTAGAATGAACTAGTAATTATTTAGAAATTACTGCAGTTTGAGTTACTTTATTTTTGTCTTATTCTTTTTGTTCGTGCAATTGTCACTGTTTCAAAATTAAAAATATACTTCTAATTCCGATTTTCACCCCGTATGTACCTTCGAGTAGCTAAATAACAAAAACTGACTGTTTTATTTTTCATTTGGTTTCATTTCGGATATTTTGCCACATTAATAATAATTATCATAACTTGTATTAAGTTAAAAAGCCACAAAGCAAAATGTCAGAGATTGGTCTCGAAAGTCTTGATCTAATACAATTGAAATGCTCGAGAAACCTTGATATATGAAAAAGTAAAAAATGCAAATGCAATAAGTAAACTTTGGTTTGAGTAAACAATTTTTGGAAAATTTCTTTACGAGGATATAACTGAGGTTGTATTTTTAAATTTTTGTTTGACGTAGTTTGTCTAAACAAGATAAAACGAGGCAATCAAATGTGTACATTTCTAAAATCGAACAATGTACTTGGACGAGCATTTTCTGAACACACGTGCAATATTTCATGCTTGTGGTTAAAACAGTTAGTTAACAATACTTTAGACTTACACAATTAATTACAGTTACTTTATTACTTATCGTGATTTTAATTATTTTAGAAACACATCTTTTCGGTTGTTCTAAAATTAATTTACGTACAAGAAGCTACGGTCATATTTTGCGTTTACTTAAATTATTTAAATTTAATTTACTTACTATGTTTTACAAATTTAAAAATAGACTGTGACGTATGCATTTGAAGAGATGTACTTTAATGCTTATAATAAAATAAAGATTGTAGTATATATTGGCAGGTTGAAATTGCAGGTAGTGGCAAACTAGAACTGTTGAGTAAATAAAATCGGAATGTTTACAGCATGACAAAATAAGTTAAATTAGATTTTTGGCCTCGAAAAGTATTTAAGAGCTGTAAAACTACTTTTAAAATAGTCGTAATATCGTAGTGGTGGATTTGAAGCTAAAAAATTGAAGTAGTTGCACGATGATACGAAATTATATTGAAGAATTTTTTTGTAGCTGTATTGAACATTCTCGTTGATTTTCTAATTGCTATTTATGTATCCAAAGCAAATAGTGCGTGTTTATGGCATGCGGTACGAATTGTGCAACTCGGCCTTGTCATAAACACACACAAGAACACTGTTTATACCTCTTGCAATTTTAGCGTGCCAATTATTACTATTGGAAACGTACGATAAAAACGTGAATCGCACACTTGCCGTAAATCTGTATGTAACGTAACCAAGAATCTCTAGTACAGTGTAATAGATACAGTATCATACAACTAAAATACGATCGCAGAAAAAATATTGTATGTAACTAGAGCAAAAAGTATGTTTGTGGCGCTTTTTGCTTTTGATGCATAAATAAATATTTTACGAACGTAACCGAAGTGTAAACATTTAGTTCGGTGAAATATTTTCTGTCACACTATATTAGATATTGTAGCTTATCTTGTCATAAAAAAATATGATAAAGCTTGTAAGTACGTTAAAATTTAAATTTGTGTATACTATTACTTTCGACACTAGTTGTAATTTTGACATGATGGTAGAAAAAACGCATTTAAGCACGTATTACATACAATACTTTTTGGAAGACCACAACAAACAAAATAACACACATTTTGATGCAATTAACCATTCGCCATGCGATAGGAATTAAAATACGAGAAATCGGCAATAAAGTAATTCATTGTTTTACGACTTTTTTGTAGGCGATGAGGCGACAGATAAACGTCAACCGCCGGTTAACATAACCTACAAATGTTGGTTAAAATGTTGTAATTTCATGATTTCTCGATTTCAAATAAAACATAATGTACTCCTCGGCACTGAAGTTCCTTCTTATCACTCATGTGGCTTATTTGCCTTGGCCCTACGGGCCTCGGCAACTAAATCCAAATTCGTGATAAAAAGCCAAACTTCAGTGCCTTGGTATACAAACTACTATTTTTACATAATGCAGTATCAACTTAGTCATGCCTCAAGCTGTTTATCATGAAATTTCTTTATACGTTCGATATGGCTGTTTGCCTTGGATACGGTTGTTTATGAGGTCGATATGGTGATTATGTCTTCGATACGGCACCGTTTGTTAAGGTTTTATAAACGTCAACTTTTGACATTGATTGAGATGTATAAAGTGTAAAGTGTAAGAGTGCAAAAAACAGTGTATGAATTACGTTAATATTATACTGAAGTGTAGATCTAGAATGCTTGAGAGCTCCCGCTACCATAATCATACTTGTTTTAATTACGTTATTTTATTGTAAATTGTAGCTACCAAATTTTCACTTATAATACCATGAGTACTCTAAGTTATGTCGAATATTTTTGATGTGGTATCCACGAATGTCTAGCACTCGTCCTAATCGAACCTAAGCGCAATGGACATGAGTAGTGATACCACCGCAAAAATATTCGACATAACTTTGACTAAGAATGACATTCGAGGGACTATTCAGTGAACCAAACTAGTTTTTCAAAGTAGTTTTCAGTAAATCTAGCATCAAACTACGCAATTTCTATAGTAACAGAACACTAATATTGACTTTTTCTAATAAAAATCACATTTGTTTAAAATATTTACTTGAATATCTTCTATGAAGGTATATCCACTGATATTTTTTTGATTGGTCAAGAAATGTCAAATTCTGTATTTTCATTGGTCACTTTTTGACAGATGACAGATGAATTGAACAGTCTCTTTTAAATTTTGCATCTACATATTTAAATATAAGATTTTATGTTAATGTGATAACTGAAAAGGAAATTTTGGATGGTAAATTTGAATGCTGAAAGTGGTAGAAATTTTCAATTTTAGGTAATAAAAATACTTTACTAGAAATTTTTACTTATTTATTCTACAAAACTGGTCAGAATATAACCTGCACTGTAGAAGAAGAACAGTTATTTCCACTATACAAAATTACTAGATGACTATTTTCAGTAGGTATTACTTTTATTAATTCAATAATTATTACTGAATTAGTAATCGGTTCTTTTTATATCCTGAATATTAGAAGTCTATTTTTTAACTGGAGTAGGGAAAACTGCAACCCTTTGAAAAAATAGAAAAAAATTATAGATTCCTTTGTACGTTAAAAATGTTATCTAAATATGGCTGCAGTTTCTTATATTTCAGTAATATGTGTTATTCGACATTTTTTATACGATGTGATATATTTCTGTTCTATTCTGTTTCCAGTTGTTATCTAACTGCAAATAATTTAAAGTTCAAAATAATTACTAAAGCGTTTATAATAGTATATTATAATACTAGTATATAAATACGCCTTTAAAGCACGTGCGACGCAAAGCGGAGTGCTTTTAACGTCGCTAGTGTTTTAATGGCACTTATAGACGTGTATCATGCGCTACTTTTTCTACGTTCGTAACAGAAATATAAAAACTTAGTTCGGTGATACTTTTTCCATCACATTGTGTTAGATATTCTAGGTTATGTTGACATTCAAATTTACGGCAAAGCGTGTTTTAATATAGTATTAAAACACGCCACCAATGGCAACGTGCGAAAAGAGTAATTCAGGCGCTAATATTAAGAGTGCTACAAAAGTCACTTTTGACACGATCGTAGAAAAAAGATCTTATATCAAGTAGATTGATAGTTGACGGTTAGTCAATAGCTTGCAATTTCTTAAGTAATAGCTATTTATGTTACAAGTACGGCATTGAAGACTTTTTTGAACGATCCGCAGTTTAGGGCCAGCTTAGCGCAGCGACTGTCGACTAAAATTTAGACTTTTAAAAATTACTCTTTTTTATTCTGATAACTGCACTTAAGAAATAGTAGAAACATTTCTTAAATTCACAAATTCTTAGATTTTTAAATTAAAACTAGTTTCTGCTTGCAATCAGTACATCGTTTTGTAAAATTAATTTCCTAAGTTCAAATTTCCGAAACGCTGCGACAATCAATTATTATAATACAGCCTTGTCAATATCCAATAAATATATTTCATGTGACTGCTTGGTAGATGTGGCCAAGACAATTACGTTAATTGTAAGATTAATTTCTATAGACGAAAACCAGAACAACCCGGAACTTAAAACACACCCACACTGATTTTTATTACGCTTTAAGTTTGTTTAATAGGTGTTTACCTGTGCAAGCGTGGTAGTACAGAAATGTATAAAAGTACTAAAATTCGGTCCAGATCAAGTCTCGCAAGAGTAAAAGCTTAGAAGACCCTTTTCTTCTTTATACAAGTTTCTGCAAGTCTAGTAAAAGATAAAAAAGGTATAATGCGAAAGCAGATTTACTGTTCTAAAATTTAAAAAATGTATAACTGCATACCACAATTAGACCCTTCTGCAATTTTCGTCTGAAAAACGTTAGAAGCTTGAAATTTATCTGCAACAGTGGCTAATGCGTTCGGCAAGAGCGAAAGCCCGACCTGAAAGCATCAATTTGTGTAAAGTCACCGAAAGATCCGATTAAGATAACCTGCAGCCGGTTAATTGGCTACTAGACTAGAAAAGTATCGGGTTTAATAAGGAAATCTAATACGACTAATGATAAGTTTAAGCAACTACCACTTCCAAATTTGGAAAGTGCATTTGCTGATCAAAACAGCTGTATTTTTTCCAAACCTATCTGTTAGTAGTTACTAAAACTATTAAAAGGCATTTTTATCTCGAAAAGGTGAAAGTGGGTAGTAACAAATTAATAAAGTCGCCACAGAGACAAATGGATAGGTTAGCAAACGCGACGGCCTATAATTCAGAAGACAACAGCTTTCTTCGATTGCAAATTAATTCGCGCAAAAATATCTAAAGATGTAAATGGGCGCAATAGCGCCATTTCCCATGTAAAATGTATGATACGGCTATTTGCATATAAAACTGCTTAGCAGCCTATAAATTCCTAAAAATTACACCAACACTAAGTTTCAATTTTTACCTCTTATGGGCTTATAAATAACTGGCCATAAATTTTGTGTTTTAGGTTTGGTATAGCCGATTGAAATTAAGAAGGCGAGCACCAAGATTAATTCTGCCTGAACACGCATATTTGTAATTATTTTCATATGAGAAACCACTAATTTACTTACTGGACCTAACGAGATAATTGCTAATTTGTCGGCGGCACCATCCGCTGGAATTTATGAGTTTATTTCTTAGGCCTTTGAAAAGGAAAACAAAACTTGTGTCGGTTTCTAAGATCATTTCCAGTTTTGCTTGCTACATTAACGTTACTTAATAATACTGCGGATGATTATGCACTCAATATGTCTAATAAAATACAAAGATTAGATATTTTGCCTGAATTCTGTGCCATATTTGCGACAGTTCGACTTTGAAAAATAATTATTTAAACACACAGAATCATTATAACCATTACAAAGGGCGTAGTAGAACTATACTCACGCAAACATTTTTGAAGATTATAGGAGAAGTAAATTAAATTAAGGCGTCTATTTTTAAATATCGATAATTGCTCACAATTTTATCAGTACTGCATAGCATGTGTTCCATTTTCATAATAACATGTATTGAAAAAGTTCAAATGTTTGTAAAAACGTTTACTAGAACTTTCTTCAGTGAGTTCTCGGAGTAAATTTTGTAGATCTTCTAGATTGTTTGAATTATTTTTGAAAACGGCCACAAAAAATAATGGCATGGTTTTGTAGGTAATGTGTCTGGTAATTGTGTATGAAACTCTTCGATAGTCAGTTGCATCGTCTATTATTTCGTCTATGGTTGTTGTAAAATACGATTCTATCATAAAAAATGCATGTTTTACAAAAAAAAAAAATAAATTTTATGCTATTACTTTACGGAAGTAGTGATTTTAAGTATTTCGAATATTTTGTAATTTTAGGCTGTTGTTTTGTAACAAAATTTAAATATCACATATAGAAAACCGCCAAGCGGCCAATATGTAGATTTATTTTAGGATTTATATTGAATATAGGTTCTTGAACGTCAACTCTTGTTCTTTCAGACTAAGTATTTTTAAAATGGATATTTAAATGAAATATGAGAAGTGGTCACCACACGACTTTCTATTAATGCTTGTAATAATTAGAATTTGCGATTTTTCATAAACTATACCTACAAAAAAGCTTTTCTGACACGAGTTATAGATAATTACATAATATAAAATAGTGTTAATAATATTTACTATAATTATTTTTGGACTGATTTCCTTTTATAAAAATTATTTTGCGATTTTTCAAAAACTATACTTTTTACAAAAACATTTTAAGCAGAAGTTGTAGATACTTGCACACTTATGATATTGTTCTATGAAATTTAACCTTTATTAAACGATTATACAATTTTCCCAGAAAACAGAAAAAGTATAACTTCCTGTTGTTCGGTTGTAACCAAGTCACTACAATCTCCGAATTTATATTCAAAACAAAGATGTAAATTTCGAGGACAGTCGATCAAACCGTCTGGGGTGTAGAGAGGACACAGACTCAGAGACTCACAGAATTACAGATTTACAGGCAGACATCACTCCAAAAACTTTAAATCAGAAAACACGAAGACAAACATTTCCGCAAAAATTTTGAGTTCGAAAAAAATCGTGATTACTATACATTATTTTACGAAATGACAGAAGGTTAAAAGGCTTTAACGGTGTTTGTGTATGATAAAAATAACTCTAAAAGTTGATATAATATTATATTCTTAATTTTTCACGATTTTGTATCAATTGTATTGGAATGTTTAAACTCCTAAAGAAATGTTGGAAACTGAACTTTCAGTTACTTTTTTTAGTTTTCTTACTGACATTCGCAGTATTTAAAAATAGACTTTGTCATCTCAAACATTGCTGCTGTTAGACACAAGTTATTAAAATGAAATATATTAGCGTTGAGTGTGCCTATAATAGCTATTTGTGCAACAAGTGTTAAAAGTGGACGTTTGTGCACACAATATTTTTTCTACGGCCTTAAATGTACTGTTATGAATCCATAAATGTCTATTTAACAAAGGTTTGCATTTATGACAGTTATAATTTATGTCATAATAAAGAGATGGCTTTGACGCGCATGTGAATGTTTATGCAGCCAGTAGCTGTCAAAGTTAGTCATCAAAGGTAATTATAAATGTACACATTTTACTTTATTCATTACATAATGCTTTAATTATTTAAATAACACTTTACATCTAACGAAAGAAGTAACTAGAATAACATTATAACCTCACTTCCAGTTCAAAATTCTAAATTCCACAACAGCTGTTTACTTTTAGCACATGGGCTAAAAGTAAACAGCTGATTTCACTTTTAACACGCTGATTTATAAAACGCCACTTGTAGTGAAAAAAGCTAGCGCTAAAAGGCCTACTTTTAGTAGTGGTCGTATAAAAAAAAAGCTTTAAGTCGCAAATTGTGAAATAACTGTTAAAATACGTGTACAGTACCAATCACGTCTGGAGATAATGAGTATGTTTTAGTAGCAATTACATTAATTTCTTCTATTGTTCGTAAATAGTGTACTCCTGATATTTGCTTATTACCGAAGGTAATACATTTCTACTGATTACGTAATTTTCTTGCTGGATAGTCTTGAGTCAACGCCATAAGAAAATTAAGAATTATAAAATTTACTATGTGATGTGAAATTAACTACTGTTATTTTCCCTAAAATGGAACTTAACTTCTCCTGCAAATAGTACATGTATTTTTCTGAAAGAACTCTAAATCAGCTACACTATCAGAAATCATTGAAAAATTAGTTAGACTCAGATGCCAAATTCGCTCCACTGCCGAAATGGAATGCTCAGACCGGGAACTGCGTAAAACCTAAATTCGCCCAGTTGCTGAAATTGCTTAAATTCATTTCAATAACTGAGCAAACTCGACATTTGCGTCTAACATATCCATCTTTACAATTATAATTAAATACTGCTTTGACATTTTAATTTTTACTTCTCTAGTCTAAAAGACGAAGAAAGTATTGTAATCCTAAAATTTGTCCTTCCGAGCTATTTTAAAATCTCTATATGAAGAAAAACAAGTTTTCTCGGTTTCGTCTGTCTGTCTGTTCTGTCAGTCTGGCTGTCTGTCGCCGATATAACTAAAAAACTAAGACGATACTTCACATGCAGATTATATGTACAGGGTGAGAACTTTAAAAAATAAAATATTGTATTTTTACCTTAACTGAGAAATAGGTAAAACTAATAATTTGCACATAGATAAGGAGTTATACTTGATGAAAATGGAACTAGACACGAGCAAGGTAATATCGCAAGAGTCAAAAAGTTTCAACAATAAGTCCATTCTGTTAAATACAGCTGCGTATCGTAAAGCCGGGAGAAGTTCTAGATGGGTCCGTGGATGAGACGCCGGATTTAAGTTCACGTTCGCAGGAGCCGGTAATTTTTTAAATTTGAAATTGACTTAATTCGCATTGCCAAGTGCTTCCTTTTATTTCAGTATTATTACGAACGTGAAGATACTTTTACTTCTATTTTCCTTTGATTTTTTAAATTGATTTGTGTCACAACGTTCACTTGCGAGACAACTCAGTAAAGCCATTTACAGATCTTCTGTTTTTTGTGCTTAATACAAAATACCTTTATCGAAGCGTTAGTGATTTGTACGAGTATTATTGGAATTACAGAATAACGTTCAATTGTTACGCATTTTATATAGACCAATCTGCAAATCAATTTATAACTTTGAATAGAAGAGTGATTATGAAAGGGACATATCTAGTGGCGTTTGATATTTTCTTGTATGTCAATTTTTGTGTGCCGGTATATTCGTTGTTGTTCTCGAATTAGCAAAAGCTATCAATACTTATACTAGAGAAAAATACAATACTTGCTAGTTCTACATAATATAGCAGTATCTAAAAACGTATATGCAAAAACATTTCAAGTACAATTAGATGTACCTCTGCATTCAGCACTTTGTGCAGCAAATATAATGACAGAAATAGTAACAATAGAATTTACCATGTTGCTGTATGTAAGAAATAATGATTCAATACTAAATACGTAATAAATAGGTGATAAAGTTCCATGATTTCGGAGGCTTTCACGACCATTGTCTTTAAGCAACAAACGACTTCCGGGATTGGACCGTGTTATTATCGAGATCGAAGAACTCAACGCTTCGCCCACTTTCGTAAGGGGCTTCATCAGGAGAAAAAGAAAAAGAGCACGCTAACTCAACGTGTAAACCACTACAGAGGCGAAATTCTTCTGAAGAGTTTCGTCTCTGGCGAAAGTGGGTGAAACTTTGACTTCTTCGACTTCAATAATGACACGATCCAATCCCGATAGTCGTTCGTTGCTTGATAAAGTTCCATTTTCATAATGCAACGTACCTATATATATTCATGGTTATAATAAAAACTTGCAATTGTATTCAAGGCCTTAATAAGAACCATTAATAATTTACGAAAGCAGAACAATCTTTAATTGGTTTAATTCTAAATTAGGATTGAGAAAGTTGCTCTTCTTCTTGGTCTTCTTCGATGTGGAGGTACTAAATTTTATGTAATATTAGAATTACTTTTTTTCTAATTTTGACAGGTAAAGTGCCACTTTTTAAAACCGACGGAAGTTTCAAAACATTACACCTTTCATAACTAGTCATAAAATGAAAAATATTTCACAACTAGTGATGAAATAGCTATTTATAAAACCAGTTCTGAAATGCCTCATTTTGTGTAACGCGTGGGATTTTTCTAATTTTGAGAAAGAATGGTTCTTTCTATCTTAAAATGATAAAATTATACACGGCATGTCAAACAAATATCAAAGCATTGAAGATCAAGCAGCTGCGCTTTCGCTTTTTCGCATGTCAATTCATACAGTTTTCATCAGTAATTGTGAAATATTTTCGTTTCATAACCACTTACGAAAAATGTGACGTTTCTTCAGTTTTCATAAAACACTTCATATGTTAAAATTAGAGAAAGTTAATTTCTATCGAACTGACAAGCAGCTAAATCCACATTCGTGATAAAAAGTTAAACTTCAGAGCCTTGGTATACAAATTACTATTTATTTTATTTTATTTTTTTATTTTTATTTTATTTTTTATTTTATTTTGGTACTCAGCCAACAGCCGTTAGGCCAATTATTATAGGCGTCGTTATACAACAACTGCCGAAAGAGGGTGATTGTTGCACGCGAAGTGAAAATCTTAAGTGCTTTAACACTTTTGCACATCCTTATACAAATGTTTCGTTACAATAGTGTAACAACGATAAAAAAACAAAAATGTTTAGTAAATTGCTAGCGGAGTGAATATAAAATTTATTGTACTGAGCACATTAAAATGGCACTTTTTTCACTCAAACCGGAGCTTGAAACTGTACTTTATTGCACTATTTTAGAAAAAATTATACATAAAACCCATCGTATCTCAAGCTTCTTTTCTGCGCTTGTGAGATTTAAATAATTTGCCTTTGGCTCACTCTTTACTTTCCAACGAGTGCAAGGAAATGGTGTGTCACATACTCATTGTGGTAATAACTAATAAAATCAACCAATTGTTATTTATAACAAAACTAATAAAAATAGTACAAAATCGGCTGCTACATACAGAAATACACTCATAATAGATGATTAATTTATTATGTTCGGCCTTTCCATTATTGAATACAATTTCCAGTATTTATTGTACAGTTGTTACTTACTAAAATATACTTTCACTCAAATTTTGAGTACTGTGTTTTAAAATTAAATACACAGAAACATTTTATGCTATCAATCCGTGTATTTACATCTATATTACACAACAGTAACATATCGGTATAACAAATAAAATTTTATTTAAGGCATACATAAACAAACGGAATAGTTTTTATTTTCCACTGATCCATTATTGTTTATATCTATGATGCGAGGCATATAAAGCAGGACATAACGCCCTAGGACATTATGAGCCTGCGTAATGATTACGCCCGCTCATTATGCCCTCTCATGCCCTCTTGAGAGGGCATAATGAGTAGACATTATCATTACGCCCGCTCATAACGCCCTAGAGTCTTATGAACTGCTCTGCAAGCTTTTCAAGTCATTTGCAAATTCAAAGTGGAAAACAAGCAGTTGTATGCGCTTGATGTTCATAGCACTTGGGTGACTTATAAACCCTCGGGCCAGTGGTCCTTAGGCTTGTAAACTTGTCTACTCGAAAGGGCATAAATATCTTCATAATGCCCTTGATACATACAAAACTGTAATATCTTCTGCATCGACATTATTGTCCTTTTCTAAGTTCGAAGCAGTTTCATTTTCATCTACCGTTTTTTAAAATTGCATTTTCTTTTGTGACACTAACCGTGCAAGTACTTATAGAATCTTTTAGTTTTTAGATGTTAGTACATCCCGTTTTGGTAATACTTCTGGCTTTACTTTACTTTTTGTGGAAAAAAGTCGATATTAAAATGTTCTTAATAAAAATTTTGTAAGTCATCCCCTGATCGTGCTTCAACTAGAATACTTAGTAAGAACCCTTTCTGGTTATAGGTATCAGAGTTGTTCTGAACTCCTAAAGCGGTAGAGCCAAAATCAATAACGGATCAGCTTCACTACTGTGCTTAAACACTGTAAAACAAATGTCAAAGAAGTACATTTTCGGAAAAAAATTGACTAATAACTTTTCACATGAACCAGTCAACATGATTTAGCATTTGAAAGTGTCAGAAATTAATTTAATTTTTCAAGTGTGATTATTTATTATTGTGTTATTAATAAAACTTACTAATTATTATAACCAAGTACTTATACAACGAACAGCATTGCAGTTATTCTTTATTCACCGAATTGTGATAGTAAAATCAGCAACCCGAATTACAAATATCAACAGTACTGATTACTAATAGGATTTTATAAAAAATTTGATCACGGGATTAAGGTAAGACACATTGATTAGGTATAACATTCATAAAGATAGCAAAAAGGTCATGTTTCTCTGATCCAAATTTTCTATCAAGTCATATATCGTAAGTCAACTAGTTCCAGCTGATATTTGTAACTTGGGCTACAGATTTTACTATCACCATTACATACTTAGTAAAAGGTTATATGGAGGGCTGTAATCAAGAATATTTATATAAGGCAAATACAGATTAATGTTTTGATGGTTTCGCTCTTAATAGCTACTGAATAAATAATTTTTTAAAATATGTTACTCAATCTTCCATGCACCTGAAACTAATTTGAAAACAATACACTTTATATTCGCTGGAAAATGTTATTTAGCATTTGTAAATTAGGCGAATTTAAATTAAGCTCATGAACTGTAAAACGATATTATTGAACAAAAAATTACCAACAAGTTTCTTTATTATTTTTCAAGTTCTGGTGGTTTTAAAAACGAGAAAATTTTTAAAAACCTTAGGAGATATGTACTAGAATTAATTATGAAAGGTAATTATAAAATGTGTTCAAAATGTTGACCATTTGCTACAAAACATGCATTGGGGCGTCATACGATTTCTGGTGCTGCCTGAAACATGTGGTCCTGTAACTCATTAAAATTAGCCGCTATTGATTTGTAGACAAGAGATTTTACTCTATCAAACATTGGTCAGAGGAAGTTTTATTGGGGTATTAAACAGTTTAAGCTTAAGCGAATGTTTATCTGTCATTTTCTGATATTCTAAACCACTTTTATTGTACTTGTACACAGTCCATACGTGCGAAAACACCCTGTATATGATTAATATGCAAAAATTCCCATAACATAGTATTTATAAAAGCCAACAACCAAGCATCGATAATCGAAAATGATAATAAACACAACATTACAAGCTCAGCCGTAATACGGAAGGTTAATAGGATACAAACCCCGAACAATCTTCCAATAATAAACACGAAATTATGAATAATCGCCGCTATTCTAAATTCAAATTCCCCCAAATTTTAAAACAAGTTAATTGAGACTTAACTCGGGCACGGACAGGCCCAGCGAGGACCCCACAGAAGGTTATCTTAATCCCAAAACTACCCGGCGATTCGGGTGCAGGTAGAGATAAATTGACTCCATTTAAGTGGAGAGGCACGTGCATTTCATCATTGTATTTTTTGTGTAACACTTGTCAAGTATCGGCAGGATCAAATCACGCCCTATTGAGCCCCGATGTATTGAATTTATCGGTCTCAATCGGCCGGGCCGCGGAACGAGGGCCCGCTTAGCTGCAAAAAGTTGGGTCTTGGCTCTGCATGGGCTCGGTAATTACAGCGCTAATGATTATGAAGTTTTAATTAATAAATGTTGCGGCACGTTCGATTTTCGCGAATTACACATTTTCGGCTTCTTACGCCCGCCCGTAATCTTGAGAGTTTGTTTGTGGTGTTCTAATGTTACTTACTGGGTATTTAGCGGTACTACGTGACTAAAAAGTTAATAACCTTACATTCACAGATAAAATGAATATTGTCATATTTAATGCATTAACTAGTGTGATTATCAAATAATTATTCCTGTTTACACGAGATATACTGTTTGGCAATTTGCCTAAAATAATATATCGAGTGGAAACAGAAATTATTTGATAATCAAGAAGACACAAATTGCATTCGGCTAGATTATATCACAAGTCAATAAACAACGTTTGAACAGTTTATTTATAAATATTAAACGTACAGTTAGTTTGGTTGCTATGACGATTGTACTTTCAGCAGATAACCCGATGTTTGTGAAGGTATTTGACTATCAGTTATTAGTCAAGAAGATATATGATCGTCACCGTTGTTAAGTACGTTATCAAAAGTTAGTACATGCGTAACTATGCATTTTTACCGTTTATGTTTACGGGTGGGATAATCAACACAATCATTAAATTTTATATTTAAAATTTCTTTTTGGTGGTACATCGTGTATACCTCGGTGTTTGACGAAGGGTGCTTGATTACCATATGCACAACCAACGTATAGACTATAGACTATTCCATCGAATTAGAAGGTACATACATTCACCTGTTTAGTAAAATATAACCAATATCTGTCTTTACGTCTCTTTAAATCGATTGTTTGGATAACACGTTTGTTTTTTGCCAACATAGTTTTATTATCTCAAACAAGTGTATACAAAATACATTTTATTAAGAGATTCTTTTAATGTTAATATCTTCAGAAATGTTGTCGCCTCATTAATATAATAAACTCAAATTGTGAAAACATGATCAGCATGTCTTCACCAAACATTTGGTTTGTTTTTGTAGATACAGAAACATTGAAGCTTCTATATTTTTATAAGAAACTGAGAATTAACGTTAGAAAGCAAATTTATCATAAATTGTCTTAGAATTAGCTACCGTTGCAAGCTGTAATATGTAAAACTAGTAAAACAGAACGTAGCATTCTAGCCCTACGTATTAATTTGTATAAGTCAAATTTGATATGGAAGCGTTGTTGTTAATAATTTAATTCTCGACAAGGCTAGAAGCTAATTCTAAAAGGTTACGATAAATCTTCTAATTAATTCAAGACCTTTTCATCTATAACAATGCTTATAATGAAAGTGGTAGAAAGTGGATTTGGGAAAGATCTATAAAATAATAGTTATACATGGTATAAATGTGTTATATTACAAATAATCCACGAGAGCACAGTTGTGAAAAATTTGTAATAACACGCGTGCAACACAAAATTTTATCCAAAAGCTCAATAAATATCTAAAAAAACATAAATGTTGTATTAAGGGTCGTGAAAAGTCATAGTGCCTGAGAGATCACATAAATTTATAATTAGAGTCGCCTGTGATTCCGTTATACGTTTGGAAGTATTGAAGCGTATTGTCAGTCTATGTCAAATTTGATGTTAGTAGGTTAGGTTTTCTTTGTTATTTGACACAGACTGAAGTAGAACTTAACCTGCAAATCTGAAATTTCACATAGTTTGTCAGAGCTACCAATAAAAAGAGTAAAGAATGACAAGGTTTTTGCCTCACTAGTGGGTTATGGTTTACGTTACCAGTGGGTTATGGGCCACTTTAGCCTTATAACTAGGAGGTGTTGGATAATAGATATTAACGATACAAGTTTGATTATGAGCATCTGAACGAAATGAGTTTGATTGCCAAAACGAGGCGGTGAGGCGAGTTTTGCGGCAATCAAACGAGTCTCGTTAAGTGCCATAAGCGAACGTGTATTGTTCAATATTTTAACTTTATCAATAAATTCTGGTTCAACGTATTTTTTATATATAAAAATTACCGTACTCAGTGCTGCAATGAACCTCTTAACGATACTAAAATTAATTAGGTTAATAGTCTATAACAACACCGATAAAGATAATAGATATTAACGATACAAGTTTGATTGCGAGCATCTTAACGAAACTAGTTTTATTAATAAATTCTGGTTCAACGTAAATTTTATATATAAAAATTACCACACTCAGTGCTGCAATGAACCTCTTAACGATATTAAAATTAATTAGGTTCATAGTCTATAACAGCACCGATAAAGATAATAGATATTAACGATACAAGTTTAATTGTGAGCATCTTAACGAAACGAATTTTATTAATAAATTCTGGTTCAACGTATTTTATATATATATATAAAAACTACCGCACTCAGTGAGGTAATAAAGCTCTTAACGATACTCAAATTGATTTGGTAAGTAGACTACAACAACACCGATGAAGATAACATTCCTTTATTGAACAGTGATAGTTTTATTAAAACAGGGGGCTAACGTTAAATGAGTAAAAATAATTAAAATTATATACCTTGCGAAGCTATAATACATAAAACTGGTAAGATAAAAATATATGGTGACCAAGTATATTTTTTCTTCTGACTTTTAGAATCCCGTTTGTCTCCCATAGATTCATCTCTGAATGAGTTCAAAAATCCTTGTTACTTTAAAAGAAAAAATCCCCAAATGGCCTAAATGTCTCTCTTTTAAAGACAATTCGGTAAAGTGACCAGTATGTATTTGTATATGATATTGTAGGTATACATATCAAAATTGCTTTAAACGTTACAGCTTGCCATGATTTTGAATGATCAAAACTACTTAGAAACAATTTATTTCTTTATTTCGATATAAAATTTCAGTAAATCTACATTTAATAGTATTTGTTTCTGTATTTACTTATTTAAGTTTAATTGTATACATTTAATGTTTTGCTACTAGCATACAAATAAATTTTCAGAAAAGCAACAAATATCTTGAACACATTAAGGTTACACTGATTATTTGCGTATTTCATCCTAACAACAACAATAAGTATACAATTAGAACCTACAACGAAGTTTCAGAGATTCACACACAGGTTGTTACAATTACTACTTCTTCTGTTCCTCTCGTTTATTTGCGTTTACCACGTACGCTGTATAATGTCAAAATCTTACTATGTAGATGCAATCTCTAATACAGCCTCTTCCCTAGGACAAACATTATATTCTTTTCGGTTGGGTCGATTTGTCTTAATTATTCGGTTGCTGTACTTGTAACAAAAGCTGAACACTTTAAGAAAAATACTTTAAAAATTACGAATTCTATTAAATACAATTTTAAAATATAATTTCTGTGCCATGCAGAATCCTGGATTCTAGAATTATAGGGTGAATAGCATCCAAGTTCAAACGTACTTTTACTTCAAGTTGGGGTTTGTGTATATTCTTATTATTCAATCTCATACATAACTATTTAGAGTAGGGCAGAGTTGAATATTTAATTTCCTTTAGTTGAGCATATCTTTAACGGATTAATTTATTGAACATATTACAATATTAGCTGTACCATATTTATTTTTTATGTTTTGTTAGTTTGAACAAATACTTAAAGTTTTAACCTTTGTTAAATTTAAGAATTTAGTCTTACAAAGAATTTTATAACCTCTATACTGTGAGTTTTCCTATTAACAATTTTGGCAGCAACTAGTTGGAAGTGCTTACGTCTCGTCTGATTGCCCTTCCTCGTATATCAGTCTGTAGAGCAAAGCGGCGTTGAGTATGTCTATAAATATAAAGAATTCTTCTCTTAGCTTCTAGTTTTCTATAATCATATTTTTTAACGCATAATTTAATAAAACTATTTCAGTTTAGATGTTCACTGTGCTACACATATTTAATTTTTCTATGTTTCAACAGTTGAAATAATATAAAAAGTTGTAACTTTCCTAAATTACAGTATTTAATTTTCTAACGAATTTTATAAACTCCATTCTGTGGGAGTTGTCTTGTTAGTAAAGTAATGACATTAATACCCGTAGTTAATGTGGCCAAAAAAAATCTGCTTATCTTTCATTGTCATTGTCTTTTTTGTAATGAGTAATGAGAAATAAATAACAAAAGAAATATTTTGCCTCAAATTCTTGAGTGTGGTCGTATTATTCTACATGATACATGTCTCTAGAGCAGAGCAGTGTTCAATATTTCTGTAAACACAAATAATTCTTCTTTTCGTTTCAAATTTTGTTTAGTTTAACATTTTTTTAAAGGAATCATTTAATTTGCTGTACCACATTTAATATACTTTATCTACGACGACCACTAAAAGTAGGCCTTTTAGCGCTAGCTTTTTTCACTAAAAGTGACGTTTATAATTTAGCGTGTTTAAAGAAATCAGCTGTTTACTTTTAGCCCATGTGCTAAAAGTGAAGTGAGGTTATAAAACTACAATTTCGAACTGGAAGTGTGATTGTAAAGTTATTCTAGTTACTTCTTGCGTTAGAGGTAAAGAGTTTTTGAAATAATTAAAGCGTTATGCAATGAATACAGTCAGATGTGTAGTATTAATAATTACCTTTGATAACTGACTTGACAGTATTGGTTTCACAAACATTCACCCGCGTACCAAGGCCCTCTCTTTATTATGACATAAATTCTAACTGTCATAGATGCAAACCTTTGTTAAATCGATATTTATGGATTAATAACAGTAAAATTAAGGTCGTAGATAAAATATTGTATGCAACGCGTGCTAAAAGTCGTTATGAAACGAAGCCGAAAGCTGAGTTTCATAATTTTCATGTCTCGTGCATAAACCGCTGAGTTTCATAATTTTCATGTCTCGTGCATAAACGTGAACTTTTAGCACTTGTTGCATAAATAGCTATTTTTTACGTTTCGTTAAATTTAATAAACGTTTAAGAAGGTTTTAGTGTTTCTTGAATTAGAGAATTTAATCTTCTAACGAATTTTATATCCTCTGTACTGTGAGCGTTTTCGTGGTTGTACAATAACAAATTTGGCAATAATAGTTCAATGTCCCATTTGCCTACAAATGCTTGTTTGTAGTCTTCTTACTCTACCGCATGCACCAGTCTTTAGATCAGAGCAGCATTGAAGATTTCTGCAATCACAAATAATTCTTTAATTTAACATTTATTTAAGGGATTAATTCTATAAAAATAGTTCAGTCTTAGGTGTTTGCTGTACCACATTTAATATTTTGTATGTATTATTTAATATTTTAAGTTTTTCCGTTAAATTGCACAATTTTAAGGGCCGGCAAAAGGTAAAACCGCTCAAAGTAGCCAATGTTTCATGCGTCATATCTACTACGTATGTGGGCCAATCATATCAAACTTTTTTTTGTATGATAGCCTGTAGTTTTATCTGTCAAACAATATTTTTATGGAAATTTATTGGTAGGAAGTTTTTCTCCCAAACGGCTTGTTATTCTTTATTATTATTCTTATTCACAGTTCTAGTGTATGAAAAAAATACAATAAATTTTGAAAAAAAATAAGTTTGCAAAAGTTACGTTCCCTTAACTGGTTTGGTAGATATTATTGGTCCACATACGCAGTAGATAGGACGCTGGAAACATTAGCTCCTTTGATCGGTTTTACCTTACCCGCCCCTTAACAACTTTTATAAACTTTATCCTGCATGTGTTTTTTTAATATTTTTTACAGTAATAGTTCCAACTCATGTTTGCCTGCAACTGCTTGTGTGCAATCCTATTACTCTACTTCATAGATCACTTTGTAGAGCAGTGCAGTGTTGAATATGTCTGTAAACAATCTAATTCTTTTCTGAGCTTCGCGTTTACTTTAATCATAATTATTTAACGGATTAATGTAATAATACTACTTTCGTCTTCGGTTTTAGTTGCGCTACATTTATTATTTTATTTTCCAACAATTTTAATAAATATTGAAAATTCGTACTGTGATAGTTTTTCTGTTAGCACAACAACATTTTTTGCATGAATAATTAATAAATAAATTACGCACTAAAAACTTAGAAATAATTTTTGTCGTGTGAAATCGATAGGGCATAATAATATTGCTACTATAGTTACGAGAATTGTTTACGTTTTTGTCGCGTCCACGTCCGTTGTTGCATTCAGTCGTGTTAGGAAAATAAAGATAGCGATGAAGTTATAATGTTACCTATATACCTTGTTTCCTTGACAACCTTTAAAGCTCGGCGTGCTTTAATCGCCTGTTTTCGCACACTTTAAACGGCGATTCTGATGCAGGTATAATAAAAAATATTTTTTTCGTATGGTCATCTCTTTCGTACTCAAGCATTCTATCTTGTTGTTCATGTTATCTCATTGCTGTTATACATACAGTGAATTTATTATAACGCGCAATGTGGCATTCCCGTTTCCATAAGGACTTGATTGTTACTATTGGTTTCTAAGGGTACGCCACGCCATGCGTAAATGCGTTTATTTTGTTTGTTTGTTTGTTTGGACAAGGTCTAGGCATGCAGAGGACCAGGTACCTTAGACACTGACTGCTTTGGTCATATGGTCAAAGTCCTAATATGCAATATATGAACCGGAATTTTATTGAAAAAGAGGCATCAGAAAGAACAACAGCGCATGTAATGACCCACATACTTCTTGTAAACTGAAGTCTTTATACTATTTGATCAACAGAATTGCTTCCCCCGTACAATATATTATGTTTTTACATACTCAATAACGTTTTCATATTGCATTTTAAAAGAAATGCATTTACACATATTGCGCGTTATAATAAACTCCCTGTATATAATTGTGGCCCCATCCGTATTTAAAATTGTAACCTTTTTTGAAATTTGAATATCCTAAAGGATGTAGCACAATAATAGCTTTTACCGTCATATTTGCCTGTAAATGATGTTTGTAGTCTTATTATACTCTACTTCATACATCACATTCAGAGGGCGGAGCTGAATATATCGGTAATCACATTCATGTCTTAGGTTCAAGTTTTTTTATACAACAATTAATATAAAACTGCTTTAACGGATAAATTTACTTGAATCTAGGTTGTTTCTGTTTTAATTTTTTTTTATCGACAGTTTTAGTAAATATTACCAATTATATCTTTTCTTAAATTTGTGAATTGATCAAAAAATTAATTTCATTTAGTATGGCTATAGAGTAGTTCCTAATTTATGAATGTAATGCAATGTTTATACTTATACTAATAAATTTCAAATAAGAATGCAATAGGTGGCGCTTTAAACTCAAACTTAGTTTTACACTAGTAAAATGTAAGTTTGTTTGACTGCTCTCATTTTACAATAATTTTTTCCTATATGGTTCAAGTAAACGTTGTCGGCCAGCCGATTTTGTCCACTCATTATCAGCTTTCCTTTTATATTTTTAGGATTTATACCAAATGTCAAATCGACAATTTTGAAAACAATATTTAATTTTTTAGATGGTTGTAATGATACCTTTGTTTCGAGTTTCGACCAATCACGGCCATAGTTATGATTACTACTTAGTTCCAAGTACTGCATGCTTAATTGAAATTAAGTATAAATGTCAAATATTACATTTGATTTTTATGTGTTCAACAGTTCCTTTCATAGGTTAAGTACAATTTCATAGCCATACTAGATGAAAATAATTTTTGATCATACTATACAATAACAGTTTTTATAGTTATACCTTCAAGGCGCAATTGCCTCTTATGATTGTGTATGGTTTTATTACTCTCTCAGCATAAAATATTTCCTTCAATACAATTAATTCTTATCTTCTTCAAGTTTTCTTTAAATAATAATAATAATTTATTACGTTTCATCAGACTGTTGTACACAGTATGAAAATAGTCACATTATTACAAAAACAAACATAACATGGACAGGTTACTACACTTACAATGTTATGGACTTATCGCTAAAGAATTCTTCCACAGAGTAATAACATTTGGCGAGTAATAATCTTTTGATTTGTTTTTTAAAGAGATTGTATGATAAACGAAAATTATGTTAAAATTCCTTTAACTGATTAATTCAATAACACTATTTGAATCTTAGGAGTTTGTCGATGTACCCTTAATTTTTTGGTGTTTTAATGAATATGAAAATTTACTCTTTTTTAAAACAGGGAACTGAATCTTCTAAATGATATTTGAAACTCAATCTTTATACTTTCTGTATTTGTACAATTAATATAATAGTATATTATATCATGAGGGACTAAAGTGCACCATTTAATCCCGCGAGTGGAGTTTGTTGCCTCGAGGGCGAAGCCCGAGGGCAATAACCACTCAAGGGATTTAGGCACTTTAGTCCCGAGGTATATACGCTATTTTTTGCACTTTTGGGAACATTATCATCAAACATTTCCAAAATTTGGAATCTGTCAATTTGGAAACTGACAATTATAATTTATTACAAACTGAATTGCAGCAGGTCCTGGATAGCCTGAATCAGTTGGCAGTACTGAAGTGTATGGTCAGTATATGTCAAATTCGAGATTTGCAGGTTAAGTTTTACGTCAGTGTGTGTCAGATGACAAACAAAACCTAACCTACTTACCTCGTGTGTACATAAATTTACCATAGTTACGGTATCATTTTTACTTTAGTCCCTATGGATTAAATGAGTTACTTTAGTCCCTAGGGATTAAATGATCTACTTTAGTCCCTGTTTACGGGGACTAAAGTATCAACTTTAGTCCCGGAAGTGCAAAAAATTGCTTTAATGGATTAATTTAATAAGGATATTTAAATCTTAGGTGCTTAATGTTTTACAGTTATTTTTTGTGTTTCAGCAGGTTATTCTTCTTTAAATTGAGGAATTATTTCCTAAAGGATTTGATAAACTCAATCATCTGAGGGTTTCTGCATCAGTACAATGACAATTGTTGCGGTAATGGTTTCAAGTCACATTTTATTAATTTAAAATTGCTTTGACCGATTAATTTAATAGCAATATTTGAATTTTACGTGTTTCCTGTTTGGATTGTTTAAAATGTTAAGCTTCTTTAACATTTTGAATTTAATCTCCCAAAGAGTTTCATAAACTCAGTCTTCTCAAACAGGTTTGTAATGTCCCTGCTAGCAGTCTCACTTTCACCTACATTATTATATCAAGATCATGAAGACAAACGATAAACACATCATCAATATATCTATTAGCGTGTTCATGTGTACATATGTTGTTGCTCAAGGTCTTCCATAAAAATGTTAGCAACACTGTTGGATAGCCAACATTTTCATTACCGAAGTGTGGCGAAATGTCCAGAATATCGTGAATAATTCTACGCCCATCTCTAACTCGCTGATAAAAGCCCATAAAAACCCGTCTGCTAATTAAAGCGGTTTAGTCGAAAATTCGGCGCTGAAAAAAAGTGGGTGGGTCTGGAGGGCAGCTGCATGTTCCGTTTAAAAAGTTAGCACCAATTAAAACTGCAATATAATTAAATTCGCAGGAAATTAATTCGGCCGTTCATATGGAGTTGATGAGAGCTTGCAGCGCTACCTGGGATTCAATTTCCGGATGCGTGTAATCAAAAATTTGCTGTTGGCGGCGTTGCATAATCAGCGTCGTTAGCCGCTAATTGCGGACGTTTGCTGGAAAAACGCTCGTAATTTGGTGTATTGGAAAACGAAATGACGACTTCAGGAACCGATCGTACGCTTTAGGAAACTGCATGTGTTTTTAAATCGCTTTGTTAATAAACGCGCGCTGTTTGCACCGCGCTATCACGAGAAAATTGCCGCAATTTCCATGCAAATGAAGAAACCGTAGCTGTCGTTAGATGCAGTTCGTTCGCAAACATGCCTCATTGTTTTAATATTTCTAGATGCGAGATGGTATCTCGTGTGAAGTCGGGTGCAGTGTATAACCATCGGAATATAAATACGTCGTTTGCGGACGTGCATGTGGAGCGCATTAATTTTCAGAAAAATGCCAACAAGCTGCTTACACACGTTATTACACATTTTCTTGACGTTTACAAATATTATGACAGAGAATTCTAATCCACGGAATGAGCATTACTTTTAATTGGAATTCCAAAGCTAAGCCATCAATGTCACCAGCACAATCTTCAACATTATAATAAGTGTTACAAAAGTTTTAACAATTTACATTGAAATTCGGGGCGATTTGAACATAGCTAAAAAGTACGATATGATTTGACGAGTCGTAATGTTTAGCAAAACGAGCGTCAGCGAGTTTTGCAAACTGCGCGAGTGAAACAATGCGATGATTTACAACTTAAGACGAGAATTATATGCAATTAAATCTTCAAAAGCTGCTGCAAATACAGGGTGCTCCAATAAGTTTTTAATTTCTTTGGTGGGATGGATGATAAGTTCAATTTTTATTAAAAGTTGATTGGAGAAAAATCAGCTAAACGTGTTTTTTAGTTATTAGTTACTGGACCCCGATTTGAAAAATAAAATTTTCCAAAAAGAAACTCGTATTGTCGATTTAACACACATTAAAAGGTTTATTAAAAAATATGTTACGTTTAACTGGAAAACCAGCTTCATCAGACATTTAAAAATTATATAATCAAAATAACCTTTTACATGGTAAGGTAGCTCTGAAAGGAATACAAAGATAAAAATTAAATATGTGAAAGAATAAACGCCTCACTATATAACATACCTGATAGAACTGCAAATTCATATTTGAGTAGGATTCTTTCGACTACTTTTAACCATTATAATTCGTTTTTATTTCCCAATCTTCAAACTTTTATATCTTAGTAAGCAAAAATAGAGTGCTTTTTAATTTTTTATAATTAATCCTGCTGGGAATTTTTATTAATATTGGAAAAAAGGTGTTTGCTGAAAGACAATACTTACATTAAGTAACAAACGACTTTCGGGATTGGACCGTGTCCTGATTGAGATCGAAGAATTCAACGTTTCCCCACTTTTGTAAGGGGCTTCATCAGGAGGAAAAAGCAAAAGAGCACGGTAACTCAACGTGTTAACCACGCCAGAGGCGAAACTCTTTGCAAGGAAAGGGATAGAAGAGCACTTTAACTCAACGTGTGAACCACGTCAGAGGTGAAACTCGACTCAATCGTTGAGTTCTTCGATCTCAATCATGACACGGTCCAATCCCGGAAGTCGTTTGTTACTTAATGACAATGGCCGTGAAAGCCTCAGAAAAGACAATACTTACAGTTATATTTTTGTTTTTTAAGAAAAGGAATTTTTTTTCCCCCATAAAGTTTGGGATGTCGAGTAGTTAAATGTTTTAACATTAGTCAATGTTTGTAAATCTTCATCTAGAATAAAGAATAAATCTTTAGATGAATATATTTACTTGTATTGTAAACATTTTTTCCTTTACCTGGTAACGTGTGTTAATTTTATTTTAAATTTAATGTTTTTCTTTGTAGTAGTTCACCAATAGTTTATTTATTAGTACAATAAATAAAGCACTGTTTAATTTTTTCGTTTCATGATTTAATAATAAATCCTTTATTTTTGGTTTGTTTTCACTTCTTGTCGAAAAGTAAAACTACAATTTTTTTCCACCCCGGCTACTTCAGTTTCTGCTGAAAGGAATGGATTCAAATATTATTATAATTGTGGTTTGGTTAATGAATGTTATAGTGTTACCTGTAGTTGCTAACTATAACATTCATTAAGCAATCCACAATTATAATAATATTTGAATCCATTCCTTTAGCAGAAAATCAAGTAGCCGGGGAGGAAAAAAATTGTGGTTTTACTTTCCGACAAGAAGTAAAAAAAAATAATGAATTTAAATTAAATCATAAAACGAAAAAATTAAACAGTGCCGTATTTATTTTACTGATAGATAAACTATTGGTGAACTACTACAAAGAAAAACATTAAATTTAAAACAAAATTGACACACGTTACCAGGTTAAGGAAAAAAATACAAGTAAATATATTCTTTATTCTGATTAATATTTACAAAAATTGAATAATGTTTAAACATTTAACTACTCGACCTTTCAAACTTTATGAGGGAAAAAATATACTTTTATTAAAAAACAAAAATATAACTGTAAGTATTGTCTTTCAGCAAACACCTCTTTTCGAATATTAACAAAAATTAATTTCCAGCAGGATTAATTATCCAAAATTAAAACACACACTAATTTTGCTTACTAAGATATAAAAGTTTGAAGATTGGGAAATAAAAACTAACTATAATGATTAAAAGTAGTTGAAAGAATCCTACTTAAATATGAATTTTAAATTCTATCAGGTATGTTATAGGTATATTGAGGCGTCTATTCTTTCACATATCTAATTATTATCTTTGTATTCCTTTCATAACTACTCTACCATGTAAAAGGCTATTTTGATTATATAATTTTTAAATGTCTGATGAAGCTGGTTTGCCAGCGAAACGTAACAATTTTTTTAATAAACTTTTAGTGTGTTAAATCGACAATACGAGTTTCTTTTTGGATTGTATTTTTCAAATCGATTTTTAGTAACTAATAACTAAAAAACACGTTTAGCTAATTTTTCTCCAATCAACTTTTAATTATTAAAACAGCTGTATTTAAAATTTTTTATTTATTAAATTTTTATTCTTTAATAACCAATTGCATACAATGTCTAATAATCAAGTTATTAAACATATGCAATTTTATATAACATAAACAATTGTTCTGTTACAATGATTTCAATATTTCAATCAGGTAGCTGGTGCCCCTCAAAAAAATCATTTTTTGAACTTGTTGTTAAGGCAGGTGCTCAAAATGTTCTACTCCTGTCTGAATGCACAACTGAGATTTCCTGGCCCATGATTGCCATTTGCAACGTTCAACTCACACAAACAACAAAACTCAAAAATATTGTACTTTTCGAAAAGCGACAAACATTTAAAGCACAATCAACAATTGTCAACTGAAGCAGCCAACGCGTAATACTCGTAGATACACTGATACACAAAGCGCATTCGTTTGATCAGCAATGCATTAGAAAATTCCTACATAACATAAAATTGAATTTGTTTAATTACTCGGTAATTAGGCAAGGTAGGCAATTGGTAATTAAAAAAAATAGATTTTGAAATAATAGGTCACCCCATCAGAGAAATTAAAAATATTTTGAAGCACCCTGTATGATCTTCAAACTGATTAATATATGCAATATGGTTTTTAAAGTGTGTTAAATAGTCTTAAATGTATTTAATAGAAACACCTTCGATATTGACGTATTTAACTCAACCACAGATATTTTAAACATAAAACAATGTAAATATCAATACAATACAGTAGCAAAAAGAAAAGATATGCCGTTTACATAAAAACACTATCAGTTAAAATCTTTTATATAGCGAGAAGGAGATTTCTACATTGATCGATGTTATCGGGTATATTTATATCTTTATATATATTGCGAGTTTTCCTACGACTGTCGTCGTCTCTCGCACTCTCTGCGCCACTCTGTTCTATTCTCCCACTGATTATCATCAAGGTCCCGGGTGCATATACGTAATCTGCAGACGCATAAGGTATTATGACAACTGTTCGGCTACAATCGGTAATTGATTAATATGGAGCCAATGAAAGTTTAAGTAAAGTGCAGACACAGAGGGACATTAGACGTCTGCAGTTTACTCAGTGGTTTCGCTTTGACTTGCTATATCTTATTAAAAGTACCGTCTAAAATTACTATAAATTTTTTAAATATGGAAAGTATGCTCCCAGAAGACTAGGAGTACAAATTTGTAAACGACACAACTGTTTGATTAAATCTAACTACCAAAGAGAAAGTTGAAGTTAGCTTCGCATGTTTATATTTCGAGCAACGAAAGTTTACAGACCGAAAAAAATGCCGGTAGATATACAAACTGTATCCAACCAAATTTAGCGCTTACAAAATGTAATTTTTCTAAAACAGTTAAAAATATTTGGTGTGATACACGCACACAACTTCCTTTTACAGTGAATTTATAATTAGCCATAATTTTGATTTTTAATTTTTAAACATTTGTTAAAAATTTTAAAAAATTACAAATTCTACAGAAACCCTACAAAATAGAACGTTAGTTGAAGAGACAAATTTTCTATAGGTACAATTTTAAGCTGAATTAAAAATGGAATAATATAGCGGGTGTTCTATTCAAAATGAGAATTAATAAAAAAAAACAAAAGAAACCCATTTTAGAGGTGTTCAACTGGAAAATCACCTATCTCACATCAATACACATTAAAAACGTTAGAAAAATGTAACGTTTGAAAAAATCGTTAGGGCTGTTTTTTTTTTAAATCGAAAAAAACTGAAAAATTGCAAGAGTAAACACCATACTTCCGGTTATGCGATTTTCTTTAATAGCTTGCTGTCGCATCTAGATAGTACACAAAACTTATATATGAAGTTTCAACGTCATACCGCTTTTCGTTTTTGAGATATTCTGTTCGCACACAGACACACACACACACACACAGACAGACAGACCAATGAACAAAAACATGTTTTTTGGTTTCAAGGTACTTTAAAACTTAAAGATTTGTTGAAAACTCAATTTCAAATTATTGTAAAAGGAAGTAAAAAAGTGACATTTACTTTGTATTTTCAATGGGTGAAGTGATTTATTTTCGTACACACAACACACACACAACAGAACGCAAACTACTTTTACGTTCTAAAACGCATCCAGTGGCGTTTGAATTAATTTAGTGAATAAAATGGATCAAGATATTTACCAATTTATTATTTTAACTTAAACAGTTAGTTTTAACCCTCTATTATACTAAAGTTAATTAATTACTATATGTAAGTACATTAATTTAGAGTTCCAATGTTAAAATGACACAAATTTTATAATTATTATTCATAATCTATCAAATAAATTCATGTTCACAGTTCTATAATTTTTATTTCAATTTTGCTTAATATTAATTCAATTTTCGCAAACATTTTATTTGTAACTCGTCTTTTTTTTAACGAGAAATCGTAAAGAAAGTATCACTTTTTTAAACAAAAAACGTAAAGAAAGTAACATTTTTTTAACTATTTCATTGAAATTGTGAATTGTCAATTTGGTAGTCAATTTTAAAGTCCTTTTCGACCAAATTTCGAGTTACAAGGGATCACTATGCAAAAATAACGTGAGCAACACATATGAAAGCAACTTTTTTACAAATTCGTGAAAAACAGTAGAACTTTAACTAATTGTACAGTATACTATTGCGTTGTACATACGAAAGTAACTATTTATTGAACCAGTGTCCTAAGTGAACTATTTTAAACATCAGTGTTAAAAGTTAGTCCAAGGTAACGTGCATTAAAATCATAGATCGCAGGGTTTATCGTAAATTTGTATGTCAGCATAACTTAGAATGTCTAATACACTGTGACAGAAAACGTTTTAACGAACTAAATTTTTATACTTCTGTTGTGTCGTAGAAAAAATATTGTATGTAACAGGTAAAAATATGTGGTTATGGCACTTATTATGTAGTCCAACTCGGCTTCGTTAAATCGCCTGCCATAAGCATGTACTTTTTATTTGTCTTTATTGTTCTCGAACTAGACAAAATTGTCATTTGTAAGTATCGACAGCTTAGGCTTGTTTAAAAACAATAAGAAATAAAGCGGCACATACAAATTTTGTGATTTCAATGGGAACTGTAGTTGTTTTTGAATGACTACATTTTATGTATTCATACATTTTCCGATGGCCATCCCACGCGTGTGTTAAGTACATACTATTTTTCCTGCGACGGTTTCGCATTCTATAACAAATTTAATCTTTTAATTTGACATTTGTTAAAAAGGGGTCAGTTTTAGCCAGTAACAGTATGATTCTTACATGAGAGTGTAGAAAGTGAGTACTTTCTGCATTGTCGTAGAAGTACATTTAAGTATTATACTAGTTTAATAAGAGGGCCTATTGTAGCATGAGTGGGTTTAGGGCAAGACGTGCGCAACGAGGAGTGCTCCAATAGAACTAGAGCTGCAATGAATTTTATTAAACGAGGATAATACACTAATTTTATATACTTTCAACAAAAATAAACAAAAACTTTTAATTTTGACATTTGATAAATATGACAATCTGTCAGTTGTTTGAAACAAAGTAGACTGTTTCAATGTTTTTCATATGAAAATAACAATACAAAAACAGTGCTTTGATAGACTCCATTAGCACTGTTTTCGGTGTTGTAACTACATTAAAAGATTAATATAAGTAAATAGTATATTTTTTGTCAAAAAATAAATGTATAGTTTTTTTTTCGGGGGATGAAGATTTGTCCACGAGCAAGAAGTAAATGTTATTTTTCTACGAACATAAAAAAAATATTTACATTATGTATTGCAAAAACTACAAATGAATTTAGAATCTGGCCGTTTTTGGCTTACTTAACGTAGTTGTAATAAACCATTTCCACCATTCTTGTGAGCAAACAATTGGTTATTTATACATTTCCATAACAACGCGCACTTTCATCTGTAGTGTGAAAAAAGAGCTACTTTATAAACGCTAAACTATCTAATAAAGCACTATTTTATAGCGCAGTCTAACATAAAGTCATTTTTACCCTCGCAAAAGTATCACTTTCGTAAAAAAATTACTTTTTGTGCAACTGTCAATAAAAATGACATTTTTATTCCAGGTAACTACACTTATATAATATGTTAAAATTAAATATTACGAGAGAACACTTTGAAAGTAAACACTTTTAACACGTTAAAAATACTTAATAAACCAATATTTGTCAGATAACTAAGGAAAATCAATAACTTTCAGTTGTTCGACAGGTCGGTATTTTGAAAAAATTCTAGTAAGGCTTTCTGTATTCTAATCAAATGACAAAACTAACATGATTATTTTGAAAAACGTCTACCACGGCTTTCTATATTATAATCAAATTAATAAAAGTTACATTTAGTCCGTAATAATGATCTTGCTGATTTTTAATGACAGTTGTACAATAGTATGCAATAGTATGTTGTACAACTAATTATGAAAGTCATACTTTTTTCACGAATTTGCAGCTTTATTAACGAGGACGAAACCCGAGTTTATCAAGCAAATTAGTAAAAAAGTGGTTTTCATACGTGTTGTACACATTATTGTTTTGCATAGTGATCGCAGGTAGCTCGAAATTTGGTCGAAAAGCAGTCATATTACAAACGTGCAATAACGTGAGAAAATTCTTATATCAAAATTAAATAATAGAATCTAATTACATCTGACCAAATATCTTTCGTTTAATTGGAATAAACCGAACGTATCTAGAAAAAACACAATACTAATAATAATAGTCTGTATTTGTCAACTCAAGATACAGTAAATAAGAAATAATACTCGTAGTGGCCACGGACGGTGCTTGCTTAAAGTGCAGACGCATTATAATTCAACACGTCTGCAGTTTACTTCTGTTTTGATTGGCCGTACGACTTCGGAAAAAACGATGTGATGGGTTATACCTTATGCGTCTGCAGATTACGTATATGCGTCCCGGGTGGTGTAGCTTGAAGCGTCCACGTTCGATCAGTAGAGTTAAGCAACGCTCTTTCTGGTTAGAACTTGGATGGGAGTTCTATGGCTGCTTCTCTCGGCGCCTCGTGGTACGGCTGCCACGCAAATAGTTGGTCCCGGATGTTATAATAACATCATGACAGTCGTTAGTGGGGTTGGAAGTCCTCATAAAATGTACAGCGACGCCTATAATTGGCCTAACGGCTGTTGGCTGAGTAAGAAATAAATAAATTTCTACTTCTCATGGCTTCTTGTACCCCTTTCATCCAGGTATTTCTAGGTCTTCCCCACTTCCGTTTTTCTGGAGGAACCCACTCCCATAATCTTTTTGGCCATCTATCGTCAGTCATTCTTCTAAGATGACCGTACCACGACAACTGTTTTCTTTCTAGGGTGTCTATAATATTGGTGTCAATTCCCATTCGATTTTTTATTTCTTCATTTGTTACGCATTCGAGGCGTGACGCTCTACAGCTTTGTCGAAGACAATCCATCTCTAATGCTTGTAGTCGTGCTTTATTTCTTTTATTACTAGCCCAAATTTCCGAACCGTAAGTTGCAATTGACTCCACAACTGATTTGAAATTTTTTTTGTCGTTTTAGTCAGTTCGTCGCTCCACCATATCGAGTTTAGCTTGCGTAACACATAGCTAATGGCCTCCTCGTCGCTGGGCTATTAAGACCTGGTCATCAGCAAATAGAAGTGTACTTAAATATTGATCTTCTACAGGGATTCCCACTTTTCAACATTTTTTGTCCAGTGTTCTAATGTCTTTTCAAGATAAATTTTAAACAATATAGGTGATAAAGTACAACCTTGACGCAGACCCTTGTTGACTACAAACTTGTTTGAGATTTCCGTTCCTACTTTGATTACGCTTTCGTTATTCTTATATAAATTTTTGATGGCTTTGAAGTACGTTTTAGAAATAGAACTAAAAGTAGTAGATTGACTGGAACGCTATCATAGGCTTTCTTTAGATCTACGAAGGTAAGATGGGTTTCTCTTCCTCGCATCATTCTTTTTTCTACGAGTTGTTGCAAGCAGAATACATTGTCGATACAGGATCTTCCACTTCTAAAGCCACTTTGTTCTTCAGAACACTGTATCTCATCTTCTGATCTTGTTGCTATGATTCTTCCGTACAGTCGTCCAACAGAACTGGTAACTGTAATGCCCCTGTAATTCGAAAAGTCTGTTTTGTTTCCTTTGTTATGTATAGAATACATATATCTCAACTTCCATTCTTTCGGCACTTCTTCATTACCGAACATGCAAGTGTTAAAAATGTCTGTTAACACTTCCAATACTATCGAAGGGGCGTACTTTAGTAGTTCTGCTGGAATACCTCCAGGACCGGGTGATTTTCCATTTTTAGTCTTTTTCAGCGCTTTGCTAATTTCTTCTGCTGTAATTCTTGGTGTTTCCTCATCTTGTTCTTCCTCCTCCCTATGATTGTTCTGTAACACTGAAGTCATAAACTGTGTTCTATCTTCTGTCAGTAATTTTCTATAGTACGAAATCCATTCTTATATTTTTATTGCAGGTATTTTGATATTATCGCGTGCGTCTTGTTTTGTACTCTTTATTATTTTCCAAGCGTTTGCAAATTGTGTTCCTCCCATATACATATGTATTTATTTCGGCACATTTTCTGTCCCATGTCGCATTTTTCTTTTTTCTTACTAATGACTTGTCTTCTCTATTTGAGCGTACATATTGCTTTCTATCTTCACCATCTTTTGTTGATAACCATCGCAAGTATAACAGTTTCTTTTCTTCAACCTTCTCTTCTACTTCATTGCCCTAGCAGTAAGTTCTTTGTCTACATCTGTATTGCTTTTCTCCCAAAGCTTCTTTATCGGCTTGATGTATATGGTTCTTTGGTTGTTCATATTTGTTTTCAACATTTCCAGTAACCGCCTGTGTGAATTTCATTAACTGTATTTAAAATCACGAAGGTACCATTTTTTGTTTCTCGAAGTCAATGCGATGTCAATTTGACGTAAAAACGAACTTTTTATGAGAATATCCCTTATGCAAATTTAGTTGGAAAGTTACCATGGTAACGGCGAAAATTGATAATCGGAAATTTACCGGGAAATTTCCACTTCTGTCACTGTCATCAAAGTATTTAGAAACAATGAAGCTCTGAACAAAGTCAGTAGGCCGATACTGATTGTTGCTACTGTGTTTTTTCATTCGTGATATTCTCTATCAAAATATAACGCGTGCTCAACAAATTTCCCTATGGAAATATTTGGAAATATGTTATGCAGCTATTTTTTTTTCAACAAAAGCATTCGTGCATGCCTCCAAGAAAAAATCCCTCCTCCTTCGGAGTCGGGATTTTTTCAGTTGGCATGCACTAATGCTCTTATTGAAAAAATAGCTGAAGAACATATTTCCAAATATTTCCGGAAATTTTTCAAGCACTTGTTATATTTCTACTGATTATTTCTGAAATATTTTCATTTCATAACAAGTTATGTAAAGTATGACGTGTCGAAGCTCCACTCAAGTTTGAAAAGTCAAATAATAGTAGTTTGCGTAACAAGTATGGAAAGACCATCTTTACAGGACTCGTAGTAAAATTTCAGGCCAATGTCGACAGCGAGGCCTGAAAGCCTAAGCGTCCTGTAAAGGGCGTTACCGGATGGATTACGTACAACGTTTTTAGGTACCTGCGTTTCTTCTTCATTTTATCTAAGTATTGGAAAGTTGCAATAATAAACAAGCATTATACCTTTGTAACAGTCAAGAGATATTTGTAGTTGTTTCCTTAGTAACCACGACCAAAAAATTTTGTAAACCAATCAATGTATTTGATTTCCTTAGTAACCACAGTACACAAATATTGCAAACAGGTCAAAACGTCAAATTTCCAAAATATGCCTGATTATTACACACTACTGTTACATGGCTGATATCATCCAGTGAGAATCATGCATTTTTTGAAAATCGACCAATCCCAAACTGATTAGCTGATAAGCTCCCGTGGGCTGCTTACCAAGCGATAAGCTCCCTAGGGATGATTATCGACCCCGTGGATGGTGTCATAATTAGAAATAGAAATGCAAGAAACAAGCAATTTGAATTTTTTGGCATTAATAGATCAATTTTAAATCATAGTTCATATACGGGTTTTGTGTAATAATCTGCAAAATATAAACGCGGGCAACACACTTACATATAATTTTGCCCTTGCCAAGAGTCATCGTGCTGGTTGCCCTTAGAAAACTGCCCTCGGGACAATTTTCATTGCAACCAGCACTCGACCCTTGGCGTGTGCAAAATTATGGGTAAGTATGTCTCACCCTTGTTATATTACTATTGAGAAGAAAAAATTCTAAAATCGTCCTGTAAAGAAATAATTTCCGGTGTTAAAATTGTGCAGTAATGCATGATTTTCAGGACGGGTTCCTGGAATAGTTATTTATGTATTAAGTAGCAAGGGCATTATAAAGATGTTTATGTCCTTTCGAGGGCGATAAGTTTACAAGCCTGAGGGCCTCCGGCCCTAAGGGTATGAACACCCAGTAATGCCCGGGGTGCATACAACGTTTTATTTTCTATTTTGTATACGCAAATAACTAGAAAAGCTTGCAGAGAAGTCCATAACGCCTTAGGGCGTTAGGAGCGGGCGTGATGATAACGCCCGCTCATTATGCCCTCTCGAGAGGGAATGGGAGGGCATAAGGACCTGGCATTATCATTACGCCTACTCATAGCGCCCTAGGGCGTTATAGACTGCTTTATATACCTCTTATCACAAATATAAACAACAAATAACAGATCAGTGGAAAATAAAAATATTTACAGAATTCTGGATTTGAATAAAATCATTTTATTTGGATTCTTTATATGGGAGATCCATTGTGAGAGGTTTCTTGACATTCGAAACGTTTGGTTAAAAGAAAAAGATCGAAGGTTGAACATCTCAGGGTGGGTACAGGAACATTTTTTTAGGTTTATAAATACATGCGAAGGTAGGCTGATAAGTCGTCTGAATCTATATAAAAGACGCGATTTAAAGTTATAGTAACGGGTTTATTTTACAATATAATAGCCTTCAGCTGTAATGCTTTTATTACTTCACTATTAATAAATATAAATCTTTATAAAATAAATATTGTTTTAAGTATAGAATTTTTATTTCTGTGGAGTTTAAACCCTTTTTTAGGATAATATCGATTCTATGGAAGAATTACGCAATATTGCAACGTCATGTATATATTACAATACGACCAACGCCCTGAAGGAGTGATTAAACTAATTCGAATCAGGATATTTGAAAGGTAGTGATTTTTTGGTTTTTATGACATTGCCAATTCACATTTACAATACCTTCACAATATAAAGTACAAATGTCGCAATTATGATCTTAGACATGCATAGAAGTTTTTTTTTCAATGGTTTTAGGTTTTTTCTGGAAATAAAGTTAACTTAAATGATAAAAAATGGTCATTACAAATATTAGGGAGTTTTCTGATAGATGCGTCCCTGCAAAGACCAAGGAAAGCAGGATTATTTAAATAAAACAGTTTTATTAATTAAGAACACGTCCTTCAGCAAGTATAATATCATTATTGAAGTTTTTTGGATCGATAAAAATATTTTCTCAACACTGTAATTACCTAAACACTCTTTTAGACTAAATTGTATCTGTATAAAAACATAAATATGGAAAACAAAACGTAGTTGGTTATATACAGCATTTAATTAAGCAAAATGCTTTTACTTTGGGAGTATCCAAATCATCAATTTAAAATTTCACTGATTCCACAGATATGTCACTACACGTGCCCTCTAACGCCATTAATTAAGCATTAATGGTGATGGATTGGCTAGAAAGATTATGAAATCATTTGAATAATTTAAGTGAAATAATAACAACCCAAGGTTCACTTCAAGTAAAATGTTTGTTTCATAACAGTAATAAACCATTGCCACTGCAAGCAAGGTTATTAGTAAACAGTGTGGCAGGGCACGAAACTGTCAATTTCAGTTACCTTATACAGCGGGCAATTAAAAATGTGTTCTAGAGCTCTAAGCTAAAAAGCTAAATAACTAAAACAAATCTAGTTTAATATAAATTTTAGCATAACAAGCACTATTTAGAGTTTTATCTGAAAATTTACTATGTCCAATCGCTCTAAATGCTACGATTATTAAATATTTCTCAAGGAAAATTGTTAAAAATCTTTGTAACTAATTTATATTTATTTGTTGCTTTAAAATTAACAATCAGATACATATTTTCCGTTTAATTTCCGCAAAAGTAGTTTTGTACATATTGCCACATTTTGTTACCACTAAATTAAGTTTTCTTTCTGCATTAAAAAAGTGTAGTGCTTGGCATACAGAGGTTTTGATATGCGATATAATTATTTATTAGGTCATAGTGGTACTATTTTGCAAATTTCAAATAAAATAATTTCTAGTTATGCAAAGATTTACTAATAATAATAATAATGGTGAGGCACTAACACCCCATGAAGGAGCTTGGCGTATGATTAAAAATTATTTTAATTTAGTATAGCTATGGAACAGTTCCTAATTTATGAATCGAACTATAAGTCACTTGAAAATCAAATCTTAAGTTTGACATTTAAGTATCATAGTAGTTGCATCTATTGAAACTATTTCATAGCCATACTTGAAGAAAATAATGATTGATCATACTATCACTTGTTTAAAATTATATAACAGTAGGAGGTTATTACTACATAAAAGAAAAAATACATATTTAATATCCTTTTCACTTTTCATCCATCTTTCTTGGGGTTTATAAGCCATACATGGTGATAGGCCGTATGGGAGGTTTATATAACAAGGTCGATTATATATTTTTAACTTGGTGGTCTTCGCAGTTATATACGAAAACCCCATGTTGGTCTTTGGTCTAGGAGGGGTCCTAAATACGTCACTACCACAACTCCTCTGCTCTGTGACGGCTTAGCTTGCTAAATTTTGGCTTAGCACTTCGACGTGTTAAGTTGTATTTTCCATGTTCCATCAGTGGCTTGGTAAATATCTAAATTCTGAGAAGTAAGTGCAGTCTGTACACATAGCAAGTTATTGAAGTCAAGTATATTATGAGCAGATATATTATACAAAGTTGGTCTGAAGATAGAGCCCTGGGGAACTCCTGCCGTGATTTTAATTAAATTTTAATGTTGTAAGTTGATCCTCACTTTAAATGTTAGGAATTATGAAATCACAGGGGTCGATTGATTTGAAGCAGTTTATAGATCTGGTCTTCTTGGCATATTGTATCAAACGCCTGAAAATATCGATATCGATTGCTGTGTGCTCTTTTGCGTTAAACCAGTTTGATATTGCAGTATTTAATCGCAGTAATTGATGGGTGATCGAGAGATTACTGCGGAAAGTCAGTATATAATTTTTTCGTACAACTTTGACAAGTAGGAAGCAGACTTATAGGTCTATAATTATTAACTACTGTTTTACTCTGTTTCGAAAATAACCAAGCGTTGAATAAATTTGCTGGAAAGCAGTAGTTATATGAGTTAAAGTCCTGAGTACCATATAATGCATTTGGTCATGCTCTAGAAAGCTTTCAAAGCGGGAGTATTGAATATCTTGCGGAAGAATTGGATTAAAATCTTTGGGCGTTGTTGAAATATCGGATCTAATATAATTGTAGATTGAAGATCTTTGCTCTGCTCTCCATGCTGAGCTTTAGAGGGATTATGCTTAAAAATCTCTTCTAAGTGTTGCTCAAACAAGCTTTCTTCATCGTTTTTAATGTATGCATTTATTCACATTTCCGTAATATTTTCTTAGTGGGAATCCTGGAAAATTTTTATTTGGGTTTATTTCAGAAATATATTATTGGTATATTGTAATCCCAAAGGTTTCACTTTACATTTAACTTGATGAGTAAAGCGATTCCGCATTTTTATACCGTCTGTACTAATTTATTATTTTTTTTACCTTTGAACCTGGTTTTTTAGAAGGATGAATTCGTAGAGAAAACAATATTGAATTAATACTCGATCTATTGCTTTTATTCGTTTAAAAAATCTCGCTCAATAAAAACGTGGTAGATAGATGGTCGGTGGAAACGTTCGACCATTCCATTTGCAGCAGGAAGGTATGTTGTGGTGCAAATATGCTGCATCCCCATAAGGATGGCGACTTCCTTCAAGAGGTGAGCATTGAACTACCGGCTGCAATCGCCAAATCTTGCAATCTAGTTTGAATCGTATGCTCTGGTTACCTTTATGCATTTGCCAGAAACTTTGCCATACAAGACGACTGCCACCAGAATTCATGCTGGAACAAAGAATCGCCCACCCATCCAAGAGCAACCGTCCGCAGCGCTGATTACCGCACCTTAAGTTCTAGGACACTCCCGGATTGCTATCGTATTCCACACATAGAAAATTTTGGGCACAATATTTTCGGCTGTAATTTTTTTTTCTTCAACTATCGATTTGGTGAAAGCATTTAATCAAACACCAGTGCTGACAATATCCATAATTCTGCCATAATACCTTCGAATTCTAATAAATTTTCTTTTATGAGTTTTGGTTTGAGGAATGCCGCTCAGACTTTTCAAAGGTTCTTCAATCCGCAATCCGAACAGGAGCACTTGGAGCATCATCTTGGTACTGATCACAGTGTATGGAGGGATGACGTATAACTCATTTATTAAACAACTTTCAAAAGCTACTGTACAGAAAAGGGAAATCATAAAAACATACCAAAATTGTAGAAAACTTATTTCGTATCGGTTATGTGCAATCGAAAGTAAATATCTTTTATTTTTGAACGGTATAGTGGCCTTTCTGATCATTTCTCGTATGATAAATATACAAGGTTAAAGAAAATTCGCTTGTTCTCCAAAATAATTAAAGTAAAAACCGCAAATTCTATCGTTTAAATTAACATAGCATCATAGTTTTCTTCTAGCAACATCAAACACTTTCATTCCTATACAACAGCAAAATTGTAATACTGCCGACCTTTAACACTGTCGTATATTTGGTAAAGCAGCATATAAGTGGATGTTTGGAGTTGAAGCTACATGTTTTTGGAAAGCTATAAACATGAAACTACTGTTGAATCGATTCAAACATCATTGCATAAGGATCGATTTCTCTTTGCATATATTGAGAAAACTGAGTTAAAGTTATAAATAATCTGTTTATTCAAACATTGTGATTATTTGTTGAAGAAAATAAAAAGTCAAAGATTAGATGCTTTAGAAATCTTAAATAAATCAGCCAAATTTAGTTTATGAAAAAATATTATACTTAGTTGTAAGTTTCTAATAATTAATAATAATAATAATAATAATATTAGTCTCTTATTAACAAACAATATCAGACAATTCCGCGTTAGCGGTTCAAATATATCTTGTACTCAGATTTTTCGTATACCTAACAAAAATTTTAATTTAGTTTCTTAGTTGTGTCTTCATTTGAAACATTCATCTGTAAAAGCTTGCTTTAGGGAACTTCGTTCGTTCATTCCTTAGAATATTGCTTCAATAATTTCAAACACAATAGTTTTACCATCAAATTAATTGCTATTCGTTTCAATAATATACAATATGTTTGAGTATATTTCAGTTTACAGGTTAGAATTTTTTATAATTTTGTTGCTCTCTGACTCTCTGACTGTTATATTTACTTCCTGTTACGATAAAGAAAGTATTGAATTCACCCAAAAAATTCTAAATTGAGTTTTCAACAGATCTTCACGTTTTACAGTCCCCTGAACCCAAAAAACATATTTTTGCTCATTGGTTTGTCTGCCTGTTTAATGAGCTGTGTTTACAATTTCAAATAAAATAATTTCTGCCTGTTTTGTCTATTAATAACATATACCATAAATGCACAAAAAGGTAGGCGACGTTATACATTTATATGCATTACTTGAAACAAAAACAAATAAATGCCAAATAGTTTTAGTATCATAAGTTAGTTCCAAATTTTGCCAAACAATTTTAGTTGCTACACTAGAAGATAAGCATTGGTATTAAAACTACGTTAATCATACAAACATATAATTTATAATTTGCAATTGTAACAATAGTTTTATGTATATGCAGCGCTTCAATAAAATTCAGTCAAGTAGGTCACGCTGAATTAGCAAAAAACAGAAAAATAACGCAGACATTGTAGTTGAAATAACGGGTAAATACAGACTTTATATGTCATTAATTTTAATACAGTTTTGACATTTGCTTTGTTCGTTTTCCATGTGAGTTTGCGTAGGCTACAACTGCTATCACAAGAGGGTTTGTCCTGCATTTCTTGCTCACACAACTTGTTCCAACCCTAAAGGCCTCTTATAGTAACTGCAGTAAAAATAAAAGCAAACCTTCAATTTAAGCCATTTTAATCTAATCTAGGTCTAATTGATCCTGTCGATATGTTCAACTTTGCATTAGAAGTTTCTAGAGCCTAGAAACTCGTTGTTTGGGATTTCAAAAATTGGCTGTCTAACAATTAAGAAAGTACTTTACAAGGTCTAGTTTGTAAGAGATACTGCAATTTTGGGTTTACTAATGAACCAGCGGTTTAAAAAGGCAAAATTTAGATTACAATTGCGATAATAAAAATGTGCCAGCACCTTTGACATTACCCTTTTTCAGTAACGTAATACATAACAAAACATAGCGTTGAAAACGTCTTATATTAAATTGAAATACAAAAAAATTATATATAGATCACAGATAAGGCACAGAAATAACTTTGTTACGGTATTAAAACAACTTTACGACACCCACCCAAGGTGAGCATCGCACCACGGAATCAGTCCTGGAAAACTGGCACACTTGCCCTGAGATTTGCTAGAAACAGGCTAAAGGCCACGGCTGGAACGCTCAGGGAGTCGGGCGTGAGTCACACGATACGTTCTGGGCAAGCGTGTTGAGGCATATATGTAGGGTACGTCAAAATTATGAGGGCGCCACCAAGCCTGTCTTAACTCGAATAACCGGGCCTGGGCGGTTAAACGGGAGCGAAGTATTCAAGATACTCCGTCGATAAGAATTCTCATGAGCTGCAAGCTCAAATAACAATTTCGTGATCGCAAATACTGGAATGGTAATATTGGGACTCTTTGGGCTGAGACTGCGCAACCACTGGACCTACCTGCACGCTCTGATCTCTCACGTCTCGCCGTACACCAATATTTACACTATAAAAGGCGCTATCTGAAACAAAGCATGCACAGGTCGAATAGGAATAATACGTCCCTTAATTAAATATGCGTCTATTGGTCGCTAATTACATCTGGGCAGCAAATCGTGCCGCCAAGCTTATGTTACTGCTTACGTTAAGCACCAGCTGATGGACGCGATATGCTAGTAACCAACACACTATGGGTGGTCGGCCGCAGTGGGCTCGACACTTTACATATTAGAGTACAGTTTAGAAATACGCACTCCGGAGAAGGGCATTAGTGCGCGATAACAGACGCCGACCTGCGAAGGCAGCGGGGCAGCGTGGCTGCAATATTTGACCAGGAAGAGGGGCTAACCTAGCCTCACTAAAGCATGCGAATTTGGAATAGTTGCCAGTCCCTGCTACGTCGCCCACGCAGTCGTTGGCTGCGGTTAACACCTGGGAAGCAAAGCACAAAGCCCTCGCAAACATAAACAAAGAGCTCGAACAGATTAGGGCGCGCCAGGCTCAGCACGGCGAGGCGTTGATTCTATTTAGGTATTAACCGGTACAATATAGCGAAGCTCGCGCACATGAAATTACTGAATTAAAAGTTCGCACAAACGTAACACGAAAACATAGGCGCAGAGTTCTTTAGCTATTTTAGGCGATGAGACGCGAAACTCGCGCACATGAACTTACTAGTAGGCTACCAAAGTAGCGTCGTGAAGCATGGTGGCCTCAAACCGGCATTAAAAGCCGCGACAAGCAAGCAAGGGGCATGCATCCGCCCACACAAAGTTGAGCGCAAAAGCACCAACGCTCGCACAAGTGACAGTTACTATGTTTAAATGGTTGCAATTACAAATACCTTAGTCCGCAGACGGTCCATGAGAGTGGCGTGCAGTCAGTTGGTAGAAGGCGGCAGTCTGTGGCAGCTCAATCGCCAAAACACGGCATTAGGGGTAAACGGGCTGGAATCCGCCAAGATGGCGGCGTTAGGACGCTCTCCTGAGAGCACACTTACGGCGGCAAAGAGGCCTACTTCGTCCTGCCTAGAAAGATCCTCGAAAACAGCGAGTTGCAAAGGGAAAGCCCCCTTTCTCACAAACGCAGAACTGGCCCCGAGCAGCCCTTCACACACCTACGCCTTGGCGTAAAGACGTGCCACTCGCACAATCACACGCGACCTCTTAAAGGATGGCATATTCGACAACATTCGCTGAAACAGCACGAGACGGGAAAAACAGGCTGGCGTCCCCGCAAATGGCGGGAACGCCGCGAAACGGCACACTCTGCGACTTCTTCGATCAACGGCCTGACTTGAACTCCTCAAGCAAGCAGTGTTCCGGCCCCTGCAGTGGCGTGAGCCAAACGGCATTGCCACGTGACTCTCGGCAGCCAATGGCGATGCGCTCCATAAAACAAATTAATTCCGGTAACAAAGACAGCCAATGGCGAGGCGCCTCAACGGCGTGATTTCTAGAAGGTTCGGAATTCTTGCGAGCGATAACACCCGGCTGCCAAAGTACCAGCAAAGGGGTGCTGCAACTGACGAGAAATACCGCGTTTGGGGCCAAATATGTGCAAAATCATTATTATGGAATTAGGCGATGGAGCCAAATAAGTAACTAAAAGGGTTTAGCATACGGGCACGCTGCCCTAAAGCCTAGGTGGCTAATTAAAATACCAAAATGACCTGACAACTTGACATTTAATCTTTAATGCAAGGGATCTTCTAAATAGCACATGATTTATATCAAAACATTCTTGACCTATGCCAACCCACGTTTCTGCTCTTCAAAGAAGTCTCTAATGTTTAATAAGAATTTGGATTGCTCGTTATAGCGCGGTATTTCTAATGCAATTTTGAACAAATGTCACATTAACAGCATAACTTAGCCAGCTATATTTAAAACTGATTTGTTCGTTCAGGCAATTATAGTTAAATAAAGAAAGAAACTTATTATGTCATGGAAAAAGGGACTGTTTTTATTAAGATAAATAAAACAAAAGTGAGGTTAGAATACGTCGAACTTTTAGAGGTATGAACCAAAATGGTTGACTTTTGAACTCGATTCTACTTAAACTTAGTTGTAAAACTGAGGTTCAGGATGTTAAAATCAGTTCATTTTTAGATATTACCTTAACCTTCTTGAATCAAACAATGTGAGAGTGAGGTTATTTCTGGCTCAGGTTGACTTCGAGCGTAACCTCACTTTTGTAAGTCCTATTTGCGCCTGTGCAGGCGCTGGTATCACTGTTAATACACAGGGTGTTAAAAACATGCTGTTAAAATAAAACAATATCGCATCTGTATCATTGATATTGTAACTTCAAACTTATTTCGATAAGGCTATACAATCTAAAATGAACATTTATTAATTGTTTGCATAAAAACTACTTTGTCTAACATGATCACAATGAAATTCCGGTAGTTTTGACTAAATTCAAAACAAATTTAAAATTTTAACTCGATTTCAATCTGCATGATTCGAAAAGTGCCAGTTATATTTCCAATCGGCCGAAAAATCAAATCTAGCTGCAGCGGGATGGGATTTTCTGATACAAATTTCCTTCGCATATCGCGCCGTGAAGTTTGCGCTATTAATCCTAATAGTTCGGGATTGCAGCATTTGAAACTTCATAATTATATAAGTTTTGCTTACTATCTAGATGCGACAGCAAGCTTTTGAAGAAAATCGCATAACCGGAAGTAGGTGTTTACTCTTGAGATTTTTCAGCTTTTTCGATTTTTTCAGAAACGACTCTAACGATTTTTTTCAAACTTTACATTTCTAATGTGTATTAATGTGAGATAGGTGATTTTCCAGTTGAATGCCTCGAAAATGGCTTTCTTTTTTGTTAATAACTCCTATCTTCTCTAGAACACCCGGTATATTATTACATTTTTGAATTGGGCTTAAAATTTTAGAGAAAATTTGTCGTTTGAACTAACTCTCTATTTTTTACGGTTTCTGTAGAATCTGTAATTTTTGAAATTTTCTTACAAATGCTTAAAAATTTAAAATTAAAATTTTGGCTAATTATAAGATCACTGTAAAAGGAAGTTGTGTGCGTGTATCACACCAGATTTTTACTATATAAAACTGTTTTTTAAATAATAATAAATAATTTATCAATTGCATTTTATCGTCACAACCAGCACATTTCAGTGTTTAATATCTGTTTCGCGTTAAACGCATGTGTCGGTTGATTGGACGACATTTAACCTCACATTTATGAGGGAAACTTCATTGTAAGCTGTCACTTAATGCATTTCGACACTATCTCTCTGACCAATGCTAGAAGAGAAGAATTTCCCAACGAAGTTATTAAAGAAAGCAAACTAAATTCTCTAGCTGCGCTTGATTTAATTGATAGCATTTAAGTATCCCTTAAGACAAATAAGATTTTTCTGGTTACACTGCGAAATCGAACACGATTGTGTAGCCTATTTCATGATACAGATCTTTAGCTTCCATCTTGTATGTATGCTTTTTAAGCCATATTTTTCACAAGGAGTTATGAGCAGTTAACTCTGGAGCCGCGATGTTGAATTTAGTCCATTTTACTTTGCATTTATTAAAAACATTTCATATTCAAGAAGCTGCAGATTTTCATCCATCTTGATGAAGCACGCGTACATTGTATTTAGCTTAGCAAGAAGGCATTCGCGTCCGCCATTAAATGTTCCCGTTCGTCATTAAGCTTCACCTAGAGATATAAACATTATATTTGCAGTGCGGAACTAATAAAAGTCAAATTTATGGCAGGATGAAGCGGACTCTTCTGAAGTAAACGAGGCGGGAATGGCACGAGTCAGGCACATGATTGTGCGGCCATAACACTAAACATAGCATAACTGTCGGCTTTTAATCCAGCCCGGAATTAATGCGAAATCGTTCGCCCGGGAATAGACAATGCGCGATGCAATTAAAATAATTTGATAAAAAAGCGACCCGTGCATTAAGCTCTAAGTACGACGTCTGCGTCCCCTTCTTTTTAAGTCGGCGACTAATTCGACAGAACGCCGTTTGTCTGTTTTATGTTCGTGGGGGATTTTTTGCAGCGATAAATAAGAACGCGAACAAGGTACGAATGAAATGAAAAATAAAATGTTTGGCGATTAAATTAATTTATAGGGCCAACTACATCATGTGCTCATTACGACGCGCTTTATCAGCCACCTCGTTTATCAGGATCGTATTTCTGTGAATGGCGGTCTTTTGTATCGTTCTGCTTTGAGATAAACCTCCGGATGAGGACAGGGAAAGCATTTGAGATGAAGTGAAGCGTTGCATTTCTTTCAAATACCAAAATGTTAACGATGCCAAACTGACAGACATTTGAGCAACGATAACTTACAACAGAAATAATTTTTTAAATTAAATATCTGATTATCATGAAAAATCTCAAGTTTTCATAACATTCCAGATTAGTTGTGCTTTAAAGATACATATTACAAATGAAGACTGATATTTTGTCACCTGATTTCCCTACTAACATACAGTGTGGAAGTAAAGCAACGGATAAATTCATTAACTTCATTTTTATGAAAAACTCTCGAAGGGGTGTAGCGATGTTTATTATGATATGACGTCAGCGACTTTTTTTTAAATAACAACCTATATTTTTTATTATTTATTTCGGTAGTACTTTTTATCCCGTTTCGGACGGTAGAAAATTCTCAATATCGGCCATTCGAAAAAATCGAGAAAAATGGTCTTAAACTTTAAACATTAAAAACCAATGAAATGAGCAAACTAAATCTAGTTAACGGTGGATAAAACAAAAAAGATGTCAGAATTAAACAATTTGTAAATGTCATAACAAAATAAGCGTCCTTTGCTTTTTCTAAATTAGAATTTACCTTTAGAAAACTATTTTATTAATAAAACTGGTACAATTAAGTAAGACGCAGTCGTCGTCATTATTAACTTTGAATGGAGTTGATAATAAATTCTAGTTGTATTTTTCACTTGTTTTTTATAATTTCAATAAAAACGAATGTTTCGTCAATGATTTTTCGTCAAACGTAGGTAAACTAGATTTATTTTGCTCATTTTATTGCTTTTTAATATTTGAACTTTAAGATAATTTTTCCCAATTTTTTCAGATGTAACATATTGAAAATTTTATATCATTGAAAACAACATAAAAAGTACTACCAAAATCAGTAATAAAAAATAGAGTTTGTTATTTAAAACAAGTCGATGACGTCATAACTTTTTAAACAAATGACGTAGCAACATTAAGGTGGTTGTAGTGTATGCCCTATAATTAAAATTAGTGCTTCGTCTCGTCAAGACGAGACCGAGACTGGGGTAGTCTCGGTCTCGACGAGTCGAGATCTATAGTGGCCTCGATCTCGATCTCGGTTCAAATGCCAAGTCTCAGTCTCGGTCTCGGTATCGACGAGAGTCTTAACACATTTTAATATGCAAAGTAAAATTTGATGTTACAACATTCGACCTTGCTTCGTATACCGATGTAGATGACGTTCTACTAATCGCAAATCTTAAAATAGAACATATTGTGTGCCAATGAGGTGATTCATTAGTCTGTACTTCCCCCAATTCGATTTTTAAATCAAGTCAGTGCAGCATTTTTAATATATTTCTCGCGCCTGCGAACACTTGCCCTGGGTATGCATATAGTACACATAACTGCTTTTTTCCGTATAACTTAGAATAACTAATTTTTTTAAGAATAAAATGTTAAAAAAATCGAGACTCTCGACGAGACCGAGACCGAGACCGCTCAAGTCTCGGTCTCGGTCTCGAAAATTTTAACAAGTCTCGTTCTCGGTCTCGTCTCGAATTTCGAGACGAGACCGAGACCAGTCTCGTGGAACCGAAGCACTATTTAAAATCGCTATACCCCTTCAAGATTTTTTCATAAAAATTAATATTAACAAAGTTAATTAATTTATCTATTACTTTATTTCCACACTGTATATGTATTGTTCGTAATATAATATATTTTACTTGCTAATAGCAAGAAAATATCAGTCTAATAACACATGTTTAGGTATGTATTTGAATAAGATTAATATTTTAAAATGCAATTACCATTTTCGTACACAAACATGCGTTTTCTCTAAAAGAATTTACTTTATTGAAATTTTTCCCTTGAGAAGCCAAATTACATATCACTACGAAAACTATGACGTCTTTTTGTAACGAGGGTAGTCCACCCTGCGCTTCTCCAGCAATAAATCGAACTAATTCTTAAGTAGTATTTGAAAACACTTAAAGTCAGTACCAAAAAGCATAGGGACAGTATGTAACTGCAACCGAAAAATTTTAAACTGAATGTTCGTGTTGAAAGATTGAGTCTCGATATGGATGCGTTAAAGGGAAAATGTTTATAGAACTTTTTTTTAAATATTACGTTACAAATTCCAGGTATAGGAAAAATTTACAGGAGGGGCTATTATTTCAAAATTATGTATAACAGTTTCTGTTATTCACAATAAAATTTGGGTACTGAATTATTATGGTTTGATCTACCCTGTATATCAGATAGGTTTCAATTGTTATGAGCGCAGTTGGTTTTTTCGCAAAGCAGAAGTTTTCTTTCAGAAATTGATAATTAAATAAGTGTCGCATATGTAGAGAGCATTTTCAGAGACACTGTATACAAATTATGCTCCTCTTCAGAATATAGTTTAGTAAGGTTTTGAGCTATACATTTTAGAGTTTTACATTTTTAATAAAAAACAGTGGACACACATTTCCAGTTTTTCTGTTTGCTGCTAGTTACTAAATTGGTTTACTCAAGTTGCACAAAAAACCCGTACTCAAATAAGTACCGTACTAAACACATTTTAGCTGACTTTATTACCGATCATGTACGAAATATCAAAAAACTAATTTAAGAATGAAAACTGTTAGTGAACCTTTGGGTAAAATTTAGTAATAATCGTAATAATATTTTAAACAATTATCTTAAACAGAATACTGGAGAGGGGTCACGGGCATAGAGAATGCTTCACAATTTCTTCTTCTTTTATCAGCCCTTTTGAGTCCATTTGTGAACATAGGGCTCCTTAACATTGTTGCACCCTAATCTACTTCGAACTAAGTCTTGCCACTTAAAACCTTCTGTTCACTTAACATCATTCGACCATCATGTATCTGGTCTTCTAGTTGGATTTTTGTGCCCTCATGATTTTTGTCCATCTATCGTATAACCTAGCTACATAACTCTCCCATTCCCATTTCTGCTTTATCATTAATTGTACTATAACGTCTATGTTTGATGCACTATGTGCCATCTAATCCAATAGATAAAAGCACCCGGTTCAACAACTTCCCTTGACATACTCCGCTGAACCATGTGGAATAGTCGAGCTGCGATAGAAGAGAAGCAACACAAAATCAAAAGTCATGAAAACTATTTCAGAACCCGAAACGTACGACGGCGTTGGAAGTTGCCGGATCTACAGCAAAATCGGGCGAAAATTCGGGGTGATACATTTGGACCTCAAAGAAAAAAATTAGACAATCCAAGAAAATGAGTACTTTTCAGGAAAATGCCTTCTTACATCTTGACTGATGCTTTGAGGTGGCCATGCGGATGGTTTCTTTCTTAAAAAAGTAGGTTGTTCAATTTTTTTAAAGTAATATGTTGAAACGCTTCTCAAAAACTCAAGCAAGTCCGCCTTTTGGAAAAAGTTGCAAGGTGTAATTTTCAGGTATTGATCATAGCCAAATTGATGATGTGATTGAAAAGGACTTGGCTCCTTCAATTGAAGCTTTGCAATTTTTGTAGAGATTCGGTTGAAGTACTTCAATTTTTACCTTTTATGCAGTAGACGACGCCGACGTTTGACGTAGGGCTATGGTACTACTCTGTCATAAGTTGTTGACATGGTGAAAATATTTCTGTGCTTCCACCCGACCAACAATATGCAATTAGTTTTATCAAAAATTCTCTGAATAATCATGACCCAGTTTTTTAACTTCATTACAGATTGTAACAAACATTTCATTTTCGTAAATATATGAAACCGTTTATCAAGCTCCAGAAGCTTAAGTACAACTCGCGTACCTAATGGCAATAAAGCTTGATCGCAGGAAGTATAAAACCCTTAACAGTAACAAACAATCTCGTCTATTTTTTGTAAAAAATCTTTGTGAATGGTGGCCATATTACTTCACCATGGCTTTATCTATTGACAGGTTTTCATGAAAAATACTTTATTGTGTAAATGTTGTATTGAGTACATCTATTAGTGGTCTAATCTTATACATCCTCTAATTTTTGTCGAAACTTGGATAGTCACGTGCAAATACTTTTGTATCGGTTGGAAAGAATATTTCAACATACACTTTTATACAATAGATACAGAACATTTTCATCTAAACCCCAAAATATGCATTCTCTAGAAAACCTATTAAGGTCCATCCACTTAGAAGTAATACTATTTTAATAAATATTTTTTGGAAGCAAGAAAAGTATGGTTCACATATTCTTGTGTTTGGTGCATCATCAAATAGCGTTTAGAAAGTCTATTCACTTGATACCTTCTATTTCTGGCTTCATATGATTCAATTAGTTGATATAACCCTTGCTTTCTTCTTCTTCTTCTTAGGATGCCCTTCTTGCTTTCAAACGTTGACTTTCATCATGTTAACAGTTTCATGCAATTCATCTCTATCAAAAGCTGCATGAAACAGTTGCATCTACTTCCTTTTAGTTTACCTTGAAGAATGAGCCGAAGTAGTTGATAGGTTGGTCCTCGGAAATATGACCCAAGTATTCAGATTTTTGTAATTTTATAGTGTCAATTAGTTCTCTATATTTTTTTATTAGTCAAAGTATTTACTTATTCAGCGTATGTAGTGTCCACAATATTTTTAATATACGTTGGTAGCACCAAAGCCCAAATGCCTCCAATTTATTCAACATCGTAATTTTTAATGTCAAGGTACCATAGAGTAGAATGCATAATCTTCGAACTCTCCCACGCGTGTTGATAGAAAGATTTCTGTTTCATAAGACAGGTTTTTAAGAAAATTCTTACTTTGCTTTATATTAATATAAATTCTATCATTTGTCGCCGGAGTTGCAAGTACTGACTTTTTCTTCTGTGCTGTTTTTTTTTTCGCGCAACTGACAGTTGTAAATCACCTTCCTAATCATAAGCTTAAGCACTACCACATAAACTTCCCCTGGTACCCCATTTGGTAAATTTGTCATCTCTAGATCATCATCATCTATATTCCCCACACTTCTTGGAGAATCAACTGTATCATAAAAAACCTTCTGGTGAAGGAACATGTGTGCGTGTCCTTGACCTTAAGATTTTAACCTTGCCTTATTTCTGGAGTTTTGCTTATTTGGCTTTAACACTTGCGAAACTGCACTGCGCTTTACAAGGGAAAAATACAAGAAAATAAAAAAAAATCTAATAAGGTAATATCCATAATATTACATTTAAGCACCAACGGTTTTGAAAAACCGTGCATAATGTTTTCCATACAAATTACCACATAAATACAAATTTGAACAGATACCTAACAAGAATATTATTTGTTCATTCTCAAATAAGCACAGCGTCATTTATGACAGGCTACAAGAAATACAAAATACAGTGAATCACGTATTGGTTGTTAATCTATTTTCTCACATACCTTAGTACACATCAACGTGAAACACACGAAAAGCATTAATCTTTTATAAAATTGATCTGTTGATAAATTTATTTTTCTGTTGCTTTTTAAAACAATGTTTACCAGTGGGATTTACCTTATATAACAACTTTAGAGATAATAACATTGCAGTTTGTTTAAATTTCACATGCCATATATAGTTAACCAATTAGTATTTAAAAGAAAACAGTATTATATGATTCTACGATACTAATTTCGAAAGCGTATTCAATACAGTGGGACTATACGGTTTAAGTTATAATTTTGATAGAACCAATAACTATTACTAAACTTCCATTTTTCTCACACCATTATTTATTTAATTTTTGAAGAAACGTCCACGGTAGCATATTACTGTTTTATATTTGTTATTTCAATCTTACACGTTTTTTTCTATTTCTATTTCAAATTTAGTTTATAGGTTTCGTATGTACTGTACATGGCAATTGTAATAGGGACACTTGGAGCTATGCTGCCTTTTCTGAATAGTAATAATAATAAGTATAAGCTTCTTCTTAGTTATTAAGACTTATAACAATGTCGACCAGAGATAGATAAATATATTTCAATATAAACTATGTTTTATATAGACTTATGTATTGCAGTTATGCAGTATGCAGTATATATAATAATTTTTAAATTGCCCCATTTATGTATTTATTCATATTTTAATATTATGGTGGTTTGATATACAATTTATATTTCTAGTAAGACACAGTAGGCTTACACAGTGCAAAATACTTTTAAATTAAGTTATATTCTATATAAATAGAATCTATAATTATCAATAAACTACATTTTTCTACTTACCGGTTTTATTCCCACAATAAAAATACAGTCAATGATTTTTTAATAGACTTTTTATATGTGTATACATTTTACTGTGAATGACAACCAGGTTTTAAATAATAAATCTATTGCAATACAATATATACAAACATTGTTTCAAGCTACTTGATTTAGAGCAATATCTACTGGAAATGCTTTGAATACAAAGTAAAATTTATTAATAATACAATAAGTCATTTAAAATACTGAAAGTGTTAAGTTATAACATAATCATCATCGTTCAACTGTTGGCCATTTCCATTTCTATAATAAAAACATGCAATTGCACACATTTTTAATAAATTAGAAATCGCACAACTCAAGTTAATAATTAATGCTTTAATAAAACACAAATATACCATTTTGTGGAATTAAGCCCTCTGGCCTATTACCAAAGGAGAAGTAGAAAAACTCTAATAATTATTTTATTTTATTAATAATTATAAGTTGCCTAAAATGACGTTAAGAACACACATGATTTCAAAATTCCATAACTTTCTGATAAATTTTCTTTTTACTAACACTATAATTTCATATAATATCAGTATAGTGTGAAATACAAAAAATATCTAATTTATTTTTGGGCTGACAAAATGCCATTAATTTCCGTTCTTTTCAGAATTTATTTTTGCTCCAATCTCATGCAATATTTTCATTTACAATTGAATTTCAAATTAAAATACGACACAAACATTTTCCATACGAGTCGCTAATCAGGGAATTTCCACAACGCAGCATTTAAATGATTATCGTAAAGCACACATACCTCAAAGCTTAAAAATAGTGCTTAATGGAGCAATTTGGGTATTATCGTGCCGTTCAAATCTCCGCGTTTTGAAGAAATATGGCTTCAGTGAGCTGCAAATATAGCTATCGATATTACATGTGGGTTTAAGAACCGATAAGTGGCACGAACAGCACGTGTGGAACTTAAGAAGGCGCGATAAGGCCCTACACGAAAGCCAAAGTCCAAATTCGGAGCTTTACATACATAATAAGCCTAATTTCGTAATTTATCTCCAGCCTACCGCCAATTAAATAAAGTCATTCCGACTTTCATAATTTATTTGAGAAAATATTTTCCTTGTCCGCTTTTCTGGGTATCTTTATGTCCGCCGAGTCATTCTGAAAGCTTGTAAATAGCCGTGATTATAGACACCTGTCACTACTTTCACGTCTATAAAAATTCTTGCGAGTTAGCTACTTGGGGACTTGGGAAGTTTACGCTCGAATTTTAGCGTTCGTTTATTAAAATTCGCAGGTGACAAAGTTTGCACGAATAATTTTGATATCCGACAGTTATTGCAGAAATATTTAAAACAGTTAGTCATAAAGTAAAAGTACGAATATTTTTGCAACTTTGTGGAGTGTTGGTTAGCATTACTAATAGTGTTGTTTTTAATTTAATGTCGGAGAGACCATGTTAAGTGTAAAATGTTTTGTGCACCGTTGGGGTCCACCACAGGAAATGGGCGAATTTTTTGAATTGATACATGGAAATTGCGTAAGAATAGTCAATGCAGTATTTTATTTATCATGAACCTTGTGGACAAGATCTCGTTATCAAAGCAACAAAAAATAAATTCATAAAAGTTATTATGTTATTAAAGTAAAGCTTGTCGTTTAGGGTACCTTGTTTATGTATAACTCAGCATCTGCTTGACAAGTTTTGACAAAAGGTTACCTGGTTTCATCCTAAAAATTAATAATCCACTTTTACCTAGAGCTACCAAATAGAAGCACGTACTCTTCCTTTTTTACTTCCTTTTACAATAAAGGAAGTATTGGATTCACCCCAAAAATTCGAAATTGAGTTTTCAACAGATCTTCACGTTTTCGAGTCTCCTGATCCCAAAAAACATTTTTTTTTTCATTGGTCTGTGTGTCTGTCTGTCTGTCTGTCTGTCTGTCTGTTTGTCTGTGAACAGAATATCTCAAAAAACGGAAAGAGGTATGGCGTTGAAACTTCATATATAAGTTTTGTGTACTATGTAGATGCGACAGCAAGCTTTTGAAGAAAATCGCATAACCGGAAGTAGGTGTTTACTCTTGTAATTTTTCAGTTTTTTCGATTTTTTCAAAAACGGCTCTAACGATTTTTTTTAACTTTACATTTTTATTACATTTTGAATGTATATTGATGTGATATAGGTGATTTTCCAGTTGAATACTTCTAAAATGGGTTTCTTTTGTTTTTTTTTTGTATATTTTTTTTATTAACTCTTATTTTAAATAGAACACCCGGTATATTATTACATTTTTGAATTCAGCTTAAAATTCTAGAGAAAATTTGTCCCTTCAACTAACGCTCTATTTTGTACCGTTTTTGCAGAATTTGTAATTTTTGAAAATTTTTGACAAATGCTTAAAACATTTTAAATCAAATTTTTGGCTAATTATAAGATCACTGTAAAAGGAAGTTGTGTGCGTGTATCACACCAGATTTTTACATAAATAGTAGGTGCCACATAGTATTAATTTTTCTTTATTAACTTAATTGGATTGGCATCAAGAATAGATTTTTTTTATTTCTGCTATGCGAAATACCAAAAAATATGAATAATGAAGCGTTACAAAGAATGTTTGGTAGTTGTTGATTTATATTATCAGATAATTTCCAAGAACAAAAGAGAATGAAGAAAAGCTTTTTGAAACCGCTTTTGCTTCAAAAAGCTTTTACAAAAATATTTAAAGGCATATTCTAATCAAAATGTCTAATACTACGTACTAATAATTTGCAACACAACTCATTTCCAGTGTAAATTTACTTTTTAAAGTATTATTATTATTATTATTATTATATTTGGATAAAGGCTGAGGACATAAATCCTTTGGCAGCCTAAAAGATACAAAAAAAAAAGAATGCAAAATAGTCCAGTAAACACAATAGGAAAAATTACTAAGGGTATAACTTGTAAAAGATATTGTCCATACATATTTTCTAAGTACAAGCCCTTTAAACAATTCTTAAATTTTTCAAAATTGTAAAATAAATACCTATTAAGAAAAAACACATAAAAAGAAGAGGATGTAGTTCAAAGAGATAAAAACATATAAATTAAAGAGGAGAAAAATAGCTGCTGACAAATATAACCAACTAAGGATACAGAAACTAGAGAATAATTTAGGAGCGGTTAGCAACAACAGTCTGAAACAGTTATGAATAAAGCTGATAATTATATGCACTCAAATGTACAAAAATATGCGCATATATATATGCATATATTTTGTTGAGTATATGCACCCAAAGTTACAATATTTGCACATAATAAGCTCTATTTTTCTTGAAAATAAATAGAAGTATTCTGAATTGTAAGTCATGTAAAAATTTTATTTTGTATGAGAATATTTATTTTTCTTCAAACTGCAGTAAAATATGGCATTATACTGCTGGATTGATGATGCTAAACAGTCACTTTATTGCCAAGCGGCAGATAATATTATCTGCTGCTGACGACTTTATCTGCCGCTGACGAGATCAAGTAATTTTCCTAATAACATAATATACTATTCTCTAATTTTTGTTCAAAGACGTCATTCATTTTAACGTTTCACTATATAAACATGGACAGCCAATGCCAACCTCACGTTGTAAACCAACATAAAAATTACATTTTTCCTAATCCCACCAGACTATTATTCATCCAACACTCGAAATGGATTCTATGTTGGTTGATTCCTTTTACATTGCTTCTAAGGAAAAAGTGGGGGTTGCTGGCAGTATATGTTTATATAGTCAAAGATTTTAACAGGGACTTCCCCTTTTCTCTGCTTATTTCGATAAGTACACTGCACTCCAGCGGCAGAAAGTGAAAGTATATATCTCAATTGCATACAAAAATTTTATTAATAAATTTAATGAAATAGTACATTTTAAAAAATCTCAAAAAGTTCATACATTACAAATTATCGCTAAATATAACCAAATATGCATAATCCAGAAAGTATGCTCAAAAACGTATAAATATGCAAAATATGTAAAATGAAACTTGGCTTAAACGATTTGTTTTCACATAATTAGTATACACATGCAAAAAGTTTCACCGGCATATCAATTATACAAAATATGCGCCATATAATATCCGATTTAGTTATGAATTATATTATTTCATTTTTAGAAAAACTCCAGTCAGCTAATAGTATACATTTATAATAAAAAACCATGAAAATAGTAAAAATATATTTCGACTTTAATAAGTCTTCTTCAGTTTACATGTATTTTTCATTATAAAATTCTTTCTTGTTAGTCAAAGGTTCCTTTACAATTTTATTTGTTTCCAAAATTGTTTATTTAAAGCAATTATCACTTCTAGATTCATTATCGGTGCTCTATACGTCATTCTATTTATTTGTTTCTTTCCCACATGACTTATTTAGTTGTAGAAATTCTCTTTGCAGAATTGTTTTATAGAAATGTTTGATTTTCCTTGTTAGGAAACTTGATAGTGATTTCTGTTATGTTTTGCAGTTTGAATATTGTTTTAATTTCCTTGGTTTTTAACGATTTTTAAAATTAGATGATTTTTTAATATTCAGGCCATTATTAGTAAAGGAAGAAGATTTCTCTTAATTCGTGTTGATAATTTAATATTTTCTATTGTTTAGCAGAAAGCATGTTGGCATCCTAGGCGAAATTATGGAAAGATTGAAGTTTGAAGGTCGTTTTTATTATTAAACGTTACTAAAATATTTCTTGGTCTAAATTTTTTAATTTTTATTTATAAACGGCAGTTCGTGTTTGGTCGAGGTGCAAAAATGGGAAAGAAAAAAATAAATGCAATGCCATATAGAGCACCTATAATGAATCTAGAAGTGATAATTGCTTTAAATAAACAATTTTGGAAACAAATAAAATTATAAAGGAACCTTTAACTAACAAGAAAGAATTTGATAATGAAAAATACATGTAAACTGAAGAAGACTTATTAAAGTCGAAATATATTTTTACTATTTTCATGGTTTTTTATCATAAATGTAAACTATTAGCTGACTGGAGTTTTTCTAAAAATGAAATAATTTAAAATACAGCTGTAGAAAATTTTTAACACAACAATGAATTATATTGAACCATACACTAATTGATGAAACATAGAAAGTAAGTGGAGTTAGCAAATAAAAAAAAACAGCCTGTAGAGAGATGACATAAAGAAGCAGATAAAAAACTAAAAATGCATGATTTAAATATTTATCAAGCACAACCTCAAAAAACTACGAAGAAGATAAGACGCAAAGGGCGCATGTAATGGAATTAGTCGCGGAGGCAAATAAAACTAGTTGGACGAACTTTGGAGAAAAACTGGAAAATGACAGCAAGATTAACCAAAAGTTATTCTACAAAGTACAAAGCACGTAGAAAATTATATTGAAAATTTAAGACCTAGTGACCTAGTGGAGAGGTCGAAGTGGAGAAGGAAAACACAGTAGAAGAAAGCGACATCGAAGAACTGAAATGAAAGAAACTAGGAGAACCAATTTAATGATTGAAAAATAGAAAAGATTCAGTCAAAGTCACAACAAAAAAGTAAAAAAAATATGGGAGAAGCATGAATACAAATTTTCCTAGAAATATACGTAAACGTAGCGAGGAAGTATAAACTATCAAAAGTCTGGGAGGTAGTGCTATTACCGCCTGCCTATATACAACAAAGGAGAATGCGTGAATTACATGGGAGTTTCACGGATATGCATGCTTCTGAACGTTTATGAAAAAAAATGCTTGATAAAAGAGTGAGAATAGACGTTCATCGTATTCTGAATGAAGCATAGAGCAGATTTCGCAAAGGCTAGAATACGCTCGATCATATATTACTATCAAACAAATTATAGATAAACGACTACAACAAGGTAGCGAAACAGCCTTCGCCTTATTAATCTGGAGAAGGCTTTGGATAAAGTATCATGAACAAAAGTATGAAATAAACCAAAATGAAGAAGAGGCATGCCAAGCTTATATACGGCCGTCCAGACCGTAAGCACAAGTGGCGCCGGCACACGCAGCATGAAGGGCCTGCATACTACTACCACACGCGCGCTTGCTATATCGGTTTCTATAAGCGCAGGTTTCTGTAAGCGCACATGCCGACCGTAAGCACGTGGCGCCGCCACACGCAGCCAGACGTAGGCTGGCTACGCGCGTTCTAGTGTTGTATATATATGAACATAAAATCTGGAACATTGTTAGGAAAGCAAGGGCTGAGACAAGGAGGAGGTTTAAGCCCACTATTATGGTCTATATAATATGCAACCTCGCAAAAACTAAAAATTGGTTATAAACATTTAAAAATAGTAAAAATTTCAAAAATATCCGCGGATAACCTAGTGGTGATGAAAGAATAATTTTCATAAAAACCTGAAGGCGTGGAGCGAGACCCCTAGCAACTTTGGAATAAAAATGATGAATAAAAAGAAAGATTTTGTCAATAGAGCCCCGAAAAAAGGTAATATAGAAGAAAAACAAAAATAAGACTTAATACATTTTAGTACCTACACTAAATTTCAAATAAGCATGCAGTACTTGGAACTAAGTAGAAATCATAACTACATCCGTGATTGGTCAAAAAAAGACACCATCTGAAAATTAAATATATTTTCAAAATTGTCAGTTTGATATCCGGTATGAATCTTAAAAATATAAAAGGAAACAGATAAAAGAAGCTGGCCTACAACATTCATTTGAATTATATAAAACGAAATTATTGTATAACACGAGCAGTCACACAAACTTATACTTTCCTAGTGTAAAACTGAGGTTGAGGTCAGAGCGCCATCTACTGCATTCTTATTTGAAATTTAGTATAGGAGTAGAGATAGAGGATGCAGGAGGACACAAAGCGGAAATTAATAACAAGATAATATAGAAAGCAGTAAGAACATATTATGCTTATAGACTAGCTTTACAAAACAAGAAAAATTGTCTTGGAAGACGAAACTAAACATCTAGAAGGCGAATTACGGATGCGAATCTCGGGTACTAATATTATGTAGAGCAGCAGTAATAAATAACTCCCAAGAGAATGGAAAGAATCAGAAAAACACAAACACTACAAGATTTAGAGCACAATCGCTAATAAAATATCCTGAACAAAGGTATATAAGCTGATAAGGCAACATACAAGCCACACAACCGGTTAAGCAAATATGGGAGGCAAACATTCAAAGCAAGAGAAGAAGGGAGGAAACCCTCGAAAGGCATTGGAAATGGGTTTTAGAAAAAAGAGCATGAACTGAAACGAGGTGAAAGAGGCGACAAAAACAAAAAATCTGGAAAGGGGTTTACACGGAACTTCACCCAGATGGAATCTGATTACTAATTTTTTTAACCATTAGCCTACGCCGGCACACTAGTTCGATCGCATTTGGCTGTGTTATAAAGAACGCGTTGATCACTTCTTATTTATGACCATTTTACGATATTGATCCTATCTATATCTGTTGGGTCCCATTTTTATTAAAGGTAAAACCTGAGCTATGTACAAATGAGTACTCTTATATATTTATGTTAAAGCAAAAATCGATATAATTTTATATTTTAAAGTACTCACCCTATACACATATGGTGTAGAAATTCTTTAAGCACCATAGGATTTTCAGCAGTAATTTATTTATATAAAAATATTTGCTCTCCTAATAATTTTAGAGCGAAATGGTAAATAAGTTTTTTGTAGAGAAAAAGATTGTGCCAGTAATCACACCATGATTTGTCAAGAAATTAAAATTGCCATTTTCACAAAATCAGTGGTGGCTTCGATGTGTTTATTATGATTGTTATTGATTTTGAGCGTTTAATTCTGTCAAAATTAGACTGATGTTTTGAATAACAGTACTTTTCTATCACAATTCATGAGCGGTTGTTCCAATAATTTCAAGGTACCATTGATTTTGGTGACAATGGTTTTTTTTAATTTTATGGTTTTCCGAAATGTCAAATGACAAATGATGCCATAAATAGATGCAGCTTTTTTTCTCTACAAAAAACTTATATATACGTGTGCTCTAAAATTGTTAGCAAAGCAAATATTTTCATATAAAGAAACTACAATAAATTTAAAATTTTATGGTGCGTACAGCATTTTCGCACCCTGTATATTTAAGCGAAAGTATATTCTATTTTGATCCAGTTGGACATGTAATAATCCGTAAGCAAAATATTGTTTTCTTCCAACAAATAATTTTTGAGCTATTCCTTCAACTGATTGACAGACAGATGAACAAACTGACAGACAGACCGACAGACGAATATGCAGACTGACGAAATTGATAAAACATGTTTTTCGTCATCTAAGGACCCTGCAACCTGGGAAGCTGAAGAAATATCGGAAGGTGATATTAATTTTGCCTTTTAGACAAGGAAAGTAAAAAGAAATGAACAAATATTGTTTACCAATAAAATCGAACACACCATGCATCATAAAAGTGGTAAAAGTGGTTATCGATTAAAAAATGCAAATAGTAGCTGTCTGCAACTAAATTTCATTATAATAAAGTATATAGCAAAAACGTTTCAATTAAAATGCATTTTAGGACCATTCTTCTAATAGAACTCACATACATTTCAACCCTAAAGAACTTCCAAAATACATGTTGGAACAGTTTTATTTCAATGACTTTTTGTATTCTTCTTCTCTTCTTTCAGCCTTGTGGCGCCCAGTATTGAGCATAGGCCTCCCCTTTGATTCTCCAACACTCTCTATTCTGTGCTGTGTCCATCCATCTCAATCCTGCAACCCCTTTAAACTTTTTTTATAGTACACAGAAAACAAAAGACTTTTAAAATATGTGTTAGCCCAGATTTCTTATGGAATTTTAGGCATTTAAGCATTCTTATTGTTTTTTAACTTTTAATTCCATCCAAACTATTTGAAGGGTAAACTTCTTAAAGTACTTTATACGTATATGCATTTTAGGACTAAAGCCACAAAGAAAAGTGTATGAATTTTAATTCTGATTAATTTTTAGTTCTTTTAAACATTTTAAAAATAAAGCGGCGTTCGACAGGGATTCGTACTCTCGCCAAGTCTTTTCAACCTATATTCCGAAAATATCTTTGATGCTGCGCTAAGAAATGAAGAAACGGATGTGAAGGTGAATGGATAGTGGATTATTAATATTCGTTATGCTGACGATATTGCCATATTCGCTAAAAACACAGAAGACCTGCAATATTTGCTTAACCGGGTAAACGAACAGAGTAAAATCATAGTGCTCAATGTCAATATCAACAAGACAAAGGTAGTGTTTGTAAATAAGGGCCCTCCAGCTGCTATAAACATAACTCTTAGAGCTCAACTCATAGAGCAGGTAACCCAATTTGAATATCTTGGATGCTGGCTAAATGAAAGATGCAACCCGGATCAAGATTAAATGCAAAAAATGCTTTATCAAAATGAGAAGTCTATTATGAAACAGAAGCATTTGCTGCAGGGATACACAGTGCTATACATTACCAATATTAGTTTATTGCGTTAACAGTTGGACCACAAAAATAGCAACAATAAACTGATTGGAGGCATTCGAAATGTGGTTGCACCCCAGCATTTTGAGAATTCCAAGGACAGCCAGAAAGGCAAATGAAGAAGTTCTTCGATTAGCTCAACGAGACAGGGAACAAAATCATCAAGATAAGGAAAGTGGAATACCTTGGACATATGCGAAACCAAAAGTATGAGATCCAACTGATTATGATGCGACAAATAGAAGGTAAACGAGGCGTTGGAAGAAGATTCATATTATGGTTAAGGAACTTACGCAACTGGAGCGGTCTCCAACCACAACAACTTTTTCAGCCAGTCTTCAGAAAGATATAATTGCTAAGAAAATATGTTCAAAAGTTACAAGATTTTTGTACTGTAGCTATGGTTATCAACCAAAACGTATATATTTAGAAAATACAAATATAAATAGCGAATTAAGTATAGAAGAACGCCGTAATCTGATTTGGTAATTAGAGGCTGAGGAATCTGGCCCAAGTCCTCGTCTTGGCCAAAGTGATACAAGGCGGATGGAGATGCAATGCTGGAATCTCAGAGTGTCTACGCTTAGGTATACACGGTAACCAGATACAGAGTCGATTTGTTTGTATTAAAATTGTAAATCTCTGGATCTAGTAATTGTGTATCGTGTATCGTGCAGACAATCTGTATATAGATCGCTTATCCAAAAGAAAGGATTCCATATTCTTTAAGTATAATAGGTTTTGGCCAGCCGGGCACGGGCTGAGATTGAAATAACTGTCCCCTCGAAGAGGAATTCCCTTTTCACTTTTCTCGGCTCTAGTTTTTAGTTCATTGTTTGCCTGGCATGAGCTGTCTCGCAAAGGTGTGCTTTTACTTTCGCCTGGACAAGGTTTCGGATGACCAGACGTTTATTGCTCTTGAAATTGGCCCTGTCGCTCCCTATCTGCAGTGTATTTGTTGGGCGAGATCCTCACTCTGTGACGATATGGTGTTTAGAGAACTGCAGTCCGACATTTCAGGAAAGTTCGTTTTTAGGAAGTTCTCTTAGCGCGACGTACATTAATCAACTTTAACGTTACCGACATTTCTTAACTCAAATCGCATCACATTTTTCGCCATTCGTAAAGCAATACACACAATTGACTTTGACACTCTCTGGTTTATGGGCTTCGCTACAATGTCATCAATTTCAACCATCAATTTGGGATAGTCGGCGAAGAAGCTGCATGGCAAAGAACACAAGATAGCTGATGTAAAGCAGTTGTAGAATTGGACTTTCATGAATATAAGCTTTTAGAAACTGTTCACTTAACAATTTAGTATTACACTGGGTTTGAGGAAATTTTTCCACGTATACAGCATTACTTAGAGAAAACGAAGATACTTTGGAAGTATGCCATTTGGATGTTTGTACACTGTTTTTGCACCTATATCTTCTAAACTTTTTTCTTTGTTTTAATATTTACTTTAAACTGTGTTCTAAGTAATCCAGGGTTTAGATTTACATTTAAAATATGTCTTGAGATATTAAGCTATCTACACTGTATATGTGAAACCATTTCATTGGTTTAAAAATTCGTCGTCAAAGTTAACAGTAATCTACCGCGGCAATGCAAAACGTTGAAAATGAAACAATATTTTGATTTCTAAGCTTTTAAAGACAGCGGTAAAACATTACTCGACTGTTTGTTTCAACAACAAAGGTTAAAACTAATCTGCATAATTACTTATTCGGAATAATATTATGGACGTAAAATGTGAAATTTTGTGATTATTTGCAAGTCGAAAGAAAGTCCAAGCTCGAAGCCCTTTTCATTTCCAATTAGTTTTTTGGTATGTGTAATTAACTATCAATTGTATTATATTTTTAAATTGTAATCTCTGCTACATTCACCAAATTACTTAAATAGTTACATTTAGGAAATTATATAATAATTTTATTTTATGGAATAATTTTTTAATTGAGCAAATGAAAATGGTCTTTAATCACAGTTAACTAACCTGAAAAAGCAGCTGCCCAAAAATCACCACCCCGTATTCGCTTTTCGGTTATTTGTTCGGCAAAGTCTCAATTTAAACGCGAATGTTTTTACAACTTCGTTGCTTTTCTACGCAATTTACATAATTACGCAGAACAGACGAAGGCAGATCCATATAAAACATGGGCTTCACTTCGATGCCATGGAAACTCGCGAAAAAAGCCAAGTTAAACAACGGTTTAGATTTTCGCATAACTTTGCCTTTACGCCCTTTAATTTTTTATCAGTAATTTCACGTGCGGTTTAATCTTAAGCTAAAAAGCTCTACGAGAAGCACCTCAGGTTAATTTTGATTGAAAAGCCCGAAAAAATGTTATGAAGGGCGGGCTGGTGTATCGCGCTCTTACACCAAAGCTTGAAATAAATGATATAACTAAAATAACGATTCAACTGGAATTTTGAAAGTCTTCACATTTAATCTGCTTACAAAAATTATCAATGAGCTATTTATGTAAAATAAAAAATAATGGGGCGTTTATTGTAATTTTCCTGTGAAACATGGAGGCGTTTTACAGCTGACGTCCATAAATTTCCAAAATCGACTGGATGCGAGCTTAGAAGCATTCGGGGCTAATTAACACGGGTGAAATATTTACGGGTAGGTACGACACGATTAGAATATTCCGAGATATCAAGTGTTTCATGCCAAAGAAGTATTTAACCTCAACTACGGAAGGAGACACCTACGAAGAGCTCATTAAAGGCGAATATTTTATGAAAAGCCACCCACTAAGCGTGGAATGCCTGAAATTCCCCAAAAAGTCGTGTTAAGGGCACATCTAATTAAGAAGTTATCTTACAAATGCCAGCAGTTTACGTGTGTAGGAATTAAAGCAGCTTTTGGAAAGTCGCTGCTGATAAAAGGAAATGCTTAAACGGAAACTTCGCAGTTTTATGAGGCTCAAATTAAGCTCTTCTCTAAGCAATAAAATTTAAAAATTGAAACCATCGAATAGGAAATTAACGTTGACTTTGATGCTCACATTTTTCAAGTGCACTTTTAAATTAGAACATCCTCGCTTTAATTCCTTATATAAATGCTGATTTTACATTCTCATATCAAGAGACAACCTACAAAGCTTCACATACATAAATAAATTATAGCAGAGGTTAAAGTAAAATCTTGGTTATTATTGGAGCTAGAGGAATACATTTAGCCCGTATTCCGATGGAAATCGAATAGTTCTTTTAGTTGAGAAATGAAAATATCAATATTTCAATTCTTAGTTATACTTAGATATAGTTATAATTCACGAATTCGTTGGTATTTTAAAATCAGCTGTAATTAACTCTAGTAACAATATGTGGATAATTTGATCGACACTTTTAAGTTCATGTAAGTATAACACTTTTCAAAATTATTTCTTGCTGTTTAGTTAATGTAAAAAACACGTAAACTATAAAAACCACATAATTTTTCAATTTTATAGCCTGTAGCATATGTGCTAAATAAGAAATACTGCAGGAATTGTTATAAGTACTTGTAGTGTTATTGCCAAATATGCATATATTTGGAAACATCTAAAATGTTCTATTCAGATATATCTAAAACAATTACGAGTACTTTCTTTATGTTTTATGTCTTCACTCATAAAAATGCTGCTCGTTAGGATATTCAGCTTGTGCAAATTATACGTACACTTAATAACAAATTTGCAACAAACATTGGTCCCATAATATAATGCTTCCTGTTAATACACTTCGATAACTTTCAATATTTATTAATCTTGACATGTTTGTTTTTTATACAGTGTGAACGCTTATATTAATTTATAATTAGATTAACAGTTGTCAGTTTTAAGATATTTCTGTATTTATTATAGATTAAGTAACTAATTCAAAGGGTGCCTTTATTCATTATTTATTACTCATAGACTGCAATAGAAGGGATACGTTAATTTTTGATTAAATTATACATATACACCATGTGCAAATAAATAAGACCATGTGACTAGTAGCATTTAGGGATTGCGTGAATGTTCCATCCAAGCATCGACATGACATTTTTGAGATTAAATTCACACGTTGCGCTAACTTTCTAATTTAGGACACTTTTAGTTATATTTCATTAATAACAGTTCTATTTAGAGATAAGTTACTTTTGAGTTGTTTCGGACACCTAGGCAGTTTTCTATAATATGTTAATTTTTTAATGTGTAACAAGCTACTGTTACAGTCATATTTAAATTTTTTTAAACGTTGTTGCCAACAGTGTTGCATGGGTTGCCTATATTACATAATCTCATGGATTTCCATCTATATCGAAGTATCTATACCAAACCCTTTAGGCAAGTGCATCACAGTTTTGGTTTCTACTATTTTGATAAACAACTAACGTTGCTTTGTGCTATTATAACATAATACATTTTTTTGGAATATTTCAGAAATAATCTTTTGCAGCACAGCTATAAAAATATTTTTATTTGTATTGTGGAGAATTGAACTCGAGTTGAAGGGCTGGCATTTTTTGTTCCCATTGTATCTCGAAAACTTAGAAAATCTAAACAACTCAACAGAATATGCGAACTTCTCTACTTAACTGTAATAAGCAGGAATTTTCTAAAGCCATTGGAAGTGGTATTTCTTCCATGTCTTTTACTCTGTAGTTAACAATTATCTCCGAGAAGAGGTACAAGAATCGATTCTTGTTTTCTCATTGAGTCCAATTTTTTATCAGTGTTAGTTTACATCGTACAAAAAAAAATGTTAGCAGTATTTGGAGAACATAATTAATTCACTAGAAATTTTATTTGCTTTTGTCGCTTTATCTCTCACTTTTGACGCTGCCACTGATATAATCATATTATTAGTACCTTGAAACCCTTAGTCGAATGCAAAAAGATGCTTTTACCTTTAAAATAGTATTTTTTTCTAACTGGCTCACTGTCTTAACTATGTGCAATAGTAAAAATATAGAACAAGTTATTTGAGAATAGGGAGATATTAATAATATTGTTTCACTGTAGAGCACAGTAAACCCTGTTTTAGTTATACATTTCTAGAAATATATTTCCCTCTAGTGTGGTCATCGTAATTAAACTTGCCAAATACCCCCATACACTGATTGCAGCAGTATATTATGTTTTGAAGTAGTAGTTATTTCCTGATAGACTATATATTATACTTAATTGAATTAAGCAACTCAAAAAATATGACAATTGCTTTAGAAACCATAAATATTTAAAATAGTTGTGATGTGAACTTATACTTTAATTTATTTTTGCTTATAACATCTATTTAATTATTAAATTCTGCGATAATTATTTCGATTTCACACCGACAGTTAACAAACTGTAAGTTGTTTTTAAAATTTTTAAAGTCGTTCGATTGTTTTACTTTTCCAAAATAATGTTCTGTACCTGTACATGTGTACATCGTAGAATCTTGTTGAAGTCACTTCATTTTTCACCTTGTGGTCGTTCCTATTGACCACGATGCGTTGTATGTAACAGATATCAATAAATCGTTGTCTGTTCGACCATATACTATACTTACTTGAATTAAAACTCAAAGTTGACTTAAAAGCTATAACCATCTACAATAACTTTATTTAAATTAATAGCAAAATCTATATTTTTCTATCAGTTTAATCAGCTGCTTTAATAATTATTTCATACTGATAGTTGTCACATTGTTTTTGAAATGTTCAAATTTATCCCGTTTGTGTAACTTTTTCAACACAACGTTCTGTATCTGTACATCATACGAGATATATTTCGTTTTTGTACACATGTGTTCAACTACATAATCGAAAACACTCAGTGAGCAACAAAAAAAACAGTTGCTAAAAACGGTAGAGCAGAGAAATCAGAAAATGTTTCGCTTTGTGGTCCTTTCTATTGACCACGACGCGTTGTATGCAATAGGAAAACAGATACAACACGTTTTGGATATTTAGAATGCTTACAAACTAATCCTATATTTTGCAATTAGCATGATAGTTAGGAATAACTTCAAATTTTATATTACTGATAGGTGTAGAGATGCTATGCAATTCAAAAAGACATCGCATCAGTGCCTACCAGAATAAATTCTTTTTCTTATTTGTGTTACCACTTACAAAGCCCATTTTGTTCTTTTCTGTCCATTATAAACATGGAATAAATAGATGTATGTGTAATAATCTCTAATCCCAAACTACTTATAACAATCCGGTGAATTTCCAAGAACGTCGTGGTTGTCTTTCCATTGCGCACAACGCGTTGTGGTGAATAAGAACGACCACCAAATTTCGATGTTAGGTCATTTAGCACTGTCCACAACGCTTAGTAGTTGTTTTTTTGCTCCCTGCGCGTTTGTGGTGATTGGATGTAATATAAAAATTAGAAAATTATTACTATAAAATAGAGCTGTGTAAAACTATGCACTTATTATAATATTACACTTTACTTGAATGAATAATTACTATTATTCTTCTACAAATTATTTGTCTTTTATTTTCTTACATCTTAAGAGTGGGTTAGGTTAAGCTAAGTTGAGGTAAGTTAGGTTAGGTTAGTGTATATTATATAAGATAACAGAGGGATATTTTTTATATATGTCTAGTTGGCACAAGGTTTCGTGCAGATTATTTTATTTTGAGCTTTGTCTTTCCAATTCTCATCAAGTAGGCTCATTAATAATTGCGTCATCATTTCCTCTTTAGGCGGTAGCTTCATCTGGTACCCTAACTTTCTTTTGGAACTTGTTTCTTCAATCTGCTTTATTAAGTCAAACAAAGTGCCTAACCCAATCTTCTTTTTGCATTTTAATCGTTGTCACAATCAGTAAGTGTGGTGCACATTTCTATAACAAATGACAAGTTTTGAATAATTTGCGAAGTCCCTTATCGAAGGCTGCAACTATATTAAATTAAAATTATAATTATTGCTCTCCGAATTTCAAAGTTTCATTGCTGATCTAGCAAGGTATATCCTGCAACAAGTCACAAAAACCAGTATAGAATTAATTGGAAAGAGATTTTGATAGGATGACTAAATCACGTACATGTCTCGAAGCAACTACTCTTCCACAGAGCTACAAATGGAAGAAGAAACGTAGAACGATCAACTTTAAAATATAAGATCGGAACCAATTAAAAAATTGATTGCGTGGAGCTGATGATGATGATTATTATGATTATTGGAGGCGTATAGAAACAAAAGTATTTAGTCCGCATATAAGTATTTTAGAAAATACACGTGTAATGTAAATGTTGCTTGAAAAGAGGTTGCTTAAATATATGTATAGGTTTAGTTTTTTTAGAACAAATGTCCACATTAAGTTGTGTCATAATGTTGAACAGTTGTAGTTGACTTTTCCAAATTAAATAACAGTTTCAAAAATATGATCAAGCTTGAATATGGGCAAAACAATAATAATGAAAAGATCTGCTTAACCTAATCATCAACCCTTCATGCTAGACAGAGTACTAATAGAGGAAGCAAAACTAGGGAAAACATCAGAATCGATAAAGAAATGTAAACAGCAGATTTGAATACGACGACAAGACTGGCATGGATAGCACACAAGAAAATTAGGCTTAAGATACCTGTTTATGGAAATAAAAATACTAATATAATGTGTTATTTCGGTTTTGATATACGGTGTTGAAACGTAGACACTGGCGAAGAAAACCATGAGCAAGATGCGAACTAAGACAAAAAATCTAAGAATGAATTAGGGAATGTACCATAACGGAAGACATCAAAAGTCAATACTAAAAGTGAAATGGCGATACACAGGATATATAACTATATTAACAACAAAAGCAACTAAATATGAACACCATGAATAGAAAATGACGGCCTACTACAATGGTACGATGACATACGGAAAATGTAGGACACAGCGCAGAAATAGGTGGAAGAAAATGAAAGAGACGTTTCGCCACTCGTATACGACAAATGCTAGATAAAAACAGAGAGAGCGAGAGAGAGAGGGTTGTATTTACAGTTCGTCTTCATTTTTTGCTGTTAGTAACGCATCATCCACATAGCATATAATGTTCACTGATGTCTATTCTTATTTTGAAACTATTATTGTTAATGCCATTCATTACTTTTTGTTCTTTTACAAAATGCCTTTTTCAGGTTTACAAAATACAAGTATTCAGGTTTATCATATTCTTCTGTATAATTACCTAGGAATACATTTTACATCAATCGCATTTCCATTACAACGAAATCCTTGCTCTTCAGCCATATCAATTGCTTCTTGAAGTTATTTAGAATCGATGTAATTTACAGGTGGCCTTAAATCAGGTTATTACACGAAAGTTGTCAGAGTAGGTTTTTGTTTTTTAAGGATGGGTATTATATAGCTTCGTTCCATTCCTTAGATATTTTTTGTCTACGATATATTAGCAACTTATTATATATGTGCGGTTTTTCAAATTTATTACAATTTTGGTTAGTCTTTATGTTGCTATGGTCAGTGTTTAGTTATATATGCTTACTTCTTTTTCTTTATCTTCAATATATAGTTCTACAAAGTACTCCGTCTATTGTTGAGCGTTGATGTTGTTGATTCGTGCATATGTTTTTGTTGTATTATTTCTCTTTTGTGGACCGCATTTGTCACAATCCGTTTTTAGTTAATTTCTTCCAATATTCCTTTTTGATTTTTTAAGCATTTCATTATTTACTCTTAAGCTTATAGATTATATACATCGTTTTGTTTGTACTTTCCTGTAATTCATAAATGCTTTTTTTCTTCATGTGCTGACTTAGAACTATAACATTTTATATTAGAACCATGTGTGTTTACGGTAATAAATATTTTTCTTTGGGCCCTAATTTACAATTCGAATCTTGAATCAGGGGTGGCATGTTGCGTTATAACTGTAATAATTTACACTGCCTGGAAGCCGTATAGTTCTTAAATGCTTGTTATTTTTAGCAGGAATTCCACAGCACGCCTTGACGAGCCTCGAAATCCGCAAGCCCCGCGAGTTTGGCCGTCGGGATGGCAACGAAGGGCAAGGTTGGCGTCATTTAAACACATCTTCCATAAGTAATATAAAACCCATCTGATTGAAAGTAAAGACTCTTTGTGCCGGCTGCCACGTGACAGTTATAGGCGTAGCAGGCGTCATGGCAGCGCCACCTGCAGCGCCCCGACGCCGGAAAAAGAATCTCCATGGCAACACCGAGGGGCGAGCTTTTTAAGAACGTAGGAGGGAATGGCAACCAACGCCCTTTTTTACGCCATCTTTTTATTTCGCTGATGATGTAAACTTGCGAATGCAACAACGTAAGTACAATACAAATATACTCCGGCGTCGTTTTTGAAAGTGCGCCTACAAAGGGCTTTAATTAAACGGCCGTTCGACGCTGGCAAATCTGGAAACGTCTATAAATAAGGGAGGGAATTCCATTCAGCGGACGCTCGATGAGTACGCTTTCCAGGTGAATCGGGAATCGAAGGGAAACAGGGGCTTTTGGAAGTGTGAAGCCGCGTCGCAATTAAAGCAATTTAGATATCAATCTGACAGTGATTAGGATTTAATGGAAAAATTAGCATTTGAGGAAGTGCACGCGAGCAGTTCAAACTATTCTTCTAACAACTCACTAATTTTTAGCCCAGTCAAGATAAATTCCGAAGTCTTAATTTGTAGCGAACGCCTCCGCCCACCTCGAGCAAAACGGTCTTAAATACTAACAGCACGCTCACTCATTATTGAGCACAGCAGCAAATTGCTATTTCTTTTCATCGTAAATTGCTTCATTTAGTAGCAAGCCTAATGAAACGAAAGTACCTCCGAGAGATTTAGCAAAGTATACCTTCCCGTTACTAATTATGAATCTTTTACTTCCCTGCAACACAGCGCAGCGCGAGGGATTATTCAGAAACGTTGATTAACAAAGAAACGCTGCGTTTCATAAATTGGAGCAGAAACGGCTTACGCTCCTCGCTGTAATCCCGCCATTTGGAATTTATTCATATGGAATTTAACTTTTCACAAATTCCCTAATTCCACTTACCTTTAAGCGACATAAGGGTAACGGTTGAAAAAGTTTAAATTGAAAGCTTTCTAATTACCAGCATCTGCAAGCAACCAAGCCAAAACTGTAACCAACTCCCCTTCTCGGTTTGACTATATACGATGTAACACATATTGCACCTAATAGTTGTATACATCTTAATGCTTAAATAATACTTATCTCTGAACAAGGCCGAAAATTAAATTTTTCGGATGAATATGGAATATTGCTGAGCGAGACTAAGTCGAGTTCGGCAACCGTAGGAGTACGGTTTTCGGCCGTGTGCTATACACAATTTATTCTTACCTATATTCTAAGAAATGAAAGAAACGAGCTTTTATGGTTATTCTGTAATTTCATTCAGTTAGCTTTGCCGAGCATATCGTTTCGATACAAAAAAATGAAAAAACTGTCATGGTGTTTTTATTGGATTATTTATTTATTTATTTCGTACTCAGCCAACAGCCTTTAGGCCAATTACAGGCGTCGCTGTGCAGTTATGAGGACTTCCGACCCCACTAAGGACTATCATGATGTTGTTATGAGAGCCGGGACCAACTATTTCCGTGACAGCCGTATCACGAGGCGCCGAGAGGTGCAACCGTGGAACTCCCATCCAAGTTCTGACCAGAGAGAGCGTTGCTTAACTCTACTGATCGAACGTGGACGCTTGTTCAAGCAACACCACCCGGGACCCGTCCATTAGGATGATATGATGGCCATATTAGTAAAATATTTGTTGTTATTGCTAGGTAACTGCTTTTCGCCTTTCAGGAAAAAGTGCTTGTAGGAGTAGACTGTTGATTTATCTTTAATATTTATATTGAACGTGCAATTACTGCATTGGAAAATGATGGGGCGATTTCGTTTCTCGCACTTCAGGTAATGTACAGTGTACACTGTACACATAGCAGTATGTTCACTGTCACTTAAAATATTAATTTAAAATGGGATCGTAAGCAACGTTACGTCACTTTGACGCAGTCCAATAAACGTATTGTAACAGTTGCTTTATTTGTTTATGGTATTAAACGGATACACCGGCTATAGCCAATTAAACAAAAATATAGACTACCCATCACAACAAACTGCTACCTATTACAGTTTCTTTAATTATAACAGACCGACGCCGACGAAAACATTTTTCATACTCATATGCTCGCCCAACTCAGCTTTGTATCGCACTGTAATTATCCTTTTTCATCTTGATGTTATAAATAACTATACTATGCGATTGAGTTTAAGTGTCGTGATGTCGATTAAGATCACATTTTTAATTAAAATATTAAGTGAAAGTGAACATTCTATTATGTAGACACTGCATGAAGAGAAACCGAATCAACCCATCTTATTACAGTAACTGTACGGTTAATTTATGTAATGTATATAATTAAAAATCGAGAATAAAATAAACAGTCTTTGTTTATATTTGCTACTATTCGAAAAGTACCTTATTGCCCACCAGGTGTGGCAAGAACTTTATTTAAATTATGTGCATGTCATGTAAGTGTCAGCTTTTTGCCCTAAGGCAAAAAGTTGTTTATTTATATAAATAGAGTTATAGATTCACACAATGGTTCGGACTAATACTTAACAGCAATAAGTAAAAGTTTGTAATTTTTATTTAATTTTCGTATATTTTTCCAGCTCGAATGCATCCCTGACCCAAAAATTACACTTGCTATTTACGTAAGGCTTTTACGTAAATAGCTCGTGATGAAACAAAAAGCATAACTATTTGACAATGTCGTATAAAAATTCTGTATGTAATTCTTGCTTACTAAATTATTGGCTTCTGAAAGAAATTCAACCTAGCAACAACAGCGTAAACGAAATTCTGAAATTTCTATTGAAATAACCTAATTCCCTATGTGTTTGTTTTCAGAAAAATTATTTGACAATTAAATTTGATCTTTTTTTAAATTTGACGCCAGAATTAAATAAAATTAACCAACCAAAAGAGGATTAGTTACAACACGATTTAAATAAGATAGATACTAGCTTATGTATAACAAAAATTTAATTCAGAATTGTAGTCCTGATGTTGACAGGACCATCGGACCTCAAAACAATGTTGTAAATTTTTTTAAATTAATTGAAAACCTGTCTAAGCAGAAGAATAATGAAAATCCTTCCAAGCGTCCTCTAGCTGCAAAATCTAAAAGAAAGTTTGTTTAAAAATATGAAAAAGAATAACAGTTTTTTACCATGTGTAATCAAAAAATTAAAACTCTATTTCGTATTAAGTAACAAACGACTTCCGCGATTGGACCGTGTCATTATTGAGGTCAAAGCACTCAACGTTTCGCCCACTTTCGTAAGGGCTTCTCCAGAAGAGTTTCGCCTCTGGCGTGGTTTACACATTGAGTTACAGTGCTCTTTTGCTTTTCTTCCTGATGAAGCCCCTTACGAAAGTGGGCGAAACGTTGAGTGCTTTGACCTCAATAATGACACGGTCCAATCGCGGAAGTCGTTTGTTACTTAATGGCAATGGCCACGAAAGCCTCCGAAATCATCTCTATTTCGTATTTCTTTACTACCCAAAAGCGTCTGAACAACACAGTCTTATCAGGACAAAAAGAACAATTCCCATAACCTAAGCTTTTAACAAAACGCTACCTACCACGAGCAGGAACATTCTATATTGAATTTTCCGTTTATACTTATTCATGGTAAAGTCGTTTTTTTATAAATCATTTGAGAAAATTTATAGGTCCCTACAAGAAGAAGTTTAAGACCATTTCAGGAGTGGAGTACCATTGCTACGTGTTGTTGAATCTCTGTATGACTTATCCCCGATTTTTCTTAAGCAGTTTTTCGGCAGCTCAAAGGTTTTCAGCACAAACAGCTATTGGAGGTCGTCCATGTCTCTGTTCATCTTCTATCGTACATCGTTCATGCTTAAATTCACGGAACAAGCATCTAACTGTGGGTAATGAAGGGTTATGGTCGCCGAAAGCTACAAAATGTTTGTAACTACAGTCGTACGCCAATCCTTTTTTTTAATAGTAGGAAATCATTACCCCCGGAATATGCCTTACTTGTAATGGACACCAAACAACTTACGAGTACAAGAATCAAACATGTGTCTCTTGACACACTTTAACTCCAACATTTCAAAGTTACAACTGGGAACTGTCAAAAGAATGAGCTTTCAATTTATACAAATGGTTCGGTTTGTCCTGGCACATAGGGAGTGCAACTATTATTATATCACTAGGTTATAAAAACCAACTTTAGTTAAGCTATAATGTCTCTTGTTTCTACTTTACCCCTCTAAAATACAAAGAAAGTATTGTTTGCGTGCTCTAGCAGTTAAAGCGGAGTAGTAATCGAATTCGGCCTGACTGAACGCGTGGAAGTGAGCCTGGGAGCCCGAGTTCGAATCCCAGCGGTTGCACTTTTTTTACTGATTCCAAGTCTTTTAAGTTAGAACTAAACTTAAAAAATGTTAGGAAAGCCTAAAATTAGCGCACTGACTTTGTATCTATTAAAGAAGGAAATAAGAAGCAAACATATACTCATCTTTGCCTTACATATATTTTTTTTAATTATAAGCTGCTAAATAGCAAGAAACATTTGAAAATAACAATAAATCTGGTATTATAGGAAAATTCTTACACTATTACAATCATAACAACCTTCTTCTTCTGAGTGTAGACTTTCCATTACTGTAGATTAGTCAGAACTCTGGCAAACTAATTTCTTGGCTTTATGGCATAGCCCACTTTTTGATACTTTTTAGCCATGAAGTTCTTCTGCGTTCTACCATTATATTAAAAAATTAAAAGTATTAGTTTTAAAATGTTAAAAGGATTTTCTACAAATTGGAATATATTTGCCAAATATAAACATTTTACTACAGATAACGAACATAAAAACATACTGATGCAAAACCGATTTGACTTTTGATATTATTTTAGTTTGTATACCATCCACGTTAGTGGATATCTTCCTAACTGTGACACTGACACTCAACACTGTGAGAACAGTATACGTCTCGTAATTTCTTAATGATATCGTCATTTTAAAGCCACATTCCATAAAGACTTTTTTCCTCTCTTTGTGAACATCGGTGACTTAGTTACATTCATATGGGGTATCCGCCCTGTTTAAATTTACTGAAAAATGAATTTCAGTACAAATAAAGTTCGAAAAAAGTGATTTTTTATTACAATTTTCAATTTTCAACATGTGGCCTATTCGTAGTTTTTCTTATTTTTCTTTATGCCTTAGACATTGGTTTCTGTTCTATAAATTTTTACCCTTTTATTCGGTGACTGCAGTCTATGTTTGGAAATATTCTCTACTCTTTACAGTTGTTCATAAGCATGCAATAAATTTCTTGTCATTTTGTTTACAGCCAAATATGAAGATACTGGGCAGTTTTTTCTGCATTTATCATTATATTTACTAGTAAACTAAGTAACGCAAGAAGTAGATACGTATCTAAAGATAGAGTTATTTATGTTCAGAAACAGATTAAACTGTATACAAAGCAAAAAACACATTCTGAAACTGGAGGCAATGTAATATTCTATAAAATCTATACATACTTCCTAAATATTTGAATGGCCAATGTTCTTAATACATTTTAACACGTTTAAATAATAATAAAGCTTTGTAATTTGTGCATGAAACCAGACCTTAAAATAGAGTTAATTAATTAACATATCAGAGTTGTTATCTTGTAACTGTGTGACTCGAAAAATTACATCTCTTTTGCAAAACATAAAATAGCAGAATTTTGAAAACCTGGCAGTAAATATAATAACGTTCAAAAGCAACCATTTCAACCATTTTTCAAAGCATAAATGTTTGTATTTTACTCTTGCTTTGTATTTTATCAAAAGTACAGCCTGATGATATACAGGGTGTATCTAAACTGTCGTACAGAAAGTAAATTTTGATATGTTACGCCCAAAACTAAAACGAAAACCTAAGAACCATTTTTCTACCTATTGTATTTTTCTGGCAAAAGTCATTTAAAGCTGAGAATTAATACTTGCTATGATTACATTTTTAACGTCATAGCAAAAATTTAAAAAAAATCACTTGTTTCAGCAGTCTTCATCCAATTAAAGTGCGAATAATCTAACCAATTGGTTCTTTTTATTGTATTTCTGTTTTCGATAGAAAAATGTGTGTTAACAACGCTGCATACTGTCTAAACGAAAATATTATTTTATCTAGCATTCCAGTGCATATGAACATCATGCCTACATATTGTCTGTAACCCTGTAACGTTGCCAATTTTGCGTATTTTAAATTGTTATAGTTGGAAAAATACTCCTTAAAATTCAAAATGGTTTGTAGGTTAGGCCTAGAATATCGTAGTGTAGTGTTTGTATGACCGATTAGATAATAGATATAGCAATAAAGTTAAATATAAGTGGTCTATGCTTTACGTAATGCATTTCTTGCATTACCTTTGTTGTTTTGTGTTTAAGTAGTTTGTATTTAATTCTTGGGTTTGGGAGTAGACATTTCCATAAAAATTGTGTAGAAATATCCGTGCAAAAGTTTAGCTCTTTTAATTTTTTCAACGTAAGGTAGGTAAAATATAAGCACCACATGCGTTTTCTATCATTTTTGGGTCCTCTATCGATTTCGAACATTGTTACTGAGAAAAAACGGTTAAATCCTATTTAAAGATTGGCTTTGCAAGCTAAAGCGGATATTTCCAACTTTTGTAAGCAAAAACAGTTATCTTCCCTTAGTTATGTAGCAGAATTGTTGACTTCAGAGTTTTTTTACAGTGCATTATTCTTGTTGGATGATTGGCAACTATATAATGTGAAAGATTTGGATAATCTACGCAAGAAAGTAAGAGTGAAAAGGGATAGATGAATGGAAAAACATTTTTCTACAAAAAGGAAAGAAAGCCGGTAACACGCCAATAATGAAAGATGCCATCTTTGCATTTTTACTTCCTTTTACAATAAAGGAAGTATTGGATTCACCCCAAAAATTCAGAATTGAATTTTCAACAGATCTTCACATTTTAGAGTCCCCTGAACCCAAAAAACATATTTTTTTTCATTGGTCTGTCTGTGTATGTGTCTGTGTCTGTCTATGAACAGAATATCTCAAAAACCAAAAGAGGTATGGCGTTGAAACTTAATATATAAGTGTTTTGTACTATCTAGATGCGACAGCAAGCTTTCGAAGAAAATCGCATAACCAGAAGTAGGTTTTACTATTGTGATTTTTCAGTTTTTTTCGATTTTTTAAAAAATGTCTTTAACGATTTTTTTCAAACTTCACACATTTGTATTACGTTTTTAATGTGTATTGATGTGAGATAGGTGATTTTCCAGTTAAATACTTCTAAAATGGGGTTCTTTGGTTTTCTTTTCTATTTTTTTTATTAACTCATATTTTAAATAGAACACCCGGTATATTATTACATTTTTGAGTTCATCTTAAAATTGTAGAGAAAATTTGTCTCTTCAACTAACGCTCTAATTTGTACCGTTTTTGTAGAATTTGTAATTTTTTAAAATTTTTGACAAATGTTTAATAATTTTAAATCAAATTTTCGGCTAATTATACGATTACTATAAAAGGAAGTTGTGTGCGTGTATCACACCAGATTTTTATGTATTTAATATAGGAACTTTTTAGTCAATAAACCAATGCAGTTAGATATCTTTCTGTGTTTAAGAACCTTTGTCGAACGAGTCCATGTCTTTATGACCTTCCTTATGTGAGACACCATAAGGTGTTCTAGCATACCATCTTACACCAACGGAACCAAGTTTTTACTACCTTTCTTATGTGAGACTACATAAGACCGTTGGTTTGCATCCTTTTGCATTCCTGCGCCCCTAAGAATTATACTGTAACTATCTGAATTAAAACATACAGTTTACTACAAGCTCCACCCCGAACATCAGGATTTGAGTTCCAGTTGGACAAGAAAAGTCAAATAATAAAATAACAAAAGTTGGTTCATATTGTTCTTATTTAATTGATAATTAACACAAGAATAACAGTTTTAACAAAAAGTTTTTTAATTCAACAACTGTTGAAAGCGTTCACCAGTACATTCCAAACGTTTATCGGCCCTCATAATTAAATTTGTTCTAGCATTCCTCAACATTTCAGGTGTAATAGATCCACAAGCTGGAGTTATCTTGTTTATCAGTTTTTCAAGATAATTAGAAGGCCTATAATAGTTATAATACACTTGTGTCTTTCAACACTCCTCAAATAAAAAGTCAAGCATTGACAGAGCAGGTGATCTAGCAGGCCATGGAACTTCTCCTTTACTAACAATTACATTTTCACCAAATTTATCATTTAAAATATTGGTTACGGCGATTGCACGGTAGGGCAAAGCATCATCATGTTGAAACCATACATTTCTTCTTACAGCTAACGCAGTTAAATAATTTTGAAGTTTGCTCTGTAAAAGCATTAATGTTAATTGGAAAAAATATGGGCCTAAAATGTGACTGCCGACTGCACTTCTTAAACATTAACTGAAAATCTCACTTGAGCACAAGCTTCCATTATTTGACCAAAATGATTATCATCCCAGTAATGAGCATTGTGTCTATGAAAAACTCAGTTTCTATGAAAATTAGATTCATCGGTCCAAATGATGTGATCTAGAAATTTAAACGCCACTTACAAAAAGCTCTACGGTTATGACGTCATGGGGATCATTAACATGTAAATACTAAACTAAATGTATCTTGAAAGGTTGAATTTTTGAACGTTTTAATACTTGTAGGATTTGATACCTTTCAATATTTAATTATGATGCACCTTGTCTTGTGGAAGCTCTAGGAAAAGCTCTGAAATAACGTAGTCATCAATATTATCGCCTTCTCCTCGATTATAGACATTTTCGGCAAGTTCTTGTGATTTCTCAAAATTTTTTAATGTCTTCATGTTAGGTGTACAAATTTGCATTTTAATTACTCCAAAAATTCAATTTGAAAAAAAATGTCCAAGAAAACAGTTAGCCAATAAAAATTATTCTTTTTTCTATATTATTGATAAAGTGGAACTAATAGTAGATTATGTTATTAGGAGTAAAAGTGATACTTTATGTGGCAAAGCTGAAGTTTATTTAGCCGAACGTTAGTGAGGCAAATAATTCAGCTAAGCCACATAAAGTCACTTTTACTCCGAATAACATATACTATTTTATCCGCAAACGTATTCAGGTAAATTTCATTAATATAAATTAAAAAAAAAGGATGCATCGGCCGGGAATCGAACCCAGGCCACCCGCGTAACAGGCGAGCACTGTACCCCTGCGCCAACCTCTGTTGTTCAAATAACGCGCTACTGTAATGATATATGAATATGCAGCCTCTTAAATGTCAAAGAGAAAAAACATTAAAATTGATTAATTAAGAATACGTTGATGCGGTACTCATATGTCATACTTGAGTATCAGTTGCTGAATAATACATATTCTTAGTTATTGTACAGGGGGTGTTGTTGCAGCTAATGACTTTGGGTCACTAAATCACGTTAGCTTACACAGGTATGGAAACACAATTTCACAGGTTCAAAAAAACGACATTGTCCTCGTCAAATTTATCATAGTCGCTACTATTAAGTGCATAACTAACAGATTTTATTATGAATTTACTTTTCGTAATGCGAGGGTACAATTGTTTATATGTTACGAAGATGATCGTTTTTAGCCGTAACGTAACACTGCTTCTGCACGCCAGTGGAAAACAGAATTTTGGTTTGACAGAAATATTACCGAGTTTCCTCTGTGTAACTGAAGCTAACGTGATTTAGTGGCCTTTTAATAACTGCTATACTTTTGATTTTACTCTATTTCTTAATGCCCCATTATTAAATTATAGGTACTAGTCAACCTGATACTATTTTTTTACATTTAATTTCACGAATCAAGGATCCTAACGTAGGTTAAGCTTGACAGTGTCAACTTGCCATTTCATTTTCGTACTTCACAAATTTATGAGTTACGAAATGTCTTGAAGCGAATATAAGTGTCAAAATAGTCATAAAATATAACTTCGTTATGTATTTTAACGTTCTAACTAATATTAAAGAAATATGTAACATTAATCGAAATTTCACATAAAAAAACCTAACTTCCTGACACATATTTTTTACGCTTTTCTGGATTACATTCGTTACAAATAAAGTTCTTCAATTTAGATTGCATTACAAGTAGTATGTTGAGTTGCGTAACTTTGTCCACCACATTAATAAATATACTACAGACGTTAACATAAAATCTTAGCAAGTAACTAAGCGTAATAGAATTTGATAACTAATTAGATTATCTAAAAAGAGGACTAATATGGATTTATGCATAACATGACGTTTTGAGGACAAGTTAAATGCTTATTTATTTTTTCTTGAAAACGAAAACTCCAATCAATCGAATGAAAGGGACAGCAAATTGTAGATGAAATAGATCAGTCTGAGATCCTACAATGTTGCAAAAACACAACAGTGATTAGCTGCACCAACGCCGTCGTGCATAATTTTTCAAACATTAAGAGGGTGTATTATTCAGCAAAATATACTCATACATGCTTTTTGATATAAAAATTAAATAAACAGGTCAAGTTGGTAAAACCATATTACGTAATATTTAAAGTATAGTAAGTGAATACGGAATCTAACTTAAAATATGTATGTAAGTGCATGTTGTTTATATATAGACACAGAAACGTACATAACTTTTCATCCCTTTTATCGTTCAGCATTGTGAAATTAACAATGTTGATAATTTTACTCAGTAGATAAATTTCAGGCAAAAACTTGTAGCTGTCTAGAATTAAAATTTGTTACAAAACAAAAACAATTCAAGAAATACTACACTCCTATAAGATCAAGGAAATATTTAGGAAATATAACGTATCGGCATTAAAACTGGTTTAACTGGCAACTTTTAAGTATGAACTTGCTCACCACGCAGTGTAATCGATAAAGCATTAATTGATTGCTGTTGCGTAAACTGAAGCTCAGATACGCGTATTTAGAAAGCTTTAGAAACGCTATAATTAAAATTCATTTATAGAACGAAATTAAAGTTTTTGGATTAAGGCAAAGCAGCTAAGCGGAACTCTGCTAAAACCTTGCACAAACATTTCCAAATTGAATTTGAATTTTAAGATAAATGAGCAGGATGTACATCATCAGAGCACCAAAAATAAGGAAAATGTCAGAAAGTTTCTCCAATAACAGCAAAAAAAGTAAAAACTTAGAAAGTTGATCTTCTTATATAATTAGTTAAAAAGCTCTTTTAGCGAGTATTAAGGAGAGTACCATTACTAATACGAGCGGAATTAGTTTTTTGTGTATTTAATATGCGACATAAGCCATTGGTTAAGAACTATATTTTACGAAAAACAATAAAATGAAGTTAAAAGTACCAACATTTTAAATAATAGCTTTACACAAAAATTGGAAATAAAAACTAGAGACTTTGAGAATTTAAAATACATAGTTTGCTATACTACTTTGCGCATTTTATTAGAAAATGTGTACTTAAATAAGGTAGTTCTGCTATGAGGTTTTTAACACAATGAAGCTCAGCTCAGCCATTGCAAGTTTGGGAAATGCGGCATTACATTTTTTTACATATGCTTACAGTAGCGGACCCGTAACATAGTCATTCGGGTCTCGTAATATAATACCAACCTATTTTTGGCCTTGCAGATATCTGATGGGCAAACTTAATTCATTAAAATGTTGAGAAGGGCGTGACTCCTCCAGTTCATAGTGCAAATAAATGAAGGCGTTTGATTGACTATTCCTTTATTTTAAGTATTCGTATCTTTGGAAATTTTGATATTTTTGATTTTTTTAAATTTGACGTAAAATACTTTTTGGGAGAGTTTTAATTCATTCTGTATATGAATACGTATTACATTTGGTTTATTCCAGAAGGCAAAATAAAGAGTTATAAACCTCCTCATTAACGAGTACTGTTTGATCTGTGACACCCATGTTTCATCCACTAGTAAGTAGTCGACTGATAATAAGCAGTATCATCTAAAAAGATGACCAATATGGAATGTTAAACCAAGTATTATACAAATTGATCCAAGCGTTCTCTTGTTCTAATAAAAATATTTTTTTACAACGAAACTCTTTTGAATAAAAATGAGTTAAGGTGAATCGTCTATACTGGAACCAATAATCTATGGTTCACCGATGTCCGTATTTCGGGAACCTCTTGTCAACTGTATTATTTTTCTCAACCTGTGGAGGAAATGAAATAAATAAATACAAATACATTTTCCTTCTTGTCGGATCAACTGCATTGCTGCTACTAAACTCTTGAAAAACTATTAAAATTAATGTGCATTCTTGCCTTCTTGTATCGTTTATTTTCTTATTTATATTCTGCCGTTAATGCAATTCAAGCTTTACATCTTGCCTTAAATTCAAATATATTTTTAGAATGCTTTTTTCATATAAAGTTTATTGATTTTATTTTCTCTTGATCATGTTGTTACTTAAAGAAGAAAATTGAAAAATTTAAAACCTCAATGCTTTTAAATATAGGTGTAGGTATCCTGAAAGTAATCATAAGTCCTAAGAAATTCTAAAATAATTAAATTTTAGTTGAAATAATAGATTTAGATGCTTTATAAATTTGTCACTATCCAAATCTACTTTGAGAAAAAGTTGCATATTAACCCTGAAATGTCTTTATATTTAATTAACGGTCAGCTATAACAATAAAGTACCGCCAGCATGGTTCGGTGGTTAGAGCATTAGACTGCGGCGCGGAAGTCTGAAGTTCAAATCCCAGATCGATGCCTAGCGGGCGGCCTACCCAGTCGCTTTAAATAATTGGGGACCTGCATTCGAAAGAATAAGGGTTAATAATGCGGTTGTCTAATGCGTGATGCTCACCACATCACCCCGTGTCATGAATTTGACACGCGACAGCCGGGTGTGAGAGCGAGGATACGGAAGCTCTGACCTTCCGCCTTGCAGGCCAAGCTCCTTTATGGGGTGTTAGTGCCTCACCATTATATATAACAATAAAGTAATTTAATCTCTTACGTTCAAAATTAGTGTTGCGCGGTTATAGTTTATTTCCTAGTTTAGTAGGCGTAATCATCGTTTAAGCAAATAAGTATGAATCAAGATTAATAATAGAAGTTTTTAGAATAAAATAAGAACATTGAAAGCAGAAGAAAGAAAATTTTTTAATGTGTAAAAAACCAAGATAAACAACTAATGCTACGTACTATTGATACGCTATAAACGTGAATAAACACTACGTGGAAAATTTTAGAAGATGCGCAGAAAAAATATATGTAGAGGAAGATACCACATAGGTTGAGACGAAGAACATCTACATGAAACTGAATGAGTTCGAAGAGGGGCTGAAAAATTAAGACAGGAAAGGTTAGCGAAGCAAGTGATCCAGTCCAGAGTTGATAAAGTGGTTGGGCGAACGGGGAACAGTTTGGCTACTGGGAGAACTTTTGAAGACGAATAAGGCACCAAAAGGATGGGAAGAAATTTTAATAGTTCCAATCCATAAAAAGGGAAATAAACAAACTCTGACAATTATATGGCTATATGTTTAGCCACGGTATCATTTAAACTATATACGATGAAAACGGGTCTTGGTGTATCCCTCGCCCGTGGTGCTTATTTTCATACTTAAAGATAAATATGTTTTGTTATAGTAAATCAGATTTAAGCAGTGTATTCTAGCATAATAAAAGTACGTAAAGCTTACCCTCCGCTATAAGGGTATTGTGAAGTTGAATTTGCGTATGCAGCGATAACACTTGTCTAAGCCTGTTCACGGAGTGAGGGGAATTTCAACTTTCAAGCATCATTAGCTGGCATTCTTCAAGTTCAGCTTTAGTCGTTTACGTGTATGGTCTGAGGGTGCACGCTGACGAACGACAAAAATGCGTTGTGCGAAAATCGCCCAAAGGCGATTTAAATAGAAGCGGCGAGAAGCCTGCAGCAAATAATTGCTACCTACAAGTTTCGAGTACATCAGGATAGCGTATGCGTTCTCAAGAGACGCTGTTTTCATCGTGTGCCGATGAGTACCTACACTATCTTCAAAGGTGGCATCAAAGTACGGATAGGGACTTTAGCCAGCAGCATTCGTTGCGAATGTTTACGCATTGTATCGTCCAGGATAACTCAATCTAAAACGTTCCCAATTCAAGGATACACAGCAGCCAAGGTTTCAGGTAATTTTTAAGCCGGACGTGTTTGCCGTTTTAAAGTGATAAATTGTGCATATAACTACGAGAAGCGTTTTCAAGAGCGAAAAAATGTGTTTATGGGCAAATCGCACCCTGATCTTCTGCCTGTAAGCGCGACCAGGGTCGGCTTCAGGACAGAACTGTCTTTGAAGACATTTTTGACGTTTGCTGCGTTTAAAGACAATTTTCTAACGCTATTTGACATTGTTTCATGAATGCTGTGAACATACATGCGAGTCATCATCATCATCATCATTGTTAGCATTTATAAACTCCATCTTTGAATATATGCCTCTACAAGAATTTTCCATCCGCTTCTAGCTAGTGTTTACTCATCCAATTTGTTTTAGCAATATACTGAATGTCATCTTTCCATCTTGTTTTAGGCCTACCTCGATCACGCTTCTCCACTCTTGGCCTCCAATCCGTCACATTTTTTGTGCATCCGTTGTTCGCATAAGGTGTCCTGCCCATTCTTTTTAGCTACGTACTCAGCAATCTGTGTTACTTTAGTCTTTTTTCTAATTGTTTTATTTTTAACTCTGTCTTGTAGTCGTATCCCCAACATGGATCTTTCCATTTTTCTCTGCTCCACTTTGAATTTTTCCATACAACCTTCTGTGAACGTCCACGTTTTGGCTGCATATATCAAGGTTGGTAAAATGCATTGGTTAAATAATTGTGTCTTCCGATGTTGTGGAAAATCTGATTTAAATACCTGCCTAAGGTTACCGTATGCGGCCCATCCTAGTCTTGTCCTCCTTAGTCCGTCATCTTATTAGCAACCCGCAGCTATCTCGCAAGTAGGCTTTTCTATAAGTTAATCCTAGATTTCGTTGATCTTTTTCTGTTTTTATGTGTTTTGAAGTCAATACATTGTATAAACGAATCGGATTTTTGTGAATTGTTTAAAGTTAGTTTCAGCACGAGAACACTTAATGGGAGACCAGCTTCTTGTTATTTAGCAGATAGAGAACAGCAAGGTAAACACCAAGGGCAAATAATTATTCAAATATTAAGGCGTACGAGACGACTCGTTAAAATTTAAAGTTGATACTAAAGGGGCTAAACTTCACGTACTGTTACAACGAGTATAAATAATAGAGGAAAGAATAAGATCAAAGATCGAAGGAAAATTGGAAAACGAACAAGATGGCAAAATAAAACAAATGACGATATACTTATAATAAGGAATATTATAGATATTGTTATGATATTGGTACAGGGGTCTAAAAATCAGATTAATAGAATTAAAAGATTATAGTAATTAAAAATTTTAAAGATCAATTTAGATGTGAATTGGATATTAAAATTATTAAGATGAACAGAAGGATTCTAACTTAATTTAATATTTAAAGTGAATTTGGAAATCGATGACAAATACTTTTTCGAATTAAACTATTGAACAAAGTAGGTAGTAATCAAATTATAAAGCTTTTATAGTGTGTTGGATTGAAAAAATAAGCTAGATCGCTAAGGAAATGTTTTTATTGATATATAAAATTTTGAAACGAAAAGATGTAACCGAATTGTGTAATTAGAAATAAATAAATAAACCCTTTTAAAAAGTGTATAAAACATGTTTGTTATATAAAAGGGTTGGAGTTTAAGATAAAATTAGGGTGGTGTAAAAGAAATAAAATGAAATGTTAAAAGTAAGAAGGTGGGCAGACTAAATGGAGGAAGATAAAGAATATGGCGAGAATACCAAACTAATGCAGTTTTAATCTACAAAAGCAAATAAAAAGAAAGAAATACTGAATTAAGTTTATTGTGGAATTACATTAGGCATTTTGCATCGATTGAATTGGATTACAACGAACGATTTACAAAGGAAGAGAATCGGAAGGAAGACATTGGCAGAGTGAACATGTTTATGGGGCTTGTTAAGTGAGGTCTGGCAGCTTGCTTCTGGTGGGGATCCTTGGTGCTGAGCTGTAATTTGGATTGAATATTAAAGAAAAACAACTACAACTGGGGTGTGTTTCGATCTGTGCTGTGATAGGGCTGTGTAGGCTGATTCTTGGGGCAAACTAGTTTCCTGGGTTAATTCGAATCCAGATTTTGGCAGTTTGGTTGTCAGTTGCGGCCTTCACCGTGGTTTTTAGTGGAGCAGTTGTGGTGTGATCAGTTGCAAAGTTGGACGAATTGGTTTCCGTAGAAGAAAGTGCTAAGTTCAAATAAAGGTAAATTAATCCAGGTATTATATAAGAACTGAAATAAAATAAAGAGAAAAGGGAATTAATTTAATAAAGGGAGTGCTTACTATATGAGATTGTCATGTGACCAATGTAACGATGAAGTATTTGTAATTGAATTTTCAAAAACTAGTTTGACGTACCATTTGACAGAAGTTTAGAATTGTCATAATTAAAATAGGAACATCAAATTTCAGAATAAGCAATCTAGATAAAATGAATCCACTCTGATTTTCAGTCAAGTGTATCTACAGGAGCTAGCAGAAATAATTTGCAATAGTCAAAATAAATAAATAGGGAAATTAAATTGATTAAGATTTAATTATAAACATAAACTTATAGGAAAAACAACGTGGAGCCTTAACCTTATCAATATATAAAGATCTAAAAGCAGCTCTGGATTTTGCACATAAAAGAATAATATGGAAATTATCCTAGAAATTAGCACTACCACAAAAATTAATCTAATTCAGTAAGGAAAAGTATATGCAAAACGGTACATAACAGAGTTCAACATAATAGAAAAAAGTGAGCAGTGTTTGAAATGAAAGAACTGTAAGAGCTTTACTCAGGACTTTGTAAGTGGACCTTATGACCCTAAAGAATATTAAAGATAGAAGAAAATTAAGGGTAAAAATACGTTAACGTTCCTAATAATACTGAAACAATAACGGGAAAATTTCAAATAAAACAGTATTACCGGCGTTAGGATTCGAACTTGGCTTGGCTTGGCAGTAGACCAACCGATAGCATGCAACCACGATGCACCCTTCAGATAACTACAATGCAGCTGTATTAAACACAAGGCACTTATTCGTTGCCCCTTTTCGTCCCTTACAACATTTGCCCTGTATCTGGAGGGTCCCATTTCAGCCAAGGTTATAGCCTAAGCTATGTGAAAATTATTGCTTTTATTTATTTTTTAGTTAAAGTAAAAATAAACAATTTTTTAAGGTGCTCACCTTGTATACGTTGACTCAAAAATATGCCCTTTGTCGTCAAGGATGAAAACTTCAGCTATGTACACAATACTACATTCATTTAAGGTGCTCACCCTGTATATATTTTACCGAATTTTTATCGGTTTCATGTCAAGGCGTGAGCATGCAAAATATCGTCTTTCTCAAACAAATATTGTTTGAGTTATACCGCTAACAGATAGGCAAGACAGACAGACAGATAGACATACCAAATTGGGAAAACCTGTTTTCGTCATCTAGAGACTCTGAAATGTGAGTATCTGAGGAAATCTTAGAAGGTGATCTTTTCGCGATTACAATGCTTCCTTCGTCTTTTAGTCGAGGGAATTAAAAGGGCTTTAAACAAGGTGACTGCGTCAGCCCTCTACTATTCATTACAGTAATGGATTAAATAATTAAAACATATGAAATAAAACTGTTCTTACAATCAATTGTGGGATATAGATATCTAGAACAAATAGATCTGGAGCAAATGTTATGCATCAGACCTTCAATGAAAAATTATAGACATGAGTGTATGTATGTATGTATGAATGTAAATAAATGTAAAAAGATTATCATAAAGCAATAAAAAATAGAAGAAAAATAGGAATGAGTATGAAATGTAAAGAACAATCACTCGAACTTGGAAATTATGTATACGAGTGCTAGTAAATGGGATTTGGAGGTAGCAAAGAGAGTAACAACATCAAAAATATGCCATGAATTGAATAAAATAATTTTCTGAACAAGAAATAGACAAACAAATTAAAATCCGAGGAAGATATGAGGAAGCATAAATTTGACCTATTTTTTGAAATTCTAATCTAATAACGAACTGCTGGAGTTTCTTTTTAGAATAATAATAGTTATTTATGTACCAAGGGCATAAAAAGGCATTTATGGCCAGCGGCGTGAAAATTAGAGCCCAAGTAAAGTAATTTATTTAAATATTCAAAGAAGTCAAATATGAAGTATAAAGCAACCATGCAAGCGCTGTTGCTTTTAAAAGGCTTCCTTATTTTTAGCTTTAAAGATTTAAATAAGCTTGTTCTGTATATACTAATAAATGGAAGTCATCATAAATATATCTAAGGCTTTATAAAAGCGAGGCGTTTGTTTGAAAGATTAAAGTTCAGATTGAAAGTCGAATATTTCAAAACTCTGATGCAAGCTCATAAGCGTTCGGCGTCCAAGCGAATCTCCTGCTAATCGTTTTTTCAAATAACCGAATATAAAATGCTAATCGAGATTTTTAAATCTCGTTTTCAGGCACATTTCAGAAAACAGGGTTCGCCCGCATTTATGAGCGGAAGACGTCCCCGATGAAAATTGAGATAAACACGATTTGGCGACGAAGTTGATAGAGTTTTAGGATCTCATCAGGTCCCACATCGTCACCGACATCGCGAAATTCCGTTCGCCGATATTATTAAACAGAAATTGAATTTGTTTAAGGAGAAGCGCTGCGCCTCGGAACGAATCCCATTATGTGTCTAATTTAAATATAGAGTTGCTAAACGCATAATCAAATATTAGGCGGGTTCGCTGATAGCGCCAAATTAAGGGCAAACAAGGACACCAATTTAGAAAAAATTAAAGATCGAGAAGACAAAGAAGCGTTTTTCCCGTTAATTAATTACGCTCGGATTTTATTATATCGGTATAATCGTCAAAAAGAGAATTACAGCGCTAAATCGTTCTTGGCTCGTTAGGATAAAACATGGCCGGGGGCATCGGAAAACGAAATTAAAAAGACGTATTAATTGGATAATGAAGATGAGAATATGGCACTCAATTAGCGCCGGGTAATATCTGCGCGGGTCAAAAGTTAACCATTATTAGAAGATTTTGCTTAATGTTCTCTCTCAGATGCTGAATCTTTATTTTCTCTTAATTAGAATCTCGAGCTCGCAAAGGCCGCCTCGGTAAGCCCTTATTGACAGTTCGGCTGAAATAAAAGAAATAAAGCCGGCATCCACTTCCAATTGACAAAAGTTTTAAAACCAAGAGAACAGAGATTGGAATTTTTTGAAGGCAGCGTTCATCGGATCTGTTACGTGCGTTCTTAGAAAACAATTATATTCAAAGCCAATCTTTGTATTTCTAAAAACTAAAAATGATTCTATATCTAGGTTAGCTTATAATATACACTATACGGTTTAAATATTTTATAAAATAGCAATGTCTAGTTCTATATAATTCTAAAACAATTTTGAAAAACTAACAACTTCAATTCGTCCGTCACCATTCCATCAACTTCCACAACTAACAAACTCCCTGCTTAAATATTTTCAAATTTCATTAGCAAGGGCCGAAGGGTTTCAGGAGCGCCTTACGGTTCGGAGCAGTTAAATTGAAAAAGTATTCGATGTACGCTCTGGAAACCTTATGGAGTACGAAGCGAAGTTGGGAACTAGAAAAGCACGACTCACGGCGTTTTCATAATTAAACTTTGGGCTGATTAAAAAAGTTGAAGTAACTTTCGGTATAAGATCATTATAGGAGCGCGGGCGGGGTGGCTGTGTAAATAAGAAACCCTCAAAGGGTACAGAAATTGAAAAATGGCGACATGGGGGAATATTAAAGAGTTCCGTCACGAAGGATAGGGTTGGAAATTGAAACGAAGACGGTGGATGCCAGATAATTAATCAGAACAACTGAAATATGAGAGGAATGCACTTATGGTTTGTCTCGGAGGGACTAATAAAATGCTTTATTGGACTTTCGATTAAAAAATGGTGGAGGCGCCTGGCGTGCTATTTGTTTATGTAAAAACAGTATTTTAATGCTGTGTCTAATCTAAACTTTAAAACGTTTAAAATACATTTGATTGAGCCAGTAAGTTTTAACATCAAGGTATCAAACAATGTTGTTACAGGTATTAAAACTCAAGCAAAATGATGTATCCTATTTACTATTTTTAAATTCACATTTTTATGGCTCTCAGTTACCAAAACCAAATATATAAAGCTTTTATTTTTTACGCAAAGCTCATAAATATGTAAAGGCGGCTATAAAAACTGCGGATGTAGGGATGTGAACTGCCTTTACAACATTGTAGGTGGCTTTTTCATAGGAATATATACCAAACGATGTTAATTTTAATATTTAAAATTAAAATACCTGAAGCCTGCGTAATGAATAAGGGTGTCTCAAAAATGGCGCAAAATATATATAGTACGCTAAACAAGTGCCAGAAAAATATTTAAAAAAAAGCGTTTCGTTCAAATTTGTAAGATATGAAGATGTAAAGTTAACACCTTTAACTTTTTAAAAATTGGAAATGAAGATGGCTAAGGCTACTTTATTTGTAGAAAGTATTTTGCGACGAATGTTAGAATGTTGCTTTACAAGCTGACCAAGTCTATACAGAAATATTCCAAAACAGAATGCTCCCTGATGGCAATGTCTTTAGACGTCCTGAGCAAGGAGCAAGAGAAAATGGACAATTTATGCCATTGGCAGTGGTAGGGAGAGGTCGTCCGCGAAACGCAACCACCCCACAAGTGGAAGAGGCCGTTTTAAATGCAATTGAAGAAAATCCTAACACAAGTATGAGAACTGTTATTCAACAACTGGGAGTTTCAAAAGCTCAATACACAAAGTTGTTGTAGATGAAGGATACCACCCATATCACTACACAAAGGCACAAAAGCGGTTATCGAACGACTTCGAACTAAGATCGAATTTTTGCAATTGGTTGTTAGGAGCTCTTGATAACAACAACGAGTTTGCTTCAAAAGTTGTGTGGACTGGGGAGGCCACTTTCGGCAAGGACGGTTTTTTAGCTCTCATAATTCCCATCACTACGCTTTAAAAAATTCAAATGTCTTCCACCAACACAACCATCCACAGCATTTTAGCGTTAGTGTGTGGGCTGGTTATCTGGGAAATAATTTGCTAGGGCCAATATTCTTGCCACAACGTTTGAATGGAGAAGGTTTTTCAAATTTTCTTCAAAATGAGCTTCAGGATCTTCTTGATGACCTTCCACTTACGACAACTCGAAACATGTGGATGCAGCTAGATGATGCTCCACCTCACCATGCAGCCATTGTAAGAGCGTGGTTGGACAACGAATATGGTGACAAGTGGATAGGTAGAAACGGTCCTGTACCTGGGCCTTATGCCATTCGATTTCTTTTTCTGGGGTCATGTAAAATCAATCGTTTACCGTACTCCACTGCAAAACCATCAAGATCTAATGAACCGCATTCAAGTTGGTTCGCAAACTGTCAATGCGAATATGTTACGAAGAGTTCGATATAATATTAGAAGACGGGTACACGCTTTTTTGGATGCGCAAGAACAAAATGGCGAGCATTTAGTTTAATTATCTTCTTTAATTCACTTGCTTATTTAATTAAAGGTCTTGGGCTGACTGCCAATTATTTTTTTTTCAAAAGTGCTCTGTTCGAAAACCAATCGTTGGTTTTCAAGGTAATAATGAGTAGGTAACAATCAAAATAAATAGATTCCTGACAGGTTATAAAATGTGCATGTGCCAGATTGTGCACATCTTTCTTGGTTAATACCTACAAAAACAAAGCAGGTAGAATTTTTTTATTGCTCTTCTTTTACTCTTTTGTCAGTCACCTACAACGCCCCATAAATATGTATTTTGCGTTATTTTTAGGCACCCGTGTAATCTCATCCCATTAGACATTTTACATACTATAATTAAATAGTTTTTAAATGCTTACTATGTATCTTCAAATAATTAGCGTTCTGCATTCTAAAGCATTTCCACTAAATCGAAATAGATTACTGATATTTCGTAAGAGATAAAAGATAACGAATAGGTAAGTTCTAAATCAAAATTGAACCACAATAATATAGTACGTTGTAACTTTGCCTGTGCGGCTACATTTTCAAAAGGCTAAACAGGATGTTTACAACACATATGATCAAGGCTGCACCAACCTAAACAAGCTGGACAGGCAAATAGAATCTTTGAACCGAAAATCCACAAAGCACCGGGTGACGGATTAAAATGTGAATAAATTAAGACAAAAAATAGCAAAGGGTGCCATGAATAAAACACATTTGTATATTATATAAGGATCTTTTTCATGTGCATATTTGATCCAATATTACCGTTTTGTGTTTGTTTTGTAAATAAAAAGTAAAAACATTCTATATTAAAACTAGAAGCTAAAGAAATAATATTTCGAATACAGCAACCGGTTTTTTTATTATTAAAAACACACTTCTACTATAACATGTTAACCAGTATGTAATCCCTAATATCTTCGTCTAAAAAGTAGCCAGTACATTGCTTTCTTAAGTTTAGATAAAAATAAGTGTAGGTATATCGCGCAGACCAGTGTAAAATTAATCAAATGTTGAAAATAATCTGCAATATTTGATTTTATTGTGTACAGAAAATATACAGTAGAGTACCGATTCTTTGACATAAACGGGACGGAATGGTGATTGAATAACCGAGGATCAGTTGTTAAAATAGACCTGCTGAAGAAGAACAAACAACATTCTATTAGAAAGTGTTTCATTTAAACACACACATAATTACTGTACATTGAAAGCAGTATGTAATATTATCTTGCCAGGTTTACAATACTAAAATAGAGAGATAAAGAGAAGTTGATAACGTATTAACCATAATAAGTTTTAGTATGAATTAGGTTTTGGTAGTTCCGATTAAACGAAGTGTCGGATAATCAAAGATCGTATAATCGTGACTACTTTTATTTTCATTATTGCTTGAATTAAGGTTTTTTCAACCATTTTAAATTGAACCTCAGTTAACACCTTTAACCGGTTGTTTACAAAGTCTTTCGCTTGCTGGACATGAAGGCTTTAATCTAATATGGTATGGTAATCTGAGATGAGGGTACTTAAAACACCACTTTCATATTTGAGATTGAAGAATGTTGTCAATTTTTTCAATATTTGTATACCACAAAATAGTAAATAATAAATTGATAAAAAAGATTGGAAAATGTTTAAAAAATATATTGAATTCTTCACATATTAAATGCAATGTGATTACAATTGTTAACTACTGAAGCATTCCACTATTAGGTTAAGCTACAGTAGTCGTAAAAGCAAGTCCCTTTCTAGGATGATCGTTAGAAGAGACAAGAAAGAGATGGACCAGTTTTGAATAAAGTTTATCATTCGTTATCAAAGTACCATTTTTATAAATCTACAATTTTTGTAGCAACCGCTCAATCAAACGCGACCAACCCATAATTATATAAAATTTCTTACAAAATTTTATAACTCTTGTATCGGTAATAAACTTTAAGCATACGTGTAACTACGCTGTCCAGAGCGGTGTAGCAGCTCAGTCGCGAGTTCGAATCTCTGTCCGCCAAAAATTTTTTGTAAGTTGTCGAAACATGGCCGGATTTCTATTCCTTCTCACCTTCAATCTGAAATGCCACATTATCAGCACCTCTGCCTTATTTTCACTTTTCGCTAACAGTATTGATAAATCACCAACTCGATTTTAAACCAATTTCCTCTGTCTAGGCTTCGCAATAATTAGTTTCGCTCTCTTTGGCGGATGATCTTTAGCTCCAGTAGTCGAGCACGTAGACAACATAATATGATAACGGCCATATCACACTGAAAGCACCGTTACATCAGATTACAAATGTGTCTGATTAAGGAGCGGGTTTTCTAAAATGGGGATGGCAAACACCACCCCATGCCAACACTGTACCGAGATAGGGATAAAAAACTTGCACCGTATTTAATACTAACACATGTTTGAAAATTCAGAATAAATGAAAACTGGTCGACTGTTGGATGTACAGAAAATCTATAAAATGCTATTGATCGAAATAGCTATTTAAGTAACAAGGAATGTAAGAACCTATTAACATTTGAGGTAGGCAAGTACAAGCCAAGTGAAGCCGCGGCTTGTTGCGTGCCTAATTTTTGTAAACTCTTCAATAAATATTTTAAATGTACAAAATAGTCACTATACCCAGGCTAAATCCCACCGACCAATAAGTCTGAAGCCAGAAGCTAGAAAAATTAATTGACAGGTATATAAGGGACGAAGTACTGGCAATTTCTCCATTACACAGACACGAATATGCCTACCAATCAGGAAAATCTTGCGAACAGGCTATAGATGAATTAGTCAGTAAGGGGGCAACTATACAATCCAAAGACTTCAGCCTAGGAGCCTTTCTGGATATCGAAGGTGCTTTTGACAACACCTCGTTTGACTCAATACATATAGCCTTGAGTAATAGGGGAATAAAGAACACCTTGAGCAGATGGATACTAAATATGCTTAAAAGCAGAGCATAACCACTTCTCTTCACAAGACAACCGTAAAAGTGTCGGTGACCAGATGGTGACCTTCTACGGTGTAACACGGCCTTTTGCGTAGCCCTATATACTACTGAATTATTACGTTACAATGCCCGGGTTCGCTAGCTTATCCAGTCGGTGAGCTATGAGGCTCTAGTCACATCGTCAGTGCGGTTAAGGGTAAACTAATATTGTTGAGGTCAGCTCGTTGTCACCTGAAATGTTGTACTTACAAATGCAAACACAAATGATAATAAAAACCCAACAGTTTACATGAATACATATAATATACCGGGTGCTGACTTGTGCGACGCACCATAGGAATTTGCATAGTAAATTATTTATGTTCAATTATTTGCTCCCCTAATTACTTTAGAGTTAAAGTGTAAAGATATTTTTTGTAGAGAAAAAAATACTGCATCCATTCATACTGTTGCTAACAATTTTTATTTTCCGGAACCGAAGGAATGCAAAAAACAAACTAGCATTTTCACAAAAATCAGTGATGCCATGGAATTATTGAAACAAGCCAATGCCAACGCAAATGCGTGCGGCGCGACAATATGTGCTGTTTGTTTGTTTGTCATTGATGTTTGACGTTTATAATAATTCATTATTAATTATGTTCGGCTTAATGTCTCTAAGGTACCTAGACCTTGTCCATAACAAAAATGGTTTTACGAGTATGGTGGACGTTCGTTAAGTAAGCTCCTTGTTTATTGTAAAATATCCGTATCGGCAAATTCCAAACAGTACAACCATTAATAGACTGATTCATTTTGTTTAAGACTACAGGCAAGTTATTAAATAATTGTAGGTGCAATAATGAGGTTCAGAACTTACACCAAAATGAGAAAAACGACAATACGTTCAATCTTTTAACGGCAGTGACTGGATGACGCCCCGCACGCACTTGCGTTGGCATTGGCTTGTTTCAATAATTCCATGGCATCACTGATTTTTGTAAAAATGCTAGTTTAATTTTTTGCATTCCTTCGGTTCTGGAAAATGAAAAATTGTTAGCAGCAGTATGAATGGATGCAGTATTTTTTTCTCTACAAAAAATGTATTTACACTTTAGCTCTAAAATAATTAGGGGAGCAAATAATTGAACATAAAAAATTTACTATGCAAATTCCTATGGTGCGTCGCGCAAGTCAGCACCCGGTATATGAAAATGATAAACACACAAATACATGCAAGCAAATACATAAAACAGTTGTGCACTGCGCATGGAAAAATGCAACAACTAAATGCTTAGAGTTCATTTATTCGTGCAAAGATAAAGTTTACGAGCGCGAGGTACGAAATAGTTCCGCACACCAATAAATTGGATCCGAAGTTGCCGCTTCTTTAGCGTGCCGCGATGGTTGGGTACCCGATCCGCCGAGTCAACATATACGTGATGCTGGTGGACGTGATGCTGGTGGAATGATTGCCGGTACTTCCCCGTTATCGTGCAGTAAACTACTTTCTCCTAGTTACGCAATGGTTCATTACAACAATTATTAATAATGTTGCAATTGTTGTCGGATCTCTTAGCGCAGTTTCAAACAGACTAACCTGATTTCACTTTGCTCAACAAGTAGTGCCGGGGACCGCGGGTTGCTCGACGAAATTGCTGCTCCAAGCACTGTCGTCTCGGACACCGCTGGCTCCTCCAATGTGTTATTTCACTTTCTATGGCTTGCACCTCGCCTAGAGCTGTACGTCACCCATGGTGGGTACACGCAAGACTTCACTTGGCCAATTTGGGAGTGAATCAATCGATCCGCGCTATTCGTCTACTAGGGCGCCAATGAATTCCCTTGCAGGCCCCCAGCGTTGTTTCGAGTCCGCTGTTCCTTGTTCCACGAATTGCTTGCTTTGCACATTCTCGCACGTTTTTCACTGGTGTGTTTGCACTCGGAATCTTATAGCCTGCGGTCACTTACATAGCGATTCGTATTTATAGTGCGATATTAATTGAATAGGACATAATAACCCATACTGTCAGGCTGTATTACTGATTGGGTATATAATAAAAAGGTATAAAATAGGTAAATAGAGGTGGCACGAATTGGCCCGTTTCAACGGGAACTAGAGAAGAAGGACTTATACACGCAAGGCTCCGCCGACGACATCACCACGGAAAATTTGAGGACGTAGTATTCGAAAGAATGCAGTTGGCTCTCAACATTGTGCAAAAATGGTGTGAAGCTAAGGTGCTATCGGTAAACCCGGAAAAGACCTCGCTTGTGTCCATCACAAGAAGGAAACACTCAAGTATAGGAACTTGATACTATACGGGAAAGAATTGCAGATAGTGGAGAAGGTCAAATACTTGGGTGTGATTTTAGACACCAAACTGACATTCGAACACTATATGGTACATGTTACAAGCAAAGGCTGCAGAGCATTCTGGACCTGCAGGAGAATGTTTGGAAAAATATGAGGACTCACCAAAAATGGTATACTGGCTCTTCACAAGAGTCATCATACCGACGATATCATAATGCAACTTTGATGTGGTGGCACAAGGCAAGCAGTATTAAAAATAGAAACCGGCTCAGTAAAGTACAAAGAATGGCCTGTATTGGAATAACGGCGGCAATGTCAACAACCCCGACAGCCGCGTTAGAAGCCTTGCTGAACCTTCTCCCACTACACCTAAGGGTAGAGGCGGAAGCGAGACTAGAGGCATACAGGCCGAAAATACAAGGGTATGATTGTTATCCTGAACATCGAGGATACCTTACCAAAACATTTGATCGATTAAGTGAAAACCTCGTTGTGCAGATGAAGTCGGACAAAATAAAGACATCCTACGAGTTCCAAAAGACGTTCGAAGTATATCTTCCAGAGCGGAAAGAGTGGAACTAGGAAGAAGTTCTAACCAAACTAAAGGAAGAAGTGTGGTACACAGACGGATCAAGAACAGAAAATGGAACAGGTCTGGGTATTTATGGCCCGGGGCCAGGAAATGCATAAACCTGGGACACAGATCCTACAAAGGTAGGAGAATACATATCCTGACGGATAGCCAAGCAGCTTTAAAAGCGCTGTCATCCAACCAGTTTAACTCAGAACTGGTATATGAAGACCACAGAAAAATGGTTCAACTGGGAGAATATAACAAATTGAGCTTGTTGTGGGTCACCAGGGAATAATAGGTAACGAAAAAGCAGATAAATTAGCAAAATTACCCAACACAATCCAGATGATAGAACCAGAGCCTACCTGTAACATAGCTTATTGCATGAACAGGGAGCAAACTAGAAGCTGGTTACGAGATAAACATCGCAAATTCCGGTATGACTACCCTAAAGCAAGGCACTTTAGAAACTTGATAGGGGAACCGTCCAAGAAAGCAATTCCTGGAAAATGCAAGGGAGAAAGTAAAACATATAACAAGGATAACTACCGGGCACTGTTATATGGACACACATATGCACACTATAGAAGTGGAAACAAACACATACTGTAGATTCTGTGAAGAGGAGGATGAGACTGGTTATGCGAGTGCGAGAAACTCAAAACTCTGCGACAAGAACACTTTGGGGAAACAACAATCGAACCCGAACTGCTGATAAACACCTCATTGAACGCATTAGGAAGCTTTTTTGAAGACATTGGAATACCTCTGTGAGGCAAAGCAAAGCACTGAAAAGCACAATGGGTCTTTTAGGTCGCAGTGCAAAAAGGGGACAAACCCAACCAGAAGTATAATAATAATAATAATAATAATAATAATAATAAATAGTCACTTAAATACTAGTACACTAGTCGCTGTCATTCGATACTAGTACAATAGCCACCATAATTTATTTTAGTTGGCTATGAAATACAAAATCTGGTATTTTCATTGGTCCGCTTGTGACAGATGACAGGTGAACTGAATAGTCATTACTATATTCTGGATTGCCTCTGGCCTATGGTCAGAAGATATAGATTTTATAATCTAAAGCTTTGCTCTAAATATATTGTAGTGATAGCGCCACGTTGTGCTAGTCATTAATTATGCAACGGCTCAATGCTTGAGATGCATATCTTATTTAGTATTAGCCCTACTATTTCTTTTCAAATCTATTATTTTCAATTTTACTTTTTAACTAAGTATTACAATTCAGGTGGTTCGCCAATCTAGTTATCTATTAGTTGAAATTCAAATTTTATTATAATTTTGTGTTACTGTCAGCTTGACTTCTAAACTTAATCAAACCAAGAATTGACAAATATTCTTTCTAATAACATATCTTTTAATCAATTCACTCAAGTAAGTACTGTATTCTGTTTATTTCACTCTTTCTTTTATTGTCTGTTATTCAAAATGCTTTTATAGGAATAATTAAAACAAACCTGAACACTCCTCAAGCTTTCACTGCAAGTATCCAAAACTACAGCTCCCAATGTCCACAGCACCCGATGTCCACAGACCATCAAACAATATCCAACCTGTCAAAAACCCTGGGTGTCCGCAGAAACTGGTCCTGTTTCCTTTATCAATGTTACTGTCATCCCAACAGATTCCTGGTAAGTTTCAGTATTATAGATGATCTTAAACTAATCTTCTTTATTCCTCAGCTAGTACTCTGTATCCAGCAACACCTACAGAACTATCCAAATCATGCAGTTACTTCAACAACTTCCTTCTAAATGATTGACTTGTCTTCCATGTAATCGCCAACCTCAGCAACGAACACTAATTATATCTTGCATGTACTAATAAATCCAAATCTATTTAAATATTGTAGTCTTGTTATTTGTATCTAATTAACTGTATTCCACAATCTCTTCACCGATTGTATGCTTGTATTACTTCAAAATTACCTTTTCATATATTTGCACCACGTAGATTTGTTAAAAGCCCTGCCATTTGCATATCACCAAATATTTATACAAATAAAGGCATAATTTAAAATTTTTATTGTATCAAAAAGGAGTTTTTAAAAAATCTGTATACATTTTTTATAAGTTTGTTATTTTTACTGTCTAAACTAATTTTTATATCTCAGGTAGTTACAATTGTTCCTGCCCTCTTATAAAATATTAAATGTCCTAATTATTACATGCTACAATTCCTTATTATTATAGCAAGCACATTTGTCAAATATAACCTTGGCTTTAACTTTATTAATATTGAACGCAACCATCAAAATTGAATACTCAATTGCTATTTAAAATTTTCAAATTACATTACTAATTTTCATCATTCATTTTGAAATTAACACCCAATCTTATTTTAACCCCTCAAAATTTGATTGTATTAATTTTCCAAATTTATCGTTTATATATTTTTATTTTAAAACTACCCTAACAGCCAGTCTTATAAAGACCACTAATCTGAGGTTAATTTTAATTTGTTGTTAAAATAAACAAAAGCGCATCAACATTTGTGTACTAATGAATAACATGTCATAAGCACTAACATTTTGATGCACTTTTGTTTATTTTAACAACAAATTAAAGTTAACCTCAGATTAGTGTCTTTATAAGACCAGCCGTAAGTGTATCATAACAATATCTAATTGTCATCTTTGTGGCTCAATAACGTTTTTTTATGGTAAGAGGAAAGAATTTGTTATCATAAATATCTAAATGAGATAGAAATTAAATAGTTTTGTTCTTAAAAGGCCTTAACTTCGGTAAATGTTAGTTTATCTGCTAAAAATCAAATAAAAAAATATAACTGGGGCCTATTCTTTGAATGTTAACAGATACGAGATAACTAAACATTCTGATTTATAAAAAGATAATTACAAGTCATTGCAGTCAATCACATAGGTACCTACTGGTGAGTTGGTCACAGCTCTCATTTCTTCTCTTCTCATTTTCTTTTGATTACGTTACGTGTATCAATGCAGTGTATTTTACAGTTCGTTTAATATATAGCAAATCTAGTCTTGCTTCTTTCTGGCACTTGGCTCGTCATAAGTAGTTTTGTTCTTTCCAAGTGATTTCAGTTAAGTGCTCTATTTCTTTTGTATTTCTTAATTTTTTTTTGTTGTAGTTTCTTTTACTGAGAACTGAATTTTGGTTTCCTAAAGTGGGGTATCTCGGCCTGGTGTATGGAGTACGCAGCCTGATTCACGTAATGAAAATAAAATACATGGCAACGAAAAACTTTGAAAAAGATATAAGATGACTTTGACAGTACTTATCTGTATAATAGGTAATAAACAGAATGCACATATACAGGGTATCCGGAAATTATAGGCAAATGATAGTTCCCGGGTGGTATAGCTTGAGCAAGCGTCCACGTTCGATCAGCAGAGTTAAGCAACGATCTCTCTTGTCAGAACTTGGATGGGAGTTCCACGGCTGCTTCTCCCGGTACCTCGCGGTACGGCTGCCACGGACAAAAGTTGGTCCCGGTTGTCATAATAACATCATGACAGTCGTTAGTGGGGTTGGAAGTCCCCATAAAATGTAAAATGTACAGTGACGCCTATAATTGGCCTAACGGCTATTGGCGGAGTGCGGAATAAAATAAATAAAAAATAAAATAAAATGATTCTACACATCAAAATAAAGTTAAAAGTCATTTACCAGTTTTTTTAGAATTCTCAGTATTGACGGAACTACATGAACTTAAAGGTTATTTTTAGAATTTCTGTTGTCATATTTTTAAATAGAATTAACAAGTCAAGTTGTTGACAATATTAAATACCATAACATAATATGTAAATGACTTTGTAATTTGCTATATTATAGCAAATTACAAAGTCATTTACAAAAAGCTTTCAAAGGGGAGTCCCTTCATTTCTGTGCATGAGTGCAAGTCTCTTTAAAACCTACTGACGAACTCTAGAGAATATTCATGATAATTACATTAATCCACTTTTCAGTGGAAATGTTAGCCGTTTTTACTTCCTTCTACAATAAAGAGGTATTCGATTTGCCCCAAAAATTCGAAATTGAGTTTTCAACAGGTCTTCACGTTTTATAGTCCCCCGAACAAAAAAAACATGTTTTTGTTCATTGGTCTGTCTGTCTGTATGTCTGTGTGTCTGTGTCTGAGTGTTTGTGTATCTGGATGTAAACATAATATCTCAAAAACGAAAAGAGATATGACGTTGAAACTTCATATATAAGTTTTGTGTACTATGGAGATGCGACAGCAAGCTTTTGAAGAAAATTGCATAACCGGAAGTATGGTGTTTACTCTTGTGATTTTTCAGTTTTTTCGATTTTCTCAAAAACGGCTTTAACGATTTTTTTAAAACGTGATTTTCTAGTTGAGTATCTCTAAAATGGATCCCTTTTTTTTGTTTTTTTTTAAAATATAATGTAGTAGGGAAGCTAAAAACAACTTTTTGACTAATAATAAGATTGCTGTAAAAGGAAGTTGTGTACGTGTATCAGACCAGATTTTTTTGTTTAAATTGCATGCCTTACTTTTGCCTATGGCAAGATAAAAAAATTAATTCATGAACTTTCGCTTGTGCTGAGTCAATTAATAGTGGAAATTCAGAAAAGTGTTATATGACTTTTAGCATTATTTTTCTGTATACAGGTTGTCCCCGAAACAAGCGCTATAAAATGCCATACAAGGAGCCAATGAGTTAACACAGTTTCTGAAATAATTAAGACAAGTGGCTTATGCACTGCTGAATTAAAACTGATGAAGTATTACCTAAAACATGCACTGGGCCACTAACAATTATATCTTTCTGAAAGCCTACTGGTTTGAGTCGGGCCTCGGCAACTAAATCCTCATTCGTGATAAAAAGCTAAACTTCAGTTCCTTGGTATACAAATTACTATTATTTATAATGAATATTCTTTGTTAATGTTCATATTTGTTCAAATATGTTATGCTACATGTACATTTATTTGACAGTGACAGTTCTGTCCAATTTGCTTTATTATTGTACTAGTACAATAAAGTGCCACTTTAATGTCTCTTAGCTGTTTTATAAGCAAGGCCTTTGTGATGAACTCCAGCATAAATTTTATTTATTTACACATTATTCTATGCAAAAATTTCTAAAAAAGTGTTTACTTGAGCGGCCCCTGTTAAGTGTGAATTTTTTATTTAGATACATTTTCATGTAAAAATGACTGCTCGGTTAATGAAGAAAAATTTGGACTGAATGTATGTTCATTGCGTCATATGTAACGTTTATGTATATATGAGTAATCTAGAAATAACTAATAGACAATTACTCTTTGTCTTAAAAATTTTAATTTTACCAATTTTGAGACAGACTTGTAGTAATTTTCATTGCATAGCAAAATACCCTAAAATAATTTTAACTTGAAGACCGTGTACAACTGAGTAAATAGTACTTGGCTTAATCTCTATATGTTGTGCCATTATTTATAAAACATCCTGTATAATAGTTACAATCTGTTAAGGAAATATATTTTTCGCATTTTGTATAATAATGTGCTATTTTACTAAAATGAAAATCGATTAATAAAGTGGCACTTTGGTGCATAGAAATGTCACATTACTATATGGTAATGTTACTGTCAAATTCGAGGTTAGCAGGTTAGGTTTTATGTGAAAAATGACGGAAAACCTAACCTGCTAACCTCGAATTTGACATATTAATTATACGTTTGAATTTTCACACCCTCCTTTTTTAATGGACATGTGGTATAATGCTTTTATATAAATGTTTGTTTATAAATACTTATACAAAATGCAAAAAATAGTATACACACTTCGTGAGGAAAGTAGTTTTACTAAACTTTACTTTTCTGAACTTGTTGTGTAATACACTATTATAACGTAGCAATGACATTTTTGTATTCTCAATTTCTCTGTTGCTTGTTGTAATCACAATGTCAGAGAATGTACAGGGTTATTCATTATAAATTACCCACCCCTTATCATCGTTATTATTGTCTACAGAAAAAAAAGTTTTAAATAAAAGTTATGTGGTTATAACTGAATTTTGTTAAAATGCTATCAAAAGTACAGTGGCGTGCATAATTAAGGGGATACAAAAAAGTAATATATTTTTTTAAATGGAACACCCTGTATATTATTAAATTTTTGGAATGATCTTTCTTTCCTGATTTCAAAAATATACCATATGTTACCCCTACCTTATACCGTTTTTGAGTTATTAAACGTCGAATATTATTATTTATTATTATTTTGTATAGTATAACAAGTAAATATTTGGACTTTTTCTTCCTCACTGTAAACCATATTGATTATTTCATTAAATAAATGTCACTTATCAAACATTAGTTGTCATTTTCATAGCTTACTTTAATAATGTTAACTTTTCCATATTTACAGTAACTACTTTAACTAAGATATTCGACGGTTAATAACTCAAAAACGGTATAATATAGGGGTAACATATAATATATTTTTGAAATCAGGAGAAAAAGATCATTCCAAAAATTTAATAATATACAGGGTGTTCCATTTAAAAAAATATATTACTTTTTTGTATCCCCTTAAACCTGTACGCCACTGTAATTTTGATAGCATTTAAACAAAATTCAGTCATAACCACACAACTTTTATTTAAAACTTTTTTTTCTATAGACAATAATAACGATGATAAGGGGTGGGTAATTTATAATGAATAACCCTGTACCTAGTACCCTATTATGCAAATGATTTTATTTGTTCCTCACTTGTAAACAAATTTTTCAAGTCATTGTATTAATCAAGAAAGTTTATTTTTACAAGTTACTAACTTGTAAAATCTTTACAAGTTAACTGTTAGTTTTACAAGCGTGCCCATAGATAAATGATAGCGTGCAAAGCCAGAGTTGTCTTCCTTAGTATGTGTCATATTGATGAATTTAGTTGCTTGTCAGTTTGACATTTTGAATAAATGGTAAATTTCTAGTTATTTACAAGCAGAGCTGGGCAGTAATTAATTACTTTTTAATTAAATTACTAATTAAATTCTTTTTTGTGTATTTGCCTTGAAATTGGATTACTTTTCAAAATGCGGTAATTGGGAATTGCCATTTTTGTTAAAAAGTACTTGAAAATTACTTTTGAAAATAATTAATTACTACATTCAATTACTCAGTTACTTTTGTGTAATTAAATTACTCTAAAGTATTTAAAATACTTTACAAGTATTTGAATTACCTGTGGTAATTGAAATGACTCGAGGTAATTGAATTACTTTGTGGTATTTCAATTACCGAATTACTGACCTCGATTGGGTCCAAATCTCCAGAACGCAAAAAATAAGATAAGTTACATATTAAGCAAACCGCAATAGGGTATTCCCCGCGTAATAGAGTATTCCCCGTGCAATAGAAGCCTAATTTATCTGGCAAGTTGAAAATAGCAACTATCGCATTTTGTACGACTCGTCACGAGCAGTGTTTCCAGATTTGGGGACAAGTTCTTAATTCTAAGGGATCTGAAGAGGCTGTTAACAACAAACTTTAGTAAAATGTGATTAGCTACTTGTCTAGGGTTTTTACGTACAATTTGGAGGGAATATTAGGGTTAATATTATTGAATCAATTTAATTCTGTTGAATGTATCGAACTTTAATAGTAGTTTATTGTTTGTTTTTAACTCGGTAATCTAATCGCGGATACTATGCGTCAGATTTGCGCCTGAAAATTCCCTTATCATCGCTTCAGAAGGAATGATGTTTATGTCACGTATTTGCCATTATTAATCGCTGCGAATCCAAACCGCAGTCTTTGCAATACTTAGCAAAGCCGACAAATAAAGTCCTGTTGACCGCCGATTAGATTTGGATTTTGGACGCTTAATTTACTTTTTTATGGTGTGAAATACCGGCTCGTTTGAAAATTTTGTTCGTGTTTGGTTATTTTTTTAAGTGAAATTATAAAACAGACGTTCACTGGATCGGAAATAAGACTACCCAAAAGGGTTCTACTTTCCTAACAAAAAAAAATCTATTTTACAGATTTAGAGATAAAATCATCTAATTTACATTTTTTTAACAACGTAAGTAAAAATTTTGTCGTTTTTGTCATTACACAATTAAAATTATCGTTATTTAAAAATATCTTTACGTTTCGCTAAGTCATTGTTAGCTTCATCAGAAACATTGGTTTAAAATGTAGGACAAAGGGACAATTACTATAACAATCTATAAAATATAGGTAGGTACATGTTAGTGTTTGGACTTGTGAAAGAATAAGTATCCTCAATTATATCAATTTACCTGTCTCTTATTTTCAAAAAGTTTAAGTAGTTGGAATGGTAACATCTTTTATTGTTGATACGATCTCGTTAGATAAAGCATTCTTAGTTTTCATAGTTTCTAGCTGTTTTTGTATCTGCTGTACAAATTCTTATTTTAATCAGCGGTTTTCAACTAGGTTTATCAGTCCCTGATCAACACCAAATTGATATTTTATGTTAAAATTTCAAGTTATCTAATACATTTTTTATAGCTATTTGCATTACTAGGGAGTGAAATGTATCATTCTCTCCCGCGGATGGAGTTTAATTTTTCACAGTACCTAATCAATTGTAATCATGCAAGGGAGGAATTTACGTTTTAGTTCAGAGTTATACATTCAACACTTTTACATTTTATGATGTGACAATCTCTTGTATTCAGCTGCATTCAAACATATTTAAATATGAAAATCAGGGGGTTAGTTGATTTATTATTAATCACATTGCCTCCCGTCTCTAATGGCAACGGTAGTCAATGTATTATATTCCCTCCCACTGTCATTGGAAACCAACCAAGGAACCAAACGTATATTTTCGGGAAACCCCTAACAGGCGACAAAAAATGTTACTTATATAGGGGTAAAAATATTTTCTAACTGAGCCAACAAAATATACTCAAGTTGCGCCAATCGAATCACCACGTAGTGTTCTACAAAATCTAAACAGAAATATGATGTCAAACAATTAAAAAATCCAATGCTCCACCCTGTACACTTAGGTAAGGTACATATTTTCGTCATTCAGCTTCATGTTAGGCGTATTTAATAGTATATTGTTCTACAAGTTAAGAAAAGTGAGAGTTTTTCAACGTTTAATTTACGAGCGAGCGATGCAAAACGAGTGGATTAATTTATTACGAACATGGAAAAATTACTTTTATAACATATTCAGAGTGCTATTTTTTCTAATATAATTACAAAATGTAACCAAAATGAAATTCAAAATTTCTTCATATTAAAGGAAAATATTTTTTTAAGTAATCCATTGTTTTACGACTTTTTGTAGGCGGCTGGACAATAGGTAAACGTCAACCGACGTCAACATAACCTACAAAAGTTGGTTAAAACGTTGTAATTTCGCGATTTAAAAAAACACTGTACCCCACGGCACTGGAAGTTCCTTTTTATCCCTCATGTGGGGCCTACGGGCCACGGCAACTGAATCCTCAACCGTGATAAAAAAAGCTCAACTTCAGTGATAACCTACGTGAAAACTAATATAAAAAAAAATATATACATTTGAACTTTCAAGTCCCTATACCTTCTTACTGAAGGGACTTTGTACTAAGGTATATTAGGTTTAATCGGTTTATTATAATCTAAGGAATCGATGCCAAATCGGTGTCGCATTTTTTTGGGACACCCTGTATAATTGTTATCTTTCAATTTATTTATTTACTTACAACTTACTTCAAAACAAACTAAAAACTTTTGGTTTTGGTGAACGGTTGAGGTAGCTACAAGATTTAATTATCAAAAAACCTTCAAATGTGAAAGAGTATGTAGGTTACTATAGCTAACAAAACATAAAATTAAGCATTTTTAGATTACGATTACGAATCGACACAACACTAATGATAGTTGCAACTTGCAAGAAGGTTCTACTAAATAAAACTACGTATATGACAATTTTTATTGAAAGTAATTGATGTTGTACAATTACAATTACTAAGTAATTGGTAATTGAATTACTATTTCCTGTGAGTAATTGAATCTCTGGTAATTACACTACTGCATTCGGCGGTAATTGGTAATTAGTAATTAATTACTTTTTAAAAGTAATTTGCCCAGCTCTGTTTACAAGTGAGGAGCAAATAAAATATTCAACAATACACGCAAGGTAACAGGTTTTACTGGCTCAGGAAAATGACTGGCTCGCCAGTCATATCCTTCTATTCGCCAGTAAAAACACTCTTACAAGCTTGTAATGTTAAATACTATTCAAAATGTATAATAGCTAGTAACATTGTGTGTTCTATCTTAAATTAGTAATACACTTTTTACATTTTTTTATAGTTCTTACAAGTCTTAATATCTCTGGTACGCGCAAAATCAAACAGACTGTATATTTGCTAAACCGTGTGAATCTAGTAAACTGATTCAAAGAGCATTTGGACAAGAGTTACTGTAAATAAGAAGACGAAAGAAAAACTTGACCAAATTATAGGCTAAAAAAGCGAGCAAATTATTTAATAAAGTCTCGAGCGAATCAATTAAACCGTGTCCCGAACCCCGAATCCTTTTTCCGGGCGAGGTAACAGGCGAAATCTGCAGTTTACTTTAGTGCGCTCCGAAGTTTATTAACGGCGAAGAAAGATCACCTCAAATTACACTTCAGTAACAAATAATTGCTAATTAGTCAAATCAATTAGCCATTAAAAACGCGGGGGCGCGATCGCGGGACGCCGCGTTTGCAACTTCGGATTTTAATTCCATCTGATTATGCTAAGCCCACCCCCTCGCAATGGCCACGTTATTTGCACGCATTTTTTCGTTTTTCCCCCTCGAGTTGTTTCGTGAATATCCTGGCTGGTCGCAAGGCGAACTGCCGGAGCCAATCGTACCTCGTTTCCGGAATCGCGAGGGTTCTTGAGTCTCACCCCCAAATAGCCCTTGCGTTCATCGATCCGTGCCCAGCACCGCTCGATTATATTTGTCATATTAGTTAGCAATTTAAATATATTACTTGTTTTCGCGTGGCTCCGAGATATAAATCCTCGCTATCGCCTGGAATCGCTCGAGTTTGGCGGTCGCAACCCCGGCGCGGCCCCGATCGATATTACTAACCATTACAACCCTTTACTGCTAGCCGAGTTAAATTGAGAATATAAATGCGGTGTGTACAAAATAAACGGCCGAATTCCACTTTTGACGGCTTCGCCACGTCCCTCCGACTGGTGACCGCGGCTCCCTGATAAATATTAATGGCCTCGTAGTAATAGTAATTTTATTCTCACTACTCGAATAGTTGAATAGCGTGCCGGATTAAGGCCGCGGGATAAAGGAATTAAAATCTGCGAATTCTCTCCACAGCGTCGTTATTGCTATTAGCAAAGTTGTGGCATTTTTAAGCTAATTGAGCCAGTTAAGAAAATACTCCGATTACGAGCGGCAAAAGCTATGGAACTAGAAAAACACTTCTATACTCAGTATTCGCACTCACTATCACATACTGAAGTCTTTAACAATACAAATTGTGACATCAATACAGTTCAAGGAACACAAATAAATTCTTCCTCCTTCTTTTGCTTCCACCATTGCTTGTTTTCCCATTCTCTCATCTATCGATACCTGTTTTCCACCTCTGCTTTAATAGAATTCGCAAATTTTACATCGCCAAGACTAAAATCTGGACAATCATCTTGTAAAGATAAGAGTTGCACGGAGAACCTTTTATAATATAAATAAAAGAATAGAGAACAATATACAAGTTAGACTGAAAAAATGTCAAAAAGGAAACGAGATGCTTTGGAAAATGACTGCATAGAAGTGTATAACGGTACATTTGGTAGCCCCTCTGTAAGGACGTTAAATTTAAGTAAGACGTCTCGTACGTCTTAATATTTTTATAGATTAATTTGCCCTGTTTGCTTACCTAGCTAGCTTAGTCGACAAGAAATTCTTTTAAATACCCTAGTCGTAGTTAGGAACAATCACTAATTGCAAAAGTCAGGAAAACGACGTGCAGCTGTAGTGTTCTCGGGTTGCAACTGACTTTAAACAACATACACAAAAAAGTTTTGTGTATTATACAAATATAGGGACCTTTAAAGCATACATATAAAATCATAAACAAAACGAAACGAAATAGGATTAAATCTTAAAACGAATGGCTATTAGGGTGGGTTGATAAATTATATTTAAGATTTTTTAGTCTAATACTGTTTAAAAGTTGCTTAAATGCACTTTAATAGAAACCCTGATTCGTATTATTAAAAAAAAAATCTTTATGGTTCGCGAAAGCTTGGAATTAAAATAAATAAACATTAGAACCCATTCAATAACTTAATGAAACGAAATTCGTATTTAGATAACTATAAATGTGTACTACGGCACATCGGAACTCAGAACATTGTTGCAATTGTAACGCAGCTTATCAGTATTCCCCTACTAAAATAACGTCACGTCTGCCGTTGCCATTGGTAACTGCAATAATCGGCCGTTTATTAATGCCAGTTGTTCTGCTCACTTTCATCGAGTTAATGATACTGTAAGTTGTAATGTAAGTGTAAATTAAAGACCTAGTGTTTGTGTTTTTTGAATTTCTCTTCAATCTAAGGAAAAGTATTTCTTATTTCATAAAGTAGGCACCTTCCTAATAACGGTTTATTATTGATTATGGATAATGTATAATCATCAGAAAACACGGCATACAACAAAACTGTATCAGTTGGGTTCCATTTGCGTTAAGCATAAGGCTGAGCTATGTACAAACTACTACTTTTATCTGTTACTCAGTTAAAGCAAAAATAGATAATATTTACTTTTTTAAGGTGCTAATCCTGTATATATTTGATCGATAGTATATTTGATTTCGAGTTAGGTAGACAACGAATTGGCAAGCAAAATATCGTTTTCCTCCATCAAATAGATTTTGAGCTATATCGCCAACAGGAGGACAGTCGGACCAAGATATATACAGACAGAATTAAGAAAATCTGTTTTTGATCATCTGGGGACCCTAAAACGTGAAGATCTGAAGAAATCTCGGATGGTAATTTTTTCGCGATTACAATCCTTGTTTCGTCTTTAGACGAGGGAAAAAATGTATCTCAGTGTTCGTTCCAAAAACACTGAAATAGGCACGATGCTACATAATTTGTTTGGTAATAATGGTAATACCTGTAAAAAGACGCATAAGAAAGAAAATACGACTCTTCTTAGATTTAGGTAGTAGGTTCTTTGGTCTTTCATTGTGAACAATTAATAACGCAGTATAATTGAGGTGATGGTTAGAACTGGCGACCCTCATCTGGAAGATAAATATTTTGGTCAAACAGTATTGAACCAATTCGTCAAGCTCTACAAGTTGAAAAAGAACAAGTGCAACGATAATAGTGCAATGTTAAAACACCTAAGAGATCATTGTTTTCCATTCATCAAATTGGCATTAGATTGAATCGTTCTTCGAAGGTGACGATTCTCTATTACCTTTACCAGCTAAGTTTGAAAAACTTACGATAGATCCGTCCCAGAAGAGAGAAGTTACAATCATTATGATTTCACCTAATTTTTAATTGAATATGCAATCTGTCGCCACTCTTCTCTGCTTTTTCCTTTTCCTGTATATTCTTGTAATCGGCGTTTGGTGAGTTCTTTTATTTGGTCATCCCACATCTCCTCCTAAAACATTTTCTTATGATTTAGATTTTTCCAGCCTTGTTACGTGTCCATAGTTTTCAAGCATCGCTAAAATGTAGACGGACGGGTCATACCATGAGACAAAACGATGAATGATGGAAATAGCGAAATGCACTAATGGAGATCTTGGAACGGGAGAAAGGGTGTGGGTAGACCAGAAACTGGGTAGAAAGATAATCTCAAAGGATCAGCAAGGTTAGCTTGATACAGAACAGCAAACAATAGAGACTTGTGCTGAAAAGTAGGGGAGGCTTGTATTCAACAATGGATGATAACAGGATAGAAAAGAAGAGAAAGACTGGAAACAACGTTTAAGTAATTTCTAGTTAAGATTAAATTAAGTGATGTTGAGAAATCAAGATAAACAGCAGAATTATTTTAACAATACGGCGAATTTGAATTAAATACTCTTTGCTATATCAGAGTGTTTAGTTTTTAAGAGTTTAGACTAAAGGGATGACGGGCCCAGGAGATGAAATAGTTCCAATTCTTTAAAAGATATCCAAAGAGGCAAGAAATGCTGGGCAACCAATTTACATATTTTGAAAATAACCGCGAAAAATATGATCAGCACAATAAGACGAAGCCTAACATAGAACCAGTTGTAAAAAAATGTTTGGAAACACTATTATACTATTATAAGTATACTCTAATAGAAAGAAGAATTCAAAGAAACATACAGAGTTTTACAACTTTCAAGCATTTCATCCTATGCAAACTTTAATCGATCCAATGGCTTGTCAAAATACAGAAAAAATCATAGAAGAAGTAAGAATGGAGAATGAAGTGAGAAAGAAACCAAAACAAGTCTTACCTAAGCAGCAATCCAAGAAAGGATAAAAGCATTTGTAAAGAAATTAACATCAAAACCAAACAAACTAAAATGCATTCTCGAACAAGAAAGAATTGTTGGGATAAAACCACATTTTTGCTTAAACAAAAAAAGGATTTTGATTGGAACGAGCGTGAAAGGTAGACGATCAATAAATCGGGCGAAAAGTAGATCTGTTCGAAGTGAGGTGTTCTACAGGATCTTCGAAAATTAGTTAAACGAAAGAAACCTAGACTAAGAAGAATTACTCGTAAGAATAGATCGACTAGTAGGGCATCTATTTCGAAAAAGATCACTAAAAATTTTGCCGGATACAAGTTTCGTGGCGCGCCCTGCATAACCGCTTTTTCGTTGATGTGCTTTTGGCTGCCTATACTATTGATCCGTCTCTGCGTGACTTTCCCAAAAGTCCTTGGAACTAGAAAACATTTTTGCGATTTTTAAATTATGCTTTTATAAGAGAGAGAGAGAGAGATTTCCCTAACCATTTTGGGCAGATCGGTGCTGCTGGTGTTTTTGTGGTTTATGTCTTCCGATTTCTTCAGAATTTTCCAACAGCATTAATGTGTTTAATATGCAGCCGCTGACATTTATTTCAGGGCTCTTATTGCCCCGTTTAATATATTGCGGCTCTGATGTCATCACGAGGCACACCTAGAGACAGAAATCATAAGTCGTTTGGGTGTTCCATCCAGCTACGCTGAAAAATGTACCTCCTTTAAAGGACTTTCTCTCCTACGATTTCTCACAGCCATCCGGAAAAAAGCCTTCAACTCCCCGAACCTTGCATTCTCTTGAATCAGCTTGACCGCCGAATTGAGCACTAAATTTCTCTGTGGATTCTTCTCGGTCAACCGCCTGTAGCCTGCACATACCAGGTACCTCCCATTTCAAGTACGTTGAAGTGTAGGACTAGGAAAATACTTCTCGCATATATGCCGATTTCTTATTGTAGCGTGTTACTCAGAGATTGCAGTACGATTCTAGGCACAGCGTTGAAGAATAAACATTTTTACACTTGTTGGACTTGCTTGTGTATACTGGGAATTACTTCTAGTTTTTAGTTGTAGTCAGGTTCAACGATTTTCGATCGTTTTCAGTTACTCAAGGTACCACATGTTCAAAAACAACCATGTACTCAATAATGATGTTGCGAGGGAATACCGAGGCTTTATTTTTTACTCGTAGACAGCTAGTGCACAATTTGAGTTGAAGTAAATATATTCAGACTCAAAAGGCATTTTGCGCTCAACTAGGTTCCTAGCGTAAACGAAACTTTTCATGCGAATATCAGCACCCGTACTCCGTTTTAGCACGGTTCTCAGATATGGTTAAGATAAAATGACATTACTACAAATACAATAAAATCCAGAAAACTATAGGTTTATGCCTCTTACGATTTTATTTGGTATTTATACGAGTGTAGCATTTACCACATCTCTTTTGACCTTGTGCAAAATGTATGTTTATATATATCCTAAATAAACATTGCGTTACAGCATTGTCGGATTTATTAATTTTTTTGCTTTATGATGCCGCTATGTGGTTTGGGAACTTACACCGACAGCTTTAGGTCTTCTGGTTTGGACCGTCTGGAACCAGTGGCCCTTCCAGACAACCCACCCCCATCCCGCTCAGGAGCTAGCTGGCAAAACCTTGTTACACCGCTAGACAGTTCTTGGATCAGAGTGTTTTGTTTTCGTAAAGCAAAATTTCTCTTGTAGCAAACTACTTAGGTAAGAACAAATATAGAAGGAAATGTAAAAAGTGTCAACACATACTTTATAAAAACTTAATGCAGTATGTTATATATCAGTGGGAACAACTTTATCCTGGTTAGAACCAAGTGAAACAGCCCACTTCATAGTACAAAGTAAATGAACTGGAAAAAAAGAGAAATTTTAGAAGTGAACGAATCTATACAGGTTCAGAATATGTCAGAGAAGAGACATCTTAAAGCAAATTCTAATAAAAAAATAACAAGTTCAAAACTCTCAAGTAAGCAAACAACCTGCTTGGTTCATATGTTCATAGACTATCAACTAACTTGTATACAAACATATGATTATTGGAATTTGCTTGTTTCACAACTAGGGTTGCCATACGTCCCGAAAAAGCGGGATTTCTCCCGCTTTTTAAACAAAATTATACGTACCGCCAGCATTAAAAAATATGTCCCGATTTGTCCCGATTTCAATGTAATGCGCCGCGAGCAGAACAAAATGCAACATTTTATTTAACGTGTATTAGTTACATAGAAAAGTGGGCAGAACCTTTAAAAGAATTTGAAAACTTTTGCTGGATGAAGTTAGAGAAAGTACCTGAATGGAGTGAAATTGAGAAAAAAATACAATACATAAATAAAAAGAATAAACAAATAAATGACTCGGTATTATTTGATCAAAGTTTAATATTAAAAGACTTTGTAGAAAGAAAAATTACTGAAGATGATAATGATGAAATTGAAAAAAGTTTAAGGATCTTTTGGCGTCGGATAAGTGGGTGTTATTTTTCCAAGACTGTAAGAGTTCAGAACAATATTCAGAATTACTGAAATTATGTGAGTTCTACTTTTGTTTACCAAGCAGCAATGCTAATGTTGAACATATATTTTCGCTCATGAATCGTCAGTGGTCTGATGAGCGAAATCGTTTACTGGTACCTTCGGTTAAAAGTATTTTGATGGTTCAATATAATTTCAAGGAAATGTCTTTCAGTGATTTTTATATCAAATCCAAAAGCACAATTTTGAAAGACATTCGTTCATCAAAAAAATACGATTGGTACAAATAATATAATACCTAAATTAGGTAACTTTTATTATTTTAATTAATAGCTAAGTTAGTTAAAAAAATAACAATAATAAAAATATACAGTGAAAATTCATGAACTGCGAACACGAGTGAATCAAGGCGAATTTACGATTGCCTAAAAATAAGCCAAGACCGATGCACCGTCGATCTAAGGTACTCTGATATTAATCCACGGGTCGTCTGCATTGATTGTTTAAGTAATTATTCAACGCAGACGAGGCATCCACGCTTAGTGTAATTTTTGTTAATTAATTATTATATGACTGATAGAATGTATGAGGTACTGTGTTATTCTGTGATGAAATCTCAGAGTTGAAAAACAGGATTTTTAGAGAGTAACAGTAAAGTTTATAGTAAAAGGAGGTAGTTCACAAAGTAAAACGCATTCTGAAGAAAGAAATAATTTCTTCCGAACACACTAACTCATAGTAAAAAAAGATGTACACAAAAGTAAAATTATTTTTATTTCAAACAACAAAATTTAAGAAGTTTAAATTAGCTGGTGTTCAAAGAGCCTGCCTTCTTGCGCTAAACAATATCCTAACCGATCATAGAAACTTCTCCGCATATTAGCCACCGTATTAGTGCTAGTACTCTGAACTTCCCCTTTAATTTTTGAACGCAGTTCTTCAAATCGTTAGTTGTAGTGAAAATTACTTTCCAGGGGAAGTTTTCGGCATTTCTGTCACAGTTTCACAAAATTCCATATTTTTGAAATAGCCATCGGAAAGAATATCGCAGCTAAATCTATTAGTTCTGCAATTTACTTGAATGAATAATCTGGATAGTCATTAGCGGTAATACAAACCTTTTTTAGTTCCTGTCTTCGTTGGGAACATTAGGCCTTCTGTGCTTTTGGGGAGAAACGCATCCAAAGTTTCCTAAATTTGAAATAACTCCATGTAACGTTGATGACGATGTGTACCGGTGTACCCCGATAATATCATTTTACAATTTGTACTGTTCCGTTACTTCGTAGTTCTCGATTTTAAGATATAAATGACAGCAGATATTAGCTACTGACAAACTGTCAACGTCAAATTCTCGGCATTTGTAAATTCGACATATCGTCTGCCGTGTTCGTAGTAAAGAAAATCTCTCTGTATAAGCATATATTTTATTTCGTCCCGATTTTACTTGACGAAAACGCCTGTTTTCCCGCTTTCTTTTACCGAGCACCTGATTTAAGTCAAGGGCCCTATGGCAACCCTATTCACAACGTACAAGGTTGTGACGTTATAAAGGTAGGTTTATAATTATGAACGGAAATGTGCTAGGAACAATGTGAACACTTCTAGAGCTTGAAAGGTACCTCTACAGTTCCACAAAGCTCTGTAGCTGGGCCCATATAGCAATTAATATATTAATTCTTTGACGACATACTCAATCTAGAAAAATCTTTAATTTTTCTCATATACATTAAATGACACTGCGAGTAAAACTTTTGCCAAAGCTGGGTAATTTATCTCATAAATATACCGCGAAATGTACCTAACCTTGCTTTTGTAAATAGATTTCTTAATTACTGTTTATTAAGTTCCTTCGTTGTTTACCATTTGTGTATATTTTTTGTTTAGTAAAGTTACTTTCAAAGGTTTGGACTGCTTTAAATTTTAATTAGGTATGTTTTGGGGTGTGTTCACAATGAACATTTTGAGCCAACTTCCACGTCAAATTTATAAAACATGCATTACTATTAGCAACCAAACTTCACTTATACTTTCACTGAACATTGATCTTCGTAAACTAAGTATAGTTTTTTTCTAGTTTATGTCTTTTATATTAGGGATCTCAAAAAATTATGTAAAATTCGTTAATTATTGTTTGAAAGTATTTCTAATACCTACCTGTTAAATAAATTAATGTTTAAATCTGTGGTTCTGATATAGAAGTTTGTTTTACGGTTTTGTTTACATTTGTACATTTACGATCATTGATAGCCCTCACCGGTCGATCCTCAGGTCGAGCTCTTATATGAAATTTAACGTCTCGAATTTCAATTAATTTTTTTATTTCACCCTCTTAAAATAAAAAAAATGGCATTAGCAGCCCATCTCATTTTTAAATTATTGTTTTTAATATTTACGTGTAAATTAAATATCATACGACGTTACACCACCTCCGTGTCGCGGTGAGAAGAGTGACAGGATTGCAATAAGCAAGTCCTAGGTTCAAATCTGCGGATAGCGCTTTTTTTCGCAGTTTACTGCATTGGTACTGAGCCATACCAAGATCATTTGACATTAGAAAATTAGAATACAATTAAAGTATCTCTTCTCTTAATACTGGTCCATGTGGTAGGGTAACAAGACTCCAAACAGTCATATGACTTTGACTTATAATAATAATATAAATGCAAATTTCGTACCTTCGTAAACGAAAAACCAATATATTTAACGTTACATAAAATTTAAAAATAACATTTGTAAACGGAAAATATTTTCTAGAGTTCCGATAGTATTGTATTTAACATTACTAGCTTAGTAAGAGGGTTTTTACTGGCGAATAGCAGAATCTTGAGCCAGTAAAACCTGTTACCTTGCGTGTATTGTTGAATATTTTATTTTGTTCCTCACTTGTAAATAACTGAAATTTACCATTTATTCAAAATGTCAAACTGACAAGCAACTAAACTCATCAATATGACACATACTAAGGAAGACAACTCTGACTTTGCACGCTATGAGCACGCTTGTAAAATTTTACTGGCTAGCCAATAAAAAATTTACTGGCTAGCCAGTTAAGAAACATTTTCAAGGTGAATACCGTGACTTGATAAATTGATGTTTACAAGTGAGGAACAAATAATCATATTATATACTATAGTGCTGGCGTTTTTTTTTTAATTTACTGCTACTGAACCATTACTGTACATATAATAATTAAGGAATTTTAGTCTGCAAGACAGTTATGATTACATCTATCGATATGTTTCCACATATTTGTACATAATAGTGTTCTTGCTAATAGTTTATCTTCCGAAAAAACAATGAGAGGACAATTTCAGATTGCAATTGTTTGTATGTAAATGAGAACGTAAAAGTAAAAAATTTACGCCATTACAATTACTATACCTGAAATGACGTTCGATTTTCATTTTATATCCGAGTATCAGTCGAGAAATAAAATTAAAATGACGATACAAATTTACTTTTAGCTGGCAGGCGGTTGCTGTTGGAGTACCTACATGTTTAGTGTATGATTGGAAAGTATGCAGCTGCCTGTAATATTGCTCTGTAGTGGGCTAGTGACATCATAAAACAGCTCCAACCAAATTTCCATCCAACGTACTTATTACGTTTTGCTCCGTACAATTAGCAAGTATCCGAACTACTAAAAATATCTTGGTGAAAGAAGCTTTTCTTGGAAAAAAAATGCAAAAGCGATACCGACATGGCCAGATCACATTTTAAAAATTATTCAAGCTGGGTATTTGTAAATCGCTTTCAGGCCGTAATTTTATTATTAATAATGAGAGTAGTGGTGATTTTTTTAAATATTAAATACGTGTACATTCAGACCTAACCAACTAACCATATAATTTTAAGCATCGACTGACCGAGTTTTAAAATTTTTAAACAAAAGCGTAAATTGAAAGCTTTTGCTTGTAAAAAGCAGCATTCTAGCCAGCTGGGTAAAATATTTATCAGTCTCTGTAATTAATAAGTGGCAAAAATGCGAACAGAACGAAAAGAATTCCCCGTACCTGACCCTGTACAAGAGTAATAAATATTTAAACCGTTCGTTAATTAAAATTGCTAAGATTACACGCCTTGGGTATTTCGATAATTCCGGATTTAAAACGCGAGCAACTTTTATCAGCGGGCATGTGGAATGTGCGTTATCGAGGCTTCGTAGAGGGACGCAGTTGATAAAGGGGTAAAAATGTCTTGTCAGGTTCCATCAGCCACCCCTGCGTTTTATCGCTCGCACAGAGTCTGAAGTTGACATCTCAACCCCTTGGAGATATCTCCCCCAACTTTAATGTATTTTACTTTTTCTCTTTTCCCTTCTACTTTTTGCGAATATATTTCTTTCGGCTTTCATTTCCTTTGAACATTCTCCTCGGCATCGGGGGCTTTTTATATATCAGCGATTTCATTCGCAGATAGCCGAAGCTGGATGCATTAAATTTTTACGGGTGCTTTTATTGTGCAGTGTTAAAATATGATTTGTAGCCCCAATACTGCTAGTACGAACCCGGCTAATGCGTGACACCGTTTAGGCTCCCCTCCCGCCTGTTATTACTCGTGTTATTACCAAACACAGACTGAGCAGCAGATCTGCATTTTAAAACCATCGTCTTAACGTATGATAATGAGTTCGCAAGTTTGGGCGTTGAAAGGTTGTAAATGAGATCTGAAATACATAAGATAATTCCGAGGAGACGTCTCGGTAATGTTCCTGTTTCTGCAGCTTCTTCCATAACGGGGGTGAATGAGTATGCTTCGGCATTTCTGATTTGCATTAGATTGTTTGTTCGCCTGCATATAAGAGCACCTAACTAACCTAATATTAACTCTAGCAAGAGTAGGGTATGTCTCAAATGATAAACGAGAGAACCGTTACTTATGCGGTTAGTGAACAATTTCTATTGAAAGATAAACTTGGAAGAATTAAAAGTTGCCATTGATATTCTATGCAATTCAGTATAGCATAAATATCGACATATTGAATGGATGATATAAAATTATGAAAAAAAAATCGACTCCAAAACCGATATAATCGCTACATTATCAATACCATACAGTATTCAATATGGCAATGAAATCGTTAAATCCTCTCGACTTTTTTACGAAATTTTCAATGTAACCCTCGAAAACCTTTCAAACAACCTGTGTTTGTGAAGAAAAGTGTGCAATGTGAATTTGGTCATTTAACATGAATTTATACTTTCATGTTCCAGTTATGAATAGTATAATAGTATATACGTATATTAGTTTAGAAAAGTGAAGTTTTACACTACAAGTATGGATGTTTTGAGTACGAGCGCTAGTGAGTATACTACTTTATCGCATTCCATATATAAATGTGAAATAATAGATTTTTATTTAAAATTGACACTAAATGTCAAAACGTAACCAAGCTGAGCAGAACTCGTTTTTATGTACTAAAGCAGCTGCAGTTAGTGTTATGCATTTGGCACTACTGAAGCGTACGGTTGGTGGTACTGTAAGTCTATGTCATATTCGAAGTTAGTAGGTTAGATTCTGCGTCAGACTGTGTCAAAACTGACACAAAACCTCGAATTTGACATAGACTTACAATGTCACCAGCAATACATTTCAGTATTGCCAAACGTAAAACGAATCATTGTGGCTATGCTGTAATAGTTGCTATGGTACAAAGTACTACATTACTAAACGATTTTACATGTAGAAATGTAGCACATTACCATTTGAAATGCGATAAACATTAACATATCCAAATAATGTTTGCCTATTTTTTATCTTAATGTTTGTACGTATATGAGAATTTGTTTATTTACTTTTTAGAGATTAAAAACGACAATGGAGTTATTTAATGACTTTAGATTTTTATTCACTGCTTTCCATGTGTAGCTTGTATGAATTTCTCATGTAATTTGTTATGTAAACCATTTTATACATAAATACATGTTTTTTTCAATTTTAAAGTTGAAATTAGGGACTAAGATTTAAAAAAATTAAATTTTTACTGTTGTAACGTACACTATTGTAAAAAACAGCTTAAATCATTTGTTATAGTAAAGATAATTAATTCTTTTTTCGCCCACTTTATATTTACTATTGGTGCTTAGCTTTGTTATCGGCATAAATATTGTACTATATGTATTAATAATCTAAGTATGTGTTTGCAGAATGTTAATAAGTCTGCTATTTAAAAAATTTTTGAAAAGCTTTTGCATATAGATGCAGGTTTTATTTACTAGTTGTTGTAAATAATTCTTGCTACATTTATTAAACTTTGTAATAGTATTTAAAACATCCTGCTGAAGATATCGTCCTTTAGGGTTTATCTCATTAGATACCTAGAAGCTTATTCGCTGTAGTCGATGTATTCGATATGAATAGCCGATACATTATTTGTATTTGATGTTTTTAATATATTAGAGTTCTTCGATATAGTCGATATATTCGATATAGTCCATTTTTTTATATTCAAATGCAATATAGTGAAACTATTGCAAAGAAGCATTGTCACCAGGTCAAATTGCGTTGTACATAAGCCTGTGAATATTATTATTGCAGTGAGCCTAGGCTTTATGTTGAGTGGTTGACATTTATTTATTTTGAATTGAAGTTCTGGGTATTATAAACTTAAATTGTCCTTAGTGCAGTACGTACCTAGTAAAAACCAAATTATAAAACGTATTAAGTTTATAATAGCCAGAACTACAATTTAAAATAATTAAATGTCAAGCAGTCAAAATGAAACCCAACAGCACTGCAAAAGTAATTGCCAGAAGCTTATGTACCAACACAATTCGATATTTGCATTTCTATATGAAAAAAGGACTATTTGTATATTCAATATAGTCAACATATTAGACGTCTGTGATATATTGAATATTGTCAACATCTGTCATGTAAACGACATAATAAATGTATTTGATATAATTAAAATATTCGACATAGTCGTATAATCCATGCGTTTCTACATTCATTGTATCGATAGTTCCGATGTATTCGATAGTCGATATATTCGATATAGTTAATATATTTATGTAGTCGATAGCTTCATTACACTATTTAATGTAAGCGATATATGAGATGTGTTTCGTATATTAGATATAGCTATATATTCGTTGTAGTCGATGTAGTCGCTATATTCGATAAACTAGATATATCCTATATATTCAATTTTATCGATATATACCATGTAATCGGTATATCAGATGTATTCGATAGATTTCCTACACTATCGAAAAATGATAAATAATTTGCCTTAAAAAATTATCTTTGCGAAAAGTTTAATCGACTTTCTTTAAATAGTTATTTCATACCCAGTAATTTTTACTTCCTTTTACAATACAGGAAGTATTGGATTCACCCCAAAAATTCGAAATTGAGTTTTCTACAGATCTTCACGTTTTAGAGTCTCCTGAACCCAAAAAACATATTTTTTTCATTGGTCTGTCTGTGTGCCTATCTGTCCATCTGCCTGTCTGTCTGTCTGTCTGTCTGCCTGTGAACAGATTATCTCAAAAACGAAGAGAGGTATGGCGTTGAATCTTCATATATAAGCAAGCAGTTGAAGAAAATCGCATAACCGGAAGTAGATGTTTACTCTTGTAATTTTTCGGTTTTTTTCGATTTTTTCAAAAACGGCTCTAATGATTTTTTTCAAACTTCACATTTTTATTACATTTTTAATGTGTATTAAAGTGAGATAGGTGATTTTCCAGTTCAATACTTCTAAAATGGGTTTCTTTTGCTTTTTTTCTATTTTTTTATTAACTCCTATTTTAAATAGAACACCCGGTATATTATTACATTTTTGAATTCAGCTTAAAATTCTAGAGAAAATTTGTCTCTTGACCTAACGCTCTATTTTGTACCGTTTTTGTAGAATTTGTACTTTTTGAAAATTTTTGACAAATGCTTAAACATTTAAAATCAAATTTTTGGCTAATTATAAGATCACTGTAAAAGGAAGTTGTGTACGTGTATCACACCAGATTTTTTAGTAATCAGTTTGCTTCACACAGCTCTTGTCTGCTTGTTTGCAGTTATTTATCTCATTATCGAATGTATGACTGTTATTAAGCATTAAGATTGATCAGAATCAACGAATTTGTTTTTTAACTAAACTTTAAGAAGTAATGTTGGCATGCCATTTTATTAAATTTGTTTATAACGCCATAACATAATTACAGTAGAGTTAATAAATTAATTACAAATATAATGTACTTAACTTATGGAATAATAATTATTATTATTATCCCATACAGTCGACATAAGTAACCTTTGGAATGGCCTACCAAAATCTGGCAACATGGCTTCGCCAGCATTTAACAAAAAAATACCAGTTGTAGTCCTGGAATGGACAATCTGTCAGTCTACTGTCCCTGTCAGCCCTAATTGAAAAATATTCTTTGAAATCGTTGCTATTTCTATCTTAACACGTCACTTCACTGTAATCGCTTTAATAACAATTTCTGATGGGTAGGTACCAAAGACAAATAATATATAGCAGTCGTAGGTATCTAATCCCCATTGCAAGTAAATCGCTACTAATTTTGACTTATCGAAAACAGTTATTTCTTCGAAATGAAAACACTGCTTGGAAGATAATGGTATTGCAACCAGAAGAAGTCTATTTTTACAAAAAGCACAGTTTCTCCAATCTGCCAGTCCTCTAAATTCCAAACTAGTTTCCATTTTTGTGCCACTGTTCCATTCGATGGAAATTTCAACACGGTACGATATGGAGCGACTGATGAAGAGTAATTTGACTTGCAGCTCGGTATACACATTTCAAAACCATTTTTACAGCTCATGTGAACTGCCTTGTCAAAATAGTTTTTAACGTCAAATATATTTAAATGTTTTTAAAACGTGTGTCCTAGAATGGCCTAGCAGGAAATTTGGCATCAGATGCAGTGTCACGGCCTGAAACAATATCGACCGCCTTGGATATAGTCAATTGATTCGAAGCAGTCGATAAGTATTCGATACATTCGATGTAGTCGCCTTATCAGATATAGTCGCTATATCAAATGTATTCTGCATAGTCGATATAATCCCATGTTGTCGATATATTCGATATAGTCAATATATTTGATGTATTCAATATTGTCGATATATTCTATGTACTCGATATAGTTGATATATTCGATATAGCCAACAAAATTCCTGCATTTTATATTCGATATAGTGTATATAGCCAATTTATTTTAAATATTGGTTGTTGTTATATTTGATGCAGTCGATGTATCAGATGTATTCGACATAGTTGATGTATTTAATATATACAGCGTGATACACTTAAGATGAAGGGACCCCTGTGCTTAATTAATTTTTAACAGTAGGTACGTTATTTTGGTATAGAGGTAAAACTGCATCAACTGCATTTTTTAGGGTTGATTTAAATGTCAACTGTAAACCCAGTCTATGCTACTTCGAGAATATGGGAAATTCTCGATATATTGCAACGCGTTAGAGATATCTAAAATAGTTACCAGAAAAGGCTGTTCAGTATCTAAATTTGTCCCGGAAACCAAGTTTTAATGCAAAATGCGCATATTGATTGTTCTTATCATTTCCATGGGAAGTTAATTTTTTTCATCAGGTTTGACACCTGAATTGGGTATCCTAAGAAATGCGGCTTATAAAGCTCTACTTTTTGTACCAGAATTCCAATATTTACATTTAGAAATAAATTAAATATAAGGCTGTCACACTGTCCATGCATTTTTATGTGCAATATAGTATACAGTGTGGTCCATTAAGTGTGCAACAAATGGGAAATTTTTTTATTAGTTGTACAATCGAAATTTAAATATTGCCAAAAGTTAGTGCATGTTTGATAACCATATCAGATGCCTTTAGAGTGGCTTCAAGTCAAACAATATACAGTGCAGGACAAAAAATATGAAATTCGTTCAAGAACAAAGTTACCTTATTTCAAAAAATATAGCAAAATTTTATTGAGAAAAGTTGTTTAGAATTAAAAGTTATGCTCAAATACAAAGTCACGGCCTCCTATTCGAATTTTGATTCTTTTTTGGAAAATTTTGTATTACCCCCGGAATGAAACATATTTTTATTATTTTGATTTTATATGTATTTAAAGTAGCCACAACCACATCCCTTTTAAATAACTTTTAGCAACTTGAAGCGTATTTGTAAAATTTACTTGGATTTATATTTTTTTAGGTAAGGGTCCACTTCATGTTTGTTGCAACGATATTTAACAGAACTTTAGAATTTCGCAAATATTCTTTTTAACAAGGCAAATGCTTTACTAATAATAATTTACATATGAAAAACTCTTAATAAAATCAGAATAATAAAAATATGTATCATAATACAGAATTTTACAAAAAAAGAATCAAAATTCGAATAGGAGGCCGTGACTTTGTATTTGAGCATAACTTTTGATTCTAAACAACTTTTCTCAATAAAATTTTGCTATATTTTTTTAAATAAGGTAACTTTATTCTTGAACGAATTTCATATTTTTTGTCCTGCCCTGTATATTGTTTGACTTGAAGCCATTCTAAGGGCATCTGATATGGTTATCGAACATGCACTAACTTTTGGCGGTATTTAAATTTCGGTTTTACAACTAATAAAAAAATGTCCCATTTGTTGCACACTTAATGGACCACACTGTATATGTATAGCCAGATTATTCGATATATTTTATGTATTCTATATTGGCGATATATTTGATGCAGTCAATATAGTCGACGTATTTGATATAGTTGATATATTTGATATACTCGGCATAATTGATGTATTTTATATGCGTTGTAGTGGACACACTCAATTATTCGATATATTCGTTGTTGTCGATATATTCCATGCAGTCAGTACATCAGATGTATGTGTGCGATACAGTGGGTGAATTTGATATACAGGTGAATTGTTATGTGTAATGCAGTGAATATAGTCGAATTATTTGATATATTCGATGTAACCTATATTGTCGATACATTTGATGCAGTCAGTATATTAGATGTATTCGATATAGTTGATATATTTGATATACTCAATTATTCGATCTACCCGTTGTTGTCGATATATTCGTTGCACTCAATACATCAGATGTATATATTCGACATAGTTGATGAGTTTGATATATAGGTGTATTTTTATATCAAATTATTCTATATATTAGATGTATTCCATTTGGTCGGTATATTCCATGTGGTCAATATATAAGATGTACTTGGTCTAACTGATATAGCCAGCATAATCCATGCATTTTATATGCGATGTAGTGGATAGACTTAATTTATTCGATATATGCGTTGTTGTCGATATATTCGATATATTCGATAGAGTCTATATGTCAGATGTAGGTACTAGACACAGTTGCTCTATTCCATATGGTCGACGTCAGACATGCAATTTTACATGCGATTTAATGGATATCAATAGCCAATTTATTCGATATTTTATTTTATTTTATTTTGGTTAGATCAATTATAGTCGTCGCTGTACATTTTATGGGAACTTCCAACCCCATTAACGACTGTCATGGTGTTATTATGACATCCGGAACCAACTATTTCTGTGACAGCCGTATCACGAGGCGCCGAGAGAAGCAGCCATGGAACTCCCATCCAAGTTCTGACCAGAGAGAGCGTTGCTTAACTCTACTGATCGAGCGAGGACGCGTGTTCAAGCTACACCACCCGGGACCCTCAATATATTCAATGTAATCCCTACATCGCATTCTATATAGCGATATATTCGATGCATTAGATATATACAATACAGTTGGTATATTATATAATGAATATATACGATGCGATCAATATATCGGTTATATGAATATTTGTTGGATATCTCAAATTTCAATATTTTTCTAATATCGCTTACCCCTACTGATAATTTTACCTTAAACAGGGTGAGCAAAAAATAAGAAACGGCGATTACGCAACCTACAATAACAGTCTTATGAAAAACGTACGATATAAAACCTTTGATTATAATTTTTACCAAAATTTGCTTTTCATCTTTCTTTGTAACCACTGCACGTTTACGTTACTCAAATTAAATACAGTCCATTGAATATATTTAAAAATATTCTATGTAACTATAATAATATTTTCTTCAAACTACTTTGTTCTGAAATGTATAAAAAGGTTGAACACGTCTACACAAATAACAAGTATAAAAATGCTAACTGTATTACGATCTCTTTTTTAAAACTTTACAAGCTGTGGAATTGACGTTTTTCTTTTATTGAAAGTCAAAGACAATGCTTCGATGGACACCAAAATGGCCTTAATAAAACAGTTCGGACATTAGGGCTATAATGCTTTATGTTTATAGTTATTCATTCTGTATTATTGTACCTCACATCTGGGTTATATACGAGTAGTTTCAAGTTTTCAAAATATCGATCTATATGAACGTTTTTTACCATGGTGTACTATGGAGCAGTATAATATATAGAAGATATCAACTCTTCGCTTACAAATAAATTATTTTATTAATTTTGTTTTTCTAATAAAAGAATTTGAATTTTATGTGGATATGTTACAGGCAATTTGTTTAATTTCAGTCATTACATGGAATCCTTAGGCATTATATAAAATGCCTAGTCATTATATATAATGACTGCAAGGTTGAAAGCAATATGTATAATTGGAGGTTATGATAAATAAATCGGCATCGCTGATTCTCATTTTCAGGCTGTGTGTCATTCTAGCTTTGTTTAGGTTAGTTGCAACCTGTGATTGTGTGTGTTATATGCATCCTTACATGAGTTGTCTTGTCTCCGGTGACGTTCACCGGTTGTTGTCTGATGCCGGTGATAAGCTTGCCTGCCATAAATACTTTAGAAATTTGCTAGAGTGATGAGTTAGCTTACACCCTCATTAAACCCATTGCATAATGTGGCTAACTTTACTTTTAAAACATACATTTCATGCCTACAGCACATTAGGGATCATTATTATGCCTTAGGCATTGTATATAATGCCTAGTCACTATATAAAACGACTGAATTGTACAAGTTGCCTGTAACAGATACATTATAACCATCTTCGCCCTCGATTAGATCTTCTAGTTTGGACTGAGTTCAGTGCCTAATTTCATATTTTCGTTAAAAAAATTCTTTGCGTTTCCATTCAATAGTTTTGGACATGATTAGAGAAATTGTGAATAATCTTGCAATTTTGTACTCCAACAAGCTGTCAACATCTAATACTTTTCTTAATACGTTTGTTCTCGTATTTACATTCACAATGCTCCGCATGGAATAATATCAATGCGAAAATTATATTTATATCTGCTGTCAAGCTGTCTTTAAGATATAATTTTTAAAATTTAAATATGAAATATAAGTAAATCGATCAGTTTTATAGTTGGGTATTTTTAGTGAAAAAAAGTATTTCATGTTTTCATTTTATTAATGAGAAATGTTTCTGAAACTGGTTGTCGTTTTTCCTGCTCGGTGATTTGCCAAATTTAAATGAGTTTTCCCCTAGGAGGCTTTTTAAGTTGACAATAAGCGTCTGAGCGTTAAGGTATATGAATAATGACTAAATCCCCTTTATTTTTGAATTAATATTTTTGGAAAAATAGGAAAAAAGCTGAAAACGCAGTGTTAAAGTTACTACTTTATGAATTTATTATGGTAACTTCAATCTCCTTGGCTTTTTTGAAGTGGTTGATAGAAGTCTTATTAAATTTGTCGTTTAAGGTTGAATACTGAGAAATATTGCTCTTTCTCTTTCCCTAATAAAACTGGAGACACTTTTCTGGATATCGATGTTGTTGTTTCTACAAAATTACTATGGCTTGTTTGTGTTGCATTTAGCATTATTGCTAGTATTATAATTTTATTTTTTCTTGACATATTTAGTTCTTTCTCTTGGCCACCGGTAGAAAACTATCCAGACTATTAATATAAACAAACTATTTGTAGACAAGCGATTATAGTAATAGTAATTAAAAAATCAGTTTTACTTTCTTTTACAATAAAGGAAGTATTGGATTTACCCCAAAAATTCGAAATTGAGTTTTCAACGGATCTTCACGTTTTAGAGTCCCCTGAACCCAAAAATAGATATTTATGCATTACGGGAGATATGAATATGTTTTTTCTCTGAGTTTGACATAGTCAAAGACCGAGGGTCTCTGACCCGAGGTCTGTAAGTCAACCGAGGGTAAAAAACATGAATGTCTCCCGTGGTGCATACAATATTTTATTTACTAGCATATTAGTAAAAATGGTATGAAACTTCAAAATGTCATAAGTGTCATATGTCATCTTTAAAATTAGAATCTGTAAGTAACATCAAGGATTGCCTGCATGTATGGTTGCTAAGACGTTATTTGTAGTTGCATGGATACCATGAAGTTGAGGGAGAAATAGTTCGAGAAATCTCTTGGTAGTTATAAGTAACTTTTCATAATTTGTATCTATGACGAAAATGATCATTATCATGTTGCTAGTAAATAGACAAAATTTTGTTCATTGGTCTGTCTGTGTGGGTGTCTGTGTTTGAAAAAAATATTTCAAAAACTAAAAGAGGTATGGCGTTGAAACTTCATACATAATTTTTTTGTACTATGTAGATACGACAGCAAGCTTTTGATAAAAATGGCATAACCGGAAGTTTGGTGTTGACTTTTTCGATTTTTTCAAAAACGGCTCTAACCATTTTTTTCAAACTTTACATTTTTATTAAATTTTTAATGTGTATTGATGTGAGATACGTGATTTTCAAGTTGAATGCCTCTAAAATGGGCTGCTTTTGTTTTTATTAACTCCTATTTTAAATAGAACACCCGGTATATTATTATATTTTTGGATTCAGTTTAAATTTTAGAGAAAACGTGTCTTATCAACTAACCCTCTATTTTGTACGGTTTCTGTAGAATTTGTAATTTTTGACATTTTTTTGACAAATGCCTAAAAATTCAAAATAAAATTTTTTGATAATTATAAGATCACTGTAAAAGGAAGTCGTGTGCGTGTATCACACCAGATTTTTTTGTTTTAAATTGGAAAACCTACTAACTAGAAAGAGTCTCTATCATATTATATAGTTGACTTGGCAGATAAATAATTACTGCTTATTGAAATTGTATGCATAATGTTAGCATATTGCTGAAATAAGCAGGTATAGTTTTTACGAAGGCATGACCAGTCAAGCTGTTTTCTATGGATAAAGACCAATTATAAGGATATTCCATTGAAACATTCCTGCATACATTGCGTTTTTTTGTTAGGTTTGCCATGTATAACTCTTATTATTTTTTTTTTGTATTTACTTCACTCATTAAGTAGACGAGTGAGCACTCCAAACTTAACAAAAATAGACATAAAAAATATACAACTTACAAATTAAATATTAAATAGTATTAAAACATAGCTTCAAACTGCAAAGATGAAATAATTAGGAAGAAAATCGTACAACACTCATTAAGTACCAATAGAAAAATTAGTTCACGAGACGTAACCAAGACAATACAAAAATTTCTTGGAAATTTTTTGTAGGTAGACATTACTTCTTTTGAGGGTTTGTGTCGTTACGATTTTCTTACCGAATCTGCATTCGAGCATTAATTCATATCCGGAAATTATTTTCGTGCATCCAACAACGACCTAATTTGCCCTCGCGTCCCGCTCGGGTAAATTAATACGACGTTGTTGAAACGCACTCAAAAAAAATTCCGGAAAGAATTAATGCTCTTAGGAAATTATATGTGAAAATTTTCTCTCTCATAAATAATGTCATCAATGCTGAACATCGATTTACATATTTAAAAACATATGGATCGAATTTTAACTTGTTTCTCACTCACGTAAATAATTAACAGAGTGGAATAAAATATTAAAATTTAATAGTTAAACATATGCAGATACTGAATTGACGTCCAATTATGGCCAATAGTTAAGTAAGTGCCACTGATATGAAGTTTTAGTTCCTAATGTTAATATCTAGAACTGCAGTATATTAATGTATCGCATTGTTATGTAAATGACTAGGTAATCTTTCACAGGTTTTAGAATTTACTGAAATGGTTGTATCTCTCGGTTTCAGAATATGTACAGGGTGTTTGATCAAATTTTGACAGCTTCTAGCGACTTTGTTATTTCAGATAGAAAAAAATCGTTCAGATAATTGTAGGGTATCATCCAAACCGTCCGAATTTGCTACTTAAAGAAACAATTGAGCATTACGGGTGAACTTTTTGACTTGTTGTATACTTTTTTCTAATGGAACACCCTATATATTATGTGTTTATCGAATAGCACTTAAAATTATCTTTTGAAAAATATATAAGTTGCCTATAATTATTTCATCCATTGTTGAAATATCCGCTATTAAAGAATCAAAATATTACTAATTTACTATATGAAATAAATCACAGTAACCATTGAAAAACAAAGTTATCAAATGCGGCATGCGGCATTGAACATTTAGTTGTCAATTCGTTTTTAAAATTGTTTTTGGTATTAAAATTGTTGATTATTTCAATGGTTACTGTGATTTATTTCATTTAGTAAATTAGTAATATTTTGATTCTTTAATAGCGAATATTTCAACAATGGATGAAGTAATTATAGGCAACTTATATATTTTTGAAAATAGAATTTTATGCGCTATAACATAAATACATAATATATAGGGTGTTCCATTAAAAAAAAGTGTACAATAAGTTAAAAAGTTCACCCGTGATGCTCAATTGTTTCTTTAAGTAGCAAATTCGGACGGTTTGAATAATATCCTACAATTTTTATCTGAACAATTTTTTCCTATCTAGAATAACAAAGTTGCTAGAAGCTGTCAAAATTTGAGCAAACACCCTGTACGAAAAAATCTGTAGTCTGTTTGTATCCACAAGTCTTGTAAAGGCAACTTTGCAACTAAAGAAATACAAGTAGAGATATTTAGAAAATTAAAGCGTTAGCAATTGCCAAAAACTCACGATTTCCATATCGTTCCCCCAAACAAGTTGGTCCCCAACCAATTGTAAAGTACAAGAGCAATGTAAATATTGCCAAGAGAAGAGTCCCACCAAGATACAGCCTCGGTAATTTACTGTTCTAGTTCAAAGCTGATTTGCATAACTACCTGCCCAAGAATTTGCGATTCCGAAGAGCCTGGATGGCCTTGCGCGTAATTATTTTTGTTTTGAGGGAAGAAAAATCGCCGCTATTCGCCGGCCATTTAACTCCTGGAAGGAAGCTGACCTTTGCCTTAATTGCAGTTGACATTTGTAATTTTGCAAAGTCGCTGGTACTAATTAAGCGGCAGCTGCAGCTGAATTCGTGTGGCCTAAATGGGCTAATAAATGATCCGAAGGAGGCAAAATATGCGGACAGCGGCTCGAAAAGGAAAAGTCGCCAAAACAGCACGACGAGATCGAAACTTATGTCTTAATTAGAGGGGAAATATAAAAATGCCGAATGACGTTTCCGCGAGACTCGACGAGCACATACTATATTTTCATAACTACATTTAATTACAATTTAATTTCGCAAAGAAAGTTTTAGATTAACAAATCTCCGGGCTAACAAAACGAGTGCAGCCCCAGCGAAAACATCCATTTTAAAAGCCAACGAGGTCACGTCCGCGTATTTAAATTAGAAACCTTTTAGTCTTTGCATTTTTTGCCGTGTTCGTTGGCAGGGTGGTCGATGAGTGCATGCACAAGCAACATTGTCCCTCGATTAAAGCACTGTAGTTGGAAAGCTGGGTAATAAAGTAAGTTCAGGACTGCAAAGAGATACTGGAGTGTTATTAATAGTCCTTAGATAATTACGTTGGGATAATATCTACATATTTTAAAAGAAAACTTTTCTGAACTTGCATATATCATTTTATAAACATTCTTTATAAAAAAAATAGTTCTTTCATCCCCTATCAGTAATTTTTCTCATAAAGAAATATTTGTGATGTTTTAATTTTCAAACTTAGATCTCGTTGTGCCCATATCCATTGTATCCTGGTCAATTAACTAATAGTTCTACTGATAAATGCCTTTCATTGATTCTGGGTTCTCGAAATATTTCAATAATAAAGCAGTAGATTTCCAAGTTGTGCAATTTGCTTTACAAAAATATTTGGTTTAATTAACAATGCACTATAATATAACCACAAAATTTGCACAAATTTGCTTTGATTAGCCGAATTTAACGAAACAATAGCCGACAGCGCTTTGCGAATTACAGAGAGTTCAACACGAGCGTAACAAATTAAATTTGATATTGAATTAAATAACATTGCCTTTATACGCAAATGCATCGGCAGCAGCACACGAAAAAGACATTATTTGGAGCTTGGCTGTCTCTCTCCACTCCTGTTTGATATCATACACATAACTGCATCCTGGTTGTGGCTGTGTGTAATTGAAATCTCTTTTATTTGCAGGTTTGCATGCATTCCGCTGTTCAACGTTCGTGGAAATATGTGTTTAAGGGCGGTGCAATTCTAACAATTGGTGTATGCGAATGCAGCCAACGGCAGTGTGTGTTTTTGCGTAGCCGTAATTACCCATTTGTTCGGATTACCATAAGGTAGTATTTCTGGAATATTATATGTTATTAAGTAATTAAGCAACATCCTGTATAATATTAGATAAAAATAAAGAAGTAAACGTTTAATTTCTGTGTTAATTTATTGTACTACTGACTACACATTACACAATACATAAATGAGCAACCTGGGTCTATTTACTCATTTTATAAATAACACACACATTATAAATAACAACAGAATACATATCTGTGTAATTTTTTGCTTGCAATTCACAGAGACTTACTGGAATATAATTTTTAAAGAAGGTAAGTAAAAAAAAATAAAGTCAGCTGCGCTATAATTAATTCTACATTGTTTTGTCCACTCTACTATTATTGAGAGTTGCAAAATTTGATTTTTTTTTCGCTTTAGTTATGAACCGAAAATCTGTTTAGTGAATGCAATAGTCTTTCTAGATTTTAGCGTTACTGGCTTAGATTCCCCTTGTGAATGCATACCTACTCTTTTTTGTATTATTCATTACTAGCTCAATGCATATTTGAGGAGCAGAGCTTAACTTCATTCCGTAGTTTTCAAAACGATAGCCAAGTCGATTGAGTTCCGGTTCGTTGGGGCCTATAAGAATCTCAAGCCCAAAGCGGGTATTAAGAAGCATTTAAAGCTTTTCTGAAGCTAGCCTCGTGGCATTTTCCTTCAAGATGCAGACCGTGCAATTCTAATTTTCACTGCACGTGATCGTGAGCCGATATCAAGCTTGATGTAAGCATTTTTTGGCTTATGACCAGTATTATAAACGATCAATAAATCATTAGATAACTATTGGTAGAGTAAATGTACTTCCCCAGTAAACTAATAGGCAAATAAACAAAAGCGCATTTAAAAGCGTATTTACTAATGAATATGCGCTTTTGTTTACTTTAGCAACGAATTAAAGTTAACTGTACGGATTTATTAGCCGAAGAAAATTATTTCACATTTATAATACGTATATCTACGGAATAAATTAATTTATTCTCAAAGTAAATTTTGTTTAGAAAATAAAAAGTTTTATAATACCGAGCATTAGTGTACTAATTTTGTGCAATTTGCGAGAAGGCCCTCTAGAAAACGCTAGGAACCGCTAAATCGTTGGCGCCGGCATGGTGAATTTGCCCTAGAACATTTTACGTCACATGGAAATCGTTTTTGCGGAAGCCAAAGATTTTTTTGTTCCTGAGCGGCTCCAGTTCCTGCGAGTTTGATTCCCATCCGTCACGCATCCTGGTGCGGCGGTACTCTTACTGCCCCGGAAAACCACGATCATGGCTGAGTTAGGGCATCAGCTTTATTTTACAATGTTTACATTTAGCTATGAATTGTGGGTAAGATAGTACCGAGGGAAATTCTTTCCATCTCTTAAGACAGCCAGGGAGAGGTAATTTTGAATACATACTATTGACAGATACGTTCTGTTTCTCAAGTTAGTGATTAACCTTTTTACCAGCACCAGAAAAACTGCAATGCTTTTTTCGCTGATAGCTGCACAGTTTTAAAAAGTATATTTTGATCATGAACCCCGATACTATTAAAGGGACAATTCACTTTTTAGCCAACATTTCAATAACTTCAACTGTGCTCATTTTATTTCGCTTTTTTGTGTCTTATGTATGAACACGAAACGTCCTGAGTTGTTTTTTAATCAACGACCCAGCTTAACATTTATGTGGCTATTTGAAACTATAATTGTACCATTTAACCTTTTGAATCGACGAGCTTGGTTTAATTTTATGTGTTCAGAACGCTATTAATTTTAATATTATTGTTTCATTCAACTGTATTCAAACAGTTCAGCTATTAGAGCCACGTTATTATTCCCTACTACTGGTATAACGTGCTTTATTTAACCTTACCGATACCTGCTTTTGTTTTTATAGTATACGTTAGTGTAAGCTACAAGCCAAATACGGTAAGTAAGTTTTATTTACACTCTATGTCGACCGGTTTTTTGTTGTTGTGGTTGACGAATCGATGCGAGAAGTGAATCGAAAGAATGGTTGATCGATTTTAAATGTGAAACAAATGGAGTCGTTAATTAACGGCGCTTATTTTAATATTTTATACAGTTTTTTCTAACGTAATCGAATGAAATCGATTTTTTTTATAGCAAAATAGATTTGGATTTTATTTCACTACAGTCAATTCGATTCGAATTTATTGATTTCGATTCCTTTCGATTAATCGAATTCGATTCTACTACGGAATCGATTTATTTGTTTTTTGCCCAAGCTAATAATAATGTTCTTAAATCTTCTAAACTGTTCTTAAAGGTTCTGAATTATTTTTACACACAAATAACAGACTACAAAAAGTAGAGAGATTTAGATTCAGGTTTGATAATTACTCTTCGAAAATCAAAAATTACGATAGATATGTCTATTATATTTGTTACTAGTGTTTTGGAAAACGTCATTGAAATTTCCGTTTAAGTTAAAGTTACAGTAGAATATTTGTTGCAATCTAAATTAATTTTTGTGTTGAGTCCTTGACAGTTGTGAGAACTTATCCTACTTTTAGACTAATCTGCATGATCTCACAATTTGACGCAAAAAGACAAGAGGGAGAGTTTCTTCAAGACCACCATTTGAAGGTTTGAGTGATCATTGATATAATCACAGTGTTTGTTTTAATGGTTTATCACTACACATGCTAGAAGCACAATCTATATTGAGCATAGTGATTCTATATATCGTAAGAAATATTTTCTAGAATCCATATTGAAACCTACACAATCGCTTACCGAACATTAAGGATGAGTGCAAAATAAAAACCATTATGAGCAATAAATCAGAAATCAATCATTTTATATTGTTAGAAATTATAAGATTATGAAATCATTGTGACAGTAATATTGCAGACGTTGTAACCATGGATTATGGTCATTACAATATTGTTGTAATTACAGTAGAGCAAAAGGTAAGTACTTTATACAAGATAAAAAATGCTAAACAGGTACAATGTCAAAAGCCACAATTAATATCGTTGGTCGTTACAGTTACCATATACTCATCAAAGAAGTTGTAGAAGATACTGTAATCACTAATGATCGACCTTGAAACTACAGTTACAATAGCCAGGGCAATATTTGTCCTGAAAAACCAGCTACCACCTGACTGAATATGGTAGTAGACTTGTGATGGGCAATTGTAGTTTGTATAATAATCATAGTTGAAGGTTAGGCTTGTAATCAGCATATATGATCATACATATAAGGTATTATCACTAACATCGACATTCTAAATACGCCTGGATTGGTCAAATGGTGATATTGGTAGGTATATTATTTTACTGGTTTATATTATTTGTAACATATATCCAGCTTGAAGAGTAGATTCCAAAAATATATAGAAACCGGAAATCGGATTTCTTTTCCGAGGTCGACTTCCGGTCAATTTTTTATTATTAACTGAGAAGCAAGAAAATGGAGATATATTTTAGGAGGACGAGATATATATCATTCGACTCAGCTTGAAGAGTAGATTCCAAAAATATATAGAAACCGGAAATCGGATTTCTTTTCCGAGGTCGACTTCCGGTCAATTTTTTTTCATCTCGTGTTAAATTCTTAATGACCAATTATTGGCTCCCCTAATTATTTTAGAGCTAAAGTGTAAATACATTTTTTGTAGAGAAAAAAATACTGCATCTATTCATACTGTTGCTAACCATTTTTCATTTTCCATAACCGAAGGACTGCAAAAAATAAAACTAGCATTTTATTAACTTGTAATTAAATTGTATTTGTCGTATGTTTGCACCTGCAACTAGAATACTTTGAAATGTATACTGAAATTGCAAAAGTCGGTTAGCATTTGATTACAGTTGGGTGACCAATGCCCAAACGCCATTATAATTATAGTTGTCAGCAATACAAGACATTGAGAAGCATATAAGTAAAACAGGAAGGTTCAGAAGATATTGCTTTGCATCCAACCAAACAGAAAACGTTGAACTATTATGCGATATCCATAAAACATAGTCAAAGCATTGAGGTTTTCTTATCAATAATGAAACTCCTCAAGAAATCTCAGTTTAAGTTGTAGCTGCTAAATTCTGCGTGATTCTGATTTTAGTAAATGGTCTGGAATATAATCAACCATTCCATTTCTGCTTTGTGGACTTCCAAAAGGATTTTCATATGATGAAAATAAAACAATACTGAAAAAGATATGAGACTCTAAAATAGAATCACATTACTCAAAGCTGGTAGAAAATGTATATGTAAATGCCTCCACTCACGTAAAACAACCCAAGGAAATGAAAGCGAACAGGAATAAAAAGGGGTGAGGCAGGGAGACCCTCGTGTCCAAAATGATTTACCTTTGTTCTAGAAAATACCTTTAATAGTCACACTGGAATTAAAGAGGGGCAAACATGGATGGAAAATGTTTAGATCATCTACATTTTGCCCCTGGAATAATCCTGATAAGGTCAGATAGAACGAAGTTGAAGACTAAGAGACATTGACATAACAGCGAGAAAAATAGGCCTGTGAATGAATCTGAAAAAAACTAAAATGATCTCTAAACGTGAAAGAAAACTGCGTAAACCGTGAAACTATAGACATTGTCGAAGAATTTAGTATAGATATTTCAGTCAGACTGCAAAAACATGCAGAAGAGTACATCATGGTTGGACACTGGAAGGCCTTTGGTCGTCTAGGAAACATTCATAAAAATGAAGACATACTTACCTATGTTTCTAAAGAAGAAAGTTTCTAACTGAATTCTACCGGAGTTGACATACACTATCAAAAGTGATGCACAAGAAAAGGCATAAAGAAGCTAAGAATAACTTAAACCGCGATTGCGAAGAAGATTTTGGCGTAGACCTGACGGATAGATTAAGGAAGAGAAATAATCGAGCGCATAGCTACACTAAGTGTAACGTGCCCATATATTAAGAGTGGATCCATACATGTGACGTTGATTGATTGGAATGAGTTTGAGACAAATGGGTATGCGCAGTAGCGTTTTCATTTAAAAATATCTGTACGATGGCGAATTAAATACAATTATCCATTTAATTTGAAGTACTGAGTTAATACAAGAATATTATTTGTTAGACTGTTATCTCAACTTTTTTTAAACTAAAAAATTAACGCGTTGTTCTGGGCATGTCTGTTTGCCCCATTTTTTGAACTGTCCAATTAACGCATTTCTATTTGCCTCATTATTTTAAACTGTCCAATAGAAAATTTTCTAGCTGTCACCATGTCTCCAGTTTTATATTATACAGGCACTTTACTAAGTGGAGTTGGGCAGGATATCTAGAAAGAAAATCTTTATAAAAATGGACAGCGTGTGTGACAGTGGCAAACAAGAACAATACATAAACGACAGGAAGAAACTGGTACCAACAAACCATTGACAAAAGGGGCTAGGGGATGCCTATGCCCAGCAGTGAACAGATAAAGCTGAATAAGAGGAAAGAAGAAGAAGATATGATCTTGTAAAGGCTGTTTGAAGAGACAAGTTAACACTCAAAGCAAATCTTTGGAAAGCCATAATCAAACCAAAGAAGAACGTTATAATAAAATATGAACTCGCTAAAAAAATCAGTGTTTTTGGTCTAAAAAAGAAAAGCAATTCAAAATTATTTAGAACTACTTATCAAATGAGGACTATCCTTGCTGTTGGATGTACCTGAAACCAAAAGAAAGCTGGTCGAACGAAGTGTGTTAAAAATATTGAACAAATTACAGTTGTACGATGTCCTAGAAAGTTGAGCGATGTAAAAAAGGTATTTTGCATTCTACTAAACGCTTATAGCTATTTCATTACAGTTTCTTTAAATGGGTGAAAATATCGAAAACTTGATAGAATACCGATCTCTTGTCACTAGAGCGGGTGGAATAAGATGATAAAGATGCATTGCAGACTTTTTTAAGTAAATGCTTGGCTCGTTTGGTATCTCTGCGTCGATACGTGAAATTGAAATGAAACGTTTCATACATCGCAGTATTTTTATAAATCACTCTTACCTTTTTTCCCAGTCGAGGTTGGGGATACTCAATGCAACCAAGCTCCGGCAGATGATCTATTTTTGCTCGCAACATTGAAAAAATGTTCTCCAAGTTTCTACCCAAATAAAAGTCAATCTGCTCACAGTCAGTGTAACACAAGTATCTATTGGCTTTAAAGACACAAAAATAAAACAACAAAGAACATATGATTAAAGCCAAAATAAATGCTACACACATTTACCAGTCCAACAAAACTAGCCTAATTGTGACTGATACATATTTTGTTTAAACAAAAAACAAAAAAATAAAACAGCTGCTTTTTCTACGCGAACATTTGAAACAATAAAGAAGCCGACCTGCGATTAATTAATAAAATTAAGCATTGGTAGTAAAAATCGCAGATCAACCCCCCTACAGTTTATACATCACGGCAGCTCTGAAAACTCTTTACTCACCGCGATGGCCCTAACTAACTCAAATTTCGGCGGCCTTGGATCGTAGGTTCAAATCATCAGCTGTGTGTCCTGGAATGTCTTCAAAAAAAAAGGAAAGGAAATGGAAATGGGCGCCAGAAATCAAAAGATTTCAAATAATAAGAAGAAATAAACTGCAAGTGACTAACGTTTAATTAATAAGTAATAATAAGTTTTGAAGTGTCAGTAGTAAATAATCAGGATAATTAAAATGCAAATAATGTTATAACAAAATTGTGTACGTAAACTGAAGGTTGCGACACGCATAAAATCAAAAAAACCCCTTTCGGGTTATTTTAATAACTTTACCAAAAAACATTTGTGGGATAAGCTTATCACAGTCATTTAATAAATCCTTCTGTTTAGGCTATTGAAAATAAAAAAGCGTGACTCTACCTTTTACAGAGAGTCGAAATACATCAAAATAGCAACTTTAAATACTGAGCATAATTAACTATAAGCATAAAAATTCAAATGTAAAAAGCAAGAGCAATTGAACATTACATATTAATAATTGCGGAACGTATGCATTTAAATTCTAAATAATTACTGGTTTAAAATGTATAAATGTAAAATCGAGGTATTGAAAATAATTTGAGATTTAATCCCGGAGTAGCACTAACTAACCTCGAAACATAATCTGGACGTGAACTCCGTGGATGCGCCGAAAATTGCTGCGGAAGCATCCTCAAAAAGGCAGCAACTAAGCAGAGCGCGAGCAGGTGTCGAAAATGCGATAAGGCTAGCGGCTTAGCCTCCGAGAAAAACTCGTGGTTGAAATTGGTAATTAAGAGCTAAGAAAAAATGTAATTACTATGCGAATAACAAAACAAAAAAGCGCTATCGTACCTGATCATAATCAGCCCTTAGGAAACACAATGCTCATAAAAATTGGTTGAGCGCACGTAATTTGACTTAATTAAAATCAAGCCTTAGCCGCGCCGATGACGGCGGGCTTAGGTTAAGACAGCAAGTGCCTCGGACGAACAATTCGAGCCCAAAGGAAAGCCTGCACTCTGATAAGAGATAGCGCGGGTCGAGAGGGCATCGCGCAAACGAAAGGAACTTGATGCAGGTACAAAATACGCTGCTTTGGAAAATTTACGAATTCGAAATGCAAAGGATTTATAATTCAACTAAAAATATACAAGTTAAGCCTGAAATAATTGGATAACTGGCGAAACAATTAGGCAAAGCCAAAAAATTGTTTCACATTCAACTGCGGTAAAGTTTGGTCCTGTACGCGGTATTTCACCGAGTCGTGCGAGGTGGTAATCCGATACTCAAGCAGCTAATGACGCTTGACGTCAGAAGTCGCCACTATGGCTTAGGTCTCCTCGTATTACTGACAAGCTTTGAACATTTTGCAGCTCCTGTACTGCAGCGACCCGCTGGAGATTCTGTCGGCTTGTACCCAACACTGATTGTTATTCAAAACCCTGAGAATTACATAGGATCCTGACTCAACAACTTTTGGCACATGATCGGTACTTGGTTGAGTGACCATTTGACTTTGGGGTATAATTAACGTTTGCCGTTCAGCTACAATCCAAAAACCCAAAAGATCTACAATAATTTGACGTCATCTACTTCGTTGAGCTGCACGTTCCACTGCTGGCGATATTTCTCTAAAAACATAAATGACAGAAAGGTGAGTCGAGGTAAAAGAAGCAAAGTGAGAGGATTCAAAGAAGGAAATTTGAATAACAATACCACAAACAATTTATGATTATAACTAACGTCGACGTAGCACAACGGGCCTACCATGAGACCTAAGTGCGTGTCAATTCGGTTCAACCTTCACCTATAATCCAAAAATCCATCCACTTCCTTAAGCTACATGTTCCACCGCTGGCGATATTTCTCTAATAAAACACAAGCGACATGAAGGTAGGTCGCGGTAAAAGGAGCAAAGTGAGAGGCTTCAAAGAGGTAAACTGATGCGTGTAGAGAAATGGAAGCACCTGTGCTGGTCGCCCACTATCCGGATTGGCCATGACAGTTTGCAAATCCGGCCAATTCATTATCCCCTTTATTCGGCCGCTTCATTGTCAAGTCCTCTTCGCCGATAATAGTTAATGCAGTTGTCAAAACGCGAACACGAAAGACATCCGCGCACTTTGTGTGCCCAATAAAGGTGTCTCCGCGCTGTTCCTTTATTGCAGCCTCCCGCTTATGCAAATGGCTGTAATTATGAACTCGTTTTCAAAATTTACAATTATATTTCCTCGCTGCTTTTAATGAGAATAAAGTTTTTATGGAGGATGTAAGAAACGTCATAAAGTTTCAACTTCTTAACAACAACATAACTCGTCTTCTTCGGCGCTTAATTTATAGTAATGGCTGTTTTAAACGGTTATTGCCACTGCGCTAATAATAACAAAGATAAATCCGAAAATAATTTTCTCGCTTAGGGCCGGTAACTTTTTTGCGAAGGCGCATCTCGCCGTCCTAGGCAATAACAAAATTGATGGGAAGCCCCGATTTGCATTAATGCTCAGAAAGTGCTTGTATTTATCTGCCGGCACGCTAATGCAGCAGTCTATTTATAAGAGGAATTTGCATTAGAATTATGCAGCAGATCCGGACCGATGATTGCGAACTACGGAAATGAATTTCCCCGCTCGAAAGAAAGCAAAAAATAACTAATAGCTATTTAAAAGCTGCTATTAATAAAATAAGCAAATTGTAGCGCTGGAGACCAAATACACTAACCAGACACATCCGTTCCACCAGTTTAGCTCATTTACAAAAGAGTAATAAACGACAGCAGTTAAGCAGCGGACGTTTCCAAATTACGATGGAAATATTAATATTCTGCAATTTTCCAGGCACTTAATTCGCGATAATAGTTAAACATGGCGATGCCCTATAGAATTTTAAGCCTAAGGAGCGCTCATTTCACCCTTCCATTGACAGGAAATGCAATTTCATCTTTACTTGTAAGTTTTAATAGGATTACGTGTGCGCCTTCGTATCTTTAACGTTGCCGAATTAAACTCCCTGGCATCATCGGTTCGTATATTTTTGTTCCTTGGGTTTGTAGATGCAAATAACTGTGCTAAAAATTACACTCATTTAATACTGACAGCATTAGCGTGATTCATTTCAATTAATAATACAGTTTATATTGCAAAAGTAAAAACGCACATAAGTAAATGTTGGGAATTTAGATCAACTGATATTCAACCGGCCTTTGGAAAATATTAAACAAATTGTAAAAAAGCAACTTCGAATATTTCGAAAATAATAATATTTTTATTCACCGTTAGTTGTGAAACACCGTTAAATGAGAAATGGAAAATGAAAACACCAAATTCAGAACAATGAAAAATATTTGCAGTAACTCGTGACGTTAAACGATCTGGTGTAATAATAGACCGATAAATTTTACTACTTCTTCTTCTTCGCATTGTTCGTCATTAATGGATGTTTGTGACCACTGATAAATTTTACTAAAAAGATGAAAATATATGAAATTTAAAATATTGAAAATAAATGGAATAGGAATTATCTAACTAGAATAAGTTAGATAAGACTATTCAGTGGAAAGGACTCGTCGAAGAAAACATTGCAATTGGGGGCACCGCAAGGATCAATTTTAGGTCCATGCTTATTTATCCTATACAGGGTGATTCAAACTAAGTGCGCACAATTGCTATCTTTGTTATTATTGATTTTACAAAGTAGGTTAAATTAGCAAACTAGTAGTGTTTTCGGTGCTGATTAATATGCAATTAATAAAAAACCAATCAAATAACTCGTTGGCGACAAAATTAAAGATAATATTTTTTTTGAAACACCCTGTATATTTTTTAAAAACTTGAAACAAAAATGAATTTGTGACATAAGAGTTTTAATACACTATTGTCTTAAAATGAATACTAAAGAAGTTATCGCAAGTTTCAGTTTATATATAAATACATACCTACATTATTCTCCTGTAAAAATTCATTGCAGGTTTGATAACCAGAAACAGTAACAAAACAATAAGAAATAAATAAACAACACTAATTATTTTCGATAACCAAACGTACGACAAATTGATTTTAACAGTTCTTATGTTTACGTTATTGTTTTTGTTTTTAGTAGCAGCCTACAGAGCTGGGAGTAACTAGTAACTAAGTTACTTGAAAATATCTAAGTTACTTGAATGTAACTTAGTTACTGTAACTTAGTTCCTTTTTTAAATAACTTAAAAGTATCTTGTACCCAGTTACATTTACGAAGTAACTTGTAACTGTTACTTTAGAAAAGTAACTTAAGTTACAAAAAGTAACTTTAGTTACAAAATGTAGCTTTAGTTACAAAAAGTAACTTAAATTACAAAAAAGTATCTTAGATCCTGAGTCCTGATCACCAGTTACAGGTTATTATTTAATGTACTAGATAAATCTGGTCAATTCCAAAAGAAATAGTTACTTGGTCAATTTGGTGTTTTTGAGAATAAAATATTTTGTTTAGGTGTGAAATAATCCATTATTAAAGTTTCCGTTTGTTTTTGTAATATTATTATAATTTATTATAAACTACTTGATTTACTAATGTTTCACCAGATCCAAGCTCCAGCTATAGGATGTATAGGATAACTAACTGTATAGAATATGATATTTTATTGTTTTGACTTTTGTCTATTATAGCTATTTAGCTAGAGTTTGGTGTTTAATTTTATTATTTGCTTTTTTATTTTAGCATATTTTGGCGAAGCACAGAAAATCCTAATTTTTATTGTTTTGAATCCTTTTAGTTTAATTTAAATAAGAAGTAACTTAGAAACTGTAAGTTAAATTTTAAAGGTAACTAAGTTACTTTAGGAACTTAGATACTTTTTTAAGAAAAGTAACTTTTTCCAAGTAACTTAGATACTTAAAAAAAGTAACTTGTACTTGTAACTAGTTACATTTTAAAAGTAACTATCTCAGCTCTGGCAGCCTACTATGAATTTTTCGTAAGTACGGTGTATTGTTGATATAGGTAAACTAAAATCTCCCCTTACTTCTTTAATATTCATTTTAAGACAATAGTGTATTAAGACTTTTATATCACAAATTTTTATTTTAAGTTTTTAAGATATATATACAAGGTGTTTCATTAAAAAAACTAAAAGTTTTCAATTTTATCGCAAACTCGTTATTCGATTGTTTTTTTTTCAATTGCATATTAATCAGCGCCGAAAACACTACTACTAGTTTGCTAATTTAACCTACTTTGTAAAATTAATAATAACAAAGATAGCAATGGTGCGCACTTAATTTGAATCACCCTGTATATTGGCGATATAAACGTAAATTTTAATTTTTGCGATATAAATTTGTTTTACCTTTATTACAATAACTGGCATTCTATTTTATTGCTTTCGACTGAGAAAGATTTGCAGGATTTACAAAAATTGAGAAATAAGGATACCTATGTGAATAATATTGTGGTGTAATAAACGAACTAGGGTTCAAGCCTTAAATCTGCTCTTATTTTTAGCTTTATATTTCTAGCTATCAAAACTTACAAATCTTAGTTATTTAACTAATTTACTTGCATATAATAGAGATTTCGAAGAATATTCAACATGAAATATGGAAACCATTAGACTACCCCTTTATAGAAAATCGCAATAGGAGAACGGATTGTTGCGTAAAGATATAAGATTATTTAACAGTTGAACTAACAATGTTCGAAATTTAAAAAAATAGAGAATTTCGACGTAAATTTATCTGAGCATCGAATTATAAACCGTATCAACTGTAGCCACTAAGGCAAAACCTTTAGCATTATAAATTATTGTAAAGATTAATATACATTTTTAAGGTTGCAATAAATCGCTGCTATTACAAGGCTATGTTTGAAAGCTTTTTAATTGTTTTAAATGACATTTCATTATGATTCTATCTTCTCATTCGAACCCTCGTGTTCTTATATTTATTTCTACGCATTCATATATGGATTAATATCTAAAAACAACAATTTTTAAAAACTGTTTAGTTGCAGTTTATTCTCTCAGTATTCCATCCCTCTGCAGCTTCTGTATGAGTAATTTTTCAAATTTATATGGGTAGAATGAAAATACAGATTAAAATAGATATTACTAAACAATTTTTTTGTGGTTTATTATACAGAGTGAAGAAAAAGTAAAGCAATATGGCTATAACTGTTATACGGATAACGAATTTATCAAAAACAAGGTTTAAAGTAAAGTTACTACGACCACTACTAAAAGTAGGCCTTCGCTAGCTTGTTTCACTAAAAGCGACGTTTTATATTTTACCGTGGTTAAAGAAATCAGCTGTTTACTTTTAGCTCTAGTGCTAAAAGTGAAGTGAGGTTATAAAACTACAATTTCGAACTGGAAGTGAAGTAAAGTTATTCTAGTTGCTTCTTTCGTTACAGGTAAAGTGTTTTTGAAATAATTAACGCGTTATGTAATGAATACACTCAGATGTGGAGTATTAATAATTACATTTCGCAACTGACATTGACAGCACTGGCTTCGCAAACATTCGCCCGCGCATGACCTACTATTTATTATGACATAAATTAGAAGTGTCGTAGATGCACACATTTGTTAAATCGATATTTGTGGATTAATAACGGTAAAATTAAGGTCGTAGATAAAATATTGTATGCAACGCGTGCTAAAAGTGGTTTATGCACTAGACATTTTATGAAACTTAGCCTTCGGCTTCGTTTCATAATTTTCATGTCTCGTGCATAAACGTCGACTTTTAGCACTTGTTGCATAAATAGCTATTATATATTCGTGATCTTCAGGAATCACGTGTCAGCACAGGAACATGCAACTTTAATTTTTCAAATAGCATTCTATTTTTAGAATTTTTAGCATAAAGCTTTTGGTAGGTTGCGTATATAAAACTTTGGAAAAAATACACATTACGTTTTCAAATCCAATAAAGTTTATAACTCTGTTTTATGCAAAAAAAGGTTAATGAGATAAACTTAAACAAAAAAAAAAATATGTACAGAGTATAACCTCGTTATAATTAATTAATTTAATTTGTATTCTTTTCTTTCTTTTTTAACAACGTTGTATTTCATGTAGGCGTATGACCTGAAACTCACATCAAGCTTACAGATATACGAAGCAGTTTTTGTCTAGTAACTTTTGTTTGTTACTTCATTTTTAATCTATAATAAAAAAAGTTATAGCCATATTGCGTTAATTTCTTTTCATCATGTATATATGGTATGATCGAAAAATTGTATCCTCTAAAAGGCTGTGAAATTGTTTTCTTACAAATGTATGTTGGCAGTCGTAGTAGAAAAAGTCACATTGGCATTTTATGATATGTTTTTCGGACTTTTTCCACTGTCTAGGGTGTAAATCACACAACGTTTCGGGAGTTTTGTTCTACTCCTGTCTTCAGGCGTTTCTGCTTAATCCTGAGGAAGACTGATATTGTACGACGTTTTTCAACGTAAATTTGTGCCTCCCCCGGGGTTTGAACCTGGGACCGCTGATCGCTCTGATTACTACTCTGCCAGTCTAACCACTAGGCCACCAGGGCGGTTATTTATTTATTTAATTCGCACTCAGCCAACAGCCGTTAGGCCAATTATAGGCGTCGCTGTGCAGTTATGAGGACTTCCAACCCCACTAACGACTGTCATGATGTTGTATGACCGCCGGGACCAACTTTTTTCCGTGATAGTCGTACCACGAGGCGCCGAGAGATGCAGCCGTGGAACTCCCATCCAAGTTCTGACCAGAGACAGCGTTGCTTAACTCTGCTGATCGAACGTGGACGCTTGTTCAAGCAACACCACTCGGGACCTAATGGAAAAAGTCCGAAAAATATATCATAATAAACCACTGCCATAAAAAGGCATTTTATATCTGTCAATTTAAGTTTATATCAATAACGCCATTTTAAAAAATACAAACATTTTTGTTTAATACAACTATAGATGTTCAAAGTGATTTCCTCCATTTCCCATACACAGCATCACTTTGTGTTCAGTATTAAACATTCGGTAAAAGTTAAGTAATTCTGTCAAAATTGTGTAGGTTACATTATTAACTACCTGTACTCAGCACTGCCAACATAAGTTAAATTGAAAGAAAATCCATAGCTCTCTAGCGGATAAAAGTGTTCGATCGTGCTATAGTATGCACATGTTTATAGTAGTTTACGTAACAAGTCCGGACGGAGCATCTTTACAGAACGAGTAGGCACATTTCAAGCCTACAAGTCCTACAAAAAGCACTTCCGGATGTGTTACGTACAGCATTTTTTCTACGACCGTTTCGCATTCTGCAAGAAATTTAGTTTTGCAACTCGACAATTAAAATAAATTGATATTTGTCAATTTTATGCAATCACCGTATGATTATAGTTGGGAGAGTGATCACTTGCGCAAGCATTTGGATGGGATTAAGTACTTTCTACAGCGTAGTACGAAAATCGTATTTCATCTTGTATAAATATTTAAAATGTTACATCTTGTGTTAATTTCAAATTTTCATGTAGTGACGCAATTTTAAACAGCCAATTTAGGTAATGGTTTAATAATAATAGTTTTATAGTACATTCTTTTCAGAGCTGGACTAAAGGAGAAATGACGTTTTTAATCTACGAAATGTTAAATTTATACATTTAAAGTTAGGCTTCAGTGCAAGCTTACTATTAATATGGACTATATTCAACTTACGTGCATAAGAAGCATAGTACAGTTTGTTTACTTGTTTACTAACTAACTTAAAATTGTTATTTTATATGGTGCCTCATTTGGTGTTGTATTTGCAGGAGATTACGAAAATTGCTATTGGTATACAAGAGCTAACTAGCATCAGCACTCGTGCGTTACTAAAAGTGACTACAAAATACGAAAACAAATATTTTCAACGGTTTCTGGAAAAAGTTCAACTTTAGCATCGTTTTTAAATTCACGTTGATCTCTGACTCGAAATTCCATTATAGTAGAGCGTGACTTAGTGGTAGTCATTGCTTCTACATCACAGTTCCTGGTTTAAATTTCTAGAAACTATAGCCGTTACTAAAATCTACTGCAGACTACAATACAATTCATCAACTTTAATGTCCAAAATCTCTCCAAAGACGAGAAACCCATCTCTTAGCAGTGACAATGAAGGCTCATGAGGAAACCCATTTTCCTTGTAATTTTCTCAATAATTAAAAGAGTCCTTAATGATCAGAGCTAGTGGTGCCATAAAATACACAAGACAAACTTGAAAATTCTGGGACATCGATTCTCGATTTCTAACTCGAGAATATCGATTTTGGAATTTTATACATATCAGTCAGATTTAAGGCAATTGTGACTACGTTACACCCAAGTTAATGTTCTGGGATTCACCTGGTGATGTTTATGGCACTACACTAGAAATGGTGAAAAAGTGGCTCAGAGGTAGAACCTCTGGTTCTAAACCAAAGTATGTGGGCTCAATTCCCATGGACTTCACCGCCCACAAAAATGTAGCACCGAGCCCACTGTGATTCTCAAATACAGCTTCAGTAACCGTTGAGTGTAATGCCTAAATCTCTTCGAGGAGGAGGCGACGATTCTGTTTTGTTTTTATGCACGTTTTAAAAACACCGTTAGAAACGTTTCAAGATGGACTTTCGAAAAAAAAATCGTTAGCTCCTAGCAAGGGACTCTTCCTCTATTTCGACGGACAAAACTAGCCACCTACCCGGTTTATGATAAAAAGGGGTTATAGAACCACACGTTTGTGGAATTTAACTGATCTAATACTATAAGACGAAGAAAAATCACTTAAGAGAATTTTATTAATCTCGTTTTGAAATTCGATTAAAAACGAGGAGAGATAATTCGCGATCACTAAATAATATTAAATAGCAATTTGAAAAAACCCTAAAAGTAAAGGTCAAAAATAAGTTTCATGGGAAACAGGTACAGAAATTTCTTTGGAAGCGTGAAATGCATATATAGCTATTTGAAAATTTGTAGAGAGGATGGACGACCCTATCCTGCAACTTAAAACGATCCTTCTCGAATTTTATATTTAGTAGTAACTGTGACAACTGCTCTGTGTAAAAATAGTAAGCTTTTCTCTGAAATTGTCAAACCATTCTTGAAAATAAATTGGCTTACACACTTAAATTCTATGGTGTGGGTACTATCCAGGACTTTTTGAGTATTTTATTTTGTTTACTACTAAATTGATACCCATTTTTAAAATTCATTGACGTTTGCTTAAATATAGTAAAGATTGTCGACTACTGTACTTGCCGCAGCGAACAGATAAAGTAAAATAAGTAATCGAATCATTTCAATTGAGATTAACTAATTTGTTGAGGTTATTATACAAACAGAAACTTCGACCAACAGGAAAAGCAAACCATTTGTATGTATGTAGGGAAACACGATTTTCTTCAAGAATTTATTTTTATTTACCCAGTAAGCTTTTTTGCCAGAATTGCTGGTATCTGTGATTTTTAAGTTCAATATTATTAAAATAGTAGTAATTCAGGCAGTATTGCAATTAGTAATTTGAGTTGCGTATTTTACTGTATTTGTTTGCTGCCGTATTTAAAATATGTATATATCTGTAGGTATAGTTGCGTTTTATTTCTCATATTTTATTAGTGTAACTTTTAGAAACCATATTAAAATTGCAAAAATAATTTCAAGAGTTGTTATCAAACACTGTAGTTTCGAAAAAAGCGCTTGCCACTAAAACCTTCCTGTAAAGACCTCTTCAAATAGCTGCATTTTGAACGACTATAATTTCAAAACTACAAGTTTTGCAACATGCCATTTTCATATCTTGAACTAACATTGCAATGATTGTAGGTATTAACTGAATCAGCAGCAAAAGAAGCAAAGTTTGTTTTGCAATTTTGCAGCTTAAGTCACCCCTAAACACTCTTCATGATAACTTTGTAAATGTAGTTTACTGCCACTTGTCATATAATGTAATACACTGGGGTTTTGTAATTAATAGCTGTAGAATTTAGATTAGTCAGAAATGAGTAATCAGAACTATGTTATATATATTTCGTATGAATTTTACACATTGGTAATAAAATAATAATGCATTTACAATATACGTTCTTAATTACAATACAAGATTTATTTCATGCAGCCATGATAGTGCCATTGGTGTTAGGTCATGGATTTCCATCAGGGTACCATTAAACGCGGTGGTGGGACATTCTTGGGTTCTATGTTTAATTCAGGCAACGAAAAATCATGTTATTCAACTCAATTATATACATGTATATTATACCGAAATTTGAAAAAGTAACACCTTTTGTAGGAATTTTTGTGCAATAATGATGTTAGAAATATAGAAAATGTTGGTGCCTTTGCAAGTACAAGAGCTTGTTCGGTGAGAGATTTTCTTGTCGAGCATATTTAAGTTCGATTAAATCTGATTATATCTTCATACTATTTGTAATTGTAAGTTATTCGATCTTGATGTTCATTTATGTGTTTCTGTTTTATCTAATAAATGAAATTGTAAATTATGGTTTAATATATAAAAATGGGACTGTTTAGAAGTATTTCATTGTCGATTCCTACAATTTCTATTCGTGAAAACATAAAACATACTATGCATTCGCTACTATCGGCCCGGTTACAGAGACGGGCAAAATTTTTGGCCTCGCTCGTTGTTGAGAGACATCATACTTATATATGTAAGAAAGTATTTAGCTAATAATATTATAAAAAAGACACCATTAACCATTTCTTTGCAAATAAAGCAGTACGAAATTAAACCTATATTTCTAATTAAGTTTGACTTTTAATTTACTTTAATATAAAAACGTGCAAATAATCTTCCTTGAACATTTTTATACTAGACTCTAAACTTCATAATTTACATAAGATACTGATTTTTTTACTTGTTCAGAAAGAGAGTCGTGATTGGGGTATAGCTGATCTTTTACAGTTTTAATACATGATCGATCAGCAGCCATTCATTACGAAGAGATGTTTATTTTTACATTAATGCTGTAGTACCACTAGATTGGTATAGGTATGTTTTAGTAGTGACTAGTGTGGCTGCTAATGTAACTGGAACCTTGTAATTTTAATCTGCGATCGTCAATCATTATAGACAGTGCATGAGTATCAGGATGCATTTATTAAACATGTACAGGGAAGGACTAATGTTTTAATATTGCTTTAAGCTGTTGTTAAATATTTACACTTAAGAAGTGTTTAACAAAGTATTATTATTTTTAATATGCTTTAACAGTGCGTAGTATGTGTTCTACTCAACTGAATGCTGGTGTGTTAATGTATGATTGCTAATTATTCCAGTCTAGACAATTAATAAAAGGTAGCAAGTGTACACACGAACGGGTGTTTATTTTAAACAATTTAATATCATGAAACTGTTAGAGAAGTGTGAAATTGTCATTATTGTAATAATATAAAACCTCAAATAAACGCTATGTTTTGATTGAGTACAGAGCTTTTTTTAAATTCCTGTTTGTGAGCTTAATTAAGAGAAACGTTTGATGTCTAAGGTATCGGACTATCAAGGAGGCCATGGAATCTAAAATAAATTTTTATGTTCACTATTTGAAGTGTCGAAATATTTTTCAGCAAGTCTCATTCATATAAAATTGTTATTGTCAAATTTCTAATTATTTATAAGTTACTGTATACTTGAAATTCGCCAAAATATATTTGATAGAATGTTCAAACGATCCTTCTCATATTGTATCGCAAATTTGTACAATCAGATACCTCAGTCCATTAAATCTTTACCAAAAAGTAAATTTAAAAGAGTTCTTCAGGGTTTGCTGCTGGAAGGTCTGACGTTCAATATGTAGCTTTATATGTGGGTATTCTTATAATTAGTTCTTTCGGTTATATATTTTTTTATTTGCACGAAATTTTATTTATAAACTCAAGATTAGTAGCAGATGCCATAGAGTTAAGTGTAAGAGCAGACGGTTTGTTTGGAACCAAACTGAACTTCGCCCTATCAATTTTTGTTACTGTGAATTGAAAAAAAAAAGATTAAGAATAAAGACATTATTATTATTATGTTTATTATTTACAGTCAATTTGCATCGCCTTACAAAACTGTTTCATTTTGGCCCAAACAATATAACTCGTGTAAGACGTCATTAGAAGATGACTCAGTGACGCAGTAAACCGCAGAACTAGGTCACAAAAAATAGAAAATTTTATACTTAAAGATGGATGATTTAGAATTAGTCAAATAGCTGAATCTCCAGACATTACTATAGAACGGATTCCGAGTACCGTAAAAGGGGTTTATTACAGCAAACTTTTGAGAAAAATGCAGGACAATGCACCTGTGCACAGGGCTCGATGTCAAATTTATACCTGCAAGAGCTAAACCACCAGCCGCATAGTCCATATTTGGCCATTTGTGACCATTTCCTGTTTAGGCATTTAAAAAAAGTCACGTGGACAAAGCTTTTATGATGAAGAAGAGCTGAAGCTGGAAATAACTATTTTTTTGCAGGTCTCAACAAATTTTCTGACATGTTTTTGTTAATTTAAAAACTAGAAAGTGTAGAGCTTAGAGGAGATTATAATATTGCAAAATAAATGAAGATTATTTTATTATTCCACCCTTTTTATAGTCGGGAATTTTATTTATCAAACACTTCTCGAATGTCTCTTGATTTTCGATTTCAATTCGTACCACTTCATAAGTCATCAAGTTATTTATGTACAGTATATACTCATGAAAAGGCCTAATATAATAGATAAATTAATACAATTATGCATTTTTAAATATTCTCAACAGGCTTAAGAATAGTATGTTCATCATTATATAAGTTAATTTTGTATGAATAAAAACGGTTATTATATGTGTGTATGTATTATCTTACCATCGCTACACGTAATTCATTGGTATCTATGCACTTGACATTTTTGTTGCTATTTTTTATATTCGTAAATCTGTATTGATATAATGTAGTAAAACAAAAAAAAAACTGAATATTAATATTAGCACTAAGATTATCTCGTATTTAACACCATACATTAAACGTAAGCGATTTTCGTAATTACATATGTTTTTTATTTGAAATTAGTTGCCGTTTAGGGCTTTAGCTTCGTTTCTATAATTAAAGCTATAGACATGCTATTGATTGCTGTTATTTCAAACAATAGTAGCATGTATATCTGTATTTAGCTGTACTAAAACAAGAGCTGTGCAACTAAAACCATGTAAACCATTTCTATTCTATAATATTTAAATCAATTCTACAATCATTCTATGAACCTTTACAAAATATTTTTTGATATTTAGCTCACTTCTAATAACATCTTGTTTATAATATAACACGTTACTTGCATGTGCATGTATTTTTCTTTGTTTTCTAATCTGAAGAGCAGAAAGAAACTAGAATCCCATCTCATTCTGCAGGTAATAAGTCCACAGGTAAAAATAACCGGCTGAACTAAGATAACCCATGCGTTCGCTCTAATAGCCTGTACGAACAAAAAAGCTAGAAAGAGAGCAGTATAACTATGTAAATGTTGCAATGGTTTGTACTGGGAAGGGCCACCTGCCAAATAAGATTGAATTCGAGTTTAACTCATCTGTAAAATAAATTTATCTTCATCCGTGTTGTTACAGCCTCTTAACTAAATTAATTTTAGTATAGTTAAGAGCTTCATTACCGGACTCAGTGCGGTAATGGATAGATATTACCGGTAATGAATATTACCGCACTCTTTTTATATTAAAAAATACATTGAACCAGAGTTTATTGATGAAGATAAAATATTGAACAATACACGTTTGCTTATGGCACACGACGAAACTCATAATCAAACTTGTATCGTTAATATCTACAACAATTCAGAACATATATTAGAAGTATATTAGTGTCAAGTAATTAATTGGCCATTCTTGAGCTCTAGTACTCGTTAATTTTTAATTAGTTATTTGTTTTTGTTGAAAACGGGAACAGTTTTTTCCGAAACGTTTCTGTTTTAGGTAATATTTTTAGTTGTGTATGGTGGCGAAATTATCAAAGAAAAAACAATATGAATAGTAGAATTCCACAAAAAGGTTACAGGCATTATGTCGGTTATACTTTCCTCCATATTTTTATAATCCTAATATTAGGAAATATTCATAACCGTTAATATTCTCTATGTACCGTTTTCTGCCATTAATAGTTTTCACACGAAAGATACTTTATTATGTAGAAAGAAATGAGCCGACTCTGCTATCAACGTTTATTATCTTATTGCAAAGATCAAAATAAATAATCTGAAAATTTCATACATTTTATATTCCCTAAAGCTATAGTAATATCTTTACAATCTGGCAAGCATTCGTGTAAAACAAAAACAGTTTAAATTACAAAAGAGAAAAGATCAAAAATATCTCTTAGAAACTGTGGCCAGCTCAGCTCAGCTAAACAAGGATTTATAATTTAATCTAATTTGATTAGTCAATACAGCTTGTTTCACTTAAATGCAGTAATATGAGGTTCTATTATTTTAGGGTAAAGGTGATGGAAATATTCAAATTCTGTTTTTTTGCCGGAAAACGCCAAGAAAGTCTAACTTTCATGACTATTTTCAGTCTAGAAAGTTAACCATTACACGACTAGTACAGTAATATTATTTTTTACCTGACTGCTATTAGAGTAATAGTCGTGTAATGGTTAATTTTTTAGAAATAACGTACATACTTTAACAGACCTCTGATCGCTAGTTTTTTAAACGATTGTCAAAATGACGTCTCAAGGTTACGAATCGGCTTTGTGCTTTAGTTTGACTTTATTGGCGAGATCAGGTAAAACTTTATACATATCATGTTAGTTATTCTACTGAACTCAGGAGCTCCTGAGTCTTACAGTTTTGTACATACACTATGCTATTTCGTCCGGTAAACGATAACTTACATGACTTGATATGTAAATAACTATTTCATATATTTTTGTAAATTAACCCCAAGCTATAACTATTAAACCAAGAGCTACAAAAGCAAATCTTAATAAGTTTCAGAGGCAGGTAAACTGTAAAACTACATTATTTAAGTACTCTGTTCAAATTAATTTGGGGGCGTACTTAAACTTAAATTTCCAGTTGTAATATTAATTTGGCGGCAATAATCTAGAGCATAAAATAGGCAGCGTTAAAGAGATGTAAATTTCTTAATTACGTCTACAGCAATCCCTAGTTTTTCTGGGCATAAATTAAATAGCTAAAGTGTGAAATTTAAACAGAATTTATGTAGGGCAATTTATATTAATTACGTTTGCCTAGACACGCGAGCAGGTTCACTTTTACTATATTTTAGAGTTATGCGATAAGAAGGCGCTTTTAAGAAAACAACCCTAAGATTGGAGATTACACAGAAATTGCGTCGTTTTCTATTTGGCAGTTTAGGGTAAAATTTATATCCAGCCTGTAACAGCAGAGCTGGTTAACTAATTTTCAATTAGGTTTTAGTGTTTATACATAAGTAAAACTCTATGTACTACTATTTGAATATTTAGAAATAAACACATAACGATGGGTTTTATTATAAAAATATTTTTTCATAACGAATGCCATTTTAGAGCAAAAAGAGTATCCATCAAAAACGGATTCTATGCTGGCTTGCACTATGAAGGCAATTGTTTTATTTTGGAAATACCGTAAATATCATTCGACATTTTTGGGTTAAGCTGTAATTATTACGTTTACTACGAACAATATATTAAATTTGCTTATCAAATACCAAACACGAATTGTACAAACTGGAAGCATCATTGGCAAGGAAATAAAGCTATTTTTTACTTTTGTTTTGACATATCGTTCTTCTGAAAAGTGTCATAGCTTCCTCGACCCGCGAATTAATGAAAAATACATTTTTAAATGTTTGTTTCTGTTTTTATTTCGTAAAAATGCAAGTTTTACTCATATTTACGATCTATTATCAAGTAATGTTTAAAAATGCTTTAGATATAGTATTTAATAGCAACAGGCATCGAACGCAGAAAATATTAATGGTCAAAAGGAAAACCAGGACGTAACGAGTTGAGCGCTTTAAAACGTGTCGAACATTAAATGAATTGTTCTCTTGTAACATGTAAAACAAGCTAAGAAAAAAATAAATTTACAAGTTCACATTGCGAGCACGCATTTCTATGTAAAATTTTAGATGGGTTTAAATCGATTGATTCCAGGTAGATATTAGCACAACGCTCCCCGGTGAAAGCTTTGTATAGCCCTGAATAGCGAAGAAAGCAACCGTTCTGTTGCTTAACTTACAGCTGCCCTTTATTTTGGAAAGGGGCGGGTGAGTTAGTCGCGCTATTATCTAACAGAGGGCGCTACAAGGCCTTGTCTTAAAACAAAATTAAAGTTTTTTCATTTGAAGTTTACTTTTAATTATAAATAATGAAAAGCAAAAAGCGTCGGCCTTATTTTGTAAAACATGAATAGACCTGTTTTGCAAAAATAATTTCAGGTTTAAAACAAACGCCGGGGCGAAAGTCAAGTAGGTGGCGCCAAATTGGTCTTCTTCGGAACTAAAATTCAGCGACGGCGTTTGAAAATTCCACCACCGTAAACTAGGCGCAGACAGGCCTAGATAATTAAGAAATTCGAATTGGGCTCGGATCGGGCCACCTGTAATTAATTTCGGGCATAAGTGGAGCATTTCGGCCGTTCCACACTCGCAAACTAGCGGTAATTACGAGATAAGATACGCGGAGGAAACGTGCCGCAATTAGAGGCAATTAGACGCTTTTACAAAAGGCAACAAACGCTGGCCCGGTCTAAATAAGGCGGTGAATAAATTCGGAATACATGAATGTGAACGCCGAATATGAGCAGGAAACTTAATTCCTGGTTATCATTTTACGAGGAAGCAGAGAACTGGGATTACTGTAATTACGAACGGTATATCGGCGCGGGAAATGTGTAAACGTGTTAAATGCTGTTTATGCAGATCTGCAGACGCAATTACACTTTTCCGATGCACTCCCTGGACTGGAGATGAAGGAAATTAACTATGATTAATGCTGAAACCAGGCAGCAGGAAAAGGATTCGGTTTGACTGACAAATCTCCGTGTTTTTTATACAGACAGAAATATGACTAATCTGAAACACAAATTTTAAATAACAATAATAGCAAGCCAAGCATGCCGCAATTATGTCAAAAAATTCGTGTACGTAATTTTAAACCGACATGCACGCGAAGCCGGTATTTATAATTTAATTCTAACTTTCTTCTAACTTCAATGAAGAAATTACTGGAATTTGGTTCATTTAAAAACAGCATAAATGAGGGGATCAACGCTAAGTACTCTTAGCAACTGCGGTAAATAAGTATAGTTTCAGGACTTTTACTTTAACTGCTCATAAAAACGAGAATCGTCCACATTTGCCTGAAAGCTTTTAAGATCTTGATCTAGGTTTTCTATTGCATTTAGAATTAACGATTATTATTTTAACTGTAGCATTAATAATTGATTATAATTTGCACCAAATTACTTAAGAATTCTGTTTTAAGTCTTAACCTCAATTGTCCGAAATTTTGCTATCACATAATTTTCGGTAGCAACAAACTTTGTTTATTTAATGCAGTATCTATAGTTTTTTACAGTGTACTACTTCTACTGTATTACTTATAAGTAATGGACAAAATTGGTCAAATGCCGCAGAGGGAAGCATGCTAAAATCATTGAAAATATAACACGGAATTGACCAAAATTAAGCTACCTGGTGTATATTGTTATCATTCAAAAGTGATGAATTTGTTTACATCTTGCTTCGTAACAATACCAACTCAAACACATATGTGTTCGTACTGTTATACCTACTAAAGTGTTCTTTATCCGAACATATTAAAATTTCCTTCTATTGTCAAAAAATATAGGAGTCTCTATTCGCAATACGTTGTATTTATGTCAAGAACGCTTATACATTTGTATAGTGTAAAGTGGAAGAACTGTATAACAGATAATTCAGTACCTAAATTTTATTTACCATGGCGAAACGAATTCAAGCTGTTATTGCTGCTAAAGGGGACGTAATACAGTTTTAAACTATAATTTCGAGATTATTTTGTTTTATAAAATTACAGTACGAATTCATATGTGTTATATAAATATTTACGTAATTAAAACATAGTACTCGTTTCTGATACTATGCCGGTCCTATATGTAATGGTTTATGTTTTACGCCGATATAGTAAATAACCTGTTGCGGTCTTAAAGATTTATTTTTCCAATTATTAAAATCGTACCGCTGTACGAATATATACGTGTTTAGGCTCGTATACTTAATTTTAAATAATACAGGCGTTAGATTCTAATATAAATCAACAATAAATTATACAGAATTCTTTAAAAATATTATATGAGGTAGAGTAACATAGCTATACGCAAATAAATACACACAAATGTATTTTTTAAGTGCCATAAGAGGACCACCATGAGAACTAAGTGTGTGTGAATTTGATTTCTCTCCAATACAATCAAAATCCAGAATACAGCATAGAGTGTAGCTGTGAACAGTCATACAGAGACAGTGGTAACTATGACAAGTGCTCCATCAGGATTTATTTGAAAATTTTATTGTTATTTTTTATTGACATATCCTGCAAAACGTATAATTGTATAAAATTAAATGCAAAAAATATTTCATCTTAAAATGTACTTGAAAATGTTATAGAACTGATTTCATTTATCACGTCAGCCAGAAAATTCAAGAAAATAACAACGATATTATCTCATTTGAAAAACTTTGTATCACTTTAAATAGAAAACTTCCATTCATGCATAGATTATGTACGAAGCTGGGATGATGAGTAACGCCTCCAACTTACTAAAATATTAATTATAATATACTTTTTATTTTCACGTAATAAATTACATCACTAACATAATTTAATAATATTAAAGAAATCAAAACCATGTTACCATCAATTCGATGCGTCGGCTAAATCTATCAAAATTATAACATCAATGACTACGTGGGCACAATTGCCGGTCACCGCTAAATCAAGGAGACGATGTGCAGTTCTTTGAGTACTCACAATTCATTAAAAGCTAAAAAAGGCGCCAACGAACCTTTTAACTAACGACAAATGTATCCAGGCATCACAGAAAACCCAAGGTACCACAACTATCTGAAAGTAAGCACACGAATCCAGGTAGCAGTAGCAAATAACAAGACCACATGTTCATATCACATTAGATAATCACATAATTAATATAGTATTTAATACAAGATTATTTGCCAAATTAAGGTGCACCTCAATAAACTCGGTTTGCCAAAACAATAGCTTATAAAACAATTTAAAAAGGTACAAATATACATCACAACAGTTTAAAACAAATGCAATAGCGATTGACATCGGCTCCGTGGTTGTAAAATCATTGAGCGCTGTCAAGTACGCAGCTAGTGAAGCGAATTGTACATAGCAGTTGGAGTTCCGAATGCAACTTTCGAAATTCTGATGGAAATCGGTAGCAATCGGGTTAAGCACTCGGCACCGATTTACTGTTAGTAGCATTCAATATCTTAACTTAAAAAGGAACACAGGTGAGCGGATTGCCCAGCAAGCATATGCTCGACTCTCAGACGGCCGGCCCGGGTTCGATTCCCGGTGGACTTCAGACAGATTTTAAAAATCGTACGCTCCCCGGCTACGATGCTAACATTTGTGGTAGTCGTTAACCCCTAACAAGGGAACTCTTCCTCAATTTCGACTTACGAGTTAAAAGGGCTTACAGAACCACAATTGTGTGAAATAAACAGGCCACTGGCCTAATATAAGAGAAAGAAGAAGAAGAAAAAGGAACACAAAAGCTGATTCTAGTTTCTTTGTTGGGCTTCTTCTATCCGCCATAAGAGTTCATGCAACTGGCCCAGATAGTGGGAGCAATATGCCGCCAAGCATTAGCAGGTTGGAACTGAAGGTATTCAATTCAAACAGGACCAAGACCGATGCGCTTAACTGCGAGGATTGCAATTTTTGGAAAGCTTCGAATTTACGGTTTTCAGAGGCTCCGAACTAGCGGCTAAAGAAAGAAAAGAGCCTAAGATAGAATCATGGGTGCTTTCGATAAAACACAGCGCGTACAGATTCTAATGACTTACCCCAGATTGAATTTGGGCCAGGTGTAGGTAACGATCGGCGAACCACTTTCAAATTCGCCAAACTATCGTGAGAAACCATTTTTCAACAAAACTGCCAGGGCTGCATCAATACGCTCATTATGCGAGGGCCAAGAATCAAAAACAATACTTTGCAAGCCCGCAACACCGCTGGGCAATTATAAAAGACGCTAAACCAAAGTCACTTTCACAGCGTCAGGAAGGAAAGAAATTGTTGTTAAATTTGTATTTCTATTTCATAATGTAACTGGTCATTTTCAATATACCAGGAAGCATTGACAGCTGTTGTTAATATTTGGTTCTGCATAAATTGTATTCATATAGCACACGCGTACGTAAGGACAGGGCGCAATATAATAACATTGGCACTAACCTTGCATGACCCTCACTAACCGGTTTGTTTATATTGATACACTAAGTAAGTCTTCTGTCTAGATTTACAACAAAGTATTTTAAACTTGTATCTTTAAGATTCCATTTTATTCCTAACCGCTAATAATCATTTTTGCAGAATCTGTCGGTCGATGTACTGTAAACATTTTTGCCTTACACTTATTTTGGTTAACCGTTGTGTACCAGTGATTGCACCACCCACTTATTTGATCTACCGCATTTTGAAGAATGTTGCTTGCTTGTTGAAGGTTTTCATGTTCAACTGTTATTGCTGTGTCGTTCTCAAACATCGCAATAGTTGGATTTGTTAGTTCTGGCATATTGATAGTATTATTCTTCTTCATCCTGTATTTAGACGATAGGTCTGGTTTTGCCTTGGTGGTGGACGATATGGACGATAAGATCCAGCTCAGTTTCCATAGTTTAAGTGAATGTCCGACTGTCTGGTTATTCTTGACAATCGGCTCTCAATCATTCTGTCTCAATATGATCATTCCACTCCCGCTTTCACTTTTAACGAATTTGGTTATGTGCTTTATGTATAATTATATCGCTGATAAAAATGCTATGTAATATGGGTCTCAAATCAGATCCGTGCGGTACTCTTACTTGGAAGGGGTGTGTTGTCGATGTGCACCTGTTAATTTTAACTGCGAATGGTTTTGACATTATGTTATTCGGAACCGGTGGACTATTTTGTGGATTAGACCATCTATGCAAATTTTGTCAAATACATGGTGAATGTCAATGAATGCCACAACGGTGCGTTTTACTTTTTTATCCTTATTTTATTAGCTTTGCTAGCCTAAGTAACTGGTGGTTAGTGGATAATTTTTCTCTAAAGCCAAATTGGAATTTATTAATTATTTACAGTTTTTCTATTGCTTCACTTAGCCTTTGCTTAATTATTTTTTTAATAACACAATTAAAGTAAGGCCATTGTGCTATTGCACAACGCCATAGAAAAAGACAGGGGGTAGAATTCCGACATGTAGCAATGGAAACCGTGGCTGGAAAAACGATAAAGGGAGAAACCACAAATGAGATGGAAAGCTGGCATAGTCAGGGACAGGTTTCGGTTGGATAAGCAGCACTCAGACTCGAGAAAGACGGTAAAAGTTGGAAAGGGCCTATGCTAAAAGTGGATGATATAAGAATACGAAGAAGAAGAAAAAGAAGAGAAAAAAATGGAAAACACAATTCTGCTTTTATCAGCAGTCTAGAGATTTTCTTTCATTTCAATATGTATGATGTCAATTCTATTCTTCTTTCTGAATTGAACATTGTTAAGTAAATGTTTGCAAAGTCTTTAAATTTTGTAATTGCAGAGTTAAAAATTAACTCAAACATTACCAAGCCTAGAACTGAAATGAAAAAAATTCCAATGTATATTTTAAGTTTCCTTACCTTACTGCCCTGTGCTGCTAATGTGCATCTGAAAGTGTATATCCATAAAAACATTCTTCATCGACCACACATTGTTCTAAAACAGTGATTAAAAATAAGCTAACGATTTTTCCCTTCTTTAACACTCAATGAGTAATTTGAACAGAAAATATGTACTTCCTCATAATGTATGTTCGAAATAGTCGAAATAATTTTTCATGGTTTCAATATTTTCTTTTTTTAGCTTTCTCGCCGTTGTCACTTGATGCATTTACGAGATGCTCAACCTGCTCGGACAAACCAACATTCTAACTTTTATTTCATTCTGAAATTTTTATTTAGGCATTCCAAATCAACGCTAGCCAGAACTACAGGTTTAAAATGTACGCGAGTATTTTTATTATTTGATAGTTTTTGCATAGTACTACCCTATATGATTAAGTAAGGCTGTACCACCTCCATAAAATTGTTTATTTATATATTTCATTCAAATATTTTTCGAAAAAGCAGATTAAAGGCAATTTTCCCCTTTTTCTTTGTTTTTCTTGTTTCTTTTCTGTTTATTGTAATCTCAAAAGAATCACATTCCGTGATTTCTTTAGATCTTCACGTTTCAGGGTCCCTGGATGGGCGAAGATTGGAAGAAGACGATATTTTGCATGCGGATTGTATGTCTACCTGGCATGAAACCTAAAATAAAATCGGTAAAATATATACAGAGTGAGCACCTTTAAAAAATAAAACTTTGTCTATTTTTGCTTTAACTGAGGAATAGATAAAAGTATTAATTGGCACATAGCTCAGACTCAAACCACTTCATTTTACTTCCCTCGTCTAAAAGATGAAGGACGTACTGTGATCGTAAAAATAATCTTTCGAGTTTTCTCTAGATCTTCACGTTTCAGGGTTCCTAGATGACACTTTTCTGTCTGTCTGTCGTTCTGTCTGTCTCTCCACCTGCTGGCGGTATAGTTCAAGAATTACTTGTTGGAAGAAGATTATATTTTGTATGTGGATTAGATGTCTACCTGTCACGAAGGCAAAAATGCTTCCAGTCAAATATATAAAGAGCTTCATAAAAAAATGAAATGTTATTTAGTTTTGCTTTATCGCAGGAATCGATAATACTAATAATTTGCACATAGCTTAGGTTTTTGCCCCTAATGAAAATTAAACACAACAAATACAGGGTAAATATCTTAGAATGGGTTAAAAGTATGCAGCGATTACGCATGCCTTATATAGGGCCAGAAGCGACCTAACCTCTCTCCTAGGGTGGTGTAGTGGTAAAAGCGGCGTACTAATTGAATTTGGGCTGTCTGAACGCGCGAGAGTGAGCCTGGGAGCTCGAGTTCGAATGCCAGGGACTGCATTTTTTTTAAATATCCAAAATGGTGTAATTCGCTGAGGTAAGTTTCATGTAAACTTATTTAGAGATTTTTCTTTATAATTTTATACGTATTAAGAGCTGTTAGATGTTTCTTACAAGAAATTTTTATAAAATTATATAATTTTTAACAATAAAAATATTGTTCTCTGAATGATGTCATTTTTGGCACTGGTCTATTATGATATGTTGTATAGTCGCCTTTTTATTAAAAGTAACAAATTTATATAGTTTGCATACTTTTCTAGTCAAACTCTTGGTTTAACAGATTTTCGCCCAGAAGATTTTCGCCCAGATAGTTTACGAAGATCAGCATTCCTTCAAATATTTTACTATATTTCAAGTATTATGTTCCACAGGTTATATAATTTTGTTATTTTCAGATCTTAAATTGGTACTTGGTCTCCAGATTCAATCCTCTGAAATACTTGTTCAAAACCTGTAATCCGCCCCTATGCAATGTTGTGATGTGAGTAGTAATTCCTTATTATGATGCCACATTTAGAATATAAACTTCTACTTATTGGAAATAACTCAATTTTTGAAAGTTGAAAACACCTGTTTAATCTCATTATTCATTTCATTGAAGTACGTTTCGTATTACCCTTACTCGGCTCTTATAAATAATGCAAATATTTCGAGACATGAAACTAATCACTTTGGCTAATGGACAAATTCTTGAAAGACTACTCGCACAAAATCGTCTTTGTGCAGGACATTTTTCAATGTCAATTATACCAAAGTTTCCCTAAACTGAAATCCGGCAGCTTTAAAATAGCAGGTGCTCCGAATCGTTAACCCTTTCAGCTCACGAGTCTTCGAGATTTCCCTAATTAAAAAATGAAACAATGACCACAAATTTCATCAGGCCCATTTCCATTATTTGCTCGTTAGTATCTAATTTCACGATCTAACAGTAGCCAGATTTACATAATTTTTTGAGACTTGAGTTCACATACAGCCGATCTTATCAGCGTCTAATTTCGGACAATAAATCTCGAGCCGAAAAAGTTAAGGCGCTTCGAGACGTCAGATTTTATTGGTGCCTAACGTAAAAATCGTGTTCTAATTATCATTAATTGCGGCTAACCTAAGTAGCTGAGAAATGCGATTCTGAATGGGTTTACACCCGAAATCGACAAAAACTTGAGTTAACGGCTTCATTAATACCTGCTCCTAGAATCCGATCGCAATTAAGTGGAATAGTTAGCGATAACATGATCTTAAGTGTTCACCAAAAGATCGGGAAACGCTATCAGATCAGATGTAAATCTGAGCTTCCAGTAGGAGTAATAGAATTAAAACACTTAACGTTCGAACTCAATAAATATTTTTTTGTATTCCAATAAAGTAGAATATTAAATTTATGTTAATTACAATATAGTACAGTAAGAATATATCAATTATTGGAATTTGTCCAATTCTTGAATACATAAATTAACGAAGTTAAAGAAATTCCTATTCACTAAACCAAACCTATATTCATGTAGTTTATAGGAAATGGAGAATAAAATGTAAATTTTGGAATAACGGTGAAGGTGTTTTTTAAACTCTTTTTAACTAACTAAAATGTGGAAAAAACAATTTTGTATATTAATAATTTGGAAAATAATCATGATTGCAAGCAAGATACGTAAATAGCTAAATTACTTACCAAAGCCAATCATACACGCCCCCTGTAATTTACATTATAATGAGAAAATTCCATAGCTACTAGGTTTATTATATTTCTAAAAACGTGTGTAGGGTTTAATTAGATTGGATAAATCTTCCACACGGAAGTACCTGGTACTATTTATATCTATACATTGCAATTTGAAAATTTTTATTTTATAGCATTTGATATATGGACCTAATACAGTTAAAGATTTTTTGAATTATTTCTAAATGTTTGAAGCACTTCTGAATACCCTATGTAAGAAGATACGTACAGATAATATTAATTTTTTGTAAGACGAGACATTTTCGAGCCCGATATTGGTGACATTTGATGTAAGAAAATTTAAGGAAAAAAGTCATTGGCGTATATGAACTTGCTTAAATATTTACAATTGAGTTTGAAGTAAAATGTCGAAAATACCAATAACTTTCCTGCTATAATTTTTTAAAATTATTGCAACACTTTATCTTTGAAAAACTTAGTATTTAAAATTTTAAAATAAATAAAAATCTAAAAATATGTAAACTCCAGGCTTGAAGAGTCCAATTCAACCTATTTCGCTCTGTAAATTGATAAAATCTAAACTTGACAGCTGTAAAAACGGTCGTAACAAATTACGTATTGAAACTAATTATTTAGCATAGGAAACTTCAACTTCAAAATTATTTGATAGGAATCCTGCTAGATCCACATCAAAAATTCGATAAGAGCTAGAAACTATTTCGAGCAGCAGTCCGGCGCCAGGAATTCTCATTAAAGGATGTAATTTAAATTAGCATTCCTAGGTTGTAGAATGACATCGATAGTTTAAAAATCAAATTGCGATTTCCTGCTGCACGGCTGCTGCATGCAGTATTGATGTATGCGCAACACAAAATTTAATCGGTTTGCAATTAATTACGCAGGCAGATGCTTTTTATCTGCTGTAGTTCATATAATTACACGTCTCTTAGCCAACCGCACAGGAAGCATAGATAAATAGAAGATAAGAAACAAAAATTAATTAAAATTAATTTCTATTTTATAAACTAAGTTATAGAACGCATTATACTGATACAAGATTAAGATAGTGGAAGAGTTATTATAATCTTATTTTTAAGCCTTTTTGATAAATGCTAAAAGGCAGCAAATGCCCGCCACGTAATTTATATAAATTACAAAAATAAAGGAAGCCGCAGCCGTCATAAAAACTTCATATTTTAAAACGACGATTTGCATTAAAGCAAAACTACCATATTTAATTTAATTATGTTCGTGTTTATTACAGTCCCGGGCGGAGCCATGCGAGTATGCCAACAGAATGGCAGTTTTAAATTATTTCTTCAGCTTTTATAAATAACATTTGTCCTTTCGAAATAAAACAAATTAATTACAATTATAGAAATTATAGAAACAATAGAAATTGGAGTTTTAAAGGAACAAATGAAAACAAAATATTGATATTTTTTATTACTAAGGCATGTATCAAACAATGCAACTTTAATGTCTAACACTGTAAACTGCAACTTCAAATATCTACATGGTTTTTGTTATTTAATTGCATTGTAGTTGTAGAAGCGAGCTGTAAGGATAGTGGTTAGCACGTCAGCTTAGCATTCGGGAGGTCGTGTGTTTGATTCCCGTGGCCGTCGACTCTGATTCTGGTTTTTATATAGGTTTCCAGAGTCAACATAGTACCTTCTATGAGGCGAATGCCTGGACAGTACTTCTCCACCTTTCCGGGCCTCTCTTCCATTCTCACCCATCCTGAAATTCCCATTATTAGCTGAAGAGGGACGCAAGGTCCCTATAGCAGCCAGCCCCCAGTTGGGCGAATTGAAATGATCCTGTACCTTTACCTCTAACTTGCAGTTGTAGAAAGGTTTTATTGCAGTTACTAATTGGCCCAAGATGTAAACATTCGTAAAGAAATAAATCTGTAACGAGGGTCATGTCACAGCTCACGGAATGCTCATTATCTGGGAAACCAAGAAAATAAAAGCTGAAAGAACAATCGGCAGCACCTATAAAAAAAGTTTGCGGTGTTGGGCCGTTCGTTACTTCATCGGTAATCGCGTTAATGTTTATTGTGGTTGTTTCGACAATTCTATATGTGTACACATTTGAATATAAATATTATTTCAATTTAGCAAGCAACAATTTAAAATACACGAGCAAAAAGTGTTTATGCACTTGATACATAAATAACTATTGTACGCAAAGAATATGTTAGGACTACAGAAATAAGTATTACCATACTGGAATGTCAAAAAATCAAGGGCCTGCCTGTGTGAAAGTTGATGTCTTGAGCAGATTGATGTTTTAGTGGTCTTGCTGTGTTGGTGGCATTCAATATACTATCCAGTAGTTCTCTTATTAGACTTACTTGTCTTAGGAACTGCCTCCTCCGAGTCACTTGATTAGAGCGCACCCTGATCTGGTCTTACTAATTCATACGAAAGGATGAATATTCCATAGTTATTAATTCTTGTGGTTTTTTCATTTTGAAACTATTCAGTATCGAGCTTATAAACTTATTTTAGAATACTAATTTAAGTTAAACTTAACATTAACTCTCAGTCTGTTTTTGAATATGTTATTAAAAATACTATAAAAAGTGATTACATAGAATTGGAAGTAAAATATGCTTAAATAGAATTAATTACTAGTATATATTTGCCACATTAAACTAAAATAAAAAAAACTCAAATAAGTTACTTTCTATCCAAGACTCAAATGAAACACCAAAGGCGAAAAATGTACCAAAAACCTCTTATCAAACAAATAAGCGGAAACACAATAGACGATATGCTGTAAATCGTATTACAAAAGGTGACACATTCGCTAAAGAATGCGAAGGGAGGTCAGTTTTATATTTAGAATGTTTCAATTATTATGATTAAATAAGACATTGATCTCAGAAGCTATGTTAGTGTTAAGCAGCAGAGACGTTTTTTGTATAATTTAGGACCAGAGGTAGATAAAGCTTCAAATGTTTCCTGGTTTGATGGCCCAATACGACCTCTTAAGAAAAATCTGAAAAATTAGTTTAAATGTATCTCTTATTATCGTAACAGTTCTCTGTAATGGACTCATTTTGAATTGATAATATGTTAGTGCTGTAAATTTATTTAGAAATTTAAAAAGATTTCTATGATTTAAGATAATAAAAAAACCGAAGCGGAATATTGCGAGCAAATTTATTATAACACAAATATACAGTACATTATACACTTTTTCTAAAATTACTACATCATAACAATGCTGTGTCCCAATTGAATGTTAAACCACTTTATATCATATTAAAAAAAAAACGAAAAAAAAATATATCAACAAATAGACATAGATAATCCCAGGGAAAATATGTAATCAAAATAATTGCAATTAGGAATAGTTAATTAAAATATCTATGTCACCACATACTGGATTACAAAATTTCTTGTGCAATTACTACTTATGTTACTAGATATAATAATAGTTTAACGCAAAGGCAGCCGTTGTTTTATATAGACTTAATATTATATAATAAAGTTTCCACCTCAATTAGATAAATGCCTTTACAAAAATATACAGCTATAATAAAAAAATCTATAGAATGGGGGATATTATAATGTTGATGAGTTTTCAATGTATGAATAATTTTTAATATGTACCTAGTATATTGCTGTGATATCCGTATGTACGTGAAGATTTTTACAAGTTAATGTAATAAGTAACGAACAAAGTTCATTCCTAAAAGGAACATTTGGAGGCACAAACAGATTTCCTTGCGAATTTATCGACAATTGTAAAGTCACATTTAAGGTATACGTTTGTTTCGAAAGCAATATCTAGAAGATTCTTGTAAATAGTAGCCAAATAATTCATAGTAATTCAAGTTAACCACATATGCTAAGTGCATTTCAAACAACATCAAGTACGTTCGGGATTGTTTCACGGTTTTCCGCGAAAATGTAGCGTTACATTTTGGCAACATCACTTGGAAATCCCATTTTCACCCACACAATGAGCCAGCAAGCGATTAGGGCACATGTTAGTTTTAGTGAGCACAAAATAAAACATTTTTGGACAAGTTTTTGTGCCGTTCACGGTGAGTCAAGGTGCGATTATGATAAAAGTAAAAATGCAATAATTACGATTAAAGATTTTGTAAAATTGGGTGACCAGAAATGATACACTCAGAGCATTGGAGAAGGATATGGGGCCGCTACTGTAAGCTGGGACTGCTATCGGAGCTGCTCTGAGTTCGGATGGAACCGATGTCGCCGACGACTCAAAATTAAGACCGCAAATGTAGAATTTGAGGGCCGTAGCTGAGGAGCATGTATGGGTTCCTGATCGGGGGCAAGAAAATTGAATATTGTTCACACGTAAGTTACGAATTTACATACTAATTGAAGTTAGAGCTATTAGGAACCAATTATGCACCAAATATGCCCCATGAAGGGCCTGTGCAAGTTCTAAAGCGGACACCTACTTGGAGGAGTTGTTTGAAGTCTTCATCTACTGACAGAGCTGTCGGACTTTACGACTTCGTGCACAATTGTAGAAGGCAAGGGGCACCGTTAGCTGTATGGTTATCTCCGTTAACAAATTTGTTCCTTATAGATAACATTCACACATGTGCAGGGTGGCTAACCACTTCTCCAGCAGCACATCTGGGTTTGGTGTGGGCCGAAGGCCTATCCATATTAAAATGTCTTCCACACGGTACGAGCTAAGATGGGTGTGATTTTTTTGTGCATGTGTGCTTCGAAATGTGCTAAAGACAATGCTACAGTTAGTGTTGTGTTTAGAGGTAAGATTTTATAAAATTAATTTAGGTATGTTTTTCAAATTAGTGTTAGGCATTTGTTCATTTTATTGAAAACGCCCTTTTTTCGATTGTTTTTGATAAGAAAACTGACGTAAAGTTCGGCCAATACATAACATTAGCAACTTTTGTTTTTCCGAGGGTATACATAAGCTCGACGCCGAAATTAGAAAGACTTGCTAATTCAACGGGAACACCACGTTTTTGGGGCAATTTACGCAGTTTCTTCGAAAGATGCGGGTGTTGAACGAGGTTTGAGCAGCTGCCATATTGGAGTCACACTAAACGGAGTGCTGTTGCAGAGTTCGGAACGGATCAACCAGTGACGTAGAGCAAAAAAATTAGCGGAATTATTCTGTGTTAAGTGTTTCTTCAGCTCGCAAATTTTTATTATAATGTTGACCTCGATAAATATAATTAATTTGGCGAAGATATGAGTTTGAAAGGTCATTAAATAAAACAAACGGTTCTTCTCTTGATACTCATTAGTTTTATTAATGTTTTGCTTCAATAAACCCACGAACTCATTTGATGTTTTGCGTTATATGTTGTGAACCCTGAGTTGAAAATTAAGCGTAAAACAAGAGCCTCTTAAAATTTCTGACTTATGTAAAACTTGCTACGTGTGCTCATAATAAATGATTTTTTATGCTAAAATCAAGTACCAAGATAAATTATAAGGCAGAGGTTGCCTGTTCTAGCAAACAATCAATTATTAAATCAATTACTAAACGCAATTTGTATCTACGACCATTATCCCATCACATAAAAAATATACACAAATAGTTCTTGTCCTGATTGATTTGCAGTTCTCCCTGTAGTTCATTTGTTTTAGACAGATTTTTAATAATTTAGTTCAAAATAATTGTGCACACATCATCCCAATCAGGAAAATTAGAGCACCTTTGCTATTTTGTAGTTAAGGCAAAAAAATATAACTGCAATATTTCCACCAAGCTCTTTGATTTGTTCGATGAAATATTTATTGGCTCTGTTTGAAATTGAAGATCAACAAATTTATGAATTGGGAGATTTTCGATTGCAGTCTTTTCAGAACTCCCATATTCATCTTCTGATTCAGCTGAAGATTACGCTTTGTAATGCTCTTTTGATTATGGATTTCACGATTTCGTTCTGGCTGCAAATGTTTAATTTTGGTTCTAAAAGATGAATTTTTGATGTTCTAGCTGAAATTTTCAATTTTTTACAGCTGCTCTTAACAAGAATAGAAAATGGTGCTTAGGTAAAACCTATTTGCATTTTACGTTTTATTTCAGCGAGACTAATCTCCAATTTTTTTTCGGAGGTCTAAACACAACCACATCAAATGGCTGCGTCAAATGCTTTAAATTTGGAAGCAGAAAACAAAACGTTATGTTTCTTTCTTCACATAATTCAATCACTCTAAGTAGGTATACGATGATGACTACATAAATTAGCTTCAATGATAATCTTTGACGCAATCGGAAAAGGGAGAGAAGTAGAAATAAACCACTCATCTAATAGTGGCTAATCGAATCAACCACCGGTACTTCTACCAAAGACTTGTTGGTCCATTTTCCCACAATTAATTATCGTAATGATGCTCGTTTCATAAACGATAAATCCCGGGGGTAGCAGGCTACTTAACTATTCGCATCATTTGTTTCAAACATAACTGGTGTCGATGTCGATGGTGGTCAATCATCTGGTGCATTTTCTGGTTTTGTTGGATTGGTGAATTGCTGCACGCGTCTGGCTAATTCAGGATTTGATAGTATTTGGAGGTAAATCTCCTATCGACAGCCCGATATTTCAGGCATGGAACTGTCTCTACCTTGACATGCACCAACTTAAATTTATTTTTAGGTTTTTCTCCTTTTTGTTTCCCTTTTTCTTTCCTTCGCCGTACTTTATGCAAGCAATCTCAATATTCGTAATGCGTAAATCTGCGGATGTCGAAGTAGCCACGCGTCTCTGTTTTTTCGTAAGTTGTATCGCAATACTAGTAGTCCTCAATTGGTAGTAGCCGTTCGCTCTCGACTGTGGAAAACACTTTTCTTAGAGAAATTTCGACCATCTAGTATATACAATGTCTGAAAAAAGTAGGCATAATGTTTTTTATCTTTTATTTTTCAAAAACACTTTTTATGTCAATAATTTGTGCTTGTCTAAAAACTTATTTATCCCATATCATATATACCGAGTGATTTTTACTTATTTAGAAAATGGAGTCTTTCGGAATTTTCAATTTTTTAAATATTTTCAAATTTCACATACCAAGGCTTAATATTAAAATTCAAATTTATGTATGTGAAGATTTTAAACAATTATAATTGGAAAAAATAATATAAAATCTAATTACTTCTTTAGATTTTTTATTATTTACTGAAAAGTATTACGATTGCATTATTTTTACGAGAGATTTTTTAGAACATGTAAATTGGAAAAAGAGAAATATCCTCATTTAGACAACTGTAAAAGAACATTTACAAGTATTTTGTAACAGTAATGTTACAAAATACTTGTAAATGTTCTTTTACAGTTGTCTAAATGAGGATATTTCTCTTTTACAATTTACATGTTCTAAAAAATCTCTCGTAAAAATAATGCAATCGTAATACTTTTCAGTAAATAATAAAAATCTAAAGAAGTAATTAACGATTTTATATTATTTTTTCCAATTATAAATGTTTAAGGTCTTCATATAAAAAATGAATTTTAATATTAAGTCTTGGTATGTAAAATTTAGAAAAATATTTAAAAAAAATTAAAAATTAATTTTTAGCTAAAGTTAAAAAATAGGTGCTTTCTGGCGTTGAGACTGTTCAATTATCTAAAAATAACACACTCTAAGAAAATCTTATTAAAATCTTACTTAATTTCCGAAAAATAGCACTTTTTGGAATTTGACAATTTCGAGAAACTCCATTTTCTAAATAAGTAAAACTCACTCGGGGCTAAATAGGATTTTAAACAAGCATAAGTTATCGACGTAAAAAGTTTTTTTGAAAAATCTAAATAAAAATGTTTCCTATAGATACCATGCCAACTTTTTGAAGAACACTGTATAACAAGTACCAAACACATTTTTGGGAATGTTGTTGCTTATGCATTTACAATTACACTGACGTATGGTTACGGTTCGAAAATGTTGTTTCTGAGTTTTGAAAGTTGTCATTGTGCAACTTCAAGCTACTTTCCGGTGTCCATTTCGTTGTTGGCAATGTTTGCGGATGCAAATTTTACTTCCAAAACTATAAAACGTGTTTGTTCTGGCTTTTTTATGATGCTTTGTTATTCCAAAACATCGTCAATAATATGGTGCAAATTTGGTTTTATTGGTTTGATGAATTGCTGTACGCGTGTGGTTAATTCAGGATTTAATGGTATTTGGAGGAAATTACCAATTGGCTGCCTGAAATCTCAAGCATAAAACTGATATTTCTACTTTCACGTGATCTGACTCTAATTTAATTTAGATTTTTTATTTTCTTCAACTTATGGATATTGTGTTTTTAAGGTTTGATCTGAGAGAGGCCCTGGATGGTAAGTCACTTTTATTTAGGTTGTTGGTTAGATTGTGCCCTATATTTTGAAACCAGCAACGTTTGTATTCGCTAGTTCTTCAAGCTTTTTAATTATATCCTTGACCACTCAAAATGTGTTAAGTTATTTAATGAACACTCTGTACATACATACATATAACTTAATTATGCTTTTTTTGTAAATATTGCTACACCTTCTATAACTACAATAAAAAAATTATTACTTCAGGTATTTATTTGAATGCCAGAACACTTAAGGCGCATACATATATACAATTTAATTTTACAGTTTACCAGAACACCATTCTTGTAAGGCTAAGTGCATATTTCATATTTTATTTGTATGTAAGTCACGCTTGCCATTTAAGTAACACTTTATCAGCTTGTTTCTTTGTACTTAATTTACAGTAAGCACTTGAGGTGAAAAATGTGCAATAGCCATATCCGATAATCACAAATACTATTCTTTCATAACAAAGGAACTGGATGCTTTGCGTGTACGTTTCCGTGAACTTCCATTTCTAATGTAAACGTTCACATAAACAACTTCTAAAAGCAGCTTTTCACGTACACGTAAGAACAAGTATATGCGTGTTTAATGAATATTAATTCCGTGTTACTTATGGTACTCAATGGATAGAAAAAACCGAACAAACTGCCTTCATGCAGATACGACCATTTAGATATAAAAGCATCGCTTCAGGTCCTTAACATGAGTTAAAGCTACCAGTGTAAGCCACAATTACTCCAAGCAAATAAATGCAGAACATCAACGTAAGTGGAGAAACTTCCTATAGCTGTTTCCAGTTAATTAACATAAGGTTTCCTGCTTCAGGAATGTTCGACGCTCATCTGGATTTAATCCCGAAGCCGCTGAGCATCAGCAGAAGACAATTTCGCCTTCTTCAGCGGCAGTCGCAAACCTGAAAAAAGGAATTAATTAGATTTGATTAAAATTTGAAAAATAAAATTTACAAGGATGATATCAATATCAATCACAAACAGTCGCGAAAAAGTCACATTAACTCCAAAGAGCTTTTTGCTGCGAGGAAACACGAAGCGGAAAGTGTATAAATTCGGCCGCGCGATTTTCTATCTGGAAGTTACTTCAGTGGAAACTTCAGCCTGGAAATTTAATAAATATATGCTGGATATTTTCAGCGGCTGCACATGGCAGCGTTGACTGAGCGTCATTAGTCTGACATGTCGCAGAACCCAGCAAAAAAATCACCGTTAAAATCGCGTTTTCCCGCTTCTGCCGTTTTCTCCGCTCCGAGACCGGCGGTTCGCGTAAGAAAGATGTCAGTCATTTATCAAGCGAGTCTGGAGAATCATTTTCTTCTAAGTGATATTTTTAGGGTGCTAATCAGTCTTATGTAACCACCCTCGATCAATTACGGAATCTATCAGCTGGGTTTGCCAGCGCCGCTTTTTCATTGTTAATGTAGCTGCAAGAGATGCTCGAAATATGCTATAGATTAATTTTTTTACATAATTATTTTCGCGACGACTTTATTTAATGCACCACCCTCGAGCAACCACTTGAGATAATGGCCTCGATCTACCGGTTCGCAATTTCATAACACAATCAAAATACGGGTTTTAGCGGAACTTAATCATCCGGATTTTAAAATTGTTTTGAAATTCTAGACTCTGTAAGCTTAGTTTTCGGGGATATTGGATTTAGAGCACTAGAAGTCCTCATTTACTGTTCACGTTAAGGGCGTAAATAGTATATTGAATATTTAATTATCAATCGTAACTACTTTAGAAATTAGAAATTAGATGTGCACTTTACCTGTCTACATTTGTAATTTGAATAATACACGTGGTGATTAGAGAGTAACAAACCTTTACTGTGAAGGCTGGAATGTTAAGTTTGGAAAAAACTTTTAAACAAAACCTAATTATTATTGTGTTACGCGGGGAAGTTTTGTACACAAATAAAATAAATAATTAGTATTGCTTAAGTATATCACAATACGCAATACGGTACACGAGTATACGTAACCCAATTGCCATGAGTGATATAAAATCCAGCGAAAGCGGATAACGGGAGTCGCATTTGCATAGAGATCTAAATTATGTTAGAACGCGAAAACCCACGCATAAAGGCTTGTACGATCGATGTAGTTTCTACACCCTTCAAGTGGCGTGTTTAGGGGATTACAATTAATAGTTTTTAATTTGTTCCAGTATTCCTTCGCAGAGACATTACTTCTAAACCAAAACGTAGTAGAACGTATCGTTTGCGAGTCGATTGCAACCAAAAACCGCGAACAGAGTTGCTACTGCAATTCGACATAATAATTTTCATTGCTTGCTTGCTTGACGCCACTTTGAGAACGAACCCGTGAGCCGAATTGGCTGATTTTGGTGTCAATCGACTCAGGGCGACCCAAGTAAGCCAGTTGTATGTGGAATTTTTTCTTGATGGCTAACTTTAAAATTAACTCGACACACAAAATGGATCACTCTTGTACAAATTGCATTAAATGAATTATTTCGCGCCCAATTTGGGTGCAGAACGCTAGTGTATAATTCAAAACTAAGCTAATTACTAAAGCTCAAAGTGAACACATTGTGATGACAGATTGCGGCAATTCTCTCTACCATACCATAGGTAGAAATGCTTACATATAATAGAAACTACACCAATAGTATTTTCAGTACCTGGGGAATATATAGCAGATCCAGCGTCCCTGAAGAAGCTACGCAGGGTTTCGATCTGGAGGTTTCTGTGGAGAAGCCGTTTAGACAAATCTATAAGGTCGAGTGGGATAGGCTTTTCTCCAGTTACTGCACGAGGAAAAAACCATGCGGCTCAATTCTCGGTTGTAGCTACAGGAATTGAAAGGTGCAGAACTGCATACAAGTTGGTTCTCCAAGTGTGTTACAAAGTAACATCAGAACCCAAAAGGAGGTACTAGGATGCCTGAAATTACACAACATCGAAAAACGAAATCCACAAACGAACAACAGACACCTACCGGAGTTCCAAGGTGACCAGGAGCGAGTGGCGCACAGAAATAAAGTTGTATCCTAGCATAACTAGATTCATTTCAGCAATTTTACACACAATTCGTTATGGCTAAGCGATGATGTTCAAAATAATTCAGGAATTATTTAGTTGCATGAAACGAAAATTCCAAAATTACATACACAGCACCAAAAGCAAAATCTCACGTAATGAGCGCTATAAAATGGCGCCCGAAATCATACTGGCAATCTAGTTTTCAAACTTTTGTAGAATTTTCTAGAGCTCAAGAACTTTCAAAAACCCATACAGAAAATGAAAGATGTGGCTAGGCAACTAAGCATACAGCAAGAAATTGCTATCAACTTAAGTCAATTCTTGGATATTAACTTAAGTTTTAATTACATTATAGGTAATTAAATTATAGGTACGGTCGCATATCTACGTCGTGGACATTTTAAACCGGAAACTTTTTTTTTAAATAGAGATTCATTTATATGTATTATATAGAATATTAAGGGAAATCGTAGTAAAAGCAGTGCGTCATCTCAAAACAAACAAGGCACCAGAAGCAGGTCACATACCGGTAGAAGTATTTAAGTAATGGAAAACGCTGGAGTAGAAATTAATGTAGATTCGTGTAATAAAGTATGGCAAAAGGAACAATCGTCGAGTCACTGAACCAAATCCATATTTATATCAATACATAATTAGACTCCACGAAAAAGTGTGAAAATCATCATCTCTCTGGTATGGCAATAAAATCTTACTGAGGATAATAGACTCGCAATTTCCGAACTACATGCAATAATAATAATAATAATAATAATAATAATAATAACCATAGTATCACCAGAGCAGGCGGGACCAAATGTTTAATATCAGAAAATTAATAGAGAAATGACGAGATATTACGCGCCCGTAGGTATTACTATGTTTTATTAATTAGAAGAAAACGTTTGATTGCGTTCAGTGGCAAAGCCTATTTTAGTCCTTAAAGAAATGGGAGTACCGAATCATTTGATATCGCTACTAGGGAATCTATGTGAAGCAAATGATGGAATAGTTAAGTTGGAGGATAACACATCACAGTCATTTACGGTACAAAAGGGAGAACGGCACGGATGTATATTGTCGCCAAACCATTCAATGAGTATGGTGAACATACAATGACAAGAGTATTGTATAGCTTTGGCGTTACATATTTTTGAAGTCATTATCACTGTCAACTGAAATTTAAGGGCACAAGTGACCAATGCCACCTAGGTGGTCTTGCAGTGACGCAGTAAAAGAAAGTCGTGTATTGTTAATCCTCATTTTGTATACAGGTTGTGGCAAAAATAGGTGTAATAAATTGGAATTGTGGCATGTTTTGTAATAATACAAACAGTTAAATGCATTTTTTCTCTGAACCTCTTCCTTTGGTTACTACAGGTGATAAAGGGAGTTCCAACTATACATATTTTATTAAAACTCTTTCCACAGGATAAAGATATTGATTTCAAAATAAGTACATAATAGTTAGGTACTTAATTTTTCACAGTTTTAGTAATTCAGAAGCGAAGAATCAGGGGTTCAAAAATAATTTTTTATGCCCAATATGTTTAACGCCATGTATTTCAGAAACAATGTGTAGTAGAATTTTGTTAATAATTCTATACTTCTAATTCCGCTAAATTAGCCTTGAAGTTATTCAGTGGCCTCCAAACTTTTTTAATCGCGTACCCAACCTAAGACAGAAAGCGTTAATATAGTGACGCAGTAAAAGAAAGTCATGTGTTGTTAATCCTCATTTTTTATACAGGTTGTGGCAGAAATAAGTATCATAAATTGGAATTGTGGCATGTTTTGTAATAATACAAACAGTTAAATGCATTTTTTCTCTAAACCTCCTCATTTGGTTACTACAGGTGATAAAGAAGCTACCCCTACTTATATACACTGTGTTCCACTTGAAACGAGCATATTACATAATAAAATATTTTGAAATCATATCCAGTCTTTTGTGATCACTAGTGTAACTTTCGGAAAATTCGCATTTTTAATCGCTCATAGTAGGTGTGTGGAAACAATTAAAATAGGTAGATTAAATCCCTTTGGGGGTCTGTACAAATAACCATAATTCCAAATAATTATGTTTAAAAATATAAATAGAAGATATTTAGATGTCTCCTCAGCTATTTGGTGTTCACATTTTTAATCTTTAATTATTTTGTTATTTTATTCAGTCACTTGTATCCTCAAGTATCGACTCGCGTACCCCCTGGGGTCACTAGGAGTAACTATTGCAATGAAATTGTCTCTATAACTGGCTAGCTGTCTGATTAAAATGAGATGTAATATTTAACTGCCAAAATAAATGGTTGTATGCCCTTTTTAATTCAACTGCAAAATTCAATGGACTAACTCATCGGTAAAACATGAAACTCGCTCAGGTGGGATCAGAATTGTACTATATTTTCAAGTTTGATCTGAATTTAACTATCTCAATTCAAAGTCGGTAGTTCAAATGTGCGATTCTTAGTAGGTAGGTCAAATAATTGTCCAACTGACAGATGACACAAATTTGTTGATGGTGCAAACTGCGTATCTGAACATTTTAAAACTCGTGGAAATATTGTGAAAAGTGCGTCAGGTAAGTCATTGAAAATTTTCCCGCTTGGCAACTAAACTCGTCTTTGTTTTATGATGACGTAGGAGGCTCGTTATTACGTCGGCATCACGCCACTGCTTTCAACTGTTCAACCGACGCTTAAATTTTCGCCGATTTGCACAATTTACCCAATTAAATGGGCTCTTGGAAACACGCTAGCCGTCTCCGGGAAGGTTTAATTTTTCGTTTCCATGCGTTTCCCAAGCTTTACACTTAATTTCCCTGGCTTTATCCTACGACGTAAAAATCCCTCGACGTAGAGAGAAGCTGCTCTCAGCGATGCTGTGGGTATTTCCTGCTGGAGATGCTCTCAACGCTGCAGATGCTGTGGACGACGTTCTTACAGCCTTGGCGAATGTACTGGATCGCAGAACTCTGGGCTCCGATGACTTATTCCCTCGTATATGGGCCACGAAATTTTGAGCTGCTCGCTGCCGATCACCCTCGAAGATCGGATGGAGAAAAATTTAAATATTTGTGCTGTGAAACTGCTGCAAACACTTGTACTGGTACACTAGGATGGGCACAATAAAAAGCAACACTTTTTGGTTTGTTAATAGTAATTGTAAAATTCTAATTCAAAGTCGAGCACAAATCTTTACAAACATCAGTAATTTTAACATCAATTGTTCTCTTCGTTTTAAACAATCTAGCATCTGGTTGCTAAGTTACAGACTTACATTTTGATACAAAAAGGTTACAAAAAGAATAAAGTTTGATACTAAAAATTAAAACTAATATTTCTTAAATCTAAATTATTGTTTTTACCCTTATAATTAAAACTAGAACGCGTTGGCTAGCCTACGTCTGGCCCTGCCAGCGTAAAGAAACGGTTAACAATAAAAATGCTTGCTTAAGCTGGTAGCCAGCCGACGTCCGGCCCTGTCAGAGTTAGCAATACAAATGCTTGCTGCGTCGCCACTTGTGCGCGGTCGGCATGTGCGCGCGCCACTTGCTAGTATGCAGGCCCTTCATGCTGCGTGTGCCGGCGCCACTCGCGCTTACGATTGGCATGTGCGTGCGCCAGTGCTTACGGTCGGACGGCCGGCGGCATCAGCTCTTATAATATAAGATTGTCTCTTTGCGATTGCACACACAAACGTTATTTTAAAAGTCACTGCTGTGCTTTGTTTTTTAAATGCACTAATTATTGAGTTCCGCACTTCCATGTCTCTCGCCACAATCTGTTGCCAATATTTAGCAATTGCTCTCTTGCAAATTCTTTCTATTCTGCTTCATATCTGTTTACCTTTCTGCTATGCTCACAATTTTCACCATCTTACGCTTTGACTTAATAAACTTACGTTCTGTTAAAATTGCAGCCAACAAACCATTTGTTGTTAAATAAATTTTATGCGATTTGGCTTTGCATGTGCTCAAACCTCCCATTTTAAATTATTAATTCACGAGCCTATTCAAAACCCCTGAACATGCCTTGCCTTAGCGTGCCTTTCACTAGTAATTATTGGTTCTCGCATTTCATTATCAATGCATTTACTATTTTACTTTTGTTTAACATTGCAGTTATTTAAAATACCTCAACTCTGTGCTTATTTGAATCAGTCGATTATCCTGCAGTGCAGTCAGAGCCAAGTAGTGGGCTTAATACCAATTCACAATATGTACTTATTAACTTTTGTTATTGTTTTGCAAAAATCTATTATCTCTGCAAGTTATGGTCCTTAATTTCATCTCCGTTTGAAATGTCGATAGTAAAATTTCATTCTTCAGATGCTCTGCTCTTCTTCATTTTTTGAAGAGCATTTTTCATTTTAATCATTGTTATTGACGGTGTCTTTCGTATCTCTCCTTTGGTACTATATTAATTGTAGCATTTTTACTTTTCAACAGGTTTGCCTACTTTAGTGTCATATGGATCTACAGGCTGTTTCCTAAAAAACGCCGCAACCCATAACTCCGTTGTTTTAAATTTTAGACCCAACAAAGTATATATATTCTTAAATGGCAAGACAAGAGCTACCTTTTGACATCGCCCGCTCGTAAATATCTTTCAACTGTTTTGAGCAACGATGTTTAACTTTTTTATTTTAAATGGAACACCCTGTATATTTTTATATATTTGGATTCAGGATGAAATTCTGCATGCAGTAGTATGCTTTATTTGTTTTTTGGACACTTAGAAATGTTTAAGATAATTTTTGAATATTGCATGTAGACAGTCGTACAGTACCATAAAATTTTCAAGTGTGCCGTGGAAAACAATCAGAATGTTGAAATATTTTATTGGAAACAAATTTAAACAAAACTACAAAACGTATCTACAAGTATTGCTCAAACTGACCCCCACCTTGTTGAACACACAACTGACATCTTCTAGTTACTCCATTGGTCGCATTCAATATCAAATTGGGAGGTATTTCGCGACAAGCCTCAGAATTTCACCGTTTTCTGGACGTGTTAGATAAAATATTTCAACATTCTGATTGTTTTCCACGGCACACTTGAAAATTGTATGGTACTGTACGACTGTCTACATGCAATATTAAAAAATTATTTTAAACATTTCTAAGTGTCCAAAAAAACAAATGAAGCATACTACTGCATGCATAATTTCATCCTGAATCCAAATATATAAAAATATACAGGGTGTTCCATTTAAAATAAAAAAGTTGAACATCGTTGCTCAAAACAGTTGAAAGATATTTACGAACGGGCGATGTCAAAAGGTAGCTCTTGTCTTGCCATTTAAGAATATATATAGTTTATTGAGTCTAAAATTTAAAACAACGGAGTTATGGGTTGCGGCGTTTTTTAGGAAACAGCCTGTACATAAAAAACTTTCGTTTTTTATATATTTCGTCATTGATCCATCAAGCAGTATATCCGTTTTTGCCCTAGTTAGGTCCAAAAGGTTTCATGTTTTTATTATTTTCGATTGTTTTATTTATTAGTATTCGCATTCTTCGTTTAGTATTTTTGCTCAATTAACGTATTTAACTACACATATATTTTTTTCTTTCAGTTCTTCCATGAATTTGCTAATGTCTACGTTAGTATTTGTATCCTGAGATTTCACTTTACTTCATTTAGTTGCTATTGTCAGATTTGTTGTTAATATTCCTGCTGCAGGGGCATGTGCCTCTCCTCTTTTAAGCCACAATAGAATTGGAAAATCGCACTGAAGTCGAAAGAATATTTTTATGACTGTTGAAGTTAATGGGGTTTGAACCCAGATTTTGTTGCATAGAACTAGAAGCTGAAACCCCTGAGCCCCCTCCATTAAACTTGTCTTTAGTAATCTCCATTAAATCTATTCCCACTACACGTGTTACTTTTCAGCAAATCACAGATTTGACACGTTTATGTACTTTACAGGATTTTACAAAAACTATAATGACTATTCAACTCACTTGTCATCTGTCAAAAACTGACCAATAAAAATACAAGATTTGACGCCTTTGAGCCAACAAAAATGAACTGTGTTGAGAGTTTTCACTAGTGAAAATAATCGACAATATTTTGAAGTAGTTAAAAGTTATAACATATACTAACAACACGTATTTATTAAAAGAAGAGGTACAATTCAATTTCAGGCAACAAATTGTAAAAAATGGTTTCAGTTCGATGAATAGTCCCTCGAATACCATTCTTAGTCAAAGTTAAGTAGAATATTTTTGCGGTGGTATCACTAGTCATGTCCATTGCTCTTAGGAATAATCGTATCGAATCCCAATGAACATTCGTGATACCACCGCAAAAATAATCGACATAACTGTGACTACTCATCGTATTATAAGAGATAATCTTCAAATCTTTGATTTATATTCTATTGCAATTAATGACATCTGCGTTAGGTGTTAGGTCTTTAAAAAGTATATTAATAAAGCGGACGTTTGGGAAAAATTCCGCTTAGCCGACACGGATAAGAAGGTATTTTTGTATTTAATTGTATTGTAATAATTTAATTGTGTACGTGATAACAGATTGTTGCGTATAACCAATCGCTTTATTAATATTTTTCATTTTATAAGTGTGGTGAAATACACATTAAAAAGTAACTTCTTAATATATTTGGACTGTGCGTAATTTTTTCTATTCAAACAAATTAATAATTTCGTGATTATTCGAAATTAATCATGGAAAAGGATAGTTTACTTTTACCATTTCTGAAGTTTCGCTTCAACCTTTGGAAACATCTCAGAGGTTCGAAGGGCTCCCCATATATTATTAGTTATCTTATGTCGTCACATGTACAAATATTCGAGCCATATGAAATAGTCTAAGAATCAACGCACTCCAAGAAAAAATCTCTCCGAATACGTAAAGGTATTTTGAGTTCACTTTGAGGGGGTTTTTAATCAGCTCTTTGCATATCCTCCGTTGAGAGATAAGAGAACTAACAAATTTATTAATAGCCTACAGTTGTACAGTTCTGATTATTCGATTAAAAGCGAAAACGTGGTGTGATACAGACACGACTTGAACGGATTTCATGGCGCCTAATAGTTATTTATGTATTTAGTGTGTACAAATTAGTCTCATAGCTTGAGTTCAGATGTTTTAGGACGACGTGTAGCGGAGTCCCGAAAAAAGTGAACGAAAGCCATGAAACGTATTCACTCACACATGTACTACATACATTTTTGCAAGACCACAACAAACAAAATAACACACATTTTGAAGTAATTAAATATTCGCAACACTACCTATATGAATTTTTGACAGATTGAAAAATATTTTTTTATATAATACAATATCAACCTAGTTATGACTGCAGGCGCTTATCATGACTTTTTTTATGCTTTCGATGCGGTCATTATGCAGCTTTTGTTAAAATTTTATAAACATCAACATTTGACTTTGGTTGGTATGTGTAAAGTGTCAACTAAAAGTGAAAGTGTAAGAACTAAGCTAGCTATGCTATAATAATAATATTACACATAACCCACGAGGAAACAGTTGAACTCCCGAGGCCGTTAGGCCGAGCGGGGCCCTTTCTGGAGGAAGGTATTTGTAATAACTTAATAATAACATTTACAAAATTTTATTCAACAACTTAATAAATACAGAAGAACATTTTTATATTGGCAGTTGTGAAAATTCAAAGTCAAAGTTCCACGGGAGTGTGTTTATAGTACATGTAAGACACTTTTAAGTTATGATCTGTATATAATTTAACTGGAATCGGCATAATTATAGCGTGTTTGATAAAAAATAGTATTTTCTCCGCGGATTATGCGGTTACATTTTTTATAACATTGCTGTGAGAGTGCCATGTTGAATATGTTCTACATATTTACAAAATAGGTGTTACTACTAATTAAGTATGTTTTAGGATTTGTAGACTGCAGTTTCAGTGGTTCTTAATAAACCTAATTAAAAGTTAGTTAATAAATTACAGCTTTAAGTTTTATTTAATACGTACGATCATGATTATATGAAAATGTGTAGTAGTTTAATCATACGGTTAGGCCGTAATTGAAGAACTGTTTCAACGCATACCACGAAATTGACAGAACTAATTTTATTTTATTTCCTCATTTGTATATGATTCCAACTGCCTCGATGCCGCATTGTAGCTTCAGTTGGTCCAAATTTTCTCCAGAAAACCGCTTTCTCCGCTGGCCGCACCTAACGGCACCCTATAAATCTTTTCATTAAATAAGGGTTGAATTTTAGTTTCGCGTACGCAACCTTGAAGTTCCAAAGAGCTGCAGCCTGAAAACATGAAAAGACCCAGCATCGCGGCTCCTCACATCCACCTACATAATCTATACAGCTTTGCTGCTTCCACTTTCGTTCGGCTCAGGAGGGAAAGAATAGAAGTTTACCGCTAGCAGCTCTAGATCAATATTCACATACTCCCCTGCCTCTTCTTGTGTGAGGGGTAGACATCGTAGGCCCGGCCATTTCGCATTCTTATACCCTCTGGATAAACCTACATCGGAGACTTCTGGAGCGCTGGGGGCTGTGAGGGCCTCGTTACGCGAATGTCCGCAAATTGTGTTCATTATTCTGTGATTACGGACTTTTTGCCTAATTGGCACCGACCTGACAGTGGAGAATCCTCGAACCTGCCAGTCAAAGTCAGTTCAAGAATTTGGGGTTCAGGATTTCTTTGCAAGATTTTTTAATAGTCCACAATAATTTTAATGTGTTTTTATTTTTGCAAGACATTTTTAGTAGTCGATTATGGTAGTTGCACAGGGTGGGGCAATAGAACTGCTGTATGTAGTAGAATGTAGTGGAATGGCATTAAATCAATTGCAATATATCAATTCGTTGGGTTCGAGTAACGCTGTTTTATATGCAATTGGTTGCAATTTTGAGATTTTTGAATTACAGAGTCATATGCAGCACATAGAGTGACTATTTTTACATAGAAAAGCAGTTAAACCAACTATTACAGAACTGCATCCCCTGTGTGGATGATTTAGCTCTTATTGTGCTACTTCTAGATTAGTAAAATACCAATTTAGACTGCCCATAGTGTCAATAACAGAACGAATACGTTGTTGGAAACACTCGTTTTGCTTAAAGACAAGGCAAACATAGAAACTCGTAATATCAGAATACAAATATAAATTTTGACACTATGACACAATAAAATGTTTACAACCTGGCTTGAATATTTAAAAAAATGTAGGTATAGTTCGTATGTAAAATTATGTGAAAATCTACACAAGTCAACAAAGTAAATGAATCAGTCTACAAATATATTTGTTGTTGTACGAGTAGCTGACATTTTCAAATGATCAAGAAATATTTTAAAAACAATGAAGAAAATATCGAAAACCAAATTAAGAGTGAACCTTATAGATAGCGAAAGAATACAGTGTTGACTTCCAAAATGTTTTAATTTGCTCCTATCCAAGTGTAAAACCACTCTAAAATTCACAATCGTTTCATAAAAGAGAGTTTAGTGGGTAAATTTGCTTCTTCCATTAGTTTAGTGCGCCTTTTCCTCAAAGTAAATACAAGAAATCTCATAAGATTATCTAACGGCAGCATGCTGAAGACCTTGAAGGTTTCAAGTCAAGTTCTATTTCCATTTTCCAAAATATATGTTTTGCAGTTTACTCCAAATATTGTTGAAGTCTCGTTTGGAATCGTCATGGAAGTAAGTTGCTATCAAGAATTGCTGCTCTTAGAAAACAACCAGCAAATATTTTTAAAATACTGAACATTTCTTCAACCAACAGGATAACACCATATATGTTTTATAGCTCAGTTTCTTTGGGGTTGATGTAATAATCAGAACACTGAAGCAGAGATTGATTATGTGTGGTTATAGTTCTATCGATAAATATCTATATACATGTACAATAATTGCAACCCAAGCGATTGCGGTGCATTATTGCGTGCTGGAGGCCGTTCCGATTCTTCAGGCTTCTCTGCGGAGCGGTGATTTCGATTGGCAAGAGCTCGAAGAGGCGCTCAATCCAGCTGCAGAACCTAGAAGGAGTAAAACTAAAATCTCATGGGCTGCTTAGGCCTGAACAGGGCTGTGTCGGAGACCAACAACGTTTTGGGCTTCTCGAGGGTGTGTAATGCCGGGTGTTGAGAAGTTCAACCTGTACGGGAGCGTGGAGCTGACGAACAACGGAGCGGCCTCCTGGAGAATGCGTAGTGCCCTGCGAGCGAGAGGTACTTTGAACCGATGACCAACAAGGGGGTTCGATCGTCGGAGATGCTGCAGGTGGGTAGTGCCCAGCGTTGAGAGATTTAACGTAGATAGGGCTGTTGCGGAAGCAACGGAAACGAAGGAGCTTCAGGACGACCCAATACGTCCGTCCGTTGAAGATGCTAGCCTAATCTGGGCGAATTGATGGAGGCCACAGAGAAGGCTGACAGGCCCTTAGGCGAACAGGAATGGTTTGGTCACAGAAAAATACCAAAGCTTGATGCGACGAGAGGTTATTCGGTATTAAAGCTGGGCTGTTAAAGCTCCTAGGCGAACAGAAAGAATTTTGCTGCTGATTCTTGGAGTATTTAAACAGCTTGAGGTCGTTATTTTTAGCGGCTGGTGTCGCAGTGGGGGCCAAATTGCTATGTTTTATTAAATTTTGCTAGAAGATTGCTACGGGTCAGCCAGAACATTTATTCTGCATCATGTTGTAGCTAAATATGAGCATTTTCACACCAAATACGACCCCTCAAGTGTACCAGGTATTTTTTTAAATATTTAAATTTAGCTGTTGGTCAGTTATAGAGAGCTGTGTTCTGCAGATCCATGTGGCTGAAGTTTTATTTCAATTCAGATTTAGACAAGGCGGAATCTGCACCAACCGCTGCTGCCAGCCGTGACGCGATAAAGTGGGTGAATAAATTAAATTCATATCAAGAATATTGTCTAATGAAGTGTTTCCTATAAATGATATAATAATATGAATGTGTACGGTTGACCAAAACCGTTACACGTAGTGCTGTTATTAAAAATTAGTCATAAATCACATCTTTTTAAATATACACTTAGAATCATCATTTTGTTAGTCAGTCTATTGTAAACAATTAACATATTTAAATTCCTTTTTTAATTAATAAACTGCTTATTTAATAATACCGGTTAATACAATATTTTACTACATTCTGCTTCAATAAGTTAGAAGCAATTACATGCTTCGTCAATAAGAAGATTAAGTTTACTTTGATATAACAAAATTGTATGTATTTTAACAAAACTACCAGTTCCAGCGAGTTGAAACGTCATGAAATTACAAAAACCATTAGTGTATACTTTATAAAAACTTAGGAAAAGAAATTGCTTATTGTTTATTGATGCTACTTTTGTGGAAGATTGCAAGCAGGCTTTTACAGTAAATTATCTTATCCGAAACAGCAGTGCAGGCGGGTCAGCGATAGAGCCTCTGGCTTTTAATGCTGAAAATTTGAGTTCAAATCCCAGTAACTTCAACGGCAACAAAAAATCTTGTGCCAACTTCACTGTTACTGTCAATATAGAATTTTATGCCAGCGCGTTGAGAATCTTTCGCAGGAAAGAACTAAGAAGACCTAAAAGAGATAATATGTGGTTTTAACAAAACGGTACCCTACCGTTCACAGCGACTGTAGATTCTTACGATTTATATAAAAACTCAAACAAGATTGAAGAGTTTTAGTGCACAGCATGATTAGAATCATTTCATACAGCTCCATGCAAAATGTCGTTATTAAGTTGTACATGGAGGTATTGATAGTTATTAACTTGATTGTTATATCAAGTCTTTCTCCTAAACTGCTTTCTTCAAATCGGGTAAATTCTGGTATCCCACCTTTGTCTGTAAATTATTGCCTTTAACAAACCGGTAAATTGTTTATTATGATAAGTGTAAACAAATAATGTAAAACAAATAGCATTTCAACAAAGCATCAAATATTTGCTAAACTAATATTATAATAGCTAAAATTATTGCTCATTGATTTGTCAAAATGATTGAAATACTGTAACACAAGCTACATTTTATGTGTCCACCAACATGGATACCTTTTGATGACTAATAAATGTCCTTCACTTTGATAGTCGTGAGGAGACTCAATATCACAAATTTCTTAATAAATTGCAGTAGATTTATCGAAGCTTTTGATTATTCCTAATAAATTATTTATAATAATTATTATTTGCAGCTAGAGTGTAAGACAACTGAAAAATTCCATTAATTCGAATGCAATTGATTGACCTCCGGTCCGTAGCTGTATAATTAATTGGATACAGTAATTGGGAGAAACTATTACAGCAACTCCTGTTGTTCATTAACATTCTGCAATGAAATAATATAAAATTATTAAGTAATTATCTACATTAGGAAATAAATCGCCAGTATAAAAATAGTATCCATAAAAAAACTAAAGATCTAGTTATTAAAAATAGTTTATTAGTCACCACTTAATTCAGGCTGCTTGATGGGTACTTTATTACAGTGAAAAATTACAAATGTTGAAAGTATCCTATCGGTAAACGAAAGCAAGTAATAAATTTAAAAAATAGCAAATTACACTTACGTTTTTACTGCAGAGAATGATCAACTTCTAGTAAACTGCTTGACAATTTACTCGAGGTTTCACTTGTTAATTTTTAATTTGGTACTTATTTAGTTGAAAACAGGAACGAAGCGGTGGTATTTTAATATTTGTAATAAAGTACAACATACACCTAAGAACACCTCTGTTTCAGAGGTTATCTTAAGAAATTAATTATTGCAAATTTAAATAAAATTTGTAGAATGTCGAGAAACATAAGAACAAATAAAAAATATGTTCAGAAAACCAAATTTATGTTTTCCTGTAGAATGAAGTGTAATTAGAAATTATCAGGAAATTTATTGAAAAATTAACAGCTTCCTCTCAATTAGAAATAACGTAACTAATTTTTCCTGATTTAAATTAGATATTAGAATTTTTTTTAAACAATGGAATTATTTCCATTATAATAAAAAAAGCAGATAACTATTAAATCTTTTTCCACAGATTTTACTATAAAAATTTGTCGCTTTGAATTTTTCGCCCAATGTGCTATAGATTTGTCAATCTCGAACACCGACCTACGATTTGGATTACCTAATTTAGTCTATTAATATTCGTGTTTAAGAACGGCATGCTTCCGCTCAAAATTGTCTTTTATCAGAAACCCACATTCTTCTGATTTATGCTTATGAACCACATGCTTTTTGTAATGGACTTTCTTTGAGTATCTTGCCACTTGCGGATTTTTCAGACAAAATCGTTGTTACAGGAGTGGTATCGGTCTTGCTGTTGGATCGCCGCAGCCTCCTGATTACTTTGGAATATATATTCTTTTGAAGCAAAATGTCCACTGGCTACTCACAATGTGAGGTAGGACATTGAATTTCTTTTCAGGCGTTTTCGTCTTTGCTCTCATCTTTTTCTCCTCGATTTTCTCCGTCCTGCTTCTGTTTCCCGTTACCTCCCGTTTTGGAGTCGTCGTTTGCTGCATGCACACGTTAAGCGAAGAACTGGCCACCTGCAACAACAGATCCGCCACGTTTCCTCCAGCCCTCAACGTAGCTATTAAGGTTAGATCTCTTTAATAGTGCGTGCCTCGCAGCACGCTTCGCTTCCATCATATATATTTGGTTTGCTCGACGGGGGCCTTCAGTGTTGAAATGTTATAAACGAAACCTCACCGTCATTCGTTTTCAGGTTGAATTTTACCTTTAAATAAACCTTATTTTGATGGACGACTACTTGTCACCCACCGTTTCTCATTTTTCTGGTTTTTTTTGCTGACAAATAACGTTTTGAACTCTAACAACAATGGTAAACTGGTTAACCTGATTACATGCAGCACCATGCATTACTCGCCGATTAAAGCGAACACTGTGTGCTGGAAATGACCAATAGTACTATTAATTCATTACATGAAAGCGTTGCGTTCGGAAGGCCTTTTCGACGACCACATTCTCGAGTCAGTTTAATTTGTAGTTTTGCTTGAGTGTTGATTTAGATTTTTCATTCAGGGGCTATATAACTTCACTTCAGCGACAACGCACGCCTCGTTAGCTAAAATTTCCCCCCAGTATATAACGATCCTATTTATTTATTTCGCACTCAGCCAACAGCCGTTAGGCCAATTATAGGCGTCGCTGTGCATTTATGGGGACTTCCAACCCCACTAACGACTGTCATGATGTTGTTATGACGGCCGGGACCAACTATTTCCGTGGCAGCTGTATCACGAGGCGCCGAGAGATGCAGCCGTGGAACTCCCATCCAAGTTCTGACCAGAAAGAGAGTTGCTTAACTCTGCTGATCGAACGTGGACGCTTGTTCAAGCTACACCACCCGGGACCATGCTCCATCGCGGTCGTTATTAATAAACGTATTGTTGATGTTTAGCACTAGCCGATGTTGTTTCTTTACTTTGGGTATTTTTCTCCTTTAGCCTGCTTTCGTTGCAGCTCATTTACTCTGTGTGGTTCGACGGAGCGAATTGCAGTAAGTTATTGATCCTGGTAATCTTATTTGTTAAATTATTACTTGAATTAATTTCGTACTCTTTATACCTATGACGCCTTCCCTGCTTCCCTTTCAGCTAGGAGTTTGCCATGTAAGTAAAGTTATAACGTTGATATCTAACATTTTCGTAAATGTTACATTTTATTTCGTATTTGTGTATCAAATTTCCTAAAAAAGTAAGTGCAAATAAGATGTAAACCGAATTGTATGTTATTTACAAGAAGACAGGCATTTTAAACATCTTGCAATTGTTGCTTGTTGCTAATGAATTTAAAATATTTACTTTATTTGATACAAAGTCAAACAACAAACTGATGTGTACTTATAAAGTGGGATTATTATGTTAATACAAGAAGTACAATAAGTGTTTTGTGCCCGGTAGGGCGAATTTGAACCCTTATGTGTAAGTCAATTAACTTTAATATTGCTATAGTAGTTTCAATGTCTTTTATGCTCCCGTCATGCAACTTCACTTTGCATAAAAAGCGTTTGTACAATCTTAGTTTATACATATATATAGAAAAACTGTGTTCCTACTAGTTGCGAATAATATTAATGCAATAACTTTAAACACTATAAAGGTATGAAACGTCAAAAATGGAGTTGACAAAAGGCTATTATTTTATTAGATTTAAATATTCACGGTTTTAAATTCCGTAGCTAGGTAGTTTATCTTTATTTATATTTTACATAATTCTATAAAAATGAATTTATGATTAGAACACAAACTAATTGTACGTCATTATCTCGTTTATGCATCCAGTGTTCAATAAGCAATCATCGCTCACTCCGTAATCATCTAATTATAAAACAGTAATTACGTTGATTAATTATACGTCTCACGTTTGCATTTATAAAATGTATCGATAAATCGAGCGTTGCCAAATAAGGTAAATATGTGTAACGAGCTGTCTAAATAACTCGTACGTATGACGACGCAAACAAGAAACACCTCGCCATCATAAATCAATTATCGCATGCTGTCGTAGTGAAGTTGAAACATCGAACCGAACTTAATGAACTTGTGTACAATTACAAGGGAAGTTAATTGAGCCGTATAAATGTTCCCCGATATATTGAATAAATTGGCCTGTCACAACGGCACGTAGTAAAATGACGCTTTTTATTTCTGCCTAAATTGCCGGGGAAGAATAAAATGTTACCCGGGTAGCTCTTCAAGAAATACTACTTCTTTATTCGCATTCATTATTGCAATATTGTAGTTGTTATAGGAATGAGAATCTAAAATGATAGAAACTCATAAACCACTTAAGCAATTATTACGTGGTTTAGATATTCAATGTTGATATTGAACTTTTAAATGGTTTTAATACTGAAAATCCCAAAATAATTAAGTATATTCATATGAGGGATTTAGTTAAACATACAACAGTAATTCAAAATATATGTTATCTATATAAAAATTTATTTTTAGCATTGATTGAATTTATTTACTATTGGTAAATTATTGTCACTTTTCAGTTTTTAAGTATAGTTTCTACCGCCAATGACACGGAAACATGCCGCCGACTAGCTAGGGAAACTGTCGTCAGGGTCGACTTACCTTCGAAAGGAAATAGAACTAAATTTTTGGACGCCAACTGGTTCCAATTTCCAAATTTCCAAAAATAACAGTGAAACCTTAGTCTAAATAAAATCTTAAAATGATACGCATTCATAGTTAGTAATCAATAGGAAGTAAATTACAGATTGCAATTACTGTCTTACAAACCTTCAACAACTAACACGTAACTCCTTAACAACTAAATATCACACCTATATATATCACAAGAAAACATCACAGATGATGCAAAATAGCGTGTATGAGAAATCGATGATTACGAGTGGGGGTTGCCTCCGATAAATTCTCAAACCTCTAACTTTGATGCTGAGTTATTGTCGAACTACACTGATTTATTAGCAAAACTAAATCAATATTGAAATTAAATTAATTTGAAAAACAGCCCTTTCGCTGTATAAATGATTTCGTTACCCGCTCAGCATTCAAAATCACATATTACAAGTGTTAAATGTATGCCTAAAAACCTCCCTCAGCAACAGCTAGCGAGAAAAAACTATTTAATGTTACACGCGAAATACAGTTTTATGTAAATGGTGAAACCAATAAATCAATTAAGTTTGAAGCGCACAATATAGTGGTTGAAATTGAAAACGTACAACCAAAGGATGGCGCTTCCAAACCCCATAATAGTCGAGGCGTCCGGGAGCCAAGACGTTTGGCAGAATGCAGTGGATGGAAGACAGTATTCGCGGGCTCCAAGGCTTGATTGCTGTAGCATCCCCAAAATTCCTTCTACGATCACGATTTGTCTATTCGGGATATAGCACAACTTAAGAGTGAGACCTTGCCCTACATTTCTACGAAGTTTTCACCACCAGCCAAACTCGATAACCCCGTACAAGAAAGGCTAATTAAAGCATACACAAATTAGAATAGAGCCCATACAACTTAAGTGGTCTTATTAAATCTGCCTTTCAATTACTGCAAGAAATTAGCATAACCTCTGCCATGTGCTTTTGTTAGGAGTTAGCATTCATGACATTGACTTTGCACAATTTTCGACTTGTGTCGAGTTCTACACACACTAAGGTATAAAAGCGCCCCCTCAGCGCGACGCACTTAGAAGAAAATCGAGCAGCGAAAATGTACAAACATTTCATTCGACCAAACTTTTATCGGAAACGAAGAAATTTTTCAACGCTACTTAACAGATGTCAATTACATCTTGCGGATCAACGGTTGCCTACCTACTAGGAGTTCAAAGTCTCATATAAGTGGATTAATTGAATACTGCACTGAAACGGTTTCATAATATAGAAATTTTAGGATGTCAATATTACAGCTTTTAAATTGTAAAAGTCACTTGATTAGTAACCAATAGTTTCAAGGAGCTAAGACATTAGCTAGTCTTTTCTCTAGCTCCGGAAGCTTATTGAAGCAGCTGAGTGATTTATTGCGTTAGCAATAGAATTAAAATGGAGTAGATACAAATTCTAAAAGGTTCGGCATATAGATACAGCTGAGAAATACAGAATCTGAAATACTTTTCACCTTCACCTTCTTGTGGTAGAAGCATTTTAAAACATAATAGTCGCCAACGAACACTTGAAAAAAAATGCATATGTTTATAAGTTAGATTTGAAAATTTTAGTGTACTGTTTTTTACTGCATATCGATATATCGATTGAATACCACAAGGATTCTATTGCAAATCTAAATTATAACCTAAATATATTTTCATAACAAAACTGTTTTAACCTCGGGAACACTGGTAACTTAATAAAAAATAATTTAGTAAACTCTGAATCTAATTATTTTGTTTTAATCAAAATGGTTTGTTATAGATCACCGGTTATTATATTTGAAAAAGACAATTTGGATACCTGGTACCTAGGTTTCTTTTATTTCTAGACCAATTAATGAGCATAATTTATTACAGACTCCAATAACTCTAACTTTTTTTGTAAGTCAGAAATTGATGTCATCAAACATTTAGGAGAATTATATCTTCTCTGAAATGAAATTAAATAATCGTATCAAGTTGATTGCTATGATTTCCAATTGAGGAGCATGCAGCAATTTCATAAGGAGCGCAAGCTAATTTGCCTACATCACTCAGTCTGAGTGATCTATCTTATAACGAGAAATACAACTGTTATGTAGATATTAGCACTCTTTCTTCTTCTAACACTTTTAGCCTTTATTCCAGGTAGAGTGCACTTACTGCTCCAGTCCCTTTCTGCACCACCCATCTTAGACCAATTTTTCAGTTTGTCGTTATTGATTAATTCGTTCGGGGATGAAGTAATCCCGATCGGTGACGCAACAGCTTCACTCCTTTTATCGATATGATTTTACAGGTAGGCAACGGTTTATAACATTTGGACATGTGTGCTGCATAATTTTATTCAAGTACCTAACGTGCCACACGCTACCTGTAAGGCAAAATTGCAAATAGCTGTATTTATTGTGCAATTATTTTAAGGTTGGTTAGTGTTTTGTTTTCAAATTGTGGTATATTTAAAGCATATTGGTAAATATTATATTGATATTGATTATTATCGTAGTAATATCGTATTTATATTTGTCGTTACGGACGAAAAGAACAGAGACGGCTAGAACAGTTATATGACAAAGTCGATAGGTCTTCAAGCATTAACGCAATCGATTAACAGCTATTCAAATCCAAATTTTATAAATAATTTTTCAGATAACGATTCTTTCGCCGCTAGCAATACTTTTCCATCTTAGATCCATAAATAAGTTCGTAGTATAGTAGATGCAACTCCCTACGATTTTTTTTTCTTTATTTGTGGACAATACAGCCACAAAACTGATTCTCAGCGACAGTGTACCACATTAGCTACTCACGATCTTTATAAGTCGTCTAGCTGTGTAATCAGACTGGTACTCGAGGCTACTGAGAGGAAATGTAAATTGCGTCTGGCAGTCAACCTGTTACAGAATAATACCAGCATCATATTTTTAAAAAGTAGCTCGTGAAATTTTAGTTAATATAGTTAAGACGTTCCGAAAAAAGTTTGAAACTAATACAAGAATGAAAAGTACTTCTGGCAAGAAGTTAAACTTGGCATTGCACAGAATGATATTAAATTTCATGGCGAAACCAATCTTCGGCAATAATAAAGCTTGAAGATGCAGTACTCGTTTTTAATTAAAATAATTTAACTGTTCGTTTCTATTTTAAGGTTTTAATGACAAGCTACAATAGTACTGATTATTTAATATTACATAAGCCGTTCATATAGACAAAAGAACCCGAACTTTTACAGTACTTAAGTTACTCGACTAACTAAATTTAACATGAAAACGTTTTAAATCCCATAGTTAATTATTAGATTAAATTTACAATAAAATAGTACAAAGGAATTTAAATCACTGCAGAGTCAAAACTGAAAGTTCAAAGTTCAAAAGCTTAGGCAACACCACACGTGAGCCAAAGTTCTGGCCACACAATAAATATCAAGCCTATAAAGGGCAGCTAAACAAAATACCAATTTCTTTATGAATCGTAAGTACTTCCATACAAATGTATGGAGCACATTATCGAACATTCCATGCGCCCATAAATAAAGCAGATAATCTATAACTTATGTCTACGTGAAAATATCAAACAATAATTAATCATTCTGAATGGAGCACGGCGAGAATCTTTATTCTCACTATAATAAAATATGTATTTATTATAATGCGAACGTTAAGAGGTCTGGGAAATGCGTTATGTTTGTATAATACTGATACGAGTATGCTAATATTTCAAGCATCATATGCGATGCTATGCATGGGACGTGCGTTTTACCCTTTATGTCCCTCCCTGTTTGGATGGCATTCGACGCGCATCACTGCCTCGGATGACACCACCAGACTTACAATATAAGAATTTTACTATGTAAACTTTATTTTTCAGGCTGCTTTAATCAGGGTTATTTAACTGTTGCCGGTTATTTTGCTGTAAGGAAGTTCTAGCAAGAATTGTTGGAAATCATACATTACTGATTACCATTTTAGGAAACAATGTTGAAAATGCAGTTAGCTTTTAAGTATCAAAGTAATTACTTATATATGATCTCTTATAAGTATCAAGCTTCTGAAAAAGTTGTTAAATTTTAAATAATATTATAAACTTTGTATTGATTGAACTGCTTTACATAAAATCGACTTTTACAAACTACAATAATTAAAATATGTTAAAATTAGCATTTTGTCAAATGAATGTCGTATGTATACTATAAATCTTTCTTATATACAGTGTGTGCAGAACTATGAGTTCAGCAACGAGATCTTCTAAATGTAAGAGAAAGAAATTTTGATAATTTGCTGTTTCATGCTGAAATCCCAAAATATTGGATTTTTGCTGCACAATGAAGCAAAACTATAATATTTTTGTATAATCAACGGTAATTTCTTTCTGCAGATTTTGAGAAAACATTAATATATTAAAGTTAACGAACCACATTAATCTTTTATCGCATTTCATAGTTAATCAAAGTAGGCGATTGTTCGTCATATCTTGTTAAGTTAATAACGGGTTAATAATGTGTTCGAGAAACGTTCATATAGTATCATGAAATACCACTAAAACACCATCAGAGCTAGGCAAATTAATTTAAAAATAAATTAATTATCAATTACCGTTTGATGGAGCAATTGCAATGCCAGATTTTCAATTACACAAATAAAATATTAATTCAATTATCAATTACGTAATTATTGTAATTGCACAACCAAAATTACTTTTTCAATATTAATCTCTCTAGGAATTGTCGTTTATTTGTATTTGGTAGCATTTAGATAGTCCTGAACGAGTACATCTTGTTAAACACGCAAATTTAAATGAATAAATAATTATGGACCAGTATCGCTCAATGAGGCTATTTGTTTTCAATTAAATTCTATTTTACCCTACTATACTCGGTAATCTGTGCTTACCGCAGACATAGTTTTCGCTTCTTATACAATAATCATTAGCAAGCTACAGTGCTACATCCTGCACAGCTTACACTACACAAGACGCGACAGACGTGCATTTCATCTACAAACATACGCGCCTGCACCAAATAATTCTCTGCCCGTTCACAAGACTGGCTGTTATTCGACTAGTCATAGAAAATAATAAATTTACCTATATTGCTATAGGAATCCCATAGTGCGATTTTTAAAACGTAAATTAATATGGCCTTATCTTATTTTTTGTGTTCTGGAGATTTACCTACCAATTACAATTAAAGAATTCCACGGCAAATCAACAAAAAGAAATGTTATTAGTAATTTAATTACAAAGTAATCGATTACTGCCCAGCTCTGAATATAATACAACGCCACAAAGAAAGTTTAGATATTATCTTGAGTAAATAACAAAATAAAAATTATTTGAAAAGTCCTTCCGTTGAGGATATTGCTCAACTTGCTAACCTGGGATTTATATTGTAAATAATATCTACAATAAAATAAAACTAGAAAGATATACACTGTTGTTTAAAATTGTGGAAACCTAAAGTCCCTACAATGTAGGGCGTAGGGAAACATAAACATATACGTAAACCTCTTATCTTGTTACTTTAGAACTCGAAAATCACGCGAAAAGACCCCTGCGCCAGTTACAAAAAAGGCTTCGATATAGTCCCTGCAATGTTATTGCTACCAAATGAATATGGCGACATTTTGCAAACCAACAAGAGAAAAGTGATTGTTTTGAAGGCCAAAAGGCATATGAATTTTAGCAAAACCGTATGTAATGCTTCAGATCAAAGTCCGGCAAGTACACGGTGAATTTCCAGTGAAGAGCGTGAATTCGGTTGCCTCGATATAACATTTGCACTCTGACCTTCAACCAGGAGGTTGGAGTATGATTCAACCAATAATGCTAGCAAAATGTGATAAGCTCGACGCAGTGAGGGCTTTTCCACAAGTATGCACTTGAAGAAATGAAAGGCGTGCAGAATTAGCCCCAATAGTACTTCGGTATGAATTAAGACCAAATGCAACTGGACGTAATCGGAAAAAGCACTTGCATGTGACTTATAACTTGCAAATTTACTTGAACAGAAAATATAAATGGAAAAGGCTTGAAACAAGTCAAGAGCACATCGTGCAAAAGAAGCGAAATGATGACATGCCTAGGACGGCGGAGACAAACAGATGAGTTACTTCTTAAATAGCGTTAGATCCTGGTTTAACAAGTCAGGCTTCAGCAAATTACGAAACTAACTCACAAATGCTGCTTGATGGATAAAATCGACTTTTAAAGGGTGCACCAAAATGTGTCCTACCGTACGAGAAGTAGTAACAAGGACACATTTTTTTAAATTGGAAACTCTCGTGATAAGCGATAATTTCCAAAAAGCCAATAGCAATATAAATCAAAATTCACCAAAATTATATGCTCAACAATATTGAAAATCTCTGAAAATTGGAATAGAAGCGTAGACACCCTAACCTACACAATAATTGTTTTCAAAATCGCAAAACATGATAAATCACAAGGCAGGAAATTCGGAATAATTTCTAGGACACAATGCCAAACCCACTACTACCCCCAAATTCATGTGAAAGGGGAAGGAAATGGAGAAACTGACTGTAACACCGTTATGTTCGACTTAGGCACCAATATAGTCGTGGTAGCTACGCGCGACGGTGACCCAACTGGCGTGAACCAATATCAGCTAAACAAAACGGCTTCGGATTTTCGGCGTGATGTCAGCACAGGTAGGTAAAATAGACCAATGACCGCTTATCCCGAAGCTTGAGGTGGAGTAAATTTATCTGCCAATTTGACCTGCCTGTGCTGAGTTTACGTCGGAGAGCCGACGCTTTGTTCGTTAGGTGGTATTGCGTAAACCCTTAACATAAGACATTCCCTCCACAATCACTCACCCTAATCTTTAATGATAATCACAGAGCCAACCCAATACTCTAAACAAGGACACTAGAAACCCAGAAACGTGTTATAAGACAAGAGGGGAAATTTGAAAAGATTCTAATTAACTAAAAAAAAATTGCGGATCCTACAAGAAAAAATGACCACTCTACAGTGCCCAACCAAAACCACCAAAATTGAAAGGAAGTAACATCCTAACACTAATAAGAATTTGGCACGCACACGGTATCAACCAAAAGGCAGGAAGATAAAAAACTCGAAAAAAACATAGACATATAATAAGAACAGACAAGAACACGAATGGGGGCCCCGGTGGGTCAGTGGTTTCCGCCGCTGCAGACGAGGTCACAGTCAAATGCGGAACGTTCAAACGAGAGTTCGACTCCCGACCCGGGAGTTCCGGTTTCGCTTGGCTAAAGCATTATAGTTTACGTAACGCTCGCACCGCCTGAAGTAAGGTGGCAGCGTTACCAAGGTAAAGTGCAGAGAGCTTAGGATTAAAAAAGGTGTGAACAAATGAAAAACCTGTACACGGTTTTATTCAAAACTTCTCTCACAAGTGGACGTTGTGGGACTAAACAATTGTAAAAATCAAAGGAAACTATCCTAACGTTTCTAATAATACTGAAATAATAAAAGAAAGTAATTTGTAATCCAAACTACATCAATTTTTAAATGAAAAAAATATTAGCTCCGGTTTGAAGTGAACTTCAGCTTCTGCGAATGCCATTTTAACGTCCGACGTTCGTCGCATGCGGCCACGCAGAACCCTTCAATCCTCTGTGATGCAGCTGCATTAAACACAACGCACTTATTCGTTGCCCCTTTTGGTTTCATTTACAACATTTACTCTATATCTGTTGGGTCCCACTTTCGTTAAAAGTAAAGCGTGAGCTATGTGCAAATTATTACTTCTATCTATTTCTCAGTTAAAGCAAAAACAAACAAATTTTATTTTTTAAGGTGCTCATCCTGTATATGTTGCATCCAAAATATGCTCTCTTTCGTCAAGTGTAAAAGCTTGTGCTATGTGCAAATTTATTTAAGTAATAGTTCTTGAATTAAAGTAAAAATAGGGAGAATTTTATTAGTTTAATGTGCTCACGCTATATACATTTTACCGAAATTTTCACGGTTTCATGACAGAAAGCCATATAATCAGAATGCAAAATATCGTCTTCCTCTAATAAATAGTGTTTGTGGCAACAGGGAGATTTGGATTTATAATTGTCGGAGTTTAATGTTATTAAGAACTAGCTTTCATTTCAGCGAAATGCAAAGTAACTATTTGTTTCTAAACAAAGTATATACTTCTTCGGGGTATTGTTTTCGTCAAATTATATAAACTATAAACATTCCATTCTGTATTTTTTCATGTTAAAAGTCGAATGTAGGCTTTCACGGCCGTTGTCCATAATGGTAGGTTCTTCCGGGTCAGCTTCTTCAGAAGTTTTCTTTAGAAAACTTCTGAAGAAGACCACGGCATAACTCGGAAGAACCTACCATTATGTTAAAAGTTATCTGTAAGTTGTAGCTTATTTAAATCGCTTCACTGCTGATAACGTTCTAATTTTAAGTTAAATTAAAACCTCTAACTTTGAACATTAAACAACTGAATTAGAACATAAACAATGCGATTTAGAAATAAACTCTCCGCGGAAAATAATAAATATTTACAGCAAAAAAAGTATAACTAAACTAACGTTACAGTAAATTTTTGCTATTTTAAAAACTTTAAAGTAAGAGAAACAAGGAAACGGTATTTTAAATAAATGTTTGTGCCTACTTATTCTACGAAAGTTATAACGACATTATTTTTAAGGCAAGAATTTGAATTTTACAATGTTGTTATTAACGCTAATGACATACTGAAGTTACTTGAGTACCCACATAACTAAAGTTATATCTAATCCGGTTCAAAAGCCTAGTTAAACAATACTAGAACTTCAAAAGCACTAAATATGTTAACACTTATTTAATCAATCAATTTTTTTGCAAATTGCATGAATTCCCTTAGTTTAGCCATAATTTGGAATCTCCTTCACATTTAATTTGTCTCTACTGTGTAAGTTTTAAATACACCCAAATTACATATCTCAGTCACTAATGTTTTATACTTGGGTGTCAGTAAAGCATATCGTAGCCATAACCAACGTACGAAGAGAGATTTTTAGAAGGCTTCAATTTTCTGCGATGGTAGGTTCTGGTGGGGTGAAGTTTGCCAAAAAAACATGAAATGGGGGCTTTCCTTACAGAGTTGAAGTAAATGTACATTCTTTCTTGCTTTATTGGGCGAGATGGCATGATTTAAATCAGTACGTGCAAATTACGGGAAATTTAATTAACTTTGGTCAGGTGCAATAAACTTTGTGAGGATGTGTTTTTGGCATTACAGATAAAACACACGATCTAAAAACCGCAAATAACCTAACAAGCAATGAAGTACTCCGAAAATATATACTAAAAGTGAAAGACACCGTTAATCTCACCTCGATGTCTGCTTAAAAACTGGAGATATATTTTTCAAAACCTTAACTCCTATAAGATCACGTGTTAAATTTTTAAATTTCAAACCTCTGAAATTCCGGCAATTCGACGGCAACTGTTTTCACATTTGAAGGAGTACAAATTTAATAACTACAAAACTCACCTAAACGTTTTAGCCAACCCAACGTCAACAACTGTTTGAATTAAAATTTTCCTTTAAAGACTTAAGAAAATCCTTTTAAAATACTTTATTTAAATCCATATGATTTAAAAAATTAAGTAAAAATGGCAGTTAACCTTAAAAAATCTATAAATCTACCCTCAAAATTGCTTTCTTTCGATCGAAATACCTTGAAATTTTGCAAATTAGCCGTAGTTCATTCCACTATAAACGTCTTAAATACAAGCAAATAATACATTTCAGCCATTAATTCTTCTGCATCTGAGTGGCAGTACTATACATGTACGTTTATACACTTTTCTACGATCAAAAAGTGATTATACCACATTTAATTTTATTATTCTACGTTTTTACGCTGTTATCAATATGGCGTATTCTACATATTTTTAAATGTGAACTATACTCTTACAAAATGTTTAATAACTACCCAAATTTAGTAACATTCTAAAGTATTGTATAGCCAATACTCCTTGTGCATAAGTAATAATTTTTATTTCTTCTTGACTTGTGAAAATATCGTTTACTGTCGTCTAAACTGACTCGGTAAATGAGTCTTTACAGGCACATTGCCTGTAAAATGTTGCCATCCCGACTTTACAAGAACCTTGTTTTCTAATAGACACGTCCTTTATTAATCACTAATATGGATTTTTAGGATTTTCAGCAAGAGGAAATAAAACGTTGTACGCGGCTCGTTTGCAATTAACCTTTATTGGGGCTCACTGGATTACAGGGCTTTCTCCTACGTCGCTCACCCTACAAATTATCCAGCTCGCCCATAAAGGCTAATTTACTAAGCTTGCCACGTAAATAACTAATACTTGCTTATAACGAGAACTACAAAGGAAATAGTTTATTGAGGTTCTTTCAAATTGTCGGTTAGCTTATAGATATAGATATACGCAAAAATTATTTGACAATAAACTCCAACACCTTCCGTACTGTTTTAATATTGTCAGTCTATAGATATATGTACGTTAATTTAAATTTGCAATAAAAACAAACTGATGTAAAAAGTTCAAGGAAATATTTAATAGTACATTATGTTATTAGGAGTAAAAGTGATACTTTGTGTGGCGAGCTCGGATGCGTTTGACTAACGAGCGTAGCGACATGCTATTTTATCTTAAAACGCCCGAACCAATATAAATAAATATACCTATATTTTAAAAAAATACGATCATCCAGAATTGACGACTACGTCAGTTCCCGAGAATCAAGTAGCCCAATGTCAAAAATATTCCAAAGTTAATCAAGTTTTGAAGTACTTTTACTCCGCCGGCGCAAAAGTAACGCATTTACCTTGTCTGTCAAGTCACATAAGTTGTCACTTTTATGACGTTCGAAAATTAAACTAACCATGCAACATACAGTTTGGTAGATCACCATTAATTTTATTTGTAAATTTTTAATTTAATAACATTATAATAATGCCAATTAAATTATATAAGATCAGCGTTTGGCAAAAAACAAATTCTAAGTACCTGGGTGGCAAAGACAACTTAAAGTAAACTCAACGGAAATCTAGAAAAAGGAATGTAAATACCACCACATGGAATGTGCAGAGATTAGCCACGAAAAGGAGAGAAGTAATACAGGAAATAGGAAAAAAGAATATGAACTTAGCTATCCTTACGGAGACAAAGAAGCAAGGAAGAGGACAATAGAAATCTGGAAAATTCTATACACATTGTTTGGAGTTGGAACACATGGTAGCGTAAAAAAGCAGGCGTGGCAATTTTCATATTTGTAAAGAATTGCCATTATTGGAATATACGGCTTAAAATGGAATGCTAAAAAGGAAAAAATATTATTGACGATCTGAACAATAAAATATAAAAGACAAAAACTCATAAAACTACACTGATTGGAGACATGAATTGTAGAGTAAGCAAACCAAAAAATAACAAAGTGATTGGACAGTGCAGAATATGTAAAAAAATCTATAAAATGGGTTACACGGAACTTCCCTCTCGCGAATTTGGTCAGCTTACAAATAAAAAATGTAATCGGCTGGGATTCGAACTACATGCTCCGAGGCGAATATCTCGAACCATTGTCTTGCCGCCGCTAGAATAATTGAGACACGGTCGTATTCTGCCCATTTATGGTATTTACCCTGTATCTGCTAGGTCTCATTTTCGCCAATTATAGAGCCTGAGCTATTTGAAAATTATTACTTGCATCTTTTGCAAATAAAGAATTCCTTAGGAAGTAGAAATGTAGTCCTCTGGAATTCACACTTAGCATTCCGCCATTAGAATTACATAGCCAAAGGCGTGGGCGAAGTGGACGAGTTTTTGCTGTGTTATAAAGCACCATACTATTCTGGCCAATTTCTGATGTTTACCCTGTATCTTTCAGATCACATTTTCGCCAATGATAAAGCTATGTGCAAATTATTACTTGTATGTGTTTCTCAGGTAAATCAAAACTAAACAAAATTTTACTTTTGTACGGTGCCCACCCTGTATAATATGCATGAAAAGTATCACCTTCTTCCAATAAATACTTTTTGAGTTACATTGCCAACAGACAGAGGGACAGAAAGACAGACGAAATTGATAAAACTTGCTTTTCGTCATCTAGGGACCCTGAAACGTAAATATCTCGGAAGGTGATTTTTCGGTGATTACAATAGTTTCTTCGTCTTTTAGACTAATGGTAGCTAATAGTAGGAATCGAAAATCAATTATTGATTTAATATTAGTCAAGCAACAGCGAAAACTGTTTGTAAGAGATATGAGTGTGTATAGACAACCGGAATGCGGCAGTGACCGTCACACAGTGATAAAAATGTATATACTGTGGAAGGCAGAACAATTTTGAAAAATTTACATTAAAGCGATGTAAGAGGCCATAAAGACAGATGAAGCAACTTGAACCGGTATTCTCTCGTCAGGAAGCGTATGTGGAGCCTGGTAAGCATACAAAAAGCCACGGGAGTAAATTAAGAAGTCAAAACGGCTTCCACATACTGCAGGCCGGTCATCACCGCTTGACAGTTAAAACTGAACTGCAAGTTCGAAGTACATTAATTGCCACTTTTAGATTAATCATCTGGCAGGGCTCGAGAGCTGGAATGTTAATAAGCAAATAATTTCCAGCGGAGAAAAAGCGGACGGTGCTCTGCTTTTAATTATTAATCTATCAGTCAACAACATAATTAAGCAGTCAAGAAAATCTGCGGGACGAAGTTGGGCAAAAAGCGTGTTAAAAACACTCTACAAGCATCAATTATGTGCTATCAGACACAAAAATTCACACTGGGTGCTCCGGATTGTTTTTCCTAAGCGTAATTACACGCCGATTATTTTGAACGGTGCCACGAAATTACAAGACGTTGCGCCAGGAATTTATCGGTGAGCGGGCGACGTTATAATTGGATGGTGCCATTAGAAAAACAGAATTTTATCTTAATTAGTACATTAATAATCTAATTAAGGCAGCGATAAAGCGCTTTTTGTTATTTGCACGAAAATATTTGTGGAAATATGTTGATGGAGCGGTAAATTGGCGAACTTTTTATGTACACTTCTGTGCAATAAAATTAAGCACACACGGCTTTGTTGTATTTATTACTATCGTTTTATTTTTGAAAGATATTAGTTTTGGTCCTTTAATAAAGGTGTTATTTTCAAGTTATGGTATTTTATCATTTATTGAAACTTATACTAGGCAATTAAAATAGATCCGAATTATACTAAACTAGAATATTGTGAAACCTAGTTATAAGACTTGTGCCTAATTTTATTGCACAGAAGTGTACGTTCGATACACTATGATCGCATTATAAAAGCAATTGGTTTCTGCTCGGTCCGAAAAAATTATTTCATTATATGGTCAGTATGCGTATATTTACTAGCTTTAATTAAATATATTTCTGATAAATAAACTATTGTAGAAGTACTACATAGCATTTTTATATTAACCAAATGTCGTATTTGTAATATATTTTCAAACATTCCATTCATTATTCTAGTAAGTTTCTCAAATTTAAGATTCTGCATATAGGCTCACCCTTGAGAAATGGCATTAAACGTTATAGGCATAAAAGATAAACTTGCAAAAAACATGACGTTCACGTAAGTGTTACATCAAATAGACACTAAAATAACTTTTCTCAGAACAACTAATTTTATCAAAGTAAGTCAAAACCGCAGACAATGTCGAGATGCATTTACAGCGTTAATGTAAAATCCAATGACTACAAGTTGCTGCGTAATTGAAATTATGCCCAATTCAGTTAGAATAATCTAAACACTGAATGAGGCAAATTACTTAAGAAACAAATATTCAAATAGGGAACTTTATATTATAAGTGGTAATTACACACAAGACACAGTGATTCAAAACCCCGATTTCGCTGCCAAAACCCTACTTATTTCAAATAAGTACAACATTTTTATTTTTGATAATGGGATTTTGTTAAGAACATATTCAAACCTCGAGAGCCAAAAAATTAGTTCATTTGGACTTGGGGATGTTATGTAACGCGTTGTCAAACAAGACCAACATATATCCTTTTTAGATGAATCAGTTTTGTAATAATGGAATCTCAGTTGTGCTTCAATTTTCCTGTACATTTTGAACATACAAGGAAGTTTTTCGAATTTTATTGTAAGCTTAGCCAATTTCATTGTAAAACAAATAGTCCCCTTAAAAAGATATATATATATCGGTATATATTATGGAAGTTTTAACATAAGCATATTTTTCATAGAAAATCTAGTGTCACTAGCTTGGGAAATGCAGACATCACAATATTACAATTTTAATATCTTATTATAGTGCAAAAAGTATGCAATCTAACGTACTTAAATCCAATGTCATCAAATGTCATAGAGAGACAACATTTAAGATTTAGATATTTATGGCGCGCCTCATAGTCGATTGAAAATATAGAAAATCGACAACTTAGCTCCAAATCAGGTATAAACGACAAAAAAATAGAAAATATTGATTTCTTAGGTTGTCTATTTAAATAATTGTCAATTCTTCAAAATTGCCAAATCCAAGATGACGGAACACTAATTCAATATCCTTTATATAAGTATATGTTTAGTGCTTGATAAATGCATGTAAGGTTTTGATTTTTGAGGATTAAATATGAAGAAAATAATATGCATTTTTGTATTTTTCATATTCAAGATAGCGGAATAGTAAATAAATTCCTTGAAAATTAAAGGTTTAAATTGTATTATTGAAGTTTTATTTCAAGTGGTGGTTTCTTGCAGCGGCATCTAATGTCAAAATATATTATACTAAGTACATTTTATCAGATTTAGAATCAGATTCAGAAAACACAATTTTGAGAAACATGAAAACGAATATTGAGCGAATTTACGTATACAAATTTTGCTGTTAATCTGTTTTTAGTATTAGAGTCCGCCATATTGGATCTGCAATTTTGTTTCTTGTAATCCTAATTATATATTCGTAATCAGTGCTTTCGAAAACCCCCATCCACAATTGTTTGTTTTAATCTGACTGTTTTTAGTACTTGAGTCCGGCATATTCAATCCGCCATTTTGTTTTTTGTAATTCTGATTACAGATTCGTGATCAGCAGTCTTGAAAACCCAGATTTACATAGTTTAATGAAAATCGAAGGACGATTACTAGTTTTGGCCGCGAAATCGAGGTTTTGCATCACTGTGCGCCGGGTGGCAATATTTATTTATTCATTCATTTTGTACTCAGCCAACAGCCGTTAGGCCAATTATAGGCGTCGCTGTACTTTTTATGGGGACTTCCAAGCCCACTAACGACTGTCATGATGTTATTATGACATCCGGGACCAACTATTTCCGTGGCAGCCGTATCACGAGGCGCCGAGTGAAGCAGCCGTGAAACTTCCATCCAAGTTCCGACCAGAGAGAGCGTTGATTAACTCTACACCCGGGACCTATATATACGTACGCCTACAAATAATCAGTGAACTAACGCAAAACCATAAGTTTGTAAGGTCTCCCAAAAGTCACTTTTAACATTATCTAATAGTGTGGTGAGGTCAAGGGCCTCAATTAGCTAAACTTTTGAAAACCGCAGCCGTTCGGAAAGTTATAATTTTGCCAAATGTTGAAAATTCCTGCAGTCACCATCCTGGATACAGAAACTATACCTATAAAACAGTGCTGAGCTTCAAGGTGGTCCATAAAGGGTGCTACAAAGACAGGCGAGACGTTAAACTACGTTTAATTTGCTAACCCTGGAGACGTACATATCAAGGTTGCAAGTTGTTGGGATTCTGCACAGAGTTCTCAAGCGCGCTGATCCTAGAAGAGATATTAGTTTTCAGCTAGAACCTAGAGTTTTTGTACAATTTTTAATTTTATTTTGTGTGTATTTGATCTTCTTTTGTTTTTTCGATCTTTAATTTTGTGTAACTATCATATTTGAATTAAGCCATGATATTATTTATCTGTGGATAACCAGCAAAAACTATACATACGATTGCCCCAGAAAACGACCACCTCTCGAACTTTTCAGTGTTAAATAAACCTACGCAAGTTTGATATTGTAAACTTGCAAGTTCAACTGTTTATTGAGAAGTATAAAAATGGTTAACAATTGGCTGCGTTTTATTTAATTTTTCATTTATTTCATATTTCGGCTAAGTGTAAATAGAAAGTTCATCTACCTACATAAATGTGAAACTGGCAATAAAGTAACTTAATTAGTTCTTCAATCCTCATTAAAAACGAGGCCGTCCTTACAACTTGGACAAATTGATCGAGCATTGGCATGCCATCTCGAGAGGGGTTTCAAAGTAGGTGGGAGTAATATGGTATTCCTATGTCTGCCTCGCTATATACTTTAGTAAATTTTTATTCTTATAGAGTTGTTCAATATGAATTAGCGACGCATGAACATTTTGCGGTAATGTAAAAATTTACTCGGTGTGATCTTTTCGAAGTCACGAGAATACCGTACTCTTTTGTGTATGTGTTCAGCATTGGAGAATCATTAATTTACCCGAGTTTGTTTGTTGAAATAGAGTCTCATCTTAGCACATGATTATTTGTTTCAAGGATTCTTTATTTTCAGGTGGAACCTTTAAAATGTAGTACACTTTCAGTTACATGACCTTTGACAAAACAGAAAATAATTACAAAAAATACGTAACAATACGATATCGATTTAAAACTAAAATTAAAAACTAAAAAAAACACTAGATTCGTTTTACAAAAATATGGAATATGTATGATCAGTTATAACCAAAGTCTTCTACGATGATATACTTAAAACATTATCCAATTGTTAAGCAAATTTACTACCAATAAAATTTGTATAAATATATGGCAATAGATTAAGCCCATTACCGTTTAGCCTAATAATAGAATGATAGAATTATATTAAATATGAGAGCGAATGGAATAGGGTATGAAACAAGCATGGATAAAATAGTTTACTATGCCGATGATGTGACCATTGTATCCCAAACACAAATAAACTATAGAACAAATGCTATATACTGAAATGATAGCAGTAAAATGTAATAATATATAATAAAGTAACTATTATATATCAAAAACCAAATCCTTAGTAGCATACACAATCCAAGAAAATGAAATCAGCATAAATCAATAGAAAAACGTATGAGCCTAGTCTACTTTAGTAGATAATTCGCCAGTTACATTAATCTAAAAATCAAGTAATGCTCCAGGTAAGTAAATCGGTAGGTATATCAGGGTATTTACGTCATACAGTACGCAACGGGCGAGAGTTGAGTATAGAGAAGAAGGTATCTATGCTAGATTGCGACATATAGTGTGTGAATGAGCAATCGAAAAAGTAAAGAGATAAAAACTTGAAGAGCAGTAGCAAGAGAAATAACATAGTACGAAACATTGATATGCAATGTAGATGGCAATTTTAAACGCCCCAGAAAAAATGACGCGTCTCGAACATGCCATCACAATGGCTAAGAGGCGAACAGCAATATCGCCAGGGATAAAAACCCTTTAAGCAACAAACCACCAGGAAGTTCAGTAAAAAGAAAGAACGCAGGCAGTTACTAAAAGGTTAAGTAAATTAAAGTTCATGGCACTTTATTCCACACGTAGGAATATGGCCACAGTATCTCGTGAGTCAGGGTCGCCGGAATATCTCTTTCTAATAGGTACTCACTCAATCTGGTACACCGTTAACGGCGTACTGGGTGATGTGGTTATCATCACGCCTTCGACGACTGCCTTACTTTCCCTATTTCCACAACTGTGGTTTCGGTGCCCAATTTTTAAGGCGACTGGGTGGGACGCCCGCCAGTTGCCAGATGTGGGGATTGAATCTCGTACCGTGGGGCAGCAGCCTGAGCTCCCTAACCGCTCAGCCATGTTGGCGATGCAGGCAGTTGCTATCGTAATAGAAATGAACCGAAAATAATCATCAGTAAAATAAGAGACCTAGAATTGTAGAAAATTCCTGATTATCAACCAAAAGGCCCGGGTTCAATTCCCGGTGACCGTAAAAGAATTTTAAAAATTAGTGGTAGTGGTTAACTCTTAATAAGGGAACCCTTTCTCGATTTCGACGGGCAAGGCTACCCACCTACCCGAATTACGGGTAGAGGGCTCATAGAACCACAACTTTGTGGCACTAAGCAGACCACTGGCCTAATGTAAGAGGAAGAAGACGAATTTAAAGCGATGTGATGGCGAAGCTACTGACTGGAATCACCCCTGCATTACTGTGTTACTTCTTTGACCACTTCTTATTTAACCGTCGTTGTGTTGTTGCTGTAGTGGATGGAATTTCATTGGGATGGCTTTTCTAGATATCGTGATATTTCAAAAGCTTCTGCTAATAGAATCTCTCAAATATTGGATTTTAAGGTCATCATGCGGAGTTTGATTTGATATAAACCACGAACCATTGGCTATGTTTCTGATAGCCTTTGATTGAAAACGTTGAGGTGCATCTGTCGTTGATCTACTAGCACAACCCAATAGTTCACAACCGCACAGTCAAACGGGATGAATTATGGTCTTGTATGTAAGTATTTTGGACAGTAACCGAAGCTGTATGCAAAAATTTGGATGCATTTGAGATGAGGCTATACAGACACATGTTAAGAATATCTTGAATCGAATATGTGTAATATGAAAACTAGACAGAAACAATTTAAATTATGAATATAGTTAAACAAAAAAAACTTAAATATTTAGAACATATTTAGAAAGACGAACAGCATTACGGACTACATCAGCTGGTGCTCCAAGGAAAGATGGACGGGAAAAGTGGTTCCGGCAGAAAGCGCATCTCTTGGCTGAAAAATCTTCGAAATGGTTTTCGTTGACATGCACAATACCTTTTAGAGCTGCCAGGAACAAAGTCATGATTGCCAGAATGGTCGCCGACATTCAGTAATGAATTGGCATAAGACGAAGATAGTATTTTCTTTTCTAACGACCTTCTTTCAATGCATCAATTAATGTTCTTAATCTTAAAATCCATTCGTTTCCTTTTCTTAGTCACATCCTCTTCTAAGTTAAGCAGCTTTGCAGGTGTAGCCCAAAGTATTTTATCTCGTCTGCTTGAGGAATTTGTTATTAAGAGTGACTAGGGGGCCTGATGTTTCCTTTCGTCGTAAAGGTGATGTGCACTGATTTGTGTTTCTTGACTTTAATTCTCTATTTGAGCAACCATTCTTCTATCAAGTTTCGGTGTTCTTGGACTCTGGTTGAATCTGTAATTGGATCCTTGTTGCATGTAAGTGTGGCTATGTCGTCGAAGAAGTTTCCCAAATCACGTTGTTACATAGTTGGTATACCATATGTGTATAGTAAGTAAATTAGGGGTTTCTAAGTTTCATCGCCAACTTTTGCTTGAAACTAACGATGTTCCAAATAGGGTTGAAATGTGAAAGTAACTTCTTAATTTTGTAAACCAACCCCCTGTGCCAAACGCTATTGAATACCGTGCTTATGTCTAAAAATACTGCAGAGCAGTATATTTTAGCATCTAGTGATGACACTGTTTTATCGCAGATTGCTGGTGGCGAAAACCAAACTGGTGATGTGGCAGCCATTGTTCTCGAATTCACCTTTCTTAAGATTTACTCATGAAAGCGAAATTTTAGAAGATTATATTTTTTATCTTACCGGTCTTTCTATATTTTAGACTCCCCATTGTCTCGTTTGGAGAGAATAATAGGAACGGAATACAGTAATACCCTACAATTTCTCGAACAACGGTTCGACAAATTTTAAAGACATCCAAAGGTTTATTACTTTTTTCTTACATAAAATATAGTTACTGTATAATTTTTAGCCTTGTGTAATAAGAAATGTTTCTAAAATACGTTTTCTCTTTCTAATACATACCACAAGAGAGTATTTTTGGAATAACAACTTTATTAACTGGAGTTGCTAAAACAGCAAATTTTTCTAGGAATGATTGCTGACGTAATTGCTTTCAAACTGAAAGTAATTATATGTAAGCTGCTTGTTAATTTAAATTTAAAAAATACTCATAATAATCGAAAACATAGTAGGGAAAAAATGTCACACTTTAAATATACATGGTGTGAAGAAATTCTTAAAAGCGGGTAGTAAGAATAAAAACAAGACAAAAATGTATACAGTGTTACCTCATATCGTATATAGTATATACAGAGTGTCCCATTGTCTCCGATATATTGACAACTCCCTTTTAAGGAACATAGTAAGATTAATTAAATCAATAAGGCTGGGCTGAAAAACTTAAAATGGAAGTATGTTTACTTTCTCCATATAGAAGACGAAGGAGGTATTGTAATCGTGAATAAATCACCATACAAGATTTCAGGGTCCCTAAATGACGAAAAACGTGTTTTCTCAATTCGGTCTGTCTGTCTGTCCACCTGTTGGCGGTCATCAGATTTTCCTCCAAATTCTAGTTATATAATTATGTAATAATTTGGTAATTTAATCACCAATTTAGGTTTCTTAATAAGAATAAGACAAAAATGGGCACCCCGTATATAATAATAATAATTGCAATGCGATTGTATTTTAACATAAAATTTAGTCGAACCACAATTTGTGCTTATAACGTTGTTTACAATCTCTACATCAAGCATATAAGAGGTTCGGGATAAATAAAAACTGAAGTAAAATGTGTCCACATATACTAGGAATCGAACTAGCTGCGGAATTAGAAAATACAAATACATAAATTAAATGCGCTGATTAGCTTAACGGCTTTTACTTACTCTCGTCATTTATATCTATTTCTTTTCACACCTAGTTGAGCAAAGCCATAGATGTTCTAATACCCACCTCCTCTTGTAAAACAATCTTGAAAATCTGTGAAATTTGAAACCGTGTTGGTAGTCTCGAGTCGCATGAGTAGCGGTCACCTGCAGACTCTCGAAACCTTCAACACCACAAGGTGTGCATCGTAAGCGTCCAAATCCATCGATTAATGGAAATATATGCTTTTATTCTATTTGTAGGATATGATAACAATTATTTTTTTATTCTTCAGAATATTATTCTTGAAACTTCCAAGTCACCCTGAAATTAATTTCTGATAGACTTCTCGGCTCACGCAAAGTGTAGAGTTGGACTTGGTGGACTGTATTGTTTCCGTATTTTCTTGATTGTAATTAATGGTGTTCCTAATTATTTAATCTTGTTTATTCGTAAGCTTAAACTACGTCTATCGTACTATAACAGGTTTTTTTTACTTCAAAGAAGTAGAATAACTAATTAAATTATCTTAAATAGATTCGTGAGCGCAAGGGAAACTTCTATTGTCAAGTATTAAAGTTGCGTATTTGCCAAACTATAATATTTAAGGTGTTAATGCACGTAGTTAGCTTTATTCAAAATATTACTTTTTGCTTACTTATATAGGCATGACGCTGAGAAGCAGATCGAAAGTCGCCGTAAATTATCTAAGATAGATGCAAAACTGAATCGGCTATAGCAAACATCTTGAGCGAGGTTTAGACTAAAAGATTAAATCTTCATTTCCGCAAAGTAGCACAGAAAACATACCACTGCGAATCGGTTTTCCGCAGAGCCCCGAAATCAATATCTGCTTGAAAAATATGAATTCCGCAAACATCATAAAACGTTAGAGGGTTCATTAATTTCTCCTATTTATTTAAAATTATTCTGCAAAGCAGATACTATAAAATGTAGCGGTTTTTGAATTTCAAATAAAGCGATTTGTATTTGATATTCAAATATGGATTTTCGGTTCCGCTTCGGTTCTGTAACGATATCTTAATGCACTCGCTCTCCATATATTTTAGGGCACTTTATTGCTACACCTAAACTTTACGGCCATGCTACGGCGAATTAATATTACATGTGCGCAATATAAAGTTTCCGTAAACACCGATGTTTGTTTATGACGCGGCGCTCCTAGATGCAGATAAGTTTAAAACAATTTAGCATTTTATGCCAGCTCGTAATTTATTTGACAAGTTATTTAAAATTTCATCTAGGTGGAATAACTTAGGAGAAAGTTCCGCTGTTCCGCATGAAAACGGGCATTTTTAGATAAGAAATAATCTTGAACGGAACTCCAATTTTCCAACATATGCTACTCGTTGTTTTTCCACGTTTTACCTTGCGTGTTGCCCTTTATAATATTGCTTGAGAAATAAAACACTTTGTATACCATGCATAGGTAATTAGACATGCTAAGAGTTTTAATTTTTCCAGGTAAACATATTCGAAAATAGATAACTTAAATGGTGTGTTCATTAGGAGTTATTTGGTTTTCGTAGTATAGTGCATAAAGCATAAATACGTTTAATACTTATCCAGCGCATAGTTGTAACGTTTCGCAATATTATTGCTCACTATGTACTGGATTTGCTTAATTACTTTTTGGTTAGTTTCTTAATTTAGCTCTGTGGATAGACAGAAAGCCAAAGTCCGATTTATAACTCAAGTATATAGACGAAGGACGCTGGAGCCTAGCCAGCGCAGCAACCCACTCTACTTGGTATCTCGGGTAGCCCGTGGTAGCCGGTTGTGGACGACGCCTTAAAAATCGCCTGGCACTGCGTTCTGAACGCGTCAAAGTGGTCGTTGCTGGGACTAAATAAGGCAGTGTTAAGTAGCGTTACTTTGATCAGGTGTCACATCAATACTGCTAAATCGATGCCGTTCCAAGGTCTCTCTATGTGCAAATTATGTTGGTCAATGTTGAACCTTGCTCTGGGCGGACTTGCTCCCCAGGATTATGGTAGTGTGAGTGATTTTTAGCCTGGAGGAACCCCGTTCACCTCATGGGATTCGTCTTAGAACACTATTGGGGGTTACTAAGGGCTAGGAAAATTCTGTCACAATAGGTGAGTGGGGCCCTTGATTATTACCAGCTGCAAATTTGACCCTTAGGGATACATGGGATGTTGTAGCTCTAGGTGCTTGGTCAACAGGGCACGGGCCTACTATGGAGAACTGTTCCAAGGAGGTAGCTCTAGGTGCTTGGCCAGCAGGCCACGGAACTACTATGGAAAACGATTACATAGAGTAGCTCTAAGTGCTTAGTCAACAGGTCACGAAACTACTATGATTAGGTTCAGGAGTACTTATAGGTATTTCGAGGTAGGTCTGGTGGACTCTGGTCTCAAGCGCCTTACGGTTCTGGGCGGTTTCTTCGAGTAAACCCAAAGAGCTAAGCAGCGGACGGCTTCTCCAGCTACTCAGAATAGATGGAGGTCACTGGAACGAAGTGCCTTCAGCCGGTCAAGCATCTTGGTTATATATCTTTCTTGAACTCCGTATCTGGACTATTCTTTATGGGAATTTAAAGAGGTAGTGCGAAGCCCCGCTCCGTGCTTAGTCGCTAACCGCCGGACCGCTTTGATTTATACCTGCGCCCACGAATGATTCGAGTATTGGATTGTGGCGTGTTTAGCGGAGTCCTACTTTGAATGCATTATTATGCGTAGAAATACTAATTTGGCGCTATCGTCACACAGTGGCCAAATGGAAACTTGCTTTAAGTTAATATTGCAATTGTTGTAGAGCAACATAGAAGGTGGTGTAAATATGTAAAAATAAACGTTTTTTCAAATGCATTAGAAAAGCTTCATACACTGCTGGGAAAATTAATATTATCATTATCAAAAATTATTACTCACACTTAGCTGTAGAAAGAGTCGAATAATACCACTTAGGATTCATAGTGAATGCGAACTGCAATCAGTCTGCAGAATCAGATGCAAGATCGAGAAAACAAAAGCTGTCTTTAATAAAACGAAATTATTTGTCGTCAGTAGGAATTTGAATTTAGATAATAAGATAGCGATTATTAAAAGCTACATCCTTTCCGTTCTTTTCGATAGTGCCGAGGCATAGACGATGACAAAATGCAGGATGAAGAAGCTCGAAATGTTTGAAATGTGGACGTATAAAACAATTTTACGCATCTCTTAGACCGAGGATGTTACTAACGAAGAAGTACTCAGAAGAATGAAAGAAACAAAGACAGTAGCGTACACGGTAAAAAACAAATAATGCTGTACTTTAGACATGAGAAAAAAAAAAGGTAATTGCTGCAACTGACTATGCAGGGAGATGTGACGGAAAAAGGGGACGGCGAAGAAGACGAGATTCGGGGTTGCACAACTTAAGCTATGGGTTGGAAAGCCATCAGCTAGTTATATTGTCAGCCGATAAAATAAGAATATCCACGTTAATCACCCACGTAGGTAGAGAACAAGACATCTAGAAGAATAAGACGAAGAAGAAACATTGTATACGAGAGTTAACTTACATAGTACATTATTTAGTTCATATATTCTTGAGCGGGGAAGTATAAATAGATGATATTCAAACTCATGTTATGAAGTTGGAAGCTGCTCTTTATCAATTGCACTATAGACGCTCTTCGACTCTACCGCAAAGCACAAAAATGGAAAATCGCATTTTCAATAGTTATCAGATATTTTGGATTTTAAGAATACCAACCATATTTATGTTTCAGTTTAAATGGAATATTAATAAGCTACTACTACAGAAGAGGTCTTCAAATTAAAACAAAACTAATAAAGAGAATAACATATCAATTATTATACTCCAGTTGCCAGTCATACCATGCATGTATAGGTCCACTTATAATTTTCACCTTCGATCATTAACCTTGCGAGAGAGTGTATACTCTGTTCACTATGGTCCCGGATTGTCAAAAATGACATTTTATGGCAGCACTGTTGAATTTTTATTGTTTTTTTGTTACTACTAGGTTGGACTACGCAAAAGCGTAATTTTGAAAATTTGGGTTTTTGTTACCTGGCAACTTTTATTTATTTTGCTTAAGTCAGTTCGAAATATAACCTATAATTTATAGTGTTGACATTAGTAGCTTTATTAATTGTTTCTAGTTACCTATAGCTTGACTTAAAAATATTAACCATGATATAAAGGATTGTTTTTAATTGGATTTTGACATTGACAATCCGAGACTATAATGAATAGAGTATAATGACATTATAACGAGCCAGTTATATAGTTCTTCAACAATTAGTGTTTTGAGTCGTTCTGATCCTCGTATTGAAGATCTATCTCTTTATCCTCCATTGATTATTGTTCTATTTCTTAGCAGCACTTCGAATACTAGCGACTGCATTTTTTTATTTGCAAGTTGATGTAATTCAAGCGAGGGAAATTACGTGTAAACCCCTTTACAGATTTTTTATATTTATTCTACAATTCCTTTGCTATTACTCTATCTTCAACAATCATCAATATAGCTTTCAATTATTTTGAAAAAATGGTTAAAAATATTAAAGGTTGTCCAAGTTGTGCATTTACATTATCTTGTTGGATCTACTTAATTTGGACTAGAAAGTTTGTACAACGATGATGTAACAGATTTTAAAGGATATGCTAAGCAATAAACTATCTTTTAAGAAATACAGAAAAACACTGAGTTTTGGTTTCAGCTAAATAACTACGCATATATGGTAGAAAGTGCTATGGTAACAAACCACGAGTTAAACAAAGAAAAAATTATGGCTTTTCAACCGCAGAAACAAAGTTTTGCCTTTTTGTATTTACGCCTGGCGTTGCCCTTCTTTTCCGATTTACGCTGTAATACAGTCAAGATTGCTGTGGTTCGTCGCTCTCCAGAGCTTTGGGTGTTTTGGCTTCATTGCCTCATGTTTGAATAAATGGTATATTATTCTACACCTACGCCAGCCCGTGCCGGCGTTTTAAAAGCATTGTCGTCTGCGCCCATTGCGATATGATTGACTGGAATTAAACACATCTTGGCCCACCTTGGGCAAAGGTTTTGCAGCTTCTGTTCACGACACGGCTTATATGGGTTTGCTCTAATTTGCGTTATTGGTTTGCAGCCGCTAGTATCGGGTTAGAAGAATAGGGCCAGATTTTCCGATTGGATGTGTGAGCAGCTGAACGTTCTTTATGTGCTGCAGAATCCGTTACGTTAACCCAATAACCATTTTATGCACCTGGCTATGCCTATAGCTATGTTACTTTCCTGGGAGGAGCAAGAATCCTTCAACGCGGGGAGCGGCAGGACCATTACTTAATTGCGTTTGTGTTTTGAGTACAATGATGATCTCTGCTCGAGTTGTGCTTATCAGGCTCCCATGCAAGTTACTTTAAATTTTTACGTTGAAACATTTTTGGCGCTATGCGAATTGCTAGCGGATTCTATAGGATTTCTTGAACGTTACCGTTACTTTGTGTGTTTAATTTTTTATACACTATGTTTGTTGATTAGACATATGTATATTTGCAATTTTACATTGATCATTTATTGTTTGTATGGAGCTGTGGCATTTAGACTGGTACCATTATTTTAGATTGATTGTTTTTGGATGCATCCAGAGTACTGTAGAAATTACATGTAAGTATACTTACGTGTAATTTCTACAGCTATAGTTATAGCTACAGCCCTGTACCGACTAATATACATTGTTATTCTATTTAAATATGGGGCGTCTTAAAAATAATTACATCTAGTATGTTTTGAATTTTTCATAATGCAATAGCAATAACCATCTAGCGGCACATTCAAATTACATGCAAACAAAATGCAAATCTACTAGATGTAATTCTTTTTAAATCACACGGTATTATACACTGCTACTATTTACTTGTTTTATATTGTTACTGCGAACCTCTTATCTCGAATTATCTTGTAACTGACTGCTACTTTTGAGTTGCTCGCTGCGCAAGTTTTTTCTTATAAAGGCTCGTTGGTTCCTTCAGCACTAATTTGTATTTTAGTAATTTTGTAAAAGACTGCACGCCGTCTCCACTGTCTAGCTGGAGGGCCCTCAAATGTGCGCATGTAGCCTCGTGATAATCTAGAACTACAATATATGAGTCGAAAGTTGGTATCAGAATAAATAACAGTAAACGGTAGGACCATTCAAACAAAGGGGAAAGATAGATTATCTGAAGCGAAGGAAGAAAAATCTAGTTCCTAAGCCTTTTATCACAATTCTAAGGTAAAATAAATGTGGCGAAGTCATTAAAGGAAGGACATAAAAGTAGACCTAGAACCTAATTTGTGACTGGTAAAAGGAAGAGTAAGATGTATGGTATGCACACTTTTAATATTGAGTCATCAGTCGATATAAAATTAGTACTTTGTCTCATTTTCTATTTTATCTCTATTTGGTTATTGTTAACATCTTTTACCTTTTGGCGTTGATAATAATTTACATTATAGGGATGTGAATTGTATTGCCCTTTTCGGGCAAATCAGTGTATGGCTTATATGTATATGTGCCTAATGCTCTGCTACTGCACTATCGAGGCTATAAACATATAGCTTTTCACTCAATTTACAGATGTGATTTCTTTTACAAAATACTTAATTACTCAAAAATCACTGCATATTTAAATATTCGATTATTTAAACTTTCAATTTTATTTAAATGTTTAACAGAATGCCTGAATTATAAATAAAAAAAAACTCAATCGTGTTTTCTACAACAGTGTAAAAAGAAACCGACCTTTTTAGTTTAAAATGTGCTGATGTATGTTACAACATTGCCAGACTTGTCCCCTTCAAAGTACTTACCTCTACTATATAAACACCGTTCATAACGTTTGTTGCACTTCTGTAAGACGTCTTGGAACGAGCTTTTGCAAAATGAAGCGCAGGTTACTCTTTTCTATCGTCTGAAATCGGCGACCTTTCAGGGCGGATTTCAATTTTAGGAAAAAAATAGCAGGCACAAATCTGACATGTCAAAGATAAGGAGCGGCGCATGAGCAGGTGCATTATCATGGTGCAGCATCCACCCGTAAGCTTGTTGTAATAGCTGAAAATCGCCATAAAAGTGTATTCGTAACAGAAATTAACGCAAATGCGTTGCTCAGGTCTTTCATTTACTCAAGGGCTTGAAGCTCAGTAGCATATTGGTTATTTAAAACCTTATAATGTATACTATTTCATATAAGATATAAATTTGTCAGAACTTTATTTAAAAAAAACATGTAACATACTGCAACTTAATTCTAAAATATAAAAACCTTATTAATTGTTAACACTGTATTAATATCAAATTACAATGTTTAATTAGATTATAACAGATTGAAGGTTAGTCACAGCTTAGCATGCATTCTGCTTCGAATTCGTGGACCAATGTATTCGATAATGCTGATTCGCTGCTCTGTGCCTCTGGTTCTTGATTTAATCATTGGTAACTGGTTATTAAGAGTTGTTTCTGAAATATAATAAACGCTGTATTATATACTAGTGTTACGTAGCTTAGTTAAAAGAAAAAGAGAGGAAACATATTAATTTAATTCCGCAAAGAAATACGGATCACAATAATAAACGCTTTCTGAAACCTGCCTCGCAGTAGGTGGTACACATGAAAATCACTTGCTGGCAACGAATAGACCTGAACATAAATAAAATTGACTATATAATAGTTAATAAAAGATGGTGAAACGTGTTTAAAGCCCCTAAAACATATGTTAATTTGAATCATAACCTAATAATTTCTACCGTTAAAGTAAAAACCTCAAGAGAACAAAGAAAGTTAAGAAAACCTTCCAAAAATTGAAAGACGAAACTATATATTCAAGAGTAAAAAATCAAATCAAAACTTAGCAAAGATAGAAGTTCAGGATGACAATGTAGTAGAAGCATAGTAATCGATGAAGACACATTGGTTAGTGAGTCCAAACTTAAAATAACACATGCAGTAAGAGATACAGATGGACAACGGACGAAATTATTCAATCCATGGTAGTAAAAGGGAGATCTAAGAATAAAAATAAAATAGAGCACAAAAGATCCCACACGGCGATAAGTAGGGATATCAAGAAAGCGCAGGTCGGATATAATACCTTCGATTTACATAAAAAGATCAACGAAGCAGGGCACTGCCAGTGAAGAGGCAAACACTGATCTGAAAAGAAGGTCGAAACTATGGAAAATCTTTACAGAAGAACGTTTCAAAGATGATCAATAGAACCTTCCATCACGAGGATGAGGTAGTGAAAGTAATAGCACTGTTAAGGAATAAGAAGCGCCAGGACATAACAAAGTTCTTGGAGATCTGGTAAAGCTGCTGCAAGAGGACCACATCATCATTATTCTGGATCTTTCTAACAGAGTATGTACAACTGGCAATCTATATGTATCGTATCCCCCACTGCTCTTGAAGAATTACATATTTAGAACATATTTCAGTGAAACATTGGGTAAGTCACAAGATGGAGGCATCATAAATGGAGAAATCATCAACAACTTGAGATAGACAGACGATACCGTACTACTAGCCAACAGCGAAAAAGAGGTACAAGGACTAATAGACACAGCATTTACTGTTAGTGGATGGTTTAACATGACAATCGACATTTTAAATACCAAACTTATGACTATAAGTTAGAATGGATAACCATACGTCGATTAGAAAACCACTGCAGAAGGTAACAACACTCAGGTACCTTGGGATACCCTTATACCGAGAGCTGGAACCACGCGCATAAGATCAAGGTAAAAAAAGAAAAAGTACGAAGTGCTTTCCGACCACGTATAGAACCTCCAACTCATGGTGAGAACTCTGAGGTGTTGTGTATTTTCTCCTCTCCTTATATGGTGTAGAATTCTGATACAATCAGTGCAAACTCATCAAACGCCTTGAGGCATTCGAACTATAGTGGCACCATGTTGCTAAGAAAACTGTCTGCAATGAATGGAGTAAGGGAGAGAAATTATGAACTCCATAAAAGCAGAGGAAAATGTCTCATTTGGGTCATATAATGCGAAATGATTCCTTCACTCATCTCGGAGGAGAAGGTGGAACGCTGACAAACGCCTGGGAGCAAAAATACGTATGTTGGCTACGTAATTTCCGCAATGGACGTGATAACATCTGTGGACCTGTTCCGAGCTGCAATGAATGTAATGGGCAAACAATGGTCGGCAACATCCGTAAGGTATCAGCAGAAGAAAAAGAAGAGTTGTCTCCGTTGCCTCAAATTTAAAGCTATTATTGTTATTAGCAATGACATTTACTTACCAGTGCTAACTACTGCACATTTTTCTGTTACATCTTAAGACTGCTACTGTTTTACTACTCTAGCTAAAGTAGGAACCAGTATACTTTGAAAATTTGAGTTTTATCTCCAGCGATGTTAATGGTCAAGAAATCTAGTGCTGACTCCACTACAATTCCCCAATCGAATTTGCAGGAAAGATGGGGATCCTCTGGAGGCAAATTTGAACAATGTTATAGAATAATTGTGTAGTTTTCCATATTTAGGATACCTTTCAGTGCTGTTTAAATTGTTCTTTGTGTGAGCCCGAAATATAGTATGATGGAACAACTGAGTTTTGGAAGTCTTGTAATTAAGTAGCAAGGAGTTTTTCAATTAAAATTAAGATGTTTCCCCCGGTAGATAATGCAAATGATACATTGCTACATAGCAGAAATAAGTATTAACCGAGCAAGTAATTCCGAACGCAATTTAGAAATAACAAGGGAACAATATATAACGTATACCGGTGCGAAGATATAGAGAAATTGAAATAATGATGAAAATTAAAGCATCCCCGTCCGCGCAGACCATTAATGTGATACCAGAATCAAATAAAAACAAAGCGCGGCTGTATTAAAAATATATTCGAAAGCGCAGTTATTATTTGCGAGCAATTGCTACAAACAAATTGGAATACGGACTACGCAAAAATATTAAATTACACGGTTACGTCTTTCGCGAGCCGTATTGTGTTATAAAACAAAGCCCCGTCATTTACATAATATCGCAGCTAGTAAATTTAAAATAACGATATACCTGAGAGATCTTTTGTAACCAGTACGTATGCAAATGTCACGGCGCGAACTTGCTATTCAGGGCTTAATTCACATCTGCCCTAACAATAACCGTAACTGCCCTTGCCATGGTTTTAGGCAGAAATGCCTCGCCCAACCAACTGAATTTAATGCTACATAAAATTTCATTAACAAATTCCCCGCCCCGTAAAACAACCGGGTTCCCAATTCGTTTTAGCTAATCCACTAGGGTTAAATCGGAGGTTTAACTAAGAAATACTTTGTTGGAAATCGTTATATATCGGAATAGAAATTCTAGACGTGGCAAATTTATCCTAACAACGTCGAGTGAAATGAAAGAATCATCAAGCTAGTAAAATTCTAAAACAAATTAAGACAACTGTTCTTCAAAAATTATTAAAAATATTTAGATTTTTCCTGTTTTGTTGTAACTATGGATAAATATAACATTTGTGAGGAAAAAAAATTAAGAAGGAATATATAAAAAATAAGATAAACTTAATGAATCAAACGTTTATTTGTCTAAATTGCGCTAGTTGAAGAAATATTTTTAAAAGCGAAAGTTAGATCGCTAAATGCTAGTAAATACATAGATGGTAGAAAAAACACGATCAAAATAGATTCCTGTCCTTTGAGTATCTAATAGATCGGACAGTAAAAAGTTTTAAACATTTTTAAATAGGTTATTTCAAACGTCTCTTTTAATAATATAATTCTCGTACGGCCAAATATCTACGTAGCAAAAGCTTCAGAATAGTTTTAAAAATCAAGATAATTCAGAAAAAAAATTATATGAATTTATAGCACCTATTATTGTTATATACAATTTCACATCTGAAGACAACACAATTTATAATCCAAAATATATGTTTACATTATTACTCCTAAAAGTACAATCACTTAGTTTCGTTATCAGTTGGAAACAATTGAAAAATGTTGCACATGAATTTAATTTGCATATAAATTCTTCATCTGTAAGAAAACTCCCAAATGCACATCCCGAAATGATTACAAGGCTGATTATGAAAAACAACTCATATCACTAATATTCCAATAAACAATTTCAATAACCTCATCTATGTGCCGTGATGACCAAGTCGTACCTAAGTAATCCAAACGTGTTTCTATTGAACAATCCTCGTACAGTCAAAAGAAAGCCTGGAACAAGCTCGCGAATAATAAAAACACAACACCCCAATCGAATCATCGATGAAGCACAGAAAAATCGAGACCTCACAACCATCCCTACCTGTAACCTTGGTAACACTTGACGAAAAAAGGTCACAAATTCTGCTAAATTCTTGGATTTTTTGCTGAACCGTTATTCAGTGAGGTATTTATTAACGCAACGGCAGAGTATATGCCCAACCTATCTATCTCCAGAATGACTCGAGTTGCCATGAAATCACTTCCAATTCAACAAAGGTTGAGCAATTGTTCATAAATTATAGTAATTATTCAACCGGAGCTTACAAAATTCACCCCTACTTCATCAAGATCTGCCTCAATCTTGAGTCTTCTTATCACAGATCTCTTCAAACATTTCTTCGAAGAAGTTTCGTTGATTTGGTTGCAGATTACAGTTATGTCAATATACAAAAAGAATAAGAAGACACTAACCTTGAATTATTGCCTTATTTCATGAACAATCTCATTAACAAAATGCATGGAAATATGGTAATATCTCATATGAAAAACCAGGTGTTTGGATTACAAGTCGATTACAACAAAGGTACTGATGTAGTTGGGCGATGAGACGAAATCCTGTAATGGCGGTCCTCTCATCGACATTAGTCTTGATTTAAAAATGTTCGATCGAGTTCCACATAAAAGACATCCACAACTTCAACCATTTTATTATTAGATGGAAATTTCTGTCACGGGCCGAGGTTGAAAGATAGAACCTGCCGTGTTAGAGTCGACAAGAACTTATAATCAAATGAAAGAGTTATTAGTGAGCCTTTAAGGCTCAGTCCTGCGCCACTTCTCTGTCATCTTGCATATCACTGATCTATGGAAACTGATCTCTCTAAATGAGTGGTCTACTGACGGTACAAACTGATACGGAGACTCTACCTCACAAAACTTACAAAATGAGCTTGCCAAATTGCAGCTTAGGATTGAAAATACGTAGTCTTACACATCAGCAAGTGAAATCCCCACATGCAATGTACTCTATACAACAACATCGTACCAACAGTAAGTCTTCAATTAGACTATTTTAAGTTGGATACCCATATGAGAATAAAGACTAGGAAAGCAAACCTGCTGATTTACCACATTAGAAAACCATAACCTATTTCAGACCACTGTTGCAATTTGGTAATTCGGTTTGGTTAGCATATTTCAAAAAATATCTAAAACTTTTTAAAATTGTGCAGAGATGAGCCACCAAATTCCTTAGACATTGAAAAACTTCTCTTACGAATAAAAACTTGATATGATGCAATTGTCTTCTCGACAATAACCTAGACTACGATGAGACCTCATTGGAACCTTTAAAGTAATTAATGGTTATTACAATTGCCACGATTGACAAATACAACACAATTATTATATTATACCTAATAACTGATTTTATCTTCATCGGTGTTGTTTTAGTATCGTTAAGAGCTTTATTACCGCACTCATTTTAAACAAAAAGAATAGTGAACCAGAATTTATTGATGAAGATAAAATATTGAAGAATACACGTTTGCATATAGCACTTAACGTGACTCGTTTCGTTAAGATGTTCATAATCAAACTTGTATCGTTAATATCTATAATTCTCCAACTATATTCATGTGTAATTACACTTAATCGTCTATGTGATATAAAGCATTTTTATTGTAACTCAAATAACACAAATACAAAATGCGTGCAATACTGCATCGTGAATAAAAAAAACTCTGTCTATTCGTTGCAATAATAAATAAATAACAAATAAAACTGCTAAATGAATTATTGTTTTTGCTCTTGCTACTATTAAAATTTGTGCATATTTTTGGAAAATATTAGTTCAATTTAATTTTGAATAAGTTCATAAAAATTTCTTACTTTATTTACAAACAGAGGGTTAGAGAGTTTATTATGGTAAATTATTTAGTGTTACATAGAATCATTAAAATAACAAAATTAAAATATTTTGTAAACATAGATTTCAAACAGATTGTGCTTTAGAAAAACGAGACTTTAAACGTTGCTTCAATCATTCGTGTAAGGAGGAAGCTTATTGTAAAATTAAATCTAAAAATTTTATGAAGTAGTGAGATTGATAATTTCTATTGACACTAGTAAAAACAATATTAATTTGATATGTACATAAAGTTGCAACCAAAAGAATTATCTACAATAGCACAGATACTATTTTCTTCAACGTTTTGTTCGTGTCAAGACTATTCAGAAGGAAGGGTTGCCCTTCATGGTATGTAAATCGTATTCAAACTTCTACACTCTTAAATACACCGAATATAGAACGTTGATTTAAAGCTACACGTAATGCAGCCGTTGCAGATGATTTAATAACGTTAACAAACTACTGCACATTCATAGATATATATTTGTGACAACTGTGAAAAAATATTTAAATTTATGCTGACATTTAAATTTGTTGGTACATTGTTCACATATCAAGTTTGTAGTAATATTAAACTTCAGTAGTATACAATTTTGCTTAAAAATGTTAATTCAAACGCCGTCCGCTTACTAAACTCCGGCAGTAAGGAGTGAGTTAACACTGAACTGAAAATAACTAAATACAGGCGTCACCAATTTAAATAAACTGCTCAACTACAGATCTAAAGAGTAGCTTCAGAATGTGTAGTTCAAAACGTGACCACCGAAGTTCTGTAGATGGCGCCAAGTGGACAAGCCGCCACTGTGCTACAATGCTTGAAATTTTGCAAAGTGGAAAATCGGCACCTTTCGCCAAAACCAAATAGCGCATGAAGGTGCTCGGGACCTTAGCAACAACTTTTCCCCTTTCAAAATTTCGATATCTGTAGCCGTTCGAAAGTTACAGGCGATCCAGACAGACGGACGGACGGACGGACGGACGGACGGACGGACAAAACGTTCGCATAAGTACGCTGAAGCTACTAATAACCAACGTGTAAAATTTAAGTTGGAAAAGTCTCCAATATTATTGAGTATTAAAACTTCCTAAGAAAATTAATTTAAAGGATCAGCAAAAATTTTACTTTATTATAAGCAGAATCCTGTATAAGTCATAACTTAGCAAAGCAATAACAATACATATATTCACTGCAATACGGAGACGTTTGTTTTAATATGTATATGCAGATAAATAAAACATGAATATATATATAAAGACAGTCCCTCGTACCAAAGAGATGTATGCTAAATTGTATAATATTTACATAAAAGTAATATTAAATGCGCGACGCAATCGCATGGCGTTTACAACGGACGGGTATTTAAACTACTTCTACTTTGATACAGGAAAAACAAAACCTACAAAAAACAGGATTATTTTACAAAACGCACAGTATCAAACTAAGTTTACGTCACTATACAGGGTGTCCAAAAAATGGCGGATTAACTCTACGGTGCGTTACTTGGGGATGCCTAATGAACCCTGGAAAAATATGAAAAAAATTCCTTGGGCCGTATTTTTCGAAATATTTCTGGTCAAAGGTGGGTAATAGAATCCATTTATTTAAATAACTAGTGTATAATTCTAGTGTCAAATATATCTGGAACTTATTAAAATATCTGTTTTTTTAATATTCTTGGGATTTAACTAAATTGTTTTCAATATTTAAGTATTTTAAAAAACTGATTTCCTCTTGAGTTTGTCAATAACTAAATATGGCAAACAGGCTTTGTATAATAATAATATAGGAAATCAAGCTTGGCATTGAAATATTTGTTGTATGAATAATATGTTGGTGGCACAGTAAGTCTATGTCAAATTCAATGTTAGTAGGTTAGGTTTTGCTTCAGTTTTGACACAGATTGACGCAAAACCTAACCTACTAACCTCGAATTTGACATAGACTTACAGTGCCACCAACATATTAACAACTTACTATGGATACATTTTTGATTGAGAAATTGTTGCAGTATCAATGTTGCCAGATTTATTTTTATTAATTCGAAATATTTCGAAAAATACGGTCCAGGGATTTTTTTTCATATTTTTCTAGGGTTTATTAGGCATCCCTCAGTAACGCACCGTAGAGTTAATCCGCATTTTTTGGACACCCTGTATCTTTAATTATTGCAAAATATGTCGCTTATCTTAGAATTCAAGATTATTGCGATAATGATGTTAAGAGATCCAAAGTCACAAGAAGAAATTCCCAACCGACAACCAAATCCAAATCCAGTAGACCGTGTTCACAGCCAAACATCCAAATCCAGACTATCACAAACCCAAGACACAAAGAAAAAGGCAAAAAACACGTACAGGTCACAGAAAGTAGATTGTGTGTCAAGGTAGGTCATGAAAGGCGCCGTGATCATATTGATGAATTGGCAATATGTGGAAAGTTGTCAAAAACATACAAAGACAAGTAAACAGCAACGGTAGGTAGAGGGATTTCGTTTGCGCAGTGGCTAACGTCATATGACAGATTCTTTGTGTTTTAAAGTGTGGAAATTGCTGTTGCTGGGATAGAAGGTTTAACAGAGCCTGGTTGTTCAACGTACATCATTATTTCCGCAATCCTATTAACATTCAAGAACTGATAATATACCGTACCGCAATGTTGCGTACGCCTCTGATTTATTGTGTAATTTAGCTTAAATAAGGTTAACAATTTAATGTCAATATGATAGATGTAAAAATGTTACCAATACGAAACTTAAAATTACTAGATTCTAACATTAGTTCCGATTTCATCGCGTCCCAATCTACTTTCTGTAACCTGTAACACCACAAGCAGAAAAACCACAAATAAAAATCTCAAAGCACCAATAAAAATTCGTATAATAAAGGTGTTAGCAGCTCACAACTGTGTCTTTATTTAAAAGCTTACTCTAGATGGAAAACGGTTTTAACAGCCTTCAGTTTTGAGTGTTGACTCAATAAATTTTTTTACGGTTTATCGAATACCGCTGGGTTCAAAAACCTTCACCGTATAAGTGCTATTCCAAAACTATTCACAAACAAGAGTCGCAAACAATAATGAATGCTTAGGTAATAATCGAAGCAGAAATATCCATTTAAATTACGTCGGGAATGATGTTACACATAATTTCGATAAATTGGTTGCTTCTTTTCTCAAATTAATTCTCAAAATAGGCGAATACCACCACAACGTGACGCAATGACACTAGAATTCCTGATCAAAACTGACATTCACATTAAGTCGTACTGGCCACTAAAACGCATAGCTTCACAAATCAGGTAAGCAATTTTTCAGAACCTCAACAGAGAAAGGCGGGTGAGCTAAGATAACTTCGAAATATTACGCATAAGTTGACATGAGCAACTGAAATTAGATCTTAACGATCATCAGCTGTCAGTTAGAGTCACTTTTATTAGACGAAAGGCACATCCGACTCTACACGTCAAATGCCTAACCTTCAAATGTCAAAGTCAACAGATAAGTAATTATCATAACTGAACTCGTTAATCATATTCATTTCAAAAGGAAAAACAACTCGATGCGACCATGAGCAAAACTGCTATTCACTATAACCGTAGCGGTAATCAGGATTTACATCCTTTTCATCTTTGTATGCTAATTAACTGCATTTAGGGTAACTCAGGTGAGGTATAACGTTTTACTAATGTGCCCCAGCTATAGGCTAACATCAAAATAGGCATAACAATTTTTATGTTACATTTAATAATTTTTTTAAGTATCTGCAGTTTGCTGTAATGTTGACGTTATACATTATGTATTTTACCATCTCTTCCAACTCTTAAGTCCCTTTTCTATTCGATTTTTTCCTTAAATGAAAAACAACAGTAGTTTCATCTTGAATGTTGATATGAACCGTTAACAGATCGAATAAAGACAAACGAAACGTACGCCGCCCGAAAGGCGCCCGAAGAACAAAGATTATTACATCTGTTCAACAACCGCCGCGATCCTACGCAGAAGTATCTTTCAAAACCCTAAAATCATAAAAATAAGTGTCCTTACAACGAATTTCTAAAGTGCAGCAAGATTGCAACCATAAAACTTTATTGGAGCCGCCGGCCAAGAAAGGTGACAGCCAGCGAAATACGCCTCACGAATGTTTGCAGATTAAATTAGAATTTTTCACTAAAACGCCCTTTAAACAGAGTGCGCTCTGTTTTAATCACACATAAAGGATACCAGAAGATAGGAAAAATTAACCGCTACCTATTAAAACAAACCACAGAGCGATAGCACATATACAGGTGGAGAAAAAGCAATTTTTCCATCAGGCAGCCAAACTCGCGCCCGGGAGAGCGGCCGAGAGTTCAGCGGCCCGAGGAAAGGCATATTGTAACGAAGAAATCAGGGGCCACGACCGAGTACAGCGAGCAAAGATGCAGATTACAAATTAAATTTTAATTAACGAAGGAAGCATCCCAGAAAAGCGTAATTGGTCTCAATAATCTTATAAAAATAGCGCGCAACCGATCAAAGCATAATAAACTTTTTAACACACGCCATAAGAAAAATACTTAATTAAGCTTTACGCGGAACATTGCATTAAAAATTCCAAGTTGAGCTAATTTTTTACTCAAATCCTAGCAAATTGGTGTCGTTAGACTCGGCATTTCATCAACTATTGATTGCGACTAAAACCAAGTCGCTAATTGATCACGCCGCTCAATTAAATGCTATAATTACAAAATATAGCGAAATCGGGCAAAACATCCCTTCTACTTCGACCAATGAGCGTCGAGATCGCGTTGGACAAAGGACTGGCTCCTTTAAATAGTCAGACGCTGGCAGTAAGAATTCACTCAATCCAGGAGAGTCGAACCAGCACACTCAGCCAAGGAGAGTCCACCAGCCGCCACTCCAGTTTCCAGGACTACAGCAGCCACTTCAGCTCCAGGACCAACAGCCGTTTCACTGGACATAGCTGTCTGCCGTCTTCGTGGGACTTGGGATTCGAGCCACTTCAGCTTCCAGGACCAGCTAGCAGCTCCAGCCTCTCCAGAGCCTATCACCCTCGTGGACTTAGAACCAATCCTACGCATTGGACTCTGCTGCCTGCCGTCTTTGGAAAGCCACTTTCGCCAGCCGCCGCCTCCGCCCAGGAGATCCGCACTGCCGCCGACGTTGCCGCCGCCGCTGCTCACAGTCCGCCGCCCCGTCGCCAGTCGCCACCGCCCGCCTGCCACCGCAGAAGGAAGCCGCCAGCCGCCGCCTCCGCCCAGAAGATCAGCACTGCCGCCGACGTTGCCGCCGCCGCTGCTCACAGTCCGCCGCCCCGTCGCCAGTCGCCACCGCCGCCGCTGCCACGCAGAAGGAAGCCGCCAGCCGCCGCCTCCGCCCAGGAGATCAGCACTGCCGCCGACGTGCCGCCGCCGCTGCTCACAGCTCGCCGCCCCGTCGCCAGTCGCCACCGCCGCCGCTGCAACCGCCGAAGAAGCCGCCAGCCGCCGCCTCCGCCAAGGAGATCCGCCCTGCCGCCGACGTTGCCGCCGCCGCTGCTCTCAGCTCGCCGCCCCGTCGCCAGTCGCCACCGCCGCCGCTGCAACCACTGGAGGAAGCCGCCGGCCCCGCCTCCGAAGGACCACACCCGCTTCCAATCGCGGATGCCAATCCGCCATTATCTTTTCTTTTTCTGTATATAAATGTTACCTAGTTATAAGCTTATTTGTATGTGTAAATATAATAAACTTTGTTCCAATCAAATCCAGTGTCTAGCTGAGGGTAACGCCCACCCTCCTCTTCCGAAACCGACGCCATTGCAGTAACCCTACCGCTGAGCATAGACGTAGGCTTGTTAATTGTCGCCGGAACGTGGGGCCAACCTTTGGTGGACACCAGAGGGAAGTCACGCCCACTACAATGGTGAAGTCGACGAAGAAGGATGGACGCAACTCCGCCGAGGACCAACAAGGAACCTCAGCCGACACCGCAACAAAATGGCAGCCCGCATCGCTCGGAAGTCACAGAAGACAGCGCATCCCCGTTTCCATGTGGACAGAGGACACCACCACAGTGTCTCAACCCAGGGAAAACCAAGATGAATGAAGAGGACCAACACCACTTCTGGGAGTGGTAGTAAACACCCAGTGGCGCCCAAATCAAATTTCAACATCACCACCAACAACCATGATCCACAACGAGTCACAGCAATCTCAAGGATCCCTCATCACCAGCTTTCTGGCCTGCACTGCCAATGTGCTACCAGAAGCTCAGCACCAGCTCTCTGGCCAACACTTCAAATATGCTGCCAGAAGCTCACCGCCAACTCTCTGCAGAAGCTCAGCACCTGCACGCAGCACAAACTCACCGAGAAGAGCAACAGGGGAACAGCGCTCGCTGAAAGGCCCAAGCCCACAACTCCACCGGAACACGCACAACAGGTCCCCGAAGCTATGACTTGCCGCCTCCGCCACCGAGGGTCAATCTGTCCGGGCCAAGGATACCCCAAGCATCCACCCGCACCCACCGCGTGCCGCCGAGGTGTATCCTTCCGCAGATCCACCCAGCGCGTGAGGAATGCCGCAACACCACCATACTTCGCCTGGTCACGTGCGCCCGCTTCCGGAACATCAGGCACAGCCCCTTTTACGACAAGGATCCACCTAGCTTCTTCTCCAGACGTCAACGCGTCCAACTAGCCAAGCAGCCCCGACCAAGGTGTCCCACCTCAGCCGCCTCCACGTCAGCAACCCGGGTCGCCTAGGGGAAACAGAAACTCCGCGTCAAGGAGAGGACTTCGCCTAAGCACGCACTTCAAGATACCGAAGTCCTGGCATCCACGCTTACTTCTCCGCGGAGCGATCTGGTCAAGACCGGACCCTCAACTTCGCCGGCACCAACCGCGTTCCGCCGAAGCCCGGCCACAGATCCGCCCCAGCACGTGAATAAGCTCACGCCGCCAAGGGACTTCACTTGGACACGAGCCCAGGTTCCAGGAGTCCTGACCGAAGTTTCCAACACCCCAGGTCGACCTCCGCTCCCACGAGTCCCGGCTGACGACACCTTTCATCGGAGCGCTTCATCGCCACCAAGGCCCCATCACAGGCTCTCTGGCCGGCACCTCCAAGTGCTGCCAGAAGCTCTTCACCAGCTCTCTGGCGCAGTGCCAATCTGCTGCCAGAAGCTCGCCACCAACTCTCTGCAGGCACTCCAGCACCTGCACTCAGCGCAAATTCGCCGAGAAGCGCAACAGAGAAACACGCTCACTAGAAGGCCGAAGCTCACGACTCCGCCGGAACAGGCGCCCCAGGTCGCCGAAGCTAGACTTGCCACCTCCACCACCGAAGGTCAATCTGTCGCGCCAAGGATGCCCCAAGCCTCCGCCCGCACCCACCGCGTGCCGCCGAGGTGTATCCTTCCGCAGATTGACTCAGCACGGGAGGACTGCCGCAACGCCGCCATACTTCGCCTGGTCACGCGCTCCCACTTCCGGAAGATCAAGCACGGCACCTTCTACGACGAGGATCCCATCTGGCTTCTCACCCAAACGTCAACACGTCTTGATTAGCCCTAGCAGCCCCGAACAAGGTGTCCCACCTCAGCCGTCTCCACGTCAGCAAGTCGGGTCACCTAGAAGGATAAGAACTCCGCGTCAAGGAGAGGACTCCGCCTAAGCACGCACTTCAAGACCCGAACTCCTAGCATCGCGCTTATGTCACCGAGGACCGATCTGGCCGCGCCTGGACCCCCAAGCTTCCGCCCGCACCAGCCGTGTACTGGCGAAGTACGCCAGCCACAGATCTGCTCCAGAACGTGAAAAAGCCACGCCCCAAGGGACTTCGCTTGGACACGAGCCCAGGTACCAGGAGTCCTGACCGAAGTTTCCAACACCCCAGGTCGACATCCGCTCCCACGAGTCCCGGCTGACGACACCTTCCATCGGAACGCTTCTCACCGCCACCAAGCCCCAACACCAGCCCTCAACGCCCAACATCGCGCTCATCGAGATACCTCCAACCGAGCAGCGCATCATTCCACAGGGATTCAGAGACCGCTTAGTCAAAGATGTATGACGGCCAGCGAACCCGCAAAGGAAAGATCCCCCCGGTTCCCGCAACCTGCTACAGAGGATCATGCGGCTCGCAGCCAAACATCACCATGTGAGGATTCACAAGGGCGTCTATGGATAACCGGCCACTCATATCTCGCAGTACCACCAAGGAATCCGCCGCTAAGCCAGTTAGACGTTGTCGAGGAGAAAATTCACGCCGACCAACTCCGCCTCTTCTCTCCCTAACCTTTTTGTTTTATGCCGGATCGCGGACGCCAAAGGAGGGGGAATTGATATGAACCGTTAAACAGATCGAATAAAGACAAAGGAAACGTACGCCGCCGAAAGGCGCCCGAAGAACAAAGATTATTACATCTGTTCAACAAACCGCCGCGATCCTACGCAGAAGTATCTTTCAAACCCTAAAATCATAAAAATAAGTGTCCTTACAACGAATTTCTAAAGTGCAGCAAGATTGCAACCATAAAACTTTATTGGAGCCGGCCGGCCAAGAAGGTGACAGCCAGCGAAATACGCCTCACGAATGTTTGCAGATTAAATTAAGAATTTTTCACTAAAACGCCCTTTAAACAGAGTGCGCTCTGTTTTAATCACACATAAAGGATACCAGAAGATAGGAAAAATTAACCGCTACCTATTAAAACAAACCACAGAGCGATAGCACATATACAGGTGGAGAAAAAGCAATTTTTCCATCAGGCAGCCAAACTCGCGCCCGGGAGAGCGGCCGAGAGTTCAGCGGCCGAGGAAAGGCATATTGTAACGAAGAATCAGGGGCCACGACCGAGTACAGCGAGCAAAGATGCAGATTACAAATTAAATTATAATTAACGAAGGAAGCATCCCAGAAAAGCGTAATTGGTCTCAATAATCTTATAAAAATAGCGCGCAACCGATCAAAGCATAATAAACTTTTTAACACACGCCATAAGAAAAATACTTAATTATGTGTCGTTAGACTCGGCATTTCATCAACTATTGATTGCGACTAAAAACCAAGTCGCTAATTGATCACGCCGCTCAATTAAATGCTATAATTACAAAATATAGCGAAAATCGGGCAAAACATCCCTTCTACTTCGACCAATGAGCGTCGAGATCGCGTTGGACAAAGGACTGGCTCCTTTAAATAGTCAGACGCTGGCAGTAAGAATTCACTCAATCCAGGAGAGTCGAACCAGCACACTCAGCCAAGGAGAGTCCACCAGCCGCCACTCCAGTTTCCAGGACTACCAGCAGCCACTTCAGCTCCAGGACCAACAGCCGTTTCACTGGACATAGCTGTCTGCCGTCCTTCGTGGGACTTGGGATTCGAGCCACTTCAGCTTCCAGGACCAGCTAGCAGCTCCAGCCTCTCCAGAGCCTATCACCCTCGTGGACTTAGAACCAATCCTACGCATTGGACTCTGCTGCCTGCCGTCTTTGGAAAGCCACTTTCGCCAGCCCGCCGCCTCCGCCCAGGAGATCCGCACTGCCGCCGACGTTGCCGCCGCCGCTGCTCACAGTCCGCCGCCCCCGTCGCCAGTCGCCACCGCCGCCGCTGCCACCGCAGAAGGAAGCCGCCAGCCGCCGCCTCCGCCCAGAAGATCAGCACTGCCGCCGACGTTGCCGCCGCCGCTGCTCACAGTCCGCCGCCCCGTCGCCAGTCGCCACCGCCGCCGCTGCCACCGCAGAAGGAAGCCGCCAGCCGCCGCCTCCGCCCAGGAGATCAGCACTGCCGCCGACGTGCCGCCGCCGCTGCTCACAGCTCGCCGCCCCGTCGCCAGTCGCCACCGCCGCCGCTGCAACCGCCGAAGGAAGCCGCCAGCCGCCGCCTCCGCCAAGGAGATCCGCCCTGCCGCCGACGTTTGCCGCCGCCGCTGCTCTCAGCTCGCCGCCCCCGTCGCCAGTCGCCACCGCCGCCGCTGCAACCACTGGAGGAAGCCGCCGGCCCCCGCCTCCGAAGGACCACACCCGCTTCCAATCGCGGATGCCAATCCGCCATTATCTTTTCTTTTTCTGTATATAAATGTTACCTAGTTATAAGCTTATTTGTATGTGTAAATATAATAAACTTTGTTCCAATCAAATCCAGTGTCTAGCTGAGGGTAACGCCCCACCCTCCTCTTCCGAAACCGACGCCATTGCAGTAACCCTACCGCTGAGCATAGACGTAGGCTTGTTAATGTTTTTATTATTTATTAATAATTTTCACACCCTGCACATTATTTATTTATATATAATAATTTATATTAATTGTACTGCAAAAAAGTTGCATTCACCCAAAAACAACCCCATTGGAGAAATATAAAACTATGTGGGAATGGCTTAGCTATGTCCCATCTGTTTTTTAATATTTAGTTATAATCTATTTTACAAAAAATATTTCTTGGATTTGATTACACCTAAACTGAATAACACTCATTAAAACTAAAGGAATTTCACAATATCTCAAGAAATAATGGGACCTTTTTTTGCACTACTGCGGAAACTATAAAAAAATAATTATTATAGTGTAAAAAATATATCGAACCAAATTTTTAGCAATTCCATTTTTTGTAGTAATTGATGAATTTTCTATACTAGCAGATTGTAGAATATTACAAATATCGACAACTTTTAACCTCTAGAGGGCTGTGGAATTCTTTCTTTTTAAATTTATGTTAGCAGTCGTTGTGACATTGGCATTTTACTGGCAGTTTAAGGTTATATTATATAATAATATAAATGTGCCTTTATTTAGCACTGCCAACATAAAAATAAATTTTAAAAGAATTCCCACAGCCCTCTAGAGGATAAAAGTTTTCGATCATACATTATATTCAAACTTCAAACATTTGATTTTGCAAAATGTGTAGGGTATATTTTAAGATCTGTAAGAGTAATTAAAGTTTACACAAATTGTTTTCAACAATTGGGTATCCTACAGGATACAGTGTGCGCCCCAAAGCCACCACTCCAGAGCACAATGCAGCAGCCCCCGTCCAACAGCTCATGGTCAATGGCTACCGAAACTATAAATTTTTATATCAAAGGGCAGCATTCCACCCTGGGCCGCGGTGCATTCACCCTCATCCCTTCGGCACTTGAGAGAAAACGCCTGCGCTGTATGAGTCCACATGCTTAACACACGAGGAAAAAACAAAGCCATCAGCAAAAGCAGCCATGAAAAAAATGGGGTGGGGTGGATATCGACATAATGATTAGTGGAAAACGAATCTATAACCCTTAGTGTATACAAGGCGAAACTCGCATTACACGAGCACACAACCTAATTATCTAATTTTCTTAACAAAGTTGTGCGTGGAAATACAACTTTATAAATTCGTTTTTTAACGCGTTTTCTTGCTCGAATAAGGAAACGCTTAGGGGCTGTAAAAATTGTCAAGGCGCTAATTTAATAGACGTAGGTCTGAAGTGTAAATGGCTGCCGACGCAAGTTTTGTACTTTTTGCTCTGAGCTGGTGGTACAGTTTGTAAAACTAATAGCGTCTCATATTGTAAAGTAAAGTTTTCTTAAGAAAAAAGTGTGATTGTGTGTCCTCACCTTTCATATTTAAGCTTCAAATAGCAAATGGAGCTTTCAGTTTAGCTTTGTATAAAATGCGTTTAGTTAGTTGTGATTTTAGAAGATTTATCAATCGTTCTTATGATTCTTAATGTCTCTTATTCCATTACGTAAATAAATGTATATAAAAATTTGTATGGTAATGATTTTGTTTCAGTTCTTTGAAATACAGTTACAATAATATCATTAGTTTTGAAATAGAGCCCTCTCGCGGCGAACTATTTATTATTAAAATAGTTTTGTGTTGCCTTAATATCGTGTTTTTTTGACTTTAGTAATGAATTATGATGGTTAATAACTAGTGTAAGTTTTTTTACCCCAATCATTGGATCTACAAGAATTGGGCAGGCCAGCCACCTAAAACCTTTGCCATGAAGAAGCAATTGTTTGCTATCATTTTCAGAAATTTCTTTTGTCTTTCGTTGTATTATTTATTCTTCTTTGAACGAAGAATATTAGCATAACAACCCTACTATGGGCATTCTTTTGTTATTTTTTATTCTTGTCTAGGAGAGTAGATTTTATACCTTTTCAGAAACACGAAACCTCAAGAAGGCGAAGAGGTAGGACGTCTAAGATTCGCATAAATTATTAATTAAAGTTGTCAATTAACAAACAAATATTTACAAAAATGAGTATGAAGAAGATTATTTAAAAAACTGAAATTCTATATTTGAAAACCCAAGAACAAATGTTAACATTTAAACAAATATGTAACTAAGAATTTTAAAAAGACAACAGCTTCCACCAGATGAAAAATGTTCTACTGCCCCTTTGACCTTCTTACGCAAGTTCTATACAGGAACCAAAAAGCAAAAACTCAATATCATAAGCAATTTAAGTCGACTAATTCGCAATAATTACTGTGTTAGTTTTTCTGGTCGTATCGCTTCGATAACTTTAAGTTTCCTGGGAAGTTTCCAGGCCTGAACTGTTAAAAGTTAGCTGGTGGCAAATTTATCAAAACGAAATGATTTGTGCGAAGTTCGAGCTTGTTTTATTTACATTAGGCACCTATTATCTAAACTGTTACGCACTTTCTTGTTACACCAAGCAGGGGGAGAACTGCGGAGCGCAGTAGCAAATGGGCTAATTATACTGGCTGATTGCCGAACTTTGCCAATAAATTAGCGGAATATGTTGGGGGTCACGCGACGCTGGTTATCATAAGGACGAGGAATACGAGAAATTCGGTGTTTACGGCTTGTTTGACTTGCACCTCCGAAACGAGGTTTACATCGCTGAGCATTTACCATACGATTCTAGTGTTCGGGTCACTATGGCCCTGTATAACAAATTATAACGACATATGACGTTGTTAAAGGTATGGAAAAACATAAGCAAGTCTATAGTTGTTAGTTAGCTCTTTCAAGAATTAGTTTTTTTAGCTGTCAAACTTCCATGGTAATCCTAAGCATGTGTATTGAAGTTATAATGTTAATAGCTCTGACATGGTGAAATGCACTCCTACGAGCCCAGAATCACATAATTTGAATCAGATAAAAATTTTCAGCTGTCTTTTGCGAAATTTATTTATACACAAATTTTGACTAACATTTTTACATCATAATTGTAGAAGCTTTTAGCAATATTTTAAACAGCTTTAACAATGACGAATTACAAAAAGTAATTAAAATTAATATATACCGATTTATTTCATTTCGCCCATATGATCAAAATATCATTTCATTCACCATAACATGTTTTGATTGAAATGAAACATTTCCTTATCGCTGTTTGTTCTTTAATAATATATTGACAGTTCCGTGTCGGTATTCTTTTTGCAAAAATGGAAAGTAGTAAAGCTATTGTCAATTTGTTTAATTCCGGTAATTCCTGTGTCAACATTTCCAAACAATGACAATTATCGCCTTATAGTGTACCTACTAAATATTGTAAAACTATAAAACAACAGGATCAATAGCAGATAAGCCAAATTTGGGACTAAATCCAAATATTACACCAGCAAATTTAAGAGCTTTACTTATCTGGGCCAAATAATACGATTATGGACTCGTAAAAGCTACATTTTTATTTTTCTTGGGGGTATAATTTGCAAATCAAGTACTTTAAGGGGAGAACACAGAGTTGCTTTCTTCTATTTTACTTTTTTTGGTAATGAAAGGTTTATTTCTTCTCACGGTGTTAACAACTATTTTCTATTCCATTTTAGCAATAGTTGCTTCAAACTGAAGTGAACAAATTATTACATGGTTGACCAGGTTGCGATAATAGAGGATAACCAAAATTTGCGATACATGATTAGAAAACTCAGAAAGAAAAATATGGGCAAATGTGATTCATTATCAGTGATACAGAGTGTGATAGTACTTTGTATGATTTTTTAAAACATACAAGAACATAGTTTCAAAATCCTACGCTCCCCGGCTACCACGCTAACACCTGTGGTAGTCGTTAACCCCTAACAAGGGAACTCTTTCTCACTTTCGGCGGACAAGTCTAGCCACCTACCCGGCCTATTGGCAAAGAGGGCTCATAGAACCACTTTATGGTTAAAATAGGCCACTGGTCTATAATAAGCGGATGAGTAAGAAGAAGACAGCAATGACGAAATGAAGGAAAGAATTGGTAAAGATAAAAAAGGCATTGGATTATTAAATTCACTGCTTTGGGAGAAAAATTTTAAAAGAGAAAGTAACGGTATATATGAGAACATGATAAAGAGAGTGATGATCTACGAGGCAGAATTTTTTAATGTTAGCAAACGAATTAAATAAAAATTACAAGCAACAGATATTAATTCTTTATTAAGAAGTTAGAATTTAGCTATAAGAAATGAGTGCAAAATACAAGATGTCGTCAAATGGTCCAAAGAACGAAAAAAGGGATGGAACGAACATACCAATAGAATGTCGGACGAGAGATGAGATATTAGTTAAAATAAGCAGAGACCCCCAAATACCCCCAGGAAGAAGGCCAGTGGGAAGACCCCCAAAAAGATGGAGATAGAGTTGGGTATCGTCGTCCGTAGAATAAACAAGGGAAATCCTAAAACACGTAGAAATCTAACTTGAAGAGGGTTAGCAACATACAAATAAGAGACATTATTTTGTTCACTTTGACATAGTTGCCTTTATTTACTAACGTTACCCCTAACGATTTACCTCACCTGTAATTCTTTTTGTTCTATCTGCCACGATAAACATTGAGCTTTGTTAAAGGAATGCGTTAGATTTGGATTCCTGCAGTCTCTCTCCATGACTCATGTGACGTTTTCTGGTTCTGTCAGTCCCTCTAAAAAGTAATTCTGATTAATTAACTGTGGTAGCTCGATATTCATCTGTCATTTTAAGTGTTCATTTTGACGTTTTGAAAGTTAGGTATGCGTGGATTTTAAAGGGGCGGAGTCTCGTGTCCCACGGGTGTAACTTTATTCGACAGTTTATTCCCATTATTACATTATGGGGTGGTCTGGTCAAGTTTGCGCTTATATTTCGTGTTATTTTAGCTTCTATGGTGTATTCCGTTGGATTTTAAGGTATCGTCTACTCTATTTTGCATATTTGCCGTATTACCGCCGTGAGTCTTATGTACTTTGTTCTGCGGTCAGAATTTTATAGTAATATTTCGTCCCACTACGGTTGTAAAACAGCTTAGCAGTTTTCTTTGTTCTTTCAATTAAACCACTTCCGGCTGAATTCGTAAAAACAAGCAACTTAAAAAAAATAAAACACTCGAGTGTAGCCTTTTACAAGGAATTTGAGATTTGGTGGTTGCTACATCTCCGGTATTTTCTCTAATCCGTATCGTTGGTCAGTCAAATGGAATTTGGAAAAAACACCATATGTTGGATTTATTTGAGATAGCAGTTTTTACGGTAAGGTATGTGGCGGAGCACTTGCTGGCCATTATGTCTTATTCATTTCATTTTAGATGGTTTCGACAAGTTAATACCTCCGTACCACTAAGCTGGTTTACACCTGAAGTAAGTTGCGTCTTATTGTTACAGGGCTTTTGTTATTTATGTATCGACCGACTTTCGTGTTTTTGTATTGACCGATTTTCGTACTAGTTTGGATTTTGGTTGGTTATATTTGGATTATGGGCATCTAGATTTGGATTTATGGATGTAGGCTTCGAATTTGTGAATTTGGAATTCCTGGTTCACTGACTGAATTGAGTGTTTAGATTAAGATTATAGCAATGAATTCTCTAGTTGCGACTTTGATCCCTTTTTCGACTTCGTTTTCGTAGGACGCTGGATTTTACAGTTAAGCCACAACATTGATTTAGTCTAAGTAAATATTTTTCGCAATTCAAAATGTATTAAACTGAATGAACTGACGATACTTAAATTTTACTGTTTATTCCGAATTTATTGATATATTGGTTTATTCATGATTTATATGCGTATTTCTGTGTAGCTTGCGCTTTGTGTGTGTACCTTAAGCTTACTTTTGAAATTAAAATGCAGATGTTATACTGTGAACGCTTCGTATACACGTCGCGAGTTTGGTATTAAGTTCGCCTCAAGTACTTACGTATCTCGTTTTTAAATAGCATAAATTGCAAAATTTATTTCGGTAAAAAACTGCTCGCTTATGTATTGGAAATAAATATCACGTCAATTACGCCACATTTATATCGTTTTGTTTCTATAACAGGTTACAGCTTATTAAATAGCCTACATCTGATCAATTTATTTTGAATCCCTTGAATGTAAGTTGTGATTATCAGATCACCGGGGTATCTTCAAACTTAGATTCTCGAGTTGTGGAACAATCAATTCGGTGGCGCCCGCATCTAATTTTAATCGTTTGAGTGTTAACCCATCCCTCTTCCGAAGTAGCTCGACTGGCCTGTTGAATGCTTCTATCCTGCTTATATTGAAGTGTTGCAAGATTATAATTAGTTCTATTTTTGTATTTCCACCTATTTCCCGCATTTGGTTTGGGCATAACAAACGTATGCAAGAACAAAAATGATCATGAACAGTGCTTGAGTAGATAACACCAGAGAGAATAGAAAGGAGGCGGTCGGGAAGAAGTAATGGTATGTTTTGGGAATACTAGAAGGCCTAGGCACACATATGAGTAACCAGACTACCAGGTAATCTGGTTATCTGAACTGTTTATTTATAAATTGTTACCAGGTAAGTCCTAACTTGTATGTTTGTACCGGTATTGTAGTGTGCTCAGACTAAAACACTGCGACAGAGAAAATTGAAGATTAGGGATGGAGAGGCGGCGACAGCCTCACAGAATCCATTGTATATATACTTATAGATTATGGCCTCTCAAATGAAGACAACATCCACATATTAGTCGCATTTTCTGATTCTTTTCTGGTTTGGTGCCTACTTTTTTCGTGTTTAGATTAACAGTTTTGGGGAATATAAAGATCTGATGCGATACACTGTGCATATTTTGATTCCATGTATTGCTGATTTACTGTTAATACAATGCTTGTATGAACAATAACCCCTGAAAACTCAATAACTATTCACTAACTCTTATGGGCGATGTACAATTGCGGAAGATTATTTACCATTTTTGTAAAATATCTGTAATAACAGATACAGTTCATCATTTTTTTACTAGCCTTGTTGACACTAAAACATGTTTAGCCAACCTCATAGGTACTGTAATCTATTGAAAAAGTACACGTATAAAAGTTAATTGTATGTACTACTTTCATTATCTTTTTAATCACCATTGCTACATTCATATTGGATATTGTTGTTTTCTTTATTATTATTATTATTTTATCTGACATGTCATTCTGTTTATTATTCGGCATAGAGCCTTGTCTATTTTTCTTTGATTTTTCCTGTAGATAAATATTATTCGTGTAGGAACTATAGTGTAATTACAGGAAAAGGTATAATCTTCTTTCGAACGCAGATGTACCTTCCTTGTAATTTCGCATGTACCTTTTTTCATCAAAGAAAAAACCGACCATGTTTCCGTCGAGGAAACTTTAGCTTCTATTACAGGTTTTGGTATTTCCATGTGATAGAATAGATCCTACAAAATGTCGAACTACGTTTGAACCATCATCAATACTTTCTTCTTCATTTTCACAACTTGATTTTTCCACATGAATGATCTTTCATCGCTATTGGTTGCCTCTACACGTGCCTGCAAGCCATTTGAAAGTCTGTTTATGTCTCATTAGGTACTTGCATAACGAATTGACTGTCGCAAAGTACTGCACAAGCGTTTGTAACCGTAGACGAACCTGACGAAAGTTATGATTTTTAACATATCTAGAAGAATCTTCTAGCACCCAAAATAGAATATATAAAAATATTCTAAAATAACAATTCTAAAGTATAGATAAAAAGACGGGTGAGATAACTCTTACAACGTAATTTCTTTTATTATATTTGTAATATTTTAAAATGGAGATATTTAAAAAAAATGTTAACACTTAAACTAGAAAATTGCTTAAGGTAAAATATTATTATACACCTGGTAATTGTTTTGTTAAAGATACAATTTGATTTCGGCCCGAATACTACAGCAGGGTTAATTGAAGATCCCGGGATGCTGCTGCTTTGTTGCACCCTCAAAGGGGTGGGAATATTTCGGCGCACAAAGCGGCCGTGAGGAGAAATATTAATAAAAACATCCCATATTCAAATTAGCGAAAATAATATTTAAATAAATGCGCGGCTTAAAGTGGCAGAGGTAGGAGCCGGGGATTAATAGGAATTATTTTTAAGGGCACAAAGGAAAGGTGTCGGGTTCGCGGACCCCAAGAAAGCCCCATCGATTTGAGACGGTCCGCTAGTTCTGCAGAATATAAATAGTTGTGTTGTCGGGTGATAAATAAACTAGGCAAATGCCTCTTGTTGACTTTCGCGCTCGAGCCTCTCCGCGCAATAATTTCGCAAACGCAAAAATCCCGCACTATCTGCATGAAATTTCCAATAAACATAATTCGCCTCGCCCAAAGCGCTAAACGTCGTAGCGCTTAAAAAGGGCATCAATTCGCGTTATTTACAGGCAGATGGAATCCTTAGCAAATTGCAAATTATTGTGAATATTTTCTCGTAGCTATAGGGCGTGCTGAATAAAATACGACAATAACCATTAAGACCGGGCACAAATGATGCTAAGTGCAAGAGTCACATGCGCTGTTTATTAACTGTAGTCGTAAAGTATGCATCCTATTAAATTAATTGAATAAGGCAGGCTCACAAATTAACGCAGAAAATGCACTCAATTATTTTCTGTGGGGTGTCCAAATGGTACGCAAATGAGGAATATCTGAAATTATCTTTGCTCAGGCCAATTACTGCTATAGAGGCTATGGTTGATATCCTTGCGTTAGATTCCAATATGGCGAAGTAGCGTTTAAAAGCAAATGTTAAGTAAACATTTTGCAACTTTGCTATTATTTCGAGTTATTTTCGAAATAATTAGAACTATATGTTCCCTCTAATAGTAAAATAATTGCAATACGATTTACGAAAACCCACAGTTAGTATCTGAAAAGCTCTATACATATTAGTACTTGGTACTGCCAGATCTACTGGTGGGGTTATAAGATTTTAAAAAATATTTACTGCATTTTTAGAATAAAATATCGGTTTCTATAGAGGTTATTTTGTTTAATATAGTTGCAAAAGTATCGTATAGCTTATGGCCTTCGTTGACATCGCAAAGTAGAATCAACAAACAACTTCTAATGTTACCTCCCTAAATCTTTGATTTAACTTTCTCTATAATGTTGAAATACAGCCCAGTGCCATTAATTCCATTCATTGTTTTTAAAATAAAATAACTTAATCCCATTCTACCATACTACTACTACGATAATGTCTGTGAATTTGCGCGGAAATTTGCTTGGATAAAACGTATCACGAAAAGAACTCGGCATTTGGCCATGTTTTGTATCGACTCCTCCATTTTAAAACAGTGTCACTCACATATTACACCAATAGAACCTATTCGTGTCGATAGAAACGTTGAAGGATACTGATCCTTCACCGCCTTACATGCAATACATTTACTTTATGGACATGCCTTGTATAATATTATTGAACACTCCATATAAGACATTGGCAGTTGTCACTGTGGGTTCTAAGACTGTAGTTTCTTTCTATGTATTTAAGAATATTTGTGGCATCATAACTTATTTTATGATGAACTGAGGGAATAGCTTATAAACGAACCTTTAATGAAAGAAATGAAGGAGGGAAAACACTAGAATTTTTCTTTGAGCAACATTTAAAGTGTCACAAACACGATGTTCAAGAGAAGACATAAGGAAGACAGTGAAAATTACAAAACGACTCCATACTTACAACACATGAAGAATTGTAAAAACAACAGAAAACGTCACCTTCTCATCAGACCAGTCCCTACTGCAAGTGAAAATGATATTGGAAAACAGTAAAATTCGCCGAGATATGTAAGTATAAGTACAATAAGCCAACGCAAAGCACAGAAATACAAAGAGAAATTAGAGACGAAACCAATCAAATGCAAATAGAAAACTTTACTACTTTATCTCTCGACAGCAATGAAACACTTTCCACCTCGGTATGTAATATACTACTACGTATTATTATACCGTTATCGTATTTTAACTGAACTAAACCGATATATAAAAGGTTATTCATAACGCCGCCGGCCGTTAAGAATCACGTGATCTTTAAATTATACAGGGTGTTCTGGTGTTTAACATATTATAATAATTTTCAATACGTTCTATTAATTCGTGTCGGGTGCCCACCGGTGTTTTGTATACTTCCGATTTCAGATATGAAAATCCAAAAGTCTAATATCTGGCGAGCGAGGTTGCCATTGAACACATCCATCACGACCAATCCAATGCTGGTTGTAATGAATGTTTAACCAGCCTCTCGCCAATCTGCCATAATGAGCTGAGGCACTACTTAACTGAAACCATACATGTTGACGATGGATGAAATTGCCGTAACTTGTTACGTATTCTATTCTATGGAGTTGAGGCGTGGACGCTAACAGAGGCCATGTGCAAGAAATTGGAGGCTTTTGAGATGTGGGCCTATCGTAGGCTAATGAAAATTTCTTGGGTTGACAAAACTACAAATGTAGAAGTTTTGCAGCGCATAAACAAACCAAGAGAAGTTTTAAACACTATAAAAAGAAGAAAATTAGAGTATTTTGGCCACATCATCCGTAACGACAAATAACAGATTACTGTAGATTATAATTCAGGGGAAAATAGAAGGAAAGCGTAATCCAGGCCGTCGCAGGACATCATGGCTCAAAAACCTTCGCCAATGGTATGGACAAAGTACAACATCCATTTTCAGGAAAGCTACAGACAAAATTCAAGTCATGCAATTGATCGTCAACGCCCTAGGAGGGCAGGACACATGAAGAAGAAGAAGTAACTTATTAAGTAGTCGAAAAACAGTATAAATCTATATACACATTTTTTATCGGAATAACATTTACTATCTAGAAAAAAAAGTTGCGGGAAAAGCCAGGATTGTCCTTAAAACTAGTGATGGGCTTATTCGAATGAAAAATAACCGGTTATCTGGTTATTGAAATAACCTATGTAACTCGGTTTTCGTTCCAAGTATTTGAATGAAAAATAACCTCATGCTGATACGTACTACGCTTTGAATATAAAACCTCTATTCAAAGATACTACGTGCCATATCTCAGCGACCTACGCAGTGCTCAAAATTCTGTAAATATAAATACGTCATAACTCATAAACAAAGCAGGTTGTATTGAAAACACCATTTGGTTATCGCGTAACTACCTCCTATCATAAACATTATCAAATTCTGGGGACCTGAAACCTGAACGCCTGAAAACTGCAAACGCATCAAGCTATAAAACATTTTTTTATTTGCTTACATCTCTATAAAGGTTTAAAACAAGAGGCGGCGCCTTTAACCCGCCCGATCGATAAAGATAAACGTTTTACCACTTTTTATTGCGATTAGCAAGCATTCCCGCATATTTCATTCTTTCTACACTTCTTAATAAATACCTCTCAATTTCCAATACATACAACATAATGTACGGTCGGCGCCTTAGAAATCGGGCACGACACACTATTATGATATATTTTGCATGTATTTTTTAAGTGTATAAACTGGGTTTTTACAGTTATTATGGTTTTAATTGTTACGTCAGATTGTTTATTGTTTGTCAATTATGAAATGCCATCTCACATTAATGAAGTAACCGGAGCAAGAATACTCCAAAGACTAGAAGAACATATTACGTGTCCCTGTGTCCCGATTTCTAAGGCGCCGACCGTAGATATTATGTTTTGGTTCCTCTGCTATCTGCAAGTTACGATGTCGATGCAGATGACGGTGAACCGCCAACCGGCAAACCGGCTGACTTAATCGAAACGAATCGAGAGCCAAAATTTATTCGAATGATTATTCAAATAATCATTCGGTTATTAATATGATTCGAATGCAAATAATTCGGTTATGAAAATTGTCCGGTTATGCCCATCACTACTTAAAACACATACATTTTTATTTGGCAAAATCTTGAACAGCACACGGCCGTTACGGACTTGGTTGATAATAAACCTCGGTTATCACATCGGATTACAAAATTCAACCACGTCCGTTATTTGCTATATATCGGCCTAATGTAACTATTGAAATAACACAAACGTGCCATGCAAAATTGTATCCAAGAACTCAGTAAATACTAAAAAGGCATACATTTTGTATTGATAGTTGAGAAAAGTCAAATAAACAAATTAATTGAGAGCGAGCTAAAGTATTTATAAGCCACGGCAGTGAGTTTAGTCACGTATGGGTTATTTTTTATAACACACGATGCTAAGGGTAACTTGGGTTCTGATGTAAATAATCTAGTAATAGTCCAGTTTACTGTTTCAAACGAATTAGTAAAACACCATATTACTATTGAGTATTGAATAAAAGCATTTTGTAACATTTCCAGTAAATAAAATAATCAACTTTTATTATTATTATTACTAGGAAGCATGAAATGCAATTCACTTAAATACAGGTTGCTGCAATCAACTACAACCATTATGAAATAAAGGTACAATTGTATTTTTATTCATCATAATATACACCGTGGTGCTTAGATATGTCACAATTCCAGTTTAAATATAAAAATATAAAAATAAAAAATACAATGCATTTACAGAAATAGTTAACTACAGATAAATACAGTAACAACAAAAATACTAAAATCAATAAAACAAGACAGTCTTAATTTTCAACAAATCTGAAATCGGAAAGTTCATAGTAGACATTGGCCAGAAGATGTTTTTTAAGCTTAACTTTGAAGAGTTTTGTTGGGGCATTTTTGAGAGTACTAGGAAGCGAATTAAATAATCCTATTCCGAAATTATTTCGTTTAGTGGACGTTAGTCTCTGCTGCGGAACCTGTATATCGCCTCGACTGCGGGTGTCGTAACCATGGGCATCGCCGTTTTTTGTATAATCGCCATAATGTTCTTTTATGTATAATAGATTACAATATAGTATTGCTGAGGGTAGCGTTAATATGTCTAACTGACTCGCTCCCGCCAACACTCTCAAGGCTCTTTTTTGTACAATGAATTTTTTTTTAATATGTGTAGAGGTACCCCAGTTTATTAGACCGTACGTCATTACACTATGAAATAATGCGTGGTATGCAGTAATGGCAGCATCTAAGTTTACTCGATTTTTTATTTGTCTAATTACATAAATTGTTCTTGATAACTTAATTGAAAGATTGTCAACATGTGCTTGCCAAGTTAGTTTGTTATCCAAGGTAAGGCCTAAAAATTTGACGGTTTCACAGATATTTTGTTTATTTGAAAATAGTAAAGTGGTAGTTTTATTTTGGTTTAAACAAAGCTTATTTGCCTGGAACCAATCTGAGGCTTGGTTGATAATGTTGGTTTGTAACTGATTGACTAGAGTTTCATCTTCTACGTGGTTTGCAAAGGTCGTATCGTCTGCAAATAAAGTCGTGAAAACTGGGATGGCATTAGGCAAATCGTTAACATAGATTAAAAATAATAACGGTCCCAATACACTTCCTTGTGGGACACCATGTTGAATTGAAGACATCTGGCTATACTGACCTTTGCAAAATACACATTGAGATCTGTCAGATAAGTAGGATGACATTAGTTTTAGAGTTAGTCCCCTGCAACCGTAATACTCCAGTTTATCTAGTAAAATGCTTTTTGAGACACAGTCGAACGCCTTGCTTAAATCAAGAAATAGTGCAAAGGAAGATTTTTTGTTTTCCAATGATTCTGTTATATAATTAATGAGATTCAGCATGGCTCCCGGCGTGTCCCTTCCTTTTCTGAACCCAAACTGTCTGTCCGTAAAAATATGGTTGGTTTCAAAAAAATTTAGAATTCGAACTGCAATAATTTTTTCTATAATTTTGGCCAAAATGGGGAGAAGCGCAATGGGTCTATAATTGGATCTATCATCAATTTCACCCGATTTATATAGAGGTATAATTTTGGCTTGTTTCAATTTATTAGGAAATATGCCCGTCTTTAATATGATGTTTGCAATATGAGCTATCGGGGCAGATAAACATAAAACATTTTCTTTGTACATACAAACCGATTGATTATATAGGTCTAATGATTTTGACTTTTTTAATGTCTTTATAATATCTTCTACCTCGGATTCCTCAACAGTATATAAGAAGAGTGATTGTTCATTGTTTACTGGTAATTTCTTTAGATAAACACTGTGTGAGTACTTTGATGGGGGAATATTGATAATAAATCGTCGGCTACATGCACAAAGTAGTCGTTGTGAGATTCTGGGGAAATCACACTTACCACTCCATTGCTATTGATATTGTTTACACCTTTTTTTATTATTCTCCATATTGTTCTTTGTTTATTATCAGACTCCAAGATTTCTTTACTGATTTTTTCTTTTTTTAATTTTAAGATTTTTTGTTCGTATTTGTATTTTTTTTGTTTAAATTCAGCCGATAGAAGATCATTATTTTGCAAGTTCAATTTCAAAATGTTTCCAAGACGATTTATTTCTTCCCTGGCCGAAACTATTTCTGGATTGGTAAACATAGAGGTATTTTTACGTTTGTTATTTGTATTAATTTTAATGGGAGGAAAAGATAAATCGTGATAATATGAAAAAACTTTATAAAAAGCATTAACTGCGCAGGTTGGGTCAGACTCTCTATATAATTCTACCCAATCTTCAGTTAAGAGGTAATTTGAAAATTTGATTCTATTTCTAGAACTTTTATTTGGTACGGTTTTGTAAACAGAGGTCGCCCGTTTTTGAATAGTGTTAAATTGAATTATTTGAGATTTATGATCAGATAAGTGAAATTCAGCCACAGTTGCAAGTTGTGTTTCAAAATTTGTGAAGATGTTGTCGATACACGACTTGGAATTTTTTTGTACTCTAGTAAAGTCGGTGATATTTTTTTGTAATCCAAAAGAATGGAATATGTTAGTAATTTCGATGCTTTCCTTAGATTTAACTGCAAAATTTATATTAAAATCGCCACCAAACACTAGTTTAGTATTTTTAAAATATTTAGATATTAAGTCAAGAACATGAGAAAGTTTATTTTTAAAGATATCGATATTACCACATGGTGAACAATTGTTTATTACCCTCTTCCTTTATCGGTTCAAGGAAGCTATTCATGTGCTTTAAAATTAATTGGGGATTTGTTTAAAAGCTAGATAGAATTTAGTTCTATTTTAATGCATTGCTTCAGATAAATTTAGAACAGTATAATAATTTGTACTTTTAGTTACTTTAGTCGCGCGTTACCGATTGTTGTGGTTGCGCCACTGGACCACTACGTTGTTTATTACTGCGGAATTAAGTTCAGTAAAATACAACCGATTGTGGAACACAGTTTCATTCCTTTTATTTATTTAGAACACACGAACAAAATACAACATATACAAATTCGCTAATATTAATTTAAAATACAAGTACAAATTTGAGTAGCCTGGTTTTTAATACCGAATTAATTATTAATAAAAGACTTTGGAATCTGACCTCAGTCTCCACTTTGATCCAAAATGGAACAAGCCGGTATATGCCGAAAACGTGATATTAAGTCACAGTAAAAGTGCAAGTGATACGTGATGAGTGAGTCTTAAGTGATCTCGAAAACTAAGCTACTGCCTTTATATATCGGGCGCCTGAATGGAAGGAACATTCCCTATTCTATTCAGTACAATACGATTGCCCAGCTCTATTGTAGCACAAGAGTTTGAAATCGTCAGTCGAAAAGAACTTTCCCATTTCGAGCGTTTACAACTGTATTGTTGACCGGGCTGCCTTTCCCTTTTATTCTTATTTGGGACGAAAACGGTTTGTTGGCCGATATTCCTGGTTTACGACATAACCCCAGCTGTTTTCGAAATTGCATTGTGAAAGTTTTTAGAGAGTTAGTTTAGATTGTTCAACTCGACGACACAAATCACATTTGACACTACAGATCTGTTAACCTTTCACCAGACCTGTCACAGCGCGAATTTCACTTTTTAGGGATTTAGAACTGCACATTTTAGTTTATGACCTTTTCTTGCACGACAGGCGTTTTCAGGCTATTTATCACGCTACGCTACATACTTTTTCGAAAACATCATATAGATTCCCTAATAAATATTGAAGACGCAATCTGTTTACGATACTTCAAAACTAGAATAAAATGCCCAATGTGAAAAATATAAATCCAGTTAACCACAAATGTGATACGTAATTATTTTAATTTGCCTGTATGTGACGTGCACTAGCACTGCCGCAGGCAAATTCACTTTGATTTTAGTGTTAAAGTTTACTATTTCAATAACTCTCCGCTTATAACAGTGTATATGAGAATACGCCGTTTGAAATAGAAGAAAAGTAAAGTTACCCATTTCATTGCACGTTGCCACTGGTGACGTGCACTGAAAACGTAGATCGCACGTTTTGGGTTCTATTGTATATCAACATAACCTAAAACATTTAAGTGAACTGTACTGTTGTGATGGTAGAAAGAGTATTGTATGCAACATGCAGAAAATGTGTTCCGCTTGTGAGCGACCCACACATAAAAAAACCACACGTTATGTAATAGCTACGTATGATACACGTTGATAAATTGAAGTGTTTTCGGCACTAGACGTGTCAAGTGCATTTGCAACAATCATACCAGATTGTATCTACTTTGTATCAACATAATCAGAAACTTAGAATTTTAACATTTCATAAATGTGACAATCTCTCAGTTGCCTGAAATAAAGGAGGCCGTTTCGACGTTTTTCATATGAAAAAAGCAACACAAAACATTGTTTTCATTCACCCCGATTAAAGTACTGTTTTCAGTGTTTTAACAGCTATATTAAAACACTAAAGTAGATAATAGCTATTTATGATATAACTACAAAAAGTGATTTTAGTGCACGCGACATTTAAATTATGAAACAAAGCCATAGGCTTGCAAGTGCAATAACACTTTTAGCACGAGTTTGCATTCAATATTTTTTCTACGACCTTAAATTTACTGTTATTGATCCTCAAATATCGATGTCATAAAAGTTTACATTTCTGGCAGTTATAATTTATATCATAATGGCAACGGGTAAATAGCCGGCATCGGTGACTATTTCTGGAGCCAGTAGTTGTCACAAGTCATAAGTAATTATTAATAATTATTTTATTTTATTCATTACAGGATGCTTTAATTATTATTTAAATTACTTTATATCTAATGAAAGAACTCGAAGAACGTTATAACCTCACTTCCAGTTTAAAAGACTGTTAGGAATCCTAACTGTAACATAATAAACACTAGACTATATTGAGAATGGACGTTAATAATTAATATTATTTAGTTATAGCTTAATGTCTAAAATAAAATGTATTTATGTAACGGCGAGCTTGGCAAATTATCTGTCTTTGGAAGTACGTGCCGGTCGGGCGAAAGCCGCAGGCCAAATAGGGCCGGAACTATATAGTAAACATTGTGACTTGTACGTGCCATTATGCGTGGGACCGATTTTGTCCTCAGGTTTTCATGACCTAAATAGCCTCCTGTAAGCTTTCCTGTAAAAGCGGATATTTTGGTAAAGGCAGATTTTAACTGACATTGATAGCGATCAGGTCGCTCCCGAGACGAATAATTTGTAAATAAACATATTTTAAGCTATCGAAGTCTTTAATTTCTCTAGTAGAGTCTTAAATCGTTGTAACTAGTAATCTGGGTCGAGCTGAAAACCCCGACGTTAGGCGTATCGCCACAAGACGTAAATTCAAAATCGGTTGTTTACTGTTAGCACGTGCGCTAAAAGTAACCAGCTGATTTTATTTTGAGCAAGCGATTTATAATATGTCATTGTTAGTTCGACAAGCTATTGGTAAAAGGCTTACTTTTAGTACGGGTCGTTGATTATTATAAGAAGCAGCAATTTATATTTCCTATTGAATATGAAATACAAATAATTTACTGTTTCGTAATGAAAACAAAATGAAATATATGTTTTTATTATATTCGTCTTGTGTATCTCATACAAATTACATTATTAACTTTACAAAAATAAAAGTGTTGTTAACAAAGCTTACATTTCATGCTTTGTCAGGCAAAAATCTTCGGAAATATTAATGTTTAATTTTAATATTTCTGGGTAATAATAGCTACTTTTAGTAGTTACATTAAATTTTAGAATTCTTAGTCTTAGTCTAGACTATCTTTCTCTCATTAACATTGGAGCAACTACTAATCATTGAATAAGCAAAGACAGTCCGAAGAGTATATCCCAATACTGCCTAAACTTGCACAAATTCATCAGGTTTTTACCAAATATTATCGAATAGAGTAGAATACTTTCAAAATGAAGTTATTTAACAAACATCATTTGGAGCTCAATATTTTATAGAGTACATTTGGCTGCCCAGGTAACGATATATTTTATAAAGCATTGTATGTGAAACTTAATTTGTTTGTGGAAGTTTGATCACCCCGTATAGAAAGGACAAAGAATTATTTACGCATTCTCCTTAGAAATTTCGCAATTTAAATTCAATGGTATAATTTTTCCATATAAACACCCTCGGGTGCTAATTGAAAAAATATGAATGGGCATTAATGATGTGTTTTGTTTTCCAAACCGTTATTAAAGTGCGTGGGCTGCAGCTATACGCGACATTTCACCAGAAAGAAATGCTGGTTAGTAATGGGAGCTACGGAACGTAGCCGCGGTATTTTTTGCTTAATATTTTCAGTTCACATGACACACGCCTCTAACGACCTTTCATTGGGTGCGATGGCACGTAGCGCGTGATATGAATACTCTCACATCAGCGACACCTCGCTATCAGTCGCCGCGGCGCCCCCGACGCCCATTAACCAGGACTTGTTACGTTCCTATCTTTTATGCATCTTCAATCATAACTAAATGGAACTTGTTAGGATGCTCTCGCTCCTCGTTCTTGTTCATTACAAAGAACAGCAGAAATGATGTCAAATGTGAGCATTTACAAACAAAACATTTTTATGCACGTACAAAGGAAATTGATATTTTCATTGTCTTTGATGTATAAAAGCTCGCTTTAGTTAGTGAGAATTTCTTTTATATTCGCGCGCTTGTAATATGAGCTTTGTGAAACACGGGATGCGACTTTAATTTTCAATTCTGCTGACACTTTGCACAGACTACAATTATTTACAGACTTTTAAACAAAGACGCCTGAAAGCCCCACCACGTGCACTTGGCAAATGAGGAGTGACCATTCGAAATCAAATCTATTTTTTCAAATCCAGGTTAAATACGTTTTTGATTCTATAATTTATACTAATCTCAACTAAATAGACATATCCGCTATGTGAAATCTGAAATATGCATATTTTCACTCAAAATGAACATTTCCCATAGTTATTCATTATGTATATTTTAAAGTCACAACAAAAATTTTGGCGTAGATACAAACTGTATTCTAAGTTCTTAACTGAAATGATCAATCAATAGTCGCATGTGTTACTTAGTATCTTGATTAAATCTAAACATCAAGTCAACAGTTGATTCTATTAATCTAGAAAAAACCAGTCAGTGATGAATAACTAAGCCGTAATTTACAAGCATGATTTCGCGAGTGCAGCGATAAACGCAAATTCAAAGCCTGTTTGCAGAACGCGGAGATTTTCGACTTAAGCATCAATTGCGTACGGGCGCTGCTCAGAACCGTCCGTTCTCAAGCTGCTCCCAGAGATTTGTGCTTGCCGCAGGTTAAAATTAGAATTGGCTTCAGAGAGCCATACCGTAATAAAGTTGCTACATAAATTTGAGTGCAGCAAACAGCGTTCGCATGTCCAGCAGCGCCATTAAATCGTGTTGTTAAGTAAAAAATTGCGAAGTTGCCACGTAATTCGTGGCGTCCATTATTGATGCTATGACGTCAGCCAACGGAGCGGCGCCAAAGCAAGGAGCGGATCCCTTCCCTATACCTTCGCGTGGGATTCACATGCGAGTCACTCTAGTACTCATGTAATCCAGGGTAAGCCCAATACACAGCATAGAAATTAGCAGGTTTTATAAATCGCAGCTAAGTTGATACCTACAAGAAGTGTTTAAAGCTTGAGGGATAAGCATTCGCTTCCAGCTGTGATCGAGTTAAGAAGGACAGTCATTTCAGCGCTATTTTAATATTGTTTATGTATATCAGGCATAAATACACTAGTTGGTTTAACTGTTAAATGTAAGTAGAGCCAATCTTTATCGCCCGTAGTTTTTATGTAATTATTTAACACTGTGTGCGTCAGCACTGGACATTCATTTTAAGGTTTTATACCAGTTTTTTTATGACCTTATATGTATTTCATAGTCAATACATTTATTTGTGGAATAAATTTGGCATGTTGTTTGAAATCAGTTTTAGTCTAAGAACACCACAGATGATGATCGTTTGCAACCACAACTCACCACTGGGGTATTTGAGGGTTTCATGTATACAGAGATAATCAAATAGGGTAAATTAATTATCAAAATACTAAGACGTATGGGAAGTCTCATATGAATTTAGCGACCCAACGGAGGGGCGTAAAAACATATCGTTACAAAGTCAACAGTCAGCATAAACTACAAGAGTAAAATAAGTAGACAGAGGAACGAAGACTGAAAAACTACCAATGAAATTAAATTCAATTTTAAACAGAACTCGGTAACATTTTTCTATAACCTGGAACTCGCAAACAAACTACAGTATACGAGTATAAGAGGTAATAAAATACCGATGAATTGTATTAAAATATAAATAAATGCATCCGCGAAGCAGTGACCAAAAATTAGATGAAATCAATTGACGAAAACTGTATTCTAAGCTAAGCGGGGAGGTTAGAAGAACAGTTTCGAGAAAGCAAAATAGGTTGTGGGAAGCCCGAAAAACGACAAACAAGTTCATGATAGATAGCGCAGAAATCCTCAAAAATTGGAATATTTCTGATCTAAGGTTAATTCAGGAAAAGGGCGAAAAAAATTGCAATAATTATAGAGGTATAGAGGTATAGAAATAAATCATGCCATAAAAGATTGAAAAAATATCAAAGTATATATTCTAGAAATCGGAGAGCAAAGCGGTTTCCAATATGTAAAATAGCACTGACGATATCTTTTGTTTAAATAAGCTTACCTTGAAATGACTGAAAACAGGTCTGAGCACTGATTTTTGTTGACTTCGAAAAGGTTTACCCATTCTCTAAGCTTTTTGAAATATTTAATAATATAGGTTTGAAAAATTCCTACGTTAGATGTACACAATGTATTTTAAAAATGCCAGATAAGTAACTAGAAACGGAAGAGCCATTTCAAGGAGGGTTAGTGTTTCTAAAGGGCCTACAGGGGAAAAGGTTCATCAACCTATTACGGTCATCATATACTCGCATAATACAAACGACAAAAATGTCAACATAGTACTACAAAAACCTCGTCAATTAAAATAACCTTACAGCCCTACGTTGGGTTTCAATAAATTAATTGGTGAAAGACTTGTAATTGAAATAAATTTAATCTTTAATTCATAAAAGGCTTGATGTTAAAATAATTTTGCAGCCAATATTCGTTCTGTATATAAGATATATTCGGACATGAGTTCCAAGGGACAGCTATCCAGTTAGCCTGAATGCAAGTGTCTGCAACCCTGGGTTTTTTTGAGGTCCTGTAGCAGATCGGTTTTTTCTCGTTTGTTCGAGAAGTCAACATCAGTAAGCGGTAATTTTTTGCAGTTGCATTTGAACTATGGCATGGAGATGTGACTATGATAGTGCGCAAAATGTTTACCGATAAGCTAGAAGATAGAACATTTTCACGTGGTTTGTAAATTTGAAATGTGAGTTTTGTTGATTTATAAGTATCTAATTTCACCTGACACACCTTGGTAAGGCCACATAAGTAAAGACTTAAAGACGCTAAGAGGTTGAATTTTGAATTTTATTTAATTTGTGTAATGGAATAGCAGCCGAGAGTTATCTTTTGTGCTTATTTAATTCAGAGGTCTTTAAAATTATGTGTTGTATTTACCTTCGATTGCGCATGCGGTAAGTAATTTTGCAATTAAACTTATAATTATATGCGTTTTATAACATAATTTATTATCCTGTCAACGTGAGGCTGTAAAGTTATTTTAATTAAAGCAGTTTATATAGTATAATTCACTGCTACCCAACGTGGGGCCAGTTATTTTGTGGTTAATTAACTTCTATTTAAGTTATTGGTTATAATTATTTAATCTAATTTTTATTTGACGATTTATGTCTCATTGGTTAAAAAATAATCAGGTAATTTTTTCGTGACCAATTATTTTATTGTTATCCAATGTTTTAAACAGAAAATAGTCTCCCACTTTAAGAGGATGAAGCCAATGGTTAATTGTCTTTTACTGTTGCTGTAGAAGCTTTACAACTTGTATAAAAATTGTTAAATAGAATATTTGTTATACGTTGTTTATACTTGAAAGTGACAGTTCCTGTTAAATAAATAGGATTTTAATATTTATTGAAGTTATACTTATTTGATTTCTGGGTTGTACGTGTAAATGTAGAAACTGGGCAATTGATTATAATTCTATGACCAGGCATATCTACATTACTCCTCTCTGAAATTAAGTGGACACATATGTTTGTAAGCATCGATTGGCAGGGTTTACCGTTGAAAGAAGCGAGATTATTCTAGTGCTAACCGCAAATGTTACAGCAATAATAAGCTCATGTTCGCAAGCTGCAATTGCAAGATATCACTTCAAGAAGATGGATTTCAACAGGCGTTCTAAGGGACAGATATTCAGTCAGCCTGAATGCAAATGCCTGTAATTCTACGTTTTTTAGCTGTACCGCCTGTTACCCACTGTTTGACGTTTTTAACTTGCTTGTCTGCCTTTCCACTTATATTCCCTATTTACTTTCTAATATTTGCATACTGTTTCTATATTTTCTACCAAAATTGTTAATTTATATTCCAATATTTTTATTCTGTTCTATTACTTTTTCATCTAAACTACGCCTTCCTAACTTAACAATTTTTTTTTGTATTTCGATTCTCCATCTGCGTAACCTTCATCTTTTTATCTTGCAGTTCGGGTCTATCGTCCACTACTGTTGACCTATCCTTCACTAATGCTAACTTATTATTTATTTGATTTAATGTTTCTTTCTGGTATGTATCTATTTTCCTGCTAATTTCATTATAATTCGCTTGCCATTCTTCTTTCTGTGTTTATAATTTCTTATAAGAGTCATCTCTTACTTTCTTTTTCTTTTTCAACATTTTAAACAAATGTGCCTGCGATGTATTTCTTTCTACCCAATTTCCAATAATTGGTCTGGTTTTCTAAGCTGTCGTTTTTCTTTCATGTTTATTTAATTTACTTACACTTTGTTGATTACATAACTTTTCGAGTAAAACATGCAAGTAAACACAACATTTAATATGGTATGAACATCCGTTACCTATACAGCCACCACGTCTTTGAGCGTCTATAAATTATGCTATGAAAACCCTGTCAATTAAAATAACCTTACAGCCTCATGTTGGCGCGACAATAAATTATGCTGTAAAAATACATATAAAGCACCTGTTAAACTCATCACACTGTATACCTCCAAATGATCGCAGCTAACAAAGAAAGTAGGAGAACATAAGAAACTACAGAAATGGGCTATCTAAGACGAGCTTGTAGAATATCACGTTTGGGTTGCATTAAATAGTTTATTGTGAAGAAACTTTTCGTAAGAAATGCAACGATGGCGAAGCACAAATGTTCCCAATTTTTTCGCCATTAAAGACGGCCAAGGGGGGGGGTCCTCTTCTTCTATCTATTTCAGTGAGAAAGTAGGAAGCAGTTAAGGATCTCCTGAAGAAAACAGTTCAACAACGAGGGAATGGTATGAGAAGATTTTCTTAGATTTACATAGGTAATTTGCTTGATTTCTTTACAGTTTTTCAAAACTGTTTCTACAATATTTTATATATTTTAGAATTGACAAAAGAAGACACATTCACTACAGGTTTCCTTTCCTAGTGTTTTTGTGTAGCAAGAATTTTTTTTCAGAGAAATACCGTTTAGAGTCATGGTATGCCGCTCCCTGGTTACTTAAAAATGATAACTTTTTGGCACTTTGTTCACATTGAGTTATGAGGACACGGTCTTGACCGACCACTATTGAAACAATTACCAGTAAACTACGATTTTTCGGGCCAAAATCAGCTTAGGTACCTCCATTAAGTAAAGTTCCCAAGTCTAACTTTGGAACTTCCCTAATTTGCGGAAAGCGGCAAAAGTAACCTCTGCCTTCGAATAATTGTTTCTGTGGCTGCCCATGAAGTCATTAACGTCTCAAGTTTTAAGGGCGCCCGCAGAAATAAGTCCATTAATTAATCGCTCGGGACTCGCCGTCCTCCAAATCCTCGATCCAGTCAAGGATCGGGACTTGTACGAATACAATAAAGAAAGGACTCTCGTGTGTCCTGATGCAAACAAATGACGTCCCTTCCGCGGGATAATCAATACACACGAGGGTGAAGAGTGAAGACAAGAAATGCTGTTCCGCCAGTGTTGACTTACGGCCGAAAGTGAGTACTGAGCAAACATTTCTAATATTGGTAATGAACTATCATCAGTCTTGCGTTCTCTTACAGCTTGTTTAGCTCGCAGGTGAAATTAAGCTCACGCCAATTAAAAACTCGAATTGTTGGAAAAATATTCGTTTGAAATCGTTTTAATTGCGGTTTTACCACAGAAAAATTATTGCTTTGACAGTCCATAATGGAAGGAGGTGTAATAATTATGTTAAAAATTATGGCATGCATAAATGCTTATTTTTTTTGTGTTTATGATTATTTTATTCTTTTGCTATGCTTATTAATTAATATAATGTGTTTCGACTATGGCTTTTATAGAATTATACAGTGTGTCCACGGATAAGTGATACAAGAAGAAAAACTTTTTTTTATTACTGATTTCTCACCAAACTTTATTCCTGATAAAAATCTTTTTTCGTATAGGGGGATGTTCAAAAATATATGAAAATGATTCAAGGATTTCTCAAAATAGATAAAAGTGTTAATTGGAAATATTTGTTATAACATTTCTATTAAAAATTATAATTGATTTGAGTTGTTATTGATGTTTGGATTGTTCTTAAATGTTTTTTAAGATACCAGCGTTTGGCACAAAAATGCGATTTTTAGCGCTAATTTTGATCACGTAATATTCTAGTTGCCAAGTGAGGGAAATTCAAGTTCGACAATACACTTTTATCGTATTTGTTGATAAGTTAACTTTGAAGTAATATATAGGGTAGTAAGAAAAAATTGGAGAAACCAGTAATTTTTTTACTTCCTTTTACAATAAAGGAAATATGCCTCTTCAACTAACGCTCTAGTTTGTACAGTTTCTGTAGAATTTGTAATTTTTGAAAATTGTTGACAAATGCTTAAAAATCAAAAATAAAATTTTGGCTAATTATAAGATCACTGTAAAAGGAAGTTGTGTGCGTGTATCATACCAAATTTTTTCTGAGCAGGTAGCTGTAACTTTATATTTGATACCTACTTTCAATTCTAAGCAACTTCTTCACATACGATTTTTGTCTATTTTGAAAAATAAGGGTACTGTATTTTTGAACCATTTTCATATTTTTGAACCTCCCTTGTATATGAATAAAGATATTTAAATTTTGGCAAGTTCATCTTTAGTTTGTGAGGATGCAGAAACTTTGATCAGCAATAATATTTTCTGAGAAATTAGTAATAAAGAAGTGTTTCCTCTTGCATCACCTAATGAAAGAGTTAATAGATCTGTAATGTTAAGTGTGATCTGTGTCGTCGAGTTGAACAATCAAAACTAACTGGTCTAAACGTCACGATGCAATTTCTTGCACGGCCGAAGCTAGGTCGTAAACGTTCGAAAAGGGAAAGTCCTTTTCGACGGAACTTATTTCAACTTCTTGTGCTACAATAGAGCAAAAGGGAGCTTAGCTGGACAATCCTATTGTACTAAAAAGAATAGGGAATGTCCCTTCCATTCAGGCGCACCCTAGATAAACGCAAGTAGCTTGGTGTTCGGATCACTTTTAATTTTACGTAACATCAGATCACTTCATTTGTACGCATTTTGCTCAGTCGAGGACAGAGGTCAGTTTCCCAAGTCTTTTAGTAATAAATAATTCAGTATCGAAAACCAGGCTACTCACAATTCGTATTTGTATTTTAAATTAATATTAACGAATTTGTATATGTTGCATTTTGTTGGTGTGTTCTAAAGTAATAAATGTTTCCACAAACGGTTGTATTTTATTGAACTTAATTCCACAGTAATAAACAACATAGTAGTTCCAGTAGTGCAAACCACTAAACTCTATTAATTAGTTGAACAACTTCTATAAATAATATTTGTGTGTTACAAAGTAACAACAATAGTAAAAAGTAAGAAACCAAAGTATGTAATGGTTCTCTTTCTCTTCACCTGTGAGAAAAGTCTATGTTCACCCATATACTTTTTTATTGCTGCATAGTTACTACTTTTTTGCTGTATCCATTTCATTTCTGCAACTATTCCAACTTCTTTGTG